>CM032794.1:18769689-19369689 GCA_019155185.1 Beaufortia kweichowensis | reverse complement strand
TTACGATCTGTGATCATATCAATGACAAAAAGTGCTTTATTAGTGAGTGATCTAATATTTAGCATGCCAAGGCGTATTAATTGTTTATCTAGATTTTGTTTGTTTTTCATTTGTTGAACATTTATTAAATTACTCTTGCAAGGTTTGCACAGTTTTTTGTAATTGCTAGTCCGGGGGAAAGACACAGTCTCTATATAGTGATTTTTAGAAGACAGAATTTCTATGTGCTGTATATTATCTGTGCTATGTGACATGTGATGGCTGGCAGACGGTTGGTTAAACCAGTCTGTCTGCTCCCTGACCTGGGCCCCAGTTAGTCAAGGTTTAACATTAACATTAAGACTATGTGCTATATTTCTAGATAAAAGAGCAGCTCTACCCCAAGAGGGATGAAGACCATCTCTTTTCAACAGGTCAGGTTTGCCCCAGAAACTTTTCCAATTATCTATGAAGCCTATATTATTTTGCAGGCACCACTTAGACATCCAACCATTTAGTGATGAGAGTTTGCTATGTATCTCATCACCACGATAAGCAGGAAGAGGACCAGAGCATATTACTGCGTCTGACATCATACTTGCGAGTTTACACACCTCTTTAATGTTATTCTTAGTAGTCTCTGATTGACGGAGTCAAACGTCATTCGTTCCGACGTATAATAACCGTACTAAATTTATGCTTAGCTTTAGCCAACATGTTTAAATTTGCTTTGATGTCAGGCGCTCTGGCTTCTGATAAACATTGGACTACGGTGGCTGGTGCTTCTATTTCCGTACAATAGAATCAAAACGTTCCGTACAATAGAATCTTCTATAGCTAGGGCACTTTCCGCATATTTTTTGGTAGGTGTTTCACCAAGTGGGGCAAATTTATTTGAGACTGTAATCGGAATGATTGAGCGTTGTTTTGTCCTGCGACTATGCCGTCTCACAGTCACAAAGTTTCCCTGCCTGCAGGGATCTGCAACAAAACCAAACAATGTATTTCTGCTCTACCTTATGCCCCCTGAGAGGGGGAGGGATGACCACTCACGCTGGCTCCCTAACTTTGTTTGGGACCTCCAATGGCGGACTTTAACAAATCTTCTTGGAAACCACACAAAGACTTTCAGCACGGACACTTCAGCACGACCGAAACCGATGCAAGTATTCATTTCTATTTCGATAGATGCATTAAGCAAGTGTTTCTAAAGTCTGATGGTTCACTCAGGAACTGTTTAAATCTGCCGCTCTTCCTCTCTATTTTCCGACCTTCCTCTCTCTCTTCTTCCCTTAGGTTCATATGTGTTTGTGTAATTTGTACAGCTTTGTATAGCTGAGTGTGTAAATAGTAGTTTAGTTTTAATAAGTGATGTTTTATTAACAAATTTCGGGAGGAGCACGTGCAGATAATCAACACGGTCATTTCAATCTCGCCCCCTATCCAATTAGTGCAAGAAATAACCCCTATAAATAATCAAGCAGCCCTACCTTCGCTCTCTCTCGTTTTCAACATGGCAGAGATCGACCTCTTCCCCGAGGATAACACCTTCGAGACCGTAGCCTCGGTCCCCTCCCCAGCCGCGACGCAGGAGAACACCGCCCCGTCGGATCATCCAGGCGATCCCGCGGCTTCAACACGAGGCCGCAAGCCTTCCCGCGCCATCACTCGCGCTTCCAGACGCCGCAAATCTCCGTCGCCGTCACCTTCACCATCGCCTGGAAGGTCCAACCACCTTCTCCGGCATCCTCGTACGCCTCAGCCCTCTCCTCAGTTCCAGCTTCAGGAAAATGGACCGTAGCAGCGCTACGGCTAAAGCTAAAGAACGCCAACGTCCCCGTGCCACGCCGAGCTTCAAAAGCGGAGCTCCTCGATCTCGTCTTCTCTCTCCAGTCAGGCGAGATTCCCGTGGTTCCTTCCCCTCCCAAGGCCGCGGATAGAGCACGCTCAAGCCGCGCGAGCTTCTTTCGCCTTATTCCTCCCCGGAAACTTTTACCCCGCTAGGATCGGGTCCCGCTCTTCAGGCCGCAGCAGCACGGGCTTCAGCGAGCCTCGCCGCTGCTCCGACACGGAGGGCGCCGGTACGCCTCCTCCCCTCCGAGCACTCGACCGCCCGCTGCTCCAAGTCGCCGCCCACCACCACGGCCTTCACGGAAGCAACCCGCCCTCAGCCAATGCCTCTCCGGCATTTTCTTTTCCAAGCCTTCTCAGGCCCCTCCCATCCTACACGTTAGCCTCAGCCACTCCTCTACCAATTCCTCAACGCCCCATCCTACCCTGCTCCAGCTGGAACCAGCCCCCTTGTCCCTAATTCCATCAGGGCACAAATTTTATCAGGTACGGACATAGACCTTTTTCTCTTTTTTATCACCCATTTCCCCTTCACCCCGGATCGCCAATTTAATTGCGGCGACTTTTCGGTCTCCTAAAAATTCAGCCCACAACCGTCCACGTATTTTATCATTTCCCCGAGTTTACCATTGCCTTCAACCGCTATTCTGAGGTTATTTGTTCCGTGGCTCCACTCAGGAGACGCGAGCTCAGCGATTACCTCTCTATAATAGCTGAGCTCGCGTTATCATATGGAGGAGCTCATTTTATACTTATCATAAGCTGTTTTCAGCCAAGTCGCGCATTCAAGCGTGCGACTGGAACCAATGTCCTTATTGGGGAGCTCTAGACCATGAGCTCCACAGCAGAGTGTTTTGCGGGATGCCGCGAACATCGCCTCTCGCGCAGTCTGCCGCTCTCTTTCCCACCCCACTCTCTCCTGCCCTTTCGTTAACCCTTCCAACCCCCCTTGCCCCGACTCATCCCAGCCCAAATCCACGAGCCATGTCCCAAGCCTTTTCGATTCCCGCATTTACCCCACCACTTCACTCCAAAGTCACTCTTCTTCCCCTACTAACCAGGCCTGTAACAGCTTTAACGTCGGCAGGTGCACCAGACAACGGTGCCATTTCCTGCACGTCTGCAATTTTTGTGGTGGCGCCCACGCACGTCTGATATGCCCTGTTCAAAAATCTGCAAATAAAAATTCTAAAAATTATTTATCGACTCCTGTCAATGTTTCTCGCTTGTCCGCCGAATTGCACCACCACCCCGATCCTAGTTTTACAGATTACATTCTCTCAGGCCTCTCGCACGGCTTCCACCCCGGCGTAGTAAGTCTTCCCTCCCAGAACCTCGTCTGCCCCAATCTCCAGTCGGCTCTCTCTGATCGTGGAGCAGTTGACCTCCTAATTAAAAAAGAGGTAGATGCAAATTTCATGGTCGGCCCCTTTTCTGTTTCCCCCTTTAACGTCTTTCGCGTCAGCCCTATCGGTGTTGCAACCAAAAAATTTTCGGGTAAAAAACGCCTCATAATTGATCTCTCATCCCCGCATAAATCCTCGTTCCCGAGCATTAACAGTGTCATCCCACTCGAAGAATTTTCGCTCCATTACCACGACATCGACCAAGCCACTACCCTAATCCAAGAAGCAGGTCGCGGCGCCTGGCTGACAAAAGTCGACATCACTTCCGCATTTAAAGTCATGCCCATCCACCCAGACTTCTGGCATTTATTTGGCATCCGCTGGCAAGAAAAATTTTATTTTGCCGTCCGCCTAACTTTCGGCTGTAGAAGCAGCCCCAAAATATTCGACACGTTGTCAGAAGCTATTTGCTGGATCCTGTTAAATAACTACCACTTACCTTATCTGATCCATCTTTTAGACGATTTCTTAATCATTTCAAACCCCGATTCCCCCCCAGCCGCGCACCTCTCGACAGTAATAAAGCTCTTCGCAGAACTCGGGATTCCCCTCGCCCAAGACAAAACCGCAGGCCCCAGTACTTCCATCGAATTTTTGGGAGTTAATCTAGATTCCCAAAAATTCCAAGCGTCGCTACCTAGGGAGAAAATCGACAGGACGATCCTGGTAGCATCTGCTCTCTTAACCACCTCTAGTTGTTCCAAACGCGAGCTCCTATCCATCTTAGGCCATTTGAATTTCGCGATGCGCATTATCCCGCAGGGCCGCCCCCCTTCATCTCACACCTCCTCTTCCTCGCTTCCTCCGTCCCCGCTCTAGAAGACCAAATAGCCCTAAGCGAACCATGCCGCAGCGAACTCAACCTGTGGATATCCTTTCTTAAACAATGGAACGGACTATCCTTTTTCTATAAAAACCTGGTTTCCTCCCCTATCGACATACGCCTGTTCACAGACGCTGCCCCCTCTGTCGGGTTTGGAGGTTTTTTCCAAGGTCGTTGGTTCGCTTCCTCATGGCCCCACGAGTTGGTAGATCTACCACAACACTTATCGTCCTCAGCGCTATTCGAACTTTATCCTCTAGTCGTCGCAGCCGCTCTTTGGGGAAAAGAGTGGTCGACCACCAGCATAATTAGCATTGCGACAACGGCTACCGTTCACTGCATTAATAAAGGTCGTTCCCACTCTCTCAGCGTTAATGCCCTTACTAAAGGAAACTGTTTTGGATTTCGCTCACGATCAATTTATCATGACTGCAAAGCATATCCCTGGGTCAAAAATCTAATCGCTGACTCTCTCTCGTTTTGCCTTCCAGAAATTCAGATCATTGGCTCCAGAGGCAGACCTGCTTCCAACTCCAGTACCTCCTTATTCAGAGCTGATATTTCCATAAACCACCCCTTGAGACCCTCTCTAGAAGCCTCCCTCACTTCCATCTTGCAAGCCGTCTCTCCCAGAACCCTTCAGTCTTATTTAACAGCGTGGAATAATTTCAAAATTTTTCATGCAGCTTACAATTTAGAGTTCCCCGATTTTTCCCTGCTAGCCATTACTTCCTTTATTTCCTACCTCAACACCATAAAAACCTCCAAATCGGCTCAATCAAAGGATACCTAAGCTGGATTCAATTTTTTCACAAGCTCATTCACGGCTCACCCTCAACCAACATATCCAATTCCCAGACGTCCCTACTCATCAAAGGCATCCAAAACCCATCCCACTCTCGCCCAGACACCCGCCAGCCCATAACCCTAAAATCCTAACCAAATGCATCTCCACCCTCCGTAAAGGATACCACTCTCTTCATACTGCCCGCACCTTGGATGCAATGTTCATCCTGGCCTTTTTCGGTTTCCTTAGATGTCTCGAACTCACCATTACATCCACCTTCAACCCAAACATCCACCCAACCATATCTGACCTAGCACCATTAGACAACGAAGCCATCTCCTTCTTCATTAAACAAAGCAAAACAGACCAATTAAGGAGAGGTCATTCCATATATATTTTAACCTCCAATCACCCATTCAGCCCTTCCAAACCCTCCTAGCCTTCCTCCAGCTCAAAAAATCCCAATCCAAAAAACCCTCTGATCCCCTATTCACAGACGACATCAACCGTCCAGTTACTCGCTTCTGGTTCCAAAAACACCTTAAGTCCGTCCTAATCCTATCTGGCATCCCAGCCGATAACTTTTCAAGCCATTCTTTCCGAATAGGCGCAGCCACAACAGCAGCCCATAAAGGCCTCTCCCAACACCAAATCCAAGCACTCGGTCGCTGGTCATCAGAAGCCTTCAAGAACTACATCAGATCCGACCGTTCCCACATCAAGGAAGCCCACCAGACCCTAATAAGTTAATCCCTCCTCAAAAACCCCTCACCAGCCCCGTCAATCTCACATGCCGCCAACCCTCCCACCTCTCTCATGTTCCCCGCTGCCGCAGCAGTTCCCGCTCCCGCAGGAGCCCCCTCCCTTGCCTGGCCACCACTGCAGTAACTCATCCCCTACTGCCGCAGCAGTTTCCGCTGGAGCCCCCTCCCCATCCATCACTGCAGCAGCAGTGCCCTCCCCCGCCACCGCTACAGCTCATCCCCTACTGCCGCAGCAGTTCCCGCTCCCGCTGGAGCCCCATCCCCCAATGCAGCAGCAATGCCCTCTCCCGCTCCCGCTACAGCCCATCTCCTACTGCCGCAGCAGTTCCCGCTCCCCCTCGAGCCCCCTCCCCCACTGCAGCAGCAGTGCCCGCTCCCGCTGGAGCCCATCCCCTACTGCCGCAGCAGTTCCCGCTCCCGCTGGAGCCCCATCCCCCACTGCAGCAGCAGTGCCCGCTCCCGCTGGAGCTCATCCCCTACTGCCGCAGCAGTTCCCGCTCCCACAGGAGCCCCCTCCCTTGCCTGGCCACCACCGCAGTAGCGTATCCCCTACTGCCGCAGCAGTTCCCGCTCCCGCCGGAGCCCCTCCCCATCCCCCACCGCAGCAGCAGTACCCTCTCCCGCTCCCGTCGGAGCTCATCCCCTACTGCCGCAGCAGTTCCCGCTCCTATTACAGCTATTCCAGCTACTCCATCTAGCATCCAGCATCCTTCCAACTCATACCCTGCCTTTCGGGGGGCCCTTAAGCTGCGCTTTGGCTGCTGTCCGGCGATTACATAGCATTTCGGGGAGCACTTTGGGTTCGGGCCGAATACCGAGCTCGAACCCCTCTCCCGGGCAGGGAGAGTGCCCTGGGCTCGAAATAACTACCGAGCTCGAGCCCTCTCCGGACAGCAAGCCAAATCGCTTATCCTTTACGTTGTTATTATCTGTAAGTGTGAACTCGTGAAGTGATGTTTTATTAACAAATTTCGGGAGGAGCACGTGCAGATAATCAACACGGTCATTTCAATCTCGCCCCCTATCCAATTAGTGCAAGAAATAACCCCTATAAATAATCAAACAGCCCTACCTTCGCTCTCTCTCGTTTTCAACATCCCTCCACCACCCCGTCTCCTCACTCTTAGTCCGGGGGGGGAGCACTTTGGGTTCGGGCCGAATACCGAGCTCGAACCCCTCTCCCGGGCAGGGAGAGTGCCCTGGGCTCGGAAATAACTACCGAGCTCGGAGCCCTCTCCCGGACAGCAAGCCAAATACGCTTATCCTTTACGTTGTTATTATCTGTAAGTGTGAACTCGTGAAACACCATTTGTAATCTGTGTGAATGTCTCTTGGTCTGTGCTTGGTTATGCTTGCGGACAACTGTCACTTAAACTGCTTAGATTTTGCTATACGCTCAGTGGTTCTGTAAAGCAGATGGTTGTTTTCACTGGCCAGGAAAATATACTTGAGGCCGAGATGATCGCGGTGCGCCCGCAAGACGAGCGCACGGGGAGTGCCCCTCCTGCTGCTCAATCTACAAATAGATGCAAAAAAAAAGGCTAAAATTCGGCCTGCTTAACATCAGGTCGCTTTCCAACAAAGAATACATTGTCAACGAAATTATTACAGATCACAACTTGGACGCGCTGTGCCTGACAGAAACATGGCTTAAAACAGATGATTTTACCAGTCTGAATGAATCTACTCCACAAGACTTTTACTATAAGCACGAGCCTCGTCTGAAAGGTAGAGGTGGCGGTATTGCCACAATCTATAGCAACCTATTCTGCGTCAATCTTAAATCTAGAAAATTTAACTAGTTTGAAATAATAAATAAATATGTCACTTCCAAATGGTCGCAACAAACATTTGCCTTTCATAATGGCTACTATTTACAGACCACCGGGTCATCATACAGACTTCCTTGAAGAATTCGCAGATTTTCTGTCAGAGTTAGTAGTCACTGTAGATAGAGCCTTAATTGTTGGTGACTTTAACATACACATTGATAATCCAAAAGATGCGCTACGTATAGCTTTTATAGATATCCTGGATATCTATAAAATATCTTTATAGATACTCGCTTGGTGTTAGCCAAAATGTGTCAGGTCCCACACATAAATGTAAGCACACTTTAGACCTAATTCTATCATTTGGACTAAACATAAACAACATAGAAATATTACCTCAGAGTGACACTATCTCAGATCACTGCCTCATATCCTACACTGTACTTTTAGATAAACCCCCTTGTCCTACACATCGGTTTAAATAAAGCAGATCAATCATCTCTACTACTAAAGATGGTTTTATTAGCAATCTTCCGAATCTATATCAAACCCATAATGTAGTCAACAAAAATGAAGATCTTGACGTTGTAACAGAAACATTAAACAACGTTTTTTCAGATACTTTAGAAGTTGTCGCACCTATTAGATTAAAGAGAATAAAAGAAAGAATGCCAGCACCATGGTATAATAACCACACCTCAGCCCTAAAAAAGCAACTAGAAAAATGGAACGTAGATGGAGGACTACGAACCTAGAAGTATGGCGTGATGCATGGCGCAAAGAGCACCAACAAGTACAAACAAGCTCTAAAAACTGCCAAATCCTCCTATTTCAGCAAGTTGATAGTAGAAAATCAAAATAACCTGCAATTTCTAAATTATTAACAGAAAAAGACGCTAAACTACAGCACGATAGTAATAACTTTATGAAATTCTTTGAAAATAAAATCGAGCAGATTAGAGACAATATTGCATCTACCACCTCTATATCAAATAGTATCCCTTCCCGCATCATGCCATTAGTACAACTAGAATCATTTAATGCTATTAAAATGGATGAGCTCACAAAAATAATAAATTCATCAAAATCATCATCCTGTATATTAGATCCCGTCACCACAAAATTACTAAAAGAAGTTTTTCCTGCAGTTTCGGAACCATTGCTCAATATTATTAATTATTGCTCATCATTAGAATTAGGCTATGTTCCAGCAGCCTTCAAAATGGCAGTTATTAGGCCTCTCATAAAAAAACATAATCTCGACCAGGGAGACCTATCTAACTTTAGACCAATCTCTAATCTCCCCTTTCTATCAAAAATACTGGAAAAGGTTGTGTCCAAACAACTACAGAGATTCCTAGCCAAAAATAGTATTTATGAAAAATTTCAATCAGGATTCAGGCCCCACCACAGCACAGAAACAGCCATGCTCAGAGTGACTTCCTTCTACTGAACTCCAACAAGACAGAGCTTTTGATTATTGAACCTAATAGCTACAAACACGACACAATAGCCCACAACATCTCTATAGAAGGTTGCACCATTGTCCCTTCTTCCGCAGTCAAGAACCTAGGTGTGATTCTAGATAAGAACCTGTCTTTCGATGGTCACATTTCCAATGTATGCCGAACCGCATTTTTTCACCTTAGAAATATTTCTAAGATGCGCCACATGCTGTCTGTCTCGGACATAGAGAAGCTAATCCACGCATTTATGACCTCCAGAAGTGACTACTGTAATTCATTACTGGGGGGGTGTCATGCAAAGCAAATAAATAAGCTTCAGCTGGTTCAAAATGCAGCTGCTAGAGTTCTTACTAGATCAAAAAAGTATGACCACATTAGTCCACTCCTAGCAACACTGCACTGGCTACCTGTAAAGCATCGCATACATTTCAAAATTTTGTTAATTACATACAAAGCCCTAAACGGCCTAGCACCTTTATACCTCCATGAACTATTATCAGCATACAATCCATACCAAACATATGAATGGCCGCTACGCTAATGTTAGTCTGTTTTCTCTCTCTATCCCCCTCTCCTTTCCGAGGTATCCCGAGGAGAGGAGGAATGAGTTCCAGCTGGCACAACACTGCCCCACCTGATGCCCATCCTGGAGCTGCTAAATGACGACTACCCAGGACAACCTCCTTGCACCCTGCTAAATTAAAATCTACCACATTATACTTAACATATAACATTTTTATTCACTCTCTTAAAGTAAATTTTCTGTACCTTATTATGTCTGTATCTGTATCCTGTAAACTGCATAGCAAGTTATAGATGCGATCAATGGCAATTTGTGTCCTCTAGTTCGGATTGCACATGCTACGGATTGCAACTATAACACGTCATGTCAGGGTTTTTTTTCTCTCTTAAAGAGTTTTTTTGAATCCCTGACCACTGACTACTATCTGTCAGTACATGTAAAGCTGCTTTGATACAATGACCTTTGTGAAAAAGCGCTATACAAATAAAATTGAATTGAAATTGAATTGAATCTCTGGGGAGACCTAAAAATGGCTGTCCACCAACGTTTACCATCCAACCTGACAGAACTGGAGAGGATCTGCAAGGAGGAATGGCAGAGGATCCCCAAATCCAGGTGTGAAAAACTTGTTGCATCTTTCCCAAAAGGCTGTATTAGATCAAAAGGGTGCTTCTACTAAATACTGAGCAAAGGGTCTGAATACTTAGGACCATGTGATTATTTCAGTTTTTCTTTTTTAATAAATCTGCAAAAGTGTCAACAATTCTGTGTTTTTCTGTCAATATTGGGTGCTGTGTGTACATTAATGAGGGGGAAAAAATGAACTTAAATGATTTAAGCAAATGGCTGCAATATAACTGTCACAGTTCTGCCTGTTCCACTGCCTGTTTGGACTCTGTTTTGTCTTTGTGTACTTTTCATTAGAACTTCAGTTCCCATAATGCATTGCACCTCCTCACCTGTTCACCATTTTGTTATCCCGTTTTCACTAGTTTGTGTGTTATCATCTGCACCTGTGTTATGTCATTATTAGTTTATGGTTTGTATTATATATAGTCTGCCTTTTTGTTCAGCCCCTGTCGGTCGTTGTTGTTGTATGTGGTGTTGTTTTCCGTCAGTCTTTGTGGGTGCGTGGGTTAATATATTCTGTGATCTGAGATCCTTGTATGTTTGTTATATCTGGAATTTCTCTGAGTGAAGAATCAGTAAAGACATTTGATACCGTTACTCCTGGTTGTCCTGTTATCTTCTACCCAGCACCGTAACAGTACGACCGACCCAAAATACACAGGGTGAAGTATCGTCTGTGTTTTGTCTTTTTGTCTTTTTGTGTTTCTGTTTTTGTTCCCCACTCTCTCTCTCTCTCTCACTCTCACTCTCACCAGGATGGAGGCCGCCCATGCAAAGACCTTCCTCTATCGGGGTCAGGAGGAGGAATCCGTGGAGGCCTACACGCTATGCTTTGCCGTTTGCGGGATGGCCTCGGGGCTCCCCGAAGACCACCAGAGGAGTCTGTTCCTGTGGGGTCTGAACGACGCGTCATGGGCCAAGCTGTCCGGATGGGGACCGTCTGGAGGCTTGGAGGCTTGCATGGATTGGGTGTTGGCCAGTTGTGGGTGTCAGCCTCTCCGTCTGCCTGATCGAGGTGGCCGCCCGCCGAGTTCTGCAGCTGGCTGTCAAGATGGCTGCCGCCAGAGTTCTGCCGCCAGCCAAGATGGTCGCCACAGAGTTCTGCCATGCTAAGATGGCCGCCGCCGAGAGTTCTGCCGCGGTCAAAATGGCTGCCGCCGAGAGTTCTGCCGCGGCTAAGATGGCCGCCGCCGAGAGTTCTGCCGCGGCTAAGATGGCCGCCGCCGAGAGTTCTGCCGCAGCCAAGATGGTCGCCGCCGAGAGTTCTGCCGCAGCCAAGATGGCTGCCGCCGAGAGTTCTGCCGCGGCTAAGATGGCCGCCGCCGAGAGGGCTGCCGCGGCTAAGATGGCCGCCGCCGAGAGTTCTGCCGCAGTCAAGATGGTCGCCGCCGAGTTCTGCAGCGGTCAAGATGGCTGCCGCCGAGTTCTGCAGCGCTAAGATGGCCGCCGCCGAGTTCTGCCAGCGGCTAAGATGGCCGCCGCCGAGTTTCTGTCTCGCCAAGATGGCCGCCTCCCCAGGGTTCCGGCGTGGCCCAAGGGTTCTGACGCTGCCAAGATGGCCGCTCCCCAGGGTTCTGGCGGTAGCCCAATGGCAGCCTCCCCAGGGTTCTGACGCTGCTAAGAGGGCCGTTTCGAGAGTCCTGTCCCGCCAAGAGGGCCGCTTTCAGAGTCCTGTCCCGCCAAGAGGGCCGCTTCTCGAGTCCTGTCCTGGCCAAGAGGGCTCGTTTCCGAGTCCTGTCCCGCCAAGAGGGCCGCTTTCGAGAGTCCTGTCCCGCCATGAGGGCCGTTTCAAGAGTCATGTTCGCCAAGATGGCCGCCGCTGAGTAGTTTCGCCCACGGCCAAGATGGCCGATCCAGAGTCCTATGTTCCGGCCCAGAGGGCACTGGGAGTTCCTAGACTCCGCCTCGGAGTTCCCAGACTCCTCACTGGAGTTCCCAGACTCCGCCCTAGAGTTTCCCCTGAGTTCCCAGACTCCGCCCTAGAGTTTCCTCGAGTTCCCGGGCTCCGCCCTAGAGTTTCCCCTGAGTTCCCAGACTCCGCCTCTAGAGTTTCCCGAGTTCCCAGACTCCTTAGAGTTTCCCTGAGTTCCCAGTTTCTGTTTTAGGAGTCCCAAAGTTCCCAGACTGTTTCTTAGACTCCTCAGAATTCCCAGACCCTGTCATAGATTTCCCCGAATTCCCAGACTCTGTCTCAGATTACCCAAACTCCGCTCATATGGTCGCCCCCTCCAGTTGCTTCCCTCTGTCATCTCAAGCAATCCCTACCCTGCATTCATGTAGTTCAGTGACCCTTAGTACGCTTAAAGCTTCACCTGTAGAAGGGTTTGGCCAGCCCTCAAGGGACACCAGTTCTTCTGTTCCAGGTATTGCAAACCAATTAAGCAGTGGACAGAGTTTTCCAAGCCAGTATTCTGCTGCCTCCTCTCAAACCAGCCCTGTGCAACAATCTGCAGGTGGTTCCAGTCAAAACTTTCCTCTCCTGGGTGTAGGCAGTAATGTTGGTCTAAGACCTTCCAGTCAGTTTGCTCCAGAAGCTGCTACACAGCTCGTGTCTTCAACATATGAGGTTTCTAGCCAACCTGTTAGGGACAAGGGCTTTTCCAGCCTATACTCTTTAGGTTCTTTCCCTCAATCAACAGAAGCTGTGTTACCCATACCCTCTGCTGAGAGCTTGTCTTTCAGTCCTCCCATCCAGGCTCAAGGTTTTGTTTTATCTCAGGGCAGCCTTACACCAGAACAGCCAGTAAGCTCTGGGCAACCCGTGTCTGAGCAGGAAGTGAGTGGTAGTTACAGTGGTTCATCTCAAGATATCCCTACTCGGTATTCCCCAAGTACTTTGACTACTAGCAAGCTTAGCTCATTATCTGTGGGGGTTTCTAGCCAGCCCACAAGTGACACAAGTGTGTATTTGTCCAGTGCTCCAAGTCAGGCAAGTTCAATGTTTGCAACTTCTAGTTATGGCCCAGTGCAGACCGGCAGTAGCTATGGGGATCTCTCTTTTCCCAAGCCTCAGGGTGCCTTTGCTCAGTTTGCTCCTGCTAATGGTATGTAAATATTGCAGCAACTTCACCCCAAGATGTTTCTACCCAATCTGGGAGCAATCAGGGTTTATATAGACCAATTGCACAAGTTATTACTTCACCCCAAACGGGACTTTCCAGTCAGTTTGTATCTCCCCAGGGAGGAAGTGGTGCTTATACTGGTACCCTTGCCCAATTTCGGGTTAGCTCTTTTGGAGACTCTAAATCCATCACATTTCAAACTTCCAGTCGAGCCATCAATGTTGCTAGTCCTCAGGGTGTTTCTAGCACTACTGTAGAAGGCGCTTAGTAGTTTCAGTGGCCCTGTTCCGTCTCGAGGTACCTTTTAGCCAGTTTGCTCTTGGATCTCCTTCCAAGTTTAGTTCTTCACAGCTAGGTTCCAGTCAGTCCACAAGTGATCCAGGTTTTTATAGCCAGTACTCGCCAACTTCACTGCTTGGGCCTCAAACGGGCACATCTGCTCAGTTTGTGTCCTCTCGGGGAGATAGTAATGCAGGCAGTGGTTATCTTCCGCAGTCTCAGCAGACTAGTGTTGCAAGCTCTCAGGGCAGTTCTGGCACTACTTTAGCCGGCTCTAGTCGCTTTTCCTCTCAGGTCACGAGTGGCGGTTTCGTGGTTCCCCTTCAATCTCAGGGAACATTTAGGCAGCTAGCTTTGGTTCCCTATTATTACAAGCTTAGTTCCACACACCTAGTTTTCAGTCAGCCTGCCAGCCGGTCCGTGGACATGCAGAGCTTTGCCTCGGGCGGGTAAACTCGCCAGCCAGAGGGTTTGCGATCTAGCGATCCAGGGTCAGCATGCAGCAACTGTGGGCAGTTCTGGGCCTTCAGTGACAGGAGATTCATGTCGATTGGTTTCCACACAGGGAGGTGGTAGATCTTTTAGTGATGAGTCGCTGTCTCCTCTAGGTCCCCAGTATCTGTCTCCTCTAGGTCCCCAGTATCTGTCTCCTCTAGGTCCCCAGTACCTGTCTCCTCTAGGTCCCCAGTACCTGTCTCCCCTAAGTCCCCAGTTCCTGTCTCCTCTAGGGTCCCCTGTTCCCGGTGCTTCTGGGTTCCCTGTTCCCGGCGCTTCTGAGTCCCCTGTTCCCGGTGCTTCTGAGTCCTCTGTTCACGGTGCTTCTGGGTTCCCTGTTCCCGGCGCTTCTGAGTCCCCTGTTCCCGGCGCTTCTGAGTCCTCTGTTCCCGGCGCTTCTGAGTCCCCTGTCCCCGGCGCTTCTGAGTTCCAGTCTTCGCCAGAGCGGCCGCCGCCACAGTCTTCGCCAGAGCGGCCGCCGCCGCCACAGTCTGACCCCGAGCCTCCAGACCCTGATCCCAAGCCTCCTGATCCTGACCCCAAGCCTCCTGATCCTGACCCCGAGCCTCCTGATCCTGATCCCGAGCCTCCAGACCCTGACCCCAAGCCTCCTGATCCTGACCCCGAGCCTCCTGATCCTGACCCCGAGCCTCCTGACCCTGACCCCGAGCCTCCTGACCCTGACCCCGAGCCTCCTGATCCTGAGCCTCCTGACCCCGAGCACCCACCCCGCCTCCCTCTCCCTCTTCTGTGGCTCTTCCAGCGTAGGACGCGCCTGCCGGAGGGAGGGGGGTACTGTCACAGTTCTGCCTGTTCCACTGCCTGTTTGGACTCTGTTTTGTCTTTGTGTACTTTTCATTAGAACTTCAGTTCCCATAATGCATTGCACCTCCTCACCTGTTCACCATTTTGTTATCCCGTTTTCACTAGTTTGTGTGTTATCATCTGCACCTGTGTTATGTCATTATTAGTTTATGGTTTGTATTATATATAGTCTGCCTTTTTGTTCAGCCCCTGTCGGTCGTTGTTGTTGTATGTGGTGTTGTTTTCCGTCAGTCTTTGTGGGTGCGTGGGTTAATATATTCTGTGATCTGAGATCCTTGTATGTTTGTTATATCTGGAATTTCTCTGAGTGAAGAATCAGTAAAGACATTTGATACCGTTACTCCTGGTTGTCCTGTTATCTTCTACCCAGCACCGTAACAATAACAAAGAGTGAAAAATTTAAGGGGGTCTGAATACTTTCCGTACCCACTGTACATGCAATACACAAGTCAGCATTGAAAAATACACTCCTACTATCTCAAGAAAAAGAGTGCACATGCACAATTATAACTCAATGGAGATTATGGCACACTGTCACGGTACAATGCATTCTAAACCCTACCAAATCAAACACAATGATACTGATTGCTAATCAGCTCTTTGGCACTTACACACAAGAACAGACAAAACCTTCAGTGCTGTAACACATCAGCTCATATAAATATAAAGGCAATACAGGAACATACAAGTCACATTGATGAAAAAATGTGATCTAGAGATAATTACAGTAGGGAAGAAAAAATAACATATTAGGTCCCTTTAATATCTCAGTTGTTTCTCCTAGGCAGCAATGAAGCAAAGTCTACAGCTTTGGTTACGGTTTTTTAAAAGGCCTCAGTAATCACACCTCAAGCAAAATCCAGAGATTTCAATTAGAACTTAAAGATTTTTCATCAATTTCTTCCAAAACCACCTTTTTAAGATTTATATATCAACGTACAGGTTAATTAGCTTTATAATCTACTGTACTTGTTTTATTCATTCTTATGTGTTTGGTTGCTAGGGAGTGACTTGGTGATTATACTCCAAGCCACGAGTGAAATGAACTCATCACAATGTCTCTACGATGTTCTGATGCAGAGATATAGGTGTTGTAAAACGGTTGCTAGGGTACTTTGTTTGGTTGCTAGGGAGTGGCCTGGCATCTGCCAATGACTACTACAAGCCACAGGTGAAACAAGTCTTTATGGCACTGTGATGCAAAGATATCTGTCTGGGCCTTTTATAATGGCAGTCTAATTTATAAAAAGTGAACGCAAAACACAGCACTGTGTTTACGCTTTTAAATAATGGTTTCCATGCAAACTAGTACTATCACAGATTATAGAAAATATAACAATGTGTTTTAAAGCATATGTTTGTATATATACTGTAAAAATCTGCATTTGCAGTTGCATGCAGGTGTAACCCAGGTTACCAGTAGCATTACAACATGATTAAATAAGATAACTAAGATGATATTTTGTAGAAATAGTGAACAATAAGGATTCAGGGTGTTGCATAGTGCATTTTCTGTTGGTATCTTGTACAAAGTTACGAGTTCAAGTGTTTCTGTTTTTTTTTTTTTTAATCGGTGGAGCAGAGAGGAGCGGATAAGTTAGGTCTGCTGAGAAAATGTATACTTTAACGAGTCAAGTAGTGATACTTGATTAAGATTTGGGATTTTATGTGCTTGGAGGTGGTGTGACGGGTGAAGTCAAGGTTGATGCGAAGAAGAGATTTATAAAAAAAAGTGGATGGTAGGAACTTAAACTAACAGCACATACACAGGATGTACCGTTTTGGGAAGGATTTAGTAAAATTCCGAGTAATGAACATTATTGTTGTTTACTGATTTCAGCAATGTTCACAAAGCTGTGAATGTAACTTGAGACTGAATTATTTTTCTACACTCATATTGAACATTGAGTGAAACTATATGTGAAACTGTTGGATTTGATTGTTTCTTTAAATTGTTCATTGATCAAATTTAAAGTTAGTTTCTTTCTTTCCAGTTGTTTCATAAATGTGAACCAAGGAAGGGAAATCCATTTAATACATTTAGGAGAAAGAAGTATCAGATAAGGAATCTAAGCAAGCTAATTTCGGTTAAATTGATTTTGTTTTTACTGATAAGGTGTATTTAGTGTTAGTTCTTTAAAGTAAAAGAAATGAGTAATCTAGAAGGGAATAAATTCAAAAGTTAATTTACATGTTTTACATAAACATCAAACTTACTGTTAGCGGTCCAAGGGATGACACAAACACTGGGATAACACTCAATGACAATACTTTACTTTTCAAGACGAGTCAGGTAGTACAAACATCCGTGGGAAAAACCTGTAAGAAGAAAAAAAGGAATAAAGTGTTAAGAATACCAGAATGCATTAACTTTGTGTTTAATACCATTTCAATTTGCTTATTGTGTTTGAGAACTACACATTGTATTTTCATTTCTTTTGCTATGATATGCTTTTGAGGTTTAACATTTTCAAAGAAAGATAATTTAATCAGTTAAACTTAATACATGTGAGTGGTTCATTATTGTTGTGACATTCTTATTCTCAGTAGGCGAACTGAGTTTTCTGATTTGGCTGGTCCAGATTCAGATTTTCCTTTGCCTGGGTCAAGTTGAGCGAAAAGGGTTACACACCCTTTAGACACAACTGAATAATCACATGCTACATACAAATTGACCTATTTATACTATGCCCTAATAGTATGTAGTGTATGTACTGTGATGAGAAAGTATATACTTTTGAGTGCAGAACAAAAAAAGTATGCACACACTATGCACAGTGAGGATTGTTGCCTGGATGTCACTCTGATCCTTAACATACACAAACATAAAAACTCCTCTTTGCAGTTATTTCGCATGTAATGTTTAATGTATAGTTTAATTTATTTATTCAGTAATGCATTACTTATTTAATTAATTTATTAATTCTGTGTAGCGCAACTAAACTCCACCCTCTCGCGTTGAGTTGTGGGTTCTATCAGCCGTTTGAGTATCCATGGATCTGCACTCCGAATTTTGACCGAAAACAGTAGACCATCCAGGAACTTCATTAATACTCATTTCAACATATTACGATTTGGTAAAAGTCAGCAAACGTTTTACTCTTTCATACACATGGCACATACATACACTGAAAAAAGTTTTTCAAGCAATACCTCATCCAATTAATAATTTGTCATTCAATTCAGTTTATAATTATTTGTTTTATTATCAAGTAATAATTTTTTCGTTCAACCCATTGATCAATCTAAATATTTTTCATTAAGATCTCAATTAAGAAATTTTTGTTTTGATGAATGTACAATTTTTAGGTTACACGCATGCCAGCGCATTTAACACAAAGCCATTCATCATCACCAGACCGCTCGAATCAACGGACCATGGATTGCGACGACACACCAATTAGTCAATAATACGTTTTTGAAGGTTAGTAAAATACTTCCGAATTCAGTTGATAATGAATGTAAATGCTTAATGTTTTAAGGTTGTCTGTTAGTAAGTGTCAAAGCACTTACGTTAGGCTGATATATAAAAATGTATTGCCCTTTCCTGCAGTAGTAATGGCGCTGGGAGACCACATGTGTAATGGCAGGCAATTTACTCATAGTTTAGAAAAAGTTCTTGCTCCCGTTCCTTACTCCACCCTAGGTGAGGCGAGACAGAGTAAAAATTTTGTATTCCCTGCATTCTTTAATTACAGCGTTATATGTAAATAGCTGTTATCATTATTGGTGATGCCATTTTAACAATTAATAAGACATAATTAACATCAAATTTCTCCATTGTGTAATGTTCAGCACCTGCTGAGACAGGAGGGTAGAAGGTAATATGGGCTGAATAGGGCTCCTTTGATCTGATCACCTCAAAATGGTCAAGATGATGATGATGCACACAGCACTTTATAATGTAATGTCAATATTATGCTGCATCATTAATGTTAAAATGGACAGTTAAAATGTTAAAGACAATTAAAATGGATTAAAATGCATGTTGATTCAAATATAATAATCTTTTTCTCTATGTCTTGCCCTGTCTCTCACTCCCTCACTCCTCTCACTCTTATGCAGGATATCAGAGTTCTCAGGTGGAAACATCTCATCTGTCTCAACCTTACCATACCTGCTATTACGGTGGGAGAAACCCTCACCATTTGCAGACTGCAAATTTTAGCTTTTTTGGGGGGAGTTTTGTTTTACTTTATTTGGTGAGGTAGAGAGTTCTCAAACAGATGTGGAGATGCAAGCACTGTAGCTATTCATGTACCAGAAGATCTGAACTGCTAAAACATTATAGACTCAATCATCAACATTATGGAAGGCACCACTCTTATCTCTGCCTGTATGAAAACTGCCCATTTTCATGCAAAACAGGGAATGCTCTACTGAAGCATCTATGTGCACACCACCCTTCTCCACATCCCTCAAGAGAAGACATCTCACATTTTAAGTGCCACGTTTGTGACTACAATCAACTTGCTACTGAAATTGACTTTTTTCATCACATTGGCCAACATTTGAAAAATAATGAATTAGTTACGTGTATGTATGTTGACTGTTTCTATCAAACCAATGTATATGGAAGTTTCCACACTCACAAATGGAGAAAACACAAAGTGTGTACAGTAAGAGATATAAAACCTGGAATAGTTCACGGACACAGTTAACAGTGACATTGATTTGAATAAGGATTTATTATTTGAAGAACCAACTTTTGAAGAACCTAGAGATTTGACAGAAAATGTTGAGCTAAAGTTAGCCTCAGTTCTACTGAAATTGGAACATGGTTACCTGGTGTCAAGTGCAGCTGTAAATGTACTCCTTGAGGAACTGCAATATCTCATTGGGACTGTGTCTGTTCCAGTCACTCAGAAGACAATCGCTAAGTTTTTAGTGGATTATAACTGTCAGGTAGATGGTTCACTTGTTGAAGAGTTAGCCACAGAACTCTGTACTTCACATCCTATTCAGCTTGCTATTGGAAAAGATGGTCCATTATCTACTGCATGGAGGCGCAACATTTATTATAGAAGTAATTTCTTTGTCATGGAACCAGTGGAATATGTAATAGATCAAAGGAACAGATGTCACCTGCACCTGAATCACCTGCACCTGAATCACCTCATCATGGACTCATTGCTTGTGTTATTTAAACCTTGTCTTTTGTTCAGTTTGGGTCCGGTATTGTTGTTTTCTGGCTGTTGTTATTTTGTTCGTGTTGGATTCTGGATGTGTTTTGTTAAAGTCAGCCGTGCATGCTGTTATCTGCCTGTTCTCCTCCTCTGAAGTGAGGTCTGTTTCGATATCTGTATTCCCACTGATGAAGTTCAGTAAAAGATTTGAAACTAATCTTTTCGTGTTCTGCCTCGTCTGATGCACGGTAACAGTATACCGGACCCAAAAAGGAAAAAAAGAGTGGTAATACTCTCTGGTTTTCGTCGTGTCGTGAAGATTTCTGTTTTGGATTATTTGTTTGGGTTGGATTTGTTCTTCTGTTATTAGTTATGGAACCCGCACCACCCAGCCCCACGGATGCCGCCACGGATCTCCTTCAAGCCCTTACCCACCATTTAAATGCCCTACCTGTTTGTTCTTCTCCCCAGCCGGTAAGCACTGCGTTCTCTGGCAGTCCTCAAGCCATGCCAGATCGTTTCTCCGGGGCAGCGGAGGAATGCAGGGGCTTTATCCGCCAGTGTAGCCAGTTCTTTCAGAGGCAACCCCATCTTCATCCAACTGATGTGGACAAGGTGGACTTTGCAATCAGTCTCATTTCTGGAGCCGTGCTGCGCTGGGCAGTGGGCTATTGGGAGGCTGGAGATCGCGAGGCTCGCACCTGGGAGGACTTTGTCACTCAGGTTGGCAAGGCTTTTGATCATTCTGCTTCTTCTATTCCCAGAGTTGACCAGTTAGACCGGATCCGTCAGGGGCGATCGTCTGTGGCCGAATGCGCTCTTCAGCTTCGTGCTCTCGCCGCGACCGGCGGATGGAGCGGGTCCGTGCTGCTGGCGGCATGTATACAAGCTGTTTCAACGAAGATGGCCGCCCCCAAGAGTTCTGCCGCGGCCAAGATGGCAAGCCCGAGTCGTGTCCGAGTCGATGGTCCCAGCGTGTCAAGATGGCCGCTTCGAGTCGTGTCCCGGCCAAGATGGCCGCTCCCGAGAGTCGTGTCCCGGCCAAGATGGCCGTTCCCGAGAGTCGTGTCCCGGCCAAGATGGCCGTTCCCGAGAGTCGTGTCCCGGCCAAGATGGCCGTTCCCGAGAGTCGTGTCCCGGCCAAGATGGCCGTTCCCGAGAGTCATGTCCCGGCCAAGATGGCCGCTTCCGAGAGTCATGTCCCGGCCAAGATGGCCACTTCCGAGTGTTCCGCCGCGACCAAGATGGCCGCCTCCGAGTGTTCCGCCGCGGCCAAGATGGCCGCCTCCGAGTGTTCCGCCGCGGCCAAGATGGCTGCTTCCGAGTGTTTCGCCACGGCCAAGATGGCCGACCCAGAGCCCCATGTTCCGGCCAAGAGGGCCGCCCCGGAGTTCCCAGACTCCGCCCCGGAGTTCCCAGACCCTCCTGAAACAGGAGATCGACTAAACTTCGTCCTCATCACTGTCACCTTCACCAAGCCCCAACAGTGGCATTTGATAGCAAGTGAGCTGTTTTCCCCTCCACAGCGGCAACTATCAACCTGTTACAAACAGATCTAATACAAGATATACAACAGCATCCACATGTCATCAATATTCCAATGAAAGTATTAATAGACATTATTACAGACATTACTAGAGCTTTCCATTTACCAAAATTATTAACCATCCATTCATCCAGTGGATTTCTTACCCCAGAATGTTCCTGCATTGTTTTAGATATCATAACCTCTGTAAAAACTATTTCGTCCCCCCCAATTAATTACACTACATAGATCAAACGTGAATGACAAATTCGACCATTTTTCATAGTTCAATTCAATACCCCCATATCTTTGAAGACACTGATCTTTTGGTTTTCTCTTTTACTGCCCTTTTTGCTCTTAAGTGCTCTGTCACCTTGCTCTTGTTGCTCTTGTTTTGTTCATGCTGCTCTATGCCCAATATTAATCCCACTATTATAAATAATATTACTCCTAACACTCCCAACAATTTCCAGTTTTCCCAAAGCTTCATTTTTTATAGTATGGTTTTTGTTGTTTTATATAGTTTTTTTTGGTTCAAAAGTAATGCTAAATGAAACTCTATTTATACTTAGTCAAAGTTATTATGTTAAATTAAAAAAAACCCACTAAAACAATCTTAAAACATGAAATGAAACACTTTTGCTGTAATATGAAAGTGAAATATAAAACCTTGAAATCTTGTCAGTATAAAACTTATTGAAAAGACACTCAAAATCTTAAATCATTAAAAGAAACTTTTGTAAGACAATTTGTTAACTGTAAAACCCCTGTACCTGTAAAGCAAAATAGTAAAAGCACAACAAAAAACAGTAAGAATGTTATCATTTACTCATTCACCCATCAGTTCAATGTCTCTCGATGATGTCTCGTCTGTCCTTCTCCTGTGAACAGATTATCATTTATGGCAGTTCATATACAGTTATTGTTATTCCGGAGCCCTGGAATTATCTTAGCAGTATCTCTTCAACTTCTCCCTGTTATGGTGCAGGGTCAGATCAGACAATACACGAGATAATCTCAAACAAGTCTTTACTTAGCTTCTGGCAAAAACAGGTTTACAGGCCTCACTCAAGAGGAGAACATCACAAATTTGGGTATCACAGGCACAGATTTCATCCAGGAAGTTGCGAGTGCACAATACAAAAACCCCACACAGCCAAACGAACAACACAGGTAGCGGGCAAAATCCAAACAGGTAAGTATCCAAACAGGCACAGGAACAGGAACAAATCCAAACAGGCAATAATCCAAACTGGTAACAGGAACAATTCCAAACAGACAAAAGAACAACAACACCGGACACCAACTGAACAAAAGACAAGGTTTAAATAACATAAGCAATAAACTCATAATGACAGAAAACAGGTGCGGGTGATAACAAGATAACTAGTGCTAACAAGATTGCAAAATGGTGAACAGGTGAGCAGGGTGCAATACATGATGGGGAATTGAGTCCAGAGGGAGGTGCAAAGTGAAAAACGAAGTCCAAACAAGAGGTGCAAGGTGGAATCATGACACTCCCCAGTTCAGCTTGTCTCTGCCACAACCTATTTTTGGGATAGAGATTGTCTCGATACCTTTTTCTTCACAACTCTTTGTGATCAAATGAAAATTTTTTCTGTTGCCCTCAGTAGTTAATGCACATTCTCCCACTCCCTTTTGCTGTTGTCTTACTTTTTCAACCCCAAATCTTCTTCTGAATTCTTTGGCAATACCTGCTTCAAATTTACAGTTTCTATCAGTGTTTGTCTGTGTCTGTAAGTTTTGTTTATCAACAACAATGTCTTGTGAGCTGTGTGTGTTGTGTCAATTGTGTTCTCGTTTCCAGTGCATGTGTATTGTTCTGTGGTTTGTTCAGAATGTGTAATATCTGTGATGTCTGTGTCGCGCTGGTTTGTATTTACCCTCCCCCTTTTGGCTCTGAAGTTGGCTGGTGAATCCATGCACATGCAGCAAGTCCAGTGGTACCACCTGCATCCTTCTGTTTCCTGTACATAACCTATTTTCAAGAAATCTTAGACAAAAGCAGTAAGTTTACCATATTATGGTCTATACATCATTGGTGTGGTGTCACTCATATTAAACGCTGCGCTTGAGCCAGGCAATTGTCTCCCTGTGAGAAGTTTAAAATGGATTTAACCGGTTGTTCTACTCAGCACCGATCGTATCGACAATAAAGCAATCATTAAAACTTTTACCCAATTAAATTTGGTCTGTGCACAGATTTTAGGCAATTTTGTTTTGATATGGTGATTCATTCGCTCAACTTTGCCCTTTTACTGTAGGTGATATACTGTATCAAATCAGTGTTTCAAACCAAGTGTTTGTTCAACTTGCCTCAGGTGCTCTTTTTTTTTTTTTTTAATTCGTACCATTCTGTCTGTTCATCATGCACTGCCCCAACTTCATAAGCTGAATCACTGTAAATGTTTACCCATTTTTCTCTACTCCACTTCAAAGCTTCTATTACTGCCTTCACTTCCGCCCTTTGTGCTGATTGCTTCCCTGTCATGGTTTTTGTTACTATAATGTCAAACTGGTTTCCTACTTTCCTTACTACAGCATACCCTGCCTGCAGATCACCCTTCTCATCCCTGAAACAACATCCATCATTAAACAAATCTTCAGTTTCTCCCTCCAATCTGGTGGTCATTAGGTCTGGCCTAACTTTTTACTCAGCAATCACTGTAAGTTCACACTTGTGTGGTTCCCCTTGTGTCATGTAATCAGCCATGTTGATCCCCTTAGGTGTGAAAGTTAAGTTTTGCCATCTTGAAATTTTTAGAATTCTCTCTTCTCTTAAGGATCACATGGTAAATGATGCTAAATTAACGTATGCCATTACAGTCTGTGATGTTAAAATGCTCAGATGATGCCCCATAACCAATTGTGCTGTTTTCTTATACTTCTTCTGGAACAACACTCTGTTAACAGTTATCTCACTCTCTCTGGTGAGTGTATGACCCCCATTGGTACCCTCGTGTACCTATACTGTTGGCCCTTGAATGTGAATGAAAATATATCTAATGGTAGGCAGAAGAATGCATTTGCTAAATCAATACATATAAATCATGTTGTGGTCTCAGGTTGGTCAGAGCTGTGTAAAGGTTGGATACAGGTAATTATAATTTTTATTTTTTATTTTTATTTTTTTACTACAGGCAGAATGTGGTGTTGCATTTGGGAATAAATGTGATGGTTCTATTACTCCTGCTGTCAGCATGCTCTTAATTATTTCTACATTCCCCTCATCAGTTTTTTGTTTTGTGTGGGTACTGAGGTTGTTATATTGGCTCATATGTGACAAGGTCAAAAGTGATCTCTGGACTGGAGGAGCAAAAGCCAACATCTTTAGGTCCTAGTTACCACAATGTGTTAATCATTTGTTCAGTTAATTCATGATCAGTGTTCTCCCTACCGTGCCATCTAGTTATCCATCTATATCTTAATGTAACTGTGTTGCTGGTGTGTTTATCAATTTTGTAAGCCTGCTCTTTCACTGAATGTTTAACCCCTTCTATCTGTGTTTCCTCCCAATCTCTCATCTCCTGTAACTTCTTTGTCATGGGCCCTAAATCTTTAGCTTGGTTTCTGTGATGTACTGCTACAGTGATGTGTGGCCTAGCCTCCCCCTTCATTATGTACCATTCTTCCTGTTTTTCAGTTAGTTCTACAGCCCCCACTATTCCCTCTAATTCTACAATAATCCCATAATTTCCCATTCCGTTCCCTCTAATTCTTCCGAAAAACTTTGTTGATATTATTCTGTCTAATTCCTATCATATAATAATGTGACATGTGGGAGATTGTATGGAGGCACTTACGGAACCCCAGTCGGCACTCAGAGCTTCCAAATGGAGTACAACAATAACAGTCCCTGCCCGCCAACAGTCTCAGAATGAAGTTCTCTTTAGTATCTGTCAGTCCCTCCTGGTTCTTTGGAGGATGATAATGGTCACCACGAGAAACCCATGACCTCCACCGGCTTTGGTGATATCTGTGTTTGGTCAAAGTCAATAGTCAAAATGGAAAAAGTGGCCCCAGTGTCCACTAAAAAGTTCATAGGGTCTTGGTTGACCTCAATGCTCAGCATCGGCTCCGCCATAGCCCTGCTGTGGTCTCTCTGTGGCTCTCTTTGTGCAGTTGGTTGAGGAGCAAGCGCTGCATGGGGTGCTGTGTATCCCCCTCGCCCCTTTTGAGATGCTCTGCCTCGATTATAGCCCCCTCTCCCTTTAGGAGCCGGGCCAGATGTGTGCTGCTGTGGACATTCTTTAGCAAAGTGACCTAGCTGGCCACAGACGAAACAGTTTCTGCCCTGCCATCCTCCTCTTCCGCCCCTCATCCCCCCGCGGCTCCCATGCCTTCCATACCATACCCCACATCTTGCTGGCCATATGACCATGGTTGGGCTCTAAATGTTGGACCTATTGGTCTATTATGTGCCCTATTCTCTTTAGATTGTGGTGTGTCTATATCTGGGTGTTGCAATAGCTACTAATTCTTATCCTTTTTTTTTGTGTGTCATTTATCTTTTGTCTAGCTTCCCCTAACTGCAGTTTTAATAGTTGTACTTTTAGTTCCTCCAGCTCACAGTCCTTTCCCCTGGCCTTTTCTTGTGCTCTAGTCATGTGGTGCATCAAATTTCTTTCCCATGTTTGTGTGGTGCTGCCTGGTATATCTGGATTTTCTTTTGGACTACTCTTTACTCACTCCTCCGTCCCTTCCATTACTGCAGCTCTGAACATTTCTTCATGTACCCTATCTGAATGTGGGTGTACCCCTTTGTGCCTCCCATTCTTCTTTACATTTCATTAAATGCATTAAATATGCTGCTGGCGTCTCCCCCTCTTTGGGGATGAACTTAATGTTGTGAATGGCCCCTAGTGGTGCTGGAAAGTGTTTTCTGATGGCATTTGCCCAGTCTGGTGGCTATTGTCCCATAAGCGGTTTCCTACTGGCTTGTGTTTGTGTTAGCATCGTGTTGTATTTCTGCTAGTTGCCCTGCTTATGCTACTTGACCCAACCAAACCTATTGCTAATCTATATCCTTGAGTCAAAGTTAAAATTTCTACACTAGTTACTAGAAATGCCTCTCATCCGTCTGTCTGCTTGCTACAGTTTTACAGTCAAAAAAACCTCAACATCTTTATCTTGTAATTGTTCCATTTCTAGCTGTCCTCTTTCAACATTAAACAATTCAGCCTGCAAGCTGCTGTGCTGCTGTGCTCCCCTCTCGTATGGAGGTGGGCAGAAGGCTCAACTCTAGACCACTCCTTCTTTCTTAGAGGCGTTGCCTCCTCCGCCTTCTCTCGCTGCTTCCGTTCTCTGACTCGCTCAAATCAAAGCAATTGTATGCCACAATCTGAATTTACTATTTGCATCTTTCACCTCTTTTTTAATCACACTTCTGGTTTTCCAATTACTCTCAACTCCTTTTTTCTCAGCCTCGCTTAATTTCCCTGTCCATTTTTTCTCAAATTTGTCTCTTATGAATGATATCCAACAACCCTGAAACATCATACATCGACTCTTGTCGACTCATCGACAATTGTTTTCTCAGTTTCTCTCTTTTCTTGGGCTCAGTGCCACTCAACACTTGAGCTACAGCTGCCTCCCACTGTAGTTTTAATTCTTTTGGACCACATGTCCCATACTCCTCACACTCTCTATCAAATTTTATTTAATTTGTCTTATTTATCAATTACTACTGTTATGTATTATTATTATTATTAATATTTAAATCGAATGCCTTGACCTGGGTGACAAAGTTATAATCTGGCTTTCACAAAACTTTTCAATCCCGATCGCCACTAATATCATCTCCTTTTATTTGACAGCACTCAATCTGACTCCCTCTTCCTCACAAAAATGATTTGACTGTCTTACGATATACTTTTAATCCTAAAATCTCTCTTTGTTTTAATTATACTAGTATTTCCTCTTTTACCCACTCTGTTTTATCACTGTCTACAATTTTTCCTTGTTTCTGTGTTGTACACTGTTACAAAATTACACTTTATTATTTATTCGTGACTACCCCTTTTATTTTTAAACCCCCTATTAAAATCACCCCTTCAATTCAAATACAGCCCTGTTCATGAAACAATAAATCACTTAACTACTTTAAACATGACACTGCACATGAAACAACAAAACGAGAATTTTCTCCTCAACTTCACTTCAGCAAATATATGCTTGTATAGATCATTCAACACACAGTAAACCATGTACTTCGTAATTTTCGTTAGTTATTTTCTTTTCCTCTTTACCACTCTCTTATTGTCATATAAAATTTGCCTCCTTTTGATACTTTTATTTCTACTTATTTCAATCTTGTGTTTTACCACACAATTTTACTCACTTTGTTCCATATCAGTACACTATTACAACCAAATGAAATGAAATACTTGCTTTTGTTCTTTACTAGATTTTCTTTAATTTTTTATATTTAATTCCCAATACTATTCAACAACGAACACAAATGCATTCTTCATATGTTCATAGATCTGATTTACTGTTCAACAATGTCTCTCCATTATCTTTTCTCCTTGCAGTACACACTCTGTATTCTCTTATCTGACTCCAAAAATTTACCCTACTCCTATCCTCCATGTTCACACAACAAAGCAATTTTTCAGCAAAACGCACAGCAAGTTAAACGCCCATAAAGCACAGTAATTCACAATAACACTGCAACGGCATAAAAAACAGATCGCACATATACATGTATTAATCACTTAATGTTCATCAAATTTTACACAATATACACTTGCAAGGATTTTCATATGCGTTTCATATCAAATTCTCATAACCATTTGTATCTTTTTATACAGGTATCTTAATCATCTGTATCTCTCTATACAGGTATTCTTCATCATCTGTATCTCTCTATACAGGTATTCTTAATCATCCGGGTATCTCACTCATCCGTTTTTTTATACGGGTATCTTAGGTCTCTTGTGTGACTCTTTACTTTTCAAAATCATCCGTACCTCTTTATACGGGTATCTCAACAACTATTATTAGTCATCTGCATACACTAATCACAGAGCTATTCTTAGTCTTCTGCATTCACTAATTGCAGGTTTTTCTTCTGGGAATAAAGCCAAGTTCCCAGGGCCTTCCACCCAGAAATTTCGATCACTCGTCAGCAATACGGTGTCCCAACCCTCAGGCTCTAGTTCATCATGACTCAGTCGTGGTATCCTTTAAATTATCTAGCCGCTTAAAAACCAATTATTTTTCTCTCATGACTAGCTCATAGAGATATCTTTGTTACCATTTATTCGTCACACTCAACCTTTTTCCTACCAGTTTAAAACAAAAAACTCACGACTAATTCGTGGGAATACAGTATCCTCTTAATATTTTACCGGTCTCTATTTACAAAGATATTTTCTTCAACTGTTTATACAATTTTACTATACAACTTACGTTCTCTTTTCTGACATCAATAATTTGGTTATAGCCAATCGCAGAAATTTGATTATAACAGGTATTCTCTATGCTTACCTTTTATTTTGTGAGGGCCCTCTTGATGTCAGAAAGAGTTCGTCCATTGTCCAGTCTCCTCCTTTTTCCCAAATCACGTCGGGGTCACCAAATTGTTGGACTTGGCATTTAATCCTTCAAGTCCATGTGCTCATTTATTCAGGAAGGAAGACTCAAAAATATCTTTAAAAGGATTTATTTTAACAATCAAAAGTATATTGAAGAATATCACACTTGAAGAAAATATGCAGAGCTCTGGATTCAATTCTGTCCCTATCATTTACACAATCAAAGGAGTTCCCCCATCGAGCAATACGACAGAAAGAACCCCGTCTATCCCTCAAAACCCAATTTTTATGGTTTCCTCTCCCCAAGGTTAGCAGGTGGCACCTCTCCACCCTTCCGGTAGGCATCTTCTCATATTTGGTCACTGTTATCTTCTGCTTAGTCTGCAAAGATAGATCTTGGTCTGCACAAATTCAAGGTTAAGACTTATACTTGGAGTGCTTAGGGCACTTCGACCTAAGATAGCTCATTTCATATATGGTTATACCGGTCCTTCTCTTTCCTTGGTAAATTTCCACTGGCAAGCATTTCATACAAGCACACAAGACTATGAATATATATATACGAGCAAATAGTGATTAATATTGTTTTACTGATTAATGTTATTATAATGATTAATATCAACACCAGAATATATGAGAGTAAATAATGGTTATTAAAGACACAAGAATATATCAGAGTAGATAATGATTAATGTTGAACTCTGTAAAAGAAAGTTAAAACATTTATGAATACAAAATCCCTTTACTACTAGTGAGCTTAATTCTTTACCTGTGGGAGTGTCTAGTCAGCCCTCAAGTGACACCAGTGTGCATTTGTCCAGTGCTCCAAGTCAGTCAAGTACAATGTTGGCAACTTCTAGTTATGTCCCAGTGCAGACAGGAAGTAGGTATGGGGATCTCTCTTTTTCTCGGGGATACCTTTGTTCAGTTTGCTCCTGCTACAAAGTATGTAGATGTTGCAGTAACCTCACCACAAGAAGTTTTTACCCAATCAGGGAGCCATCCGGGGTTATCTAGACCAGTTTCACTAGTTGTTGCGTCACCCCAAATGGGGCCTTCCAGTCGGTTTGCATCCCCCCAGGGAGGGAGTAGTGCATATAGTGGTACCCTTGCCCAATCTCAAGTCGGCTCTAGGAAACGTGTTTTTGAAGACTCTAGGAGTTTCCGTGGTCCTGTCCAGCCTCAAGGTATCTTTAGCCAGTTTGCTCCTGGATTTCCTTCCCAGTTTAGTTCCTCACAGCTAGTTTCTAGTCAGTCCACACGTGATCCAGGTTTATTTAGCCAGTACTCTCCAGCTTCACTGATTGGGCCTCAAATGGGCACATCAGCTCAATTTATGTCCTCTCAGGGAGAAGATAGTGCTTGCAGTGGGTATTTGCCCCAGTCTCAGTCTGGTTCTAGTAAACTCTCATCTGCGTCTTTCAAACCCACCTCACCTCAGGCTGTTTTCACACAGCAAACTAGTGTTGCAAGCTCTCAGGGCAGCTCTGGTACTACTTTAGCAGGCGTTAGTTGCTTTGCCTCTCAGGCCAAGAGTAGCTCTTACAGTGGATCTTCACAACAACTTAGTGCTTCCAGTCAGCCTGCCAGCAGGTCTCGTTTACATGCAAAGCTTTTGTCTTCGGCTGGAAGACTATCCAGCCAGAGCACTAGCAGTCAGGCTTTCCAAAGCCAGCATGCAGCAACTATGGGCAGTTATAGACCACCAGTGACAGGAAGTTCTAGTCAGTTGGTTTCTGCACAGGGAGGAAATGGAAGGTTTAGTGATTTGTCCCTACAGTCTCAAAGTATCTCAAGTCAGTATACCCCTGCATATTCTACTCTGGTTTCCTTGCCTGCAGCTGTTTCTAGCCAGCCCATTGGCAGTAGGGCTTCCCAGAATTTGCATGCTTCTTGCTCCCAAGGGGACTTTAGTCAGTTAGCCATTTCTTATACCTCTGGTCTGGCACAGGGTACAAGTAGCCTTCCTAGCACTTCATATATGCTGTCTCAACGCAGCCCCCGTCAACTTAACTTTGGTTCTTCTCAGTGGAGCGCAGTGGCTTCACCCCAGACTAGTTGGTATAGTCAAGCTGCTGAAACTCTGTCCCAGGGCCAAATTTCGCAAAGATGGCAACCTTCCATCTTTAGTTTGTGTCTAGGTAGTCAGACCTCTGGTGCAGCTGTGTCACAGAGCAGGTTTTCCCCTCAAAGTGCTCCTAGTAAACTCTCCTCTGTAGGCCGTCCAAGTCTATTTGCTCCTGGGGAACCATATCCAAGTTCATCTGTCTTTAGTTTGTCCCTAGGTAGTCAGACCTCTGGTGCAGTGTCACAAAGCAGGTTTTCCCCTCAAAGTGCCCCAGCTCCTAGTAATCCCTCCACTGTAGACCGTCCAAGCCTGTTTGCTCCTGGGAAGTCATGTCCAAAGTCATCTGTCTCTAGTTTGTCCCTAGATAGTCAGCCCCGGCGCAGCCACAGTCAGCCCCAGAGCCGCCTGACCCCGCTCCTCCAGAGCCGCCTGACCACGCTCCTCCAGAGCCGCCTGACCCCGCTTCTCCAGAGCCGCCTGACCCTGCTCCTCCAGAGCCCGAGCCCGATCCTCCAGAGCCCGAGCCCGATCTTCCAGAGCCCGATCCTCCAGAGCCCGATCTTCCAGAGCCCGAGCCTCCAGAGCCAGAGCGCAAGCCTCCTGATCCCGAGCCTCCAGAGCCTGGCCCCGGGCCTCCTGACCCCGAGCATCCTGACCCCGAGCCTCCGAGCAACATGGTGTATTTGTGAGCAAGTTAGGAAAATCTGTAAAGGGGACAGTACAATGTGTTGTTGCCGACAACCTGGGTGCTCATAGTTGTGCTTGTTTTGTGGAGAGTTTTTTGAGTGCTTATGTTTGTAGGTTTTGTACAGCTTCAAAATTAGAAATTCAGACAAGGGTAGTAGAACATTCTGTTTAAGGACAGAGGAGGGTCATGCAAGACATCTTAAAACACTTGAGGAGGAATCATTGGTCAATTGTTTTGGTGTTAAGAAGACTTGTGTTTTGTCAGACAAACTTGCTTATTTTAATGTCACTACTGGCTTCCCACCAGATATAGTCCATGATTTATTCGAAGGAATAGTTCCTTTTAAAATAGCTCTTTGTCTCTCTGTGTTCACCTCAAAAAAGTACTTTACTTTTGAATTTTTGAATGACTCCATAAATACTTTTCCATTCAAGTGGAAAGATAAAGCAAATTCCCCTCATCCTGTGCCACTCACCTATGCAAAAAGGAAAACAATTGGTGGCAATTCTCACGAGAATTGGAGTTTGATCAGGTTTTTGCCACTCCTCGTGGGACATAAAGTACCTGCTGACGAACCTGCCTGGAATCTTCTCACTGACTTAAAGGACATTGTTGACCTTGTTGTCACACCTGTGCATACTGATGAAACAATAGCTTATTTAAATTTCAAAATCTCTGAGCATAGAGTACGGTTCAAGGAGTTTTTCCCAGACTCCAACTTGCTTCCAAAGCATCATTATTTGGAACATTATCCGGAAATAATTTGTCAGTTTGGACCTCTTGTTTCACTCTGGACTTTAAGATTCGAAGGGAAACATAGCTTTTTTAAGAGAGTTGTACTCAACACTAGCTGCTTTAAAAACTTGTTGTATTCATTGACAGAGAGACACCAGTTATCTGTGGCACACAAGCTCTACTCATTGAACTTTCCTAAACCTCTCTTGGAAGTTAAAAAGTGCTCAACTCTTAGCATTGATGTCCTGAAGGATGATATTGCACAGGCTGTTAAACACAAGCACCCAAATGTGAAGGAAGTTTCTTTGACTGAAAATGTCATCTATAATGGATTTAACTACAGATTTGCAATGATCCTTCCACATGGCTCATTTGAAGGAATGCCTGCTTTCACTGAAATCATTCAGATGATGGTTCTCAAAAAGGAGTTGGTCTTCATTGTTCGGAAACTAAGTTCTTGTGACTGTGTATATGTGTGTGTGTATATGTGTGTGTATATGTGTGTGTATATATGTGTGTATATATACATGTATATGTATATACATGTATATACATGTGTGTGTATATATATGTATATATATATGTGTGTGTGTGTGTGTGTGTGTGTGTGTGTGTGTGTGTGTATATATATATATATGTACTTAATGCGTTTCCTCTCATTGGCTTCCTCCATACGCTCTTCCCAGGGCACCGTGAGCTCCAACATGATTAGCTGTTTTGACACCTCGGAGGTAACTATAATATCTGGGCGGAGACTTGTTGTTACAATGTGCTGAGGAAACTTCAGCTGTTTTCCCAGGTCGACCTGCAGCTGCCAGTCTGAGGCTTTGTGGAGGAGGCCTGTTGTTAATTGTTGGCGCGCCCGGGGTTTCTCTCCAGCTTTAATGAAGGGGACTGCCTTCTTTGGAGCATGGTACTTGCTAATACTAATGGCTGAGGCTAAACTCTCAGCAATTGCCTTAAGCACCTGGTCGTGGCGCCAACGATAGCGACCATCAGCCAGAGCCTTTGGGCAGCTGCTGAGGAGATGTTCTAAAGAGCCTCTTCCAGAGCAAAGAAGGCAGGAAGGTGTCTCGCTCTTCCCCCAGACATGAAGGTTCGCTGGGCTTGGCAGGACATCGTAAACCGCCTGTACCAGGAAACGGACCTGATGGAAATCTGCCTGCAAGATGTTTGCCCAGGTAATCCTGCGCTGCAGTGTACTCTCCCACCTCGTCCACGCTCCCTGCTGCCGAAGTCCCACAGCCCTACTCACTCGCTCTTCCTCCACACCTGCTCGGACCTCTTCCTGGAGTAGGTGGTGTCTTTCTTTACCGCGGGCCTGGCTAACCAAGGTCTTTGGGAAGTAGCCCAAGCCCACTCTGCCTGTCGCCACGGTGCCCACCAATGCCTTTTGTCTCAGGCGTGACTCTGCCATCTCCACTGCTTTCCCAGCCTTCCATTTCCTTCCTGTCCTCACCTCAATGCTGGCTGATGACACCTTGCAATCCGCGGAATCCCTGTACTGTAAGACTTCTCTGGTGCGTACCACCATGAATTCTTCCGTAAGGCCACTAAAGGGCAGCTGCAAGATGTTACTACATACATATATATATATATATATACATATATATATATACATACATACATACATACATACATATACATATATTTATTTATTTTTGCATGAGAACAATACAATAGATTTGTTTCTTTAACTGTATTCCAAGCAACTTCTTGTGATGGAGGTGATGTTTTCCTTTTTTTAAGCGTTCTGACCCCAAGACTTAACTGATTTCTGCAGTTCTCCATCTGTGGTCCTTGAAGAGTCTTTGGCCACTAAAGTCATTTTCCTTGCTCAGCGTTAAGACAGTATAGACACACATCCTCTTTCAGGCAGATTTGCAACATCTCCAGTGGAATCAAACTTTTTTAAATGTTGCAAATGGGAATTTTTATTACTTTAACTATTTGCTTAATTTTTTGTCGCTCAGCAGTCTTTTATTGCATATCAGAGTTTTAGTTACACGCACCTTATCCCGATCCTGTCATCACCAAGCACCACAATAAAAGAGCACCAAACACACAGCAGACCATCTGTTCTCTATTATGGAAAATACTACGTACCCTATGCTCAAAAAGACTTACCTGAATAACTCACCTGTTCCACCTCCTGGCTCCTCGTTCTCCAGCGTTTTCTCGTCATTCCAGTAATTGTGTCGCCCACCCAACTGTCCCCTCTCCACCAGCTCCTGGCCACCATATCCATACTCTCCGTATTTAGCACCTGCACAAAGATAGGAACTGTTAATGTCATCATTTGCTCACTAAGCACTATATTGCATTCATATTTATCTGTTTCACTGCATTAATACATCTGTCTGCATCATTGGCAATAAACTTGCCTGTTTGATTTACTTACCTGAGATCATCTGTCTCTGAGTCTGCTATCGTTACATATGTATGATAAGGATATTTAGCCTTTGTGGTACTTAATATTTATTCTTATATGAAACAGAAAGTCATGACTGGACAATCTTCTAGTCACCTTGGTGTGCTAAGAAAAAATCAATGGGGGTATACTTTAGAGTAATTTTACCCATAATAATTTATAGGGGTGCCAATAATTGTGTCCAACATGCATTTAAGAAAAACATTTTTTCATGATGTGATTTTTCCCCCTACTTTTTTTGTTTTACCTTAATTAAACATTGTTTTTTTTAATGCAAGATCAAAAGGAGAAACATTGCAGATTTTTTTTTACAACTTTCTTTGCTCTTATATAACAGGGGGCTATTTTTGTCCTCAATAGTATGTAAGCACATGGCCTTCATGAGAATATTTTAATTTGATTTTTTTTAATTATTACTCATTTTTATATTAATGATAAATTATCAATGTATTCATAGGGTCATACCATTTGACATGTATACAGTACCTACCTGACCATACCCTAAAAATGTCAAGTTATCTCACATTATTAAGAATAGTTACTAACTTTTACATGCATAATATAATATCATCCTGTATATTACATCCCGTCCCCACGAAACTACTAAAATAAATTCTTCCTGCAGTCTCGGAACCAGTGTTCAATATTATTAACTCATCATTAGAACTAGGCTATGTTCCAGAAGCCTTTAAAAACTTTGTTGGCATTAGTGGTCAGGCCTTCACCTGGTTTAAGTCTTATTTAACCGACCGCTACCACTTTGTTTCTGTTAACAAGGAAAAATCTTGTTACTCTCAGGTAGAATATGGCGTGCCACAGGGATCAGTTCTTGGTCCCATTGTCTTCACATTGTATATGCTTCCCCTCGGAGATATTATCAAGAAACACAACTTCCATTGCTACACTGACGATACCCAGCTTTACATTTCCTCAGAACCTGGCAAAACCCATAATTTTTCTAGGCTAATAGACTGTATCAATGATATTAGAAAATGGATGGCAAACAACTTCCTTCTACTTTAATCCAATAAGACAGGTTTTGATTACTGAACCTAATAGCTCCAAACAACACACGATAGCCCACAACATCTCTATAGAAGGTTGCACCATTGTCCCATCTTCCGCAGTCAAGAATCGAGGTTTGATGCTACATAAGAAACTGTCTTTCGATGGTCACATTTCCAACTTATGTCATACCGCATTCTTCCACCTTAGAAACATTTCAAACATGCGCCACATACTGTCTGATGCTGAGAAGCTAATCCACACATTTATGACCTCAAGAATTGACTACTGCAATTCATTACTGGGGGGGTCATGCAAATCAAATAAATTATTCTTAATTTCTCCTGTGCTTCATTGTAAATCAAGACATTTGACATTTATTTAAAAAAAATCCTTTTTATTTTACTGTAAAAATAATTGTTATTAAAAATGTAAACTTTTATGTCCATAACAGCAATATTGATAGATTTGCTTAAATAAAAATGTTTCATATGAAACATTAATGAGCACTATAAATAACACGTAAATAAATAACATTATAAATAAGTAATAAACATTCTCCACAATATGTCGCAATAAATTAAAATATGGCAAATATCAAACATTAGCAGTACATAAGCTGCATTTTAACAAGTTCTTGGTGTTTCCTGACGAACTTTAGCTGAAGTCCAGTTTTTGGTCAGGTTCAGAATAGCAGGCTCATCCAGAATAACAAAACTCTCCTCATCTATTTCCTCATCTAAAAATCACAATTAAAATGTAAATTTTCATAAAAATATATAAAAAAGACGAACCCTGCTGTCTGTAATAGGGATTGTTGTTTTGTCACAAATTAACTCTATGGGCAGACTTCTAGCTGAGCCAAATGGGGACTTTTAGGACTTTTGGTCCTTTTAGGACTTTTTGGTTATTTTTGAATTACATTTGAATACTTCAACAAATTTTTTTTTAATACATTTAATACCTACTTTACTAGTGGTTCCATGGACATTATTTTCTTTATTTTTTTGTGTTCTTATTTTGTGTTGCTTTACCTTACTAAATAAATAAAGTGTTACTTTGAGCCTATTAGACTTACAACATCTGGGTTTTATATATATAAAACCCAGATGTTGTAAGTCTAATAGGCTCAAAGTAACACTTTATTTATTTAGTAAGGTAAAGTATATATATATAAAACCCAGACGTTGCCAAAAATGCCAACGTAACGTAACAATCATATTACAGATATCAAAAATTACCATTGTTACTAGTGAAAATATATTTGCATTCTTATGTTTTGCGTTTAGCAATTCAGTTGTTGATTTCCACTAGTAAAAACACAATTATTGACATAAAACATTTTACTAGTAAGAATTGCATGTCTGATATCTGAAACTCTTTCAATTTCAGTGAACAATTTTCACTAGTAAGAAATTAATTATTGATATCTATAATTAAATTTGAAAGGCTGTCTATTGTGATTTTTAACTAGTAAACAAGAAATTACAAATATCTAGAATTCTTGTTTTTACGTGTTGAAATTAAATTTTTGATATCAATAACGCGCATGTATGCGATTGTTGATGTTATTGTCAATTCAAATGTTAATTCGCCATATGTTAATTTACTAGTAGAATTAACATTTCTATTAGTAAAAATGTAATTCTTTATATCAAAAATGTGCATTTTTACTCATAGTAATTCAAATGTTGATATTAAGAATTTGTATTTTTACTAGTGAAAATTTAATTGTTGATATCAGTAATGCATATTCGGCTTATTTGGCTTGCCGTAAAATTAGTAACGTTGTCACAATCTCCATATTGACATGTAAATCAGGCGTTAAGTAATGTGCTAATTTGCACAGTTCAGAGTGTTGTAATGTATTAAACATTTTGATTAGAAAAACTAAAATAAATATGAGAAGTGCCCTTTTTTCACTTGAGCCCCTGCCCCTCAAAATGTCTTGCTATAGGTTTTGGATCAGACTCCATGTCTCAATCTTTTTCCCTTTGTCTCCTCCATAATTCAGTTATTTCTCCCTCCCACCCCATGTGACATGAAATTAAATCGTCCACTCCTGGCATCTTATATTATTTGTATATCTCTGTCAGGACCTCTCATATCTCTTCCTCTCATCTTTTTCTCTTTCACCTCAGTTGATATTTAATCATGCAGACGCTAAAAACTGTGTTCATTATAGCTGCAATTATTCCTAGAGAAGAGGAACGTGAGCACAACAGAGGAAAAGATGGAGAGATTTGTTCCGGGAGGGAAAAAAATATGTCATATGATCTCGATTAAGTGCTGCCATTACAATAAACTATTCCAATGCACATTTACATGGATGACCTTAAAAGCATTTAAAAAAAAGTCAAAGACAAAAACACTAAAGACGGCTCAACAGTGCATAGACATCTATGCATCCACTTTTAGTCTATGCATAAAACACATCAAATCATAAAATAAAAATATGCGTTCAAGTGACACAGTGAATCAGGACATTATTAGGTGCCTTAAATCAACCTTATAATGCACTTTTTTTTCTTTTCCCAGAAAAATATATAGCTCCATTTATGACAGTCAATCTATGAATTTCACAATTAAATCCATAAAGTAAATTAAACATGCAGAGGTAATTGAAAATCAGAATGGACAGCAAATGGCAGTACTGCTAATTTAGAGGTAAAAAGGATAGAGGACAAGAGATGACAGCAGACGAGGGCAGGGCAGGAGAACAATGACAGTGCGATTACAGAGAAAAGGCCACATGATTGAAAGATGAGTTTGGCAGTCTCTGTTAACTTTTTATGCTTCCAATCTGACTTAAATTTCCATAAGGCTTACCTTAAAAACATTTACCCTAAACCTTAATGAGAACAGCACACATGAGAAAGTAACAGAAATATAACAGTAAAGGACAAAGGAAACACATGCATGAATGGCACATCTGCCAGCCTGCAAGGTGATCATAATGACTGTAAATGCATTGAGGCTGGATTGTTTGTGATTCTAGTGGGGTTTGGTCATTTGCATTAGAATAGATCTCCTGTGTTAATTGTTTACTCCAGGCTGATTATGCCGTGTATGTTATTACCAACCACAGTGAAATTTCAGGCACAACTGCACACATACACACACTTTAATTACAAATATTTAGCAATATGTGTACACAAGTACAAATATAAATATTTTTAAAATTCATACTCACAGATGGAAAATGAAGGAGATATTTGTTTTAATAGGATTTTTGTGAGTGCACCAAAAAGAAAGTGAAAATTAGTTGTGTGTACAACGTGTGCTCTGTTCATGCAGTATATGCTAAAGTCGTCATATCAAATGTATTTTAAAGAGCCATTTTTTAGGTGAAGCTGTGTCTTTGTTTGTATGTGAGGGCAGTGACTGATAGACTGATAAAATCTCAATGAGGTAAGACATTAAGAAGTGCTGTTATAGCTTTGATCAAGATGGAAGTGAACATTGCAGGAGTCACCGAACGTGCATGTGTCCATTTAGACTGGCAACAGACATTACTCTGTATGACAGATTGTATCCATTTCTGGGTCTAAGCCTTCACTCTTTTCAAGCGAGACTACTAGTTGAACAGCGTTCATGAGCACTGTGTATTCATATCACACATTTAAACTAAACTTTATAAACTCACGGTTTACACTGCAGTCTCCAGTCAGCAACATTTAACTCATTAAAATTTTGAAAAAGTCTCGTCATTTGGAATTTAGTTATGGAGAAAATGGTTAGGTTCATCATTTGATAGTTTTACAGCACGCCACAAGTGTAGCATCATTTGTTCAAACACATTATTCTCTATAGACGGACACCCGACAAACGCGCCACATATTTGTATATTAAGCGGACGCCAACGGTAACTGTCAGCAGTGCTCAGATGCAACTGGAAACTGAAAATCCAGCTGTGACAAAGCTAAACTTGAGTTAAATTACATGATATTCACCCCAAATTAATAAAACAATCACTTTACTCCATTGTTCACATTTAATGTGCAGTATGAATTACATAGAAAATGTTTAACATAGAAATGACAACACACCTCTAGTGTAGGAAACAAATGCGGAAATTATGATAATACAGCAATGTGCCTCAGTGGTTCTGTGCAATAGCTGAGGCGTCACACAGCTTCATCAACACCATTTGTAGTTTTGTCAAGCAGAAGTCAGCTTCAACACTCACAATGGAGTTCCTAGACAAACTTGCTTTTCACATCCAATACAGTAGTATTTATGCTAACAGAGTCAACTAAACTGCATCATTACTTTACGCAAACATATGTTTTTTGTACAACCTCCATACTAGGACATAAGGTCCACAAACAAATTTGAACGTCAGCATGGTAGGACATTTAAGCTTCCAGGTTGTTGCATAGCAGCAGACACACACATACACAAAAGCAGCTCTCCAAGGTTCTAGTGTTCAGCTTTCTGACACAGGCCAGAAAAAACAATGATAAGACAATCTTTCTAATAGTCAGAAGTCTAACTTTCTAAAAGTTTTATTTTAGTTTATTTTGTTTCCTAAGCTGTTATTATAATAATAATATTAAAATTAAAAAATAGAAAGTTCTTGCAGTAAAAATAAACTTTTTTCAGAATGTTATCAACCCACTGTCTTAAAAAGTCATATTAAGTGCTTCCCTTCCGCAGTCTTTTGCGCTTCCTCCCCTTCTGTGATTGACAGCTACACTATATTATTACAGCTTCAATTGAACATACAGAGTGTTAAACAGTCTTATAAGTGTATTATGCATTTATTTGTGTCACATTCACCCAAGCCTGTCTGTGTGTGTTCCTTGGGTAAGGCACAGCGAGACGTACCTTAAAGTCGACCCGGACTTCCTGGAACAAAGAATATGACATTTTTCAGTTTTGGAGCGAGTTCTGTCTGGTGTTTCATGCCTGATCTCTGTCCAGTTATCCTGCTGCTTGTCTCAGTCCCAGTAATGTTGCTGAGAACGGGATAGAGCCTGCTGGCTTGAGACAGGTGTGACGGTTCCAGTGAGTAACCGGATATTTCTGAGTTGCAGGTGACTGGCTGATGGGAGCGGTTGCACACCTGAATGTAATCATGGCGCTTTATAAAAGATTGGGACAGAGATGGCGGCGTGCGGGATCGTGGGCTGAGCTTGGGCCGTTTTTGTTTGTTCTGTACTTTGGAGGCTACCAGAGAACTGATGAGATGTGAGGAATACGGGAGATCACCGCCGCCTTTGGGTTCATTTCCGTTGGTTTGGTTGCCGTTTTGGGAGGCTTGCTTCATGAACACTCACACGTACCTGCTGACACCCTGACTACTATTCACACTGTTATTTTATGTTGGGTTGTCTTATATGGAAATAAATTCACGTAATAGTGAGCCGTGGTGTGTGGTGACTCCCTTATTTTGTTGCGATTTGGAAAAAAGATCGTAACACAGGACTTATATCACTTGACCTTGGCTTGCTGCACCCAGAGATACACTTACATACAGTTTTATCCTTTTTTCAATAAACGTTTTTGCATTTATCAGCCTTTGCATTGGGTCCACCTTTAATTATGTGACATTAACAAAGTATAGGTTTTAGAATACTTCTAATTTTTTAAGTCTTTATTTTACCAGTGTTTCCCCATATGCTTGTATAGTCTGTTAAAGTCAAGGGTTAGGAAGGTTATGACCCTGCCAGCATCATGATGAGAAGGTTGAAATGGGGCAGAGGCAGTAGACTGGGCAAGTAAGTGCCTGCATGAGTTATATGAGTGGATCCCATCTGTATCTCTCAAATTGCATGTCACAACAGACATACCATGCTCACACATGTGTCTGGACTAAAGAGAAACAAAGTGGGAGTACTTGATCTTTCACCCCAATCAGCCTGCTCTTATGTCACCCAAACAACCAGATGGGATGCTATCATTATCTACAACCCTCAGACTAAGGGTGATGGACAGTCCGACGCAGACAGTCCCAGCCTACTTTGTGTTTGATGGACAGGTGATGAAGGTGGAAAACAGGATCATGACCCTTGCAACTGGAGTCTCTCATTGGTCCCAGTTAATAAAACTAAACACCCAAAGATAATGTTCATTTACCATTTGACTATCACCATACTGTTACTGGTCCAGAGAAGAGACAGAGTCAAAGGGTTTAAATGAACTCAGGTTTACTTAACAAATGTCAAAACGTAAATAAGCACTCCAAACACAGGGAACAAAAACATCCATAGGGAAAAAGGCAAAAATAGCCAAGAACAGGTAACAGAAGATAAATCCAAACAGGAACAGGTAAAAATATCCAGACTGGAATGGGTACAATAATCCCAACAGGAACAGGTAAATCTCTCTAAACAGGAACAGGCAAATCTCTCAAAACTGGCATAAATAACAGGCACATAGAAACAAGGCAAGAACAACAATACTGGACCAGGAACAGAACAAAACACTGAGTATATAAAGAGTCCTTGATGATGGGTGACAGGTGCAGGTGATTACAAGATGATGGCTGGTGAACGAGAATAGGTGTGGTGAGTGCAAGGCATTGTGGGTAATGGAGTTCAAAGGGAGGTGCCGGGTGAAACCGTAACAGTACCCCCCCTCGGAAGGCGCATCCTCGCGCCGTACGACCCACAGAGGAGGGAGGAGGATCAGGTGGGAGGAGCCAGGAACAGGGGGACAGGACCCAGAGCCCAGCAAGGACAACAAACTATGGTGGAGATGAAGGAGGGAGGAGCCATGGTGGAGGGAGTGAGGGGACCAGGGAGCCGACTGACAGAGACGTAACTGGAAACACAGGATCCCAAGGCGGAGACGGACAGCCATAGAGCCAGGGTGACACAGAGGCGCCGGAGGGCCAAGGCAGAACCAACGACTCCGGCGACAGAGGCGGAGACGGGGATCCGGAAGAGCGCGGTGTAACCGGAGAGACATAGGATGAAGGTGGAGCCAGAGGGAGGGAGGAGCCTGACTGAGCCAGAGGGACGGACCGCCGAGCCGAAGGTGGAGAAGGGGAGTCCCGAGGTGAGGGATGGTTGATGACAGACCAAGGCGGAGCCGGAGGGACGAGGGAGCCCGGTAGAGCCAGTGTGATGACGGGCCATGGTGAAGATGAGGGAGCTAGGAGCCAAGGTGGAGCTGCCGGGTCGAAGGGCCGAGGTGGAGTCTGGGCCTCGGAGGCTGGAGGCAGAGACAAGGGATCCGCACTCCATGGAGGCACTGGGACCTGGAAGGCCCGAGGTGCGCCCGAACGCCCAGATGGTGAGGCATGGAGGTGAGTTGAGGGACCAGGGAAGACAGGGGAGAGGGCCAGGCTGAAAATAGAGGAGGCAGGAGAGGGAGGCTGGGTGGGAACTTGGAGGTAGGCTCTGGAGGCTCGGGGGCTGGCTCTGGAGGCTCGGGGGCTGGCTCTGAACACTTCGGCTGCGGCAGAACACTCAGGCACGGCCATCTTGGCCGCGGCAGAACACTCAGGGGCGGCCATCTTGGCAGGGGTAGCACCGCAGCTCACCAGCACCCACGTCAAAAAGATGACAAAACTCCCCCGAGGACCCTTCCCGGACAACTTGGCCTTTGTGGTGGTGCTGAGACCCACATAAAAGAAGGTGCAGAGGCAGTCGTCCGGGAAGTCAGTTTGGACGGCGAGGTTCAAGAAGCGTGCCACATGTTCCTCGAGGGAGTATTCCCCTTGCTTCAGGAGGATGAGTAACGGTCCAGGTAGGGCCATGGTGAATAATCCTCAGTTGTGTGGGTCCAGTATACTGTTACTGGTCCAGGGAAGAGACAGAGTCAAAGGGTTTAAATGAACTCAGGTTTACTTAACAAATGTCAAAACGTAAATAAGCACTCCAAACACAGGGAACAAAAACATCCATAGGGAAAAAGGCAAAAAATATCCAATAACAGGTAACAGAAGATAAATCCAAACAGGAACAGGTAAAAATATCCAGACTGGAATGGGTACAATAATCCCAACACGAACAGGTAAATCTCTCTAAACAGGAAAAGGCAAATCTCTCAAAACTGGCATAAATAACAGGCACATAGAAACAAGGCAAGAACAACAATACTGGACCAGGAACAGAACAAAACACCGAGTATATAAAGAGTCCTTGATGATGGGTGACAGGTGCGGGTGATTACAAGATGATGGCTGGTGAACGGGAACAGGTGTGGTGAGTGCAAGGCGGGTGAAACCGTGACACATACAGTACAACCATCTTGAAGACCATATGAAACCTAAAAACAATGTAATTAACTTGACAAGAATTGAACCATAAATGCTACTGTACATCTTTAAGTCAAGTATATCCATTGAATTAATAGCTTTCTTACAAGCAAACATAGTTTTCTTGGTGTCTACACATATTCCATTCATTGAGGTTAATCATTCTTCCATTAAGCAACACATGCATAAATTAAATGAAATAATATCAAATTAAAAGCCTTTTTGGGATGTAGAATAATCTGAATTAATAATATATTAGTAGTGGAGAGTGGAGATGGTTGCAACATGTTTTGTATTTCTTTCAGTTTCTTAGAAACTGCTTTTAATGGAAAGCCACTATTATTATGTTACACCCACTGTCAGGTACCCACTTACATTACTGTAACATGCATATGTACGATGATATATGCAAAATGTATACTTAAATAAACAAAGTCAAATGCTGCCACTGAACCCATAACAGGGGTCAACATTTATTAAAATGTAATAAAAGCATTCTATACCTTCAATTTCGTTGTTTTTTTGTGAACAGACAGGGTCTTAAAAATGTTAAATTGGCAAAATATTTGCAATAAAAATATTTTACTTAAATACTTGTGCAAACTCATCTGAACTGAACTTTGTTTGTGTGTGTGCTGGGCCAGCTTGATTATTTAGAGCGCTTTGGAGGAGGGCACTCCATAGAGACCAGAAGAAATCAAAGCGTTTGGCAGAGCTCAGGAGTTTGGTGCAGCAATAATGTAACATATGAAAAAGTGTTTTTTTATTAAACATAAAAACCTTTTCTACTACACCTAATAACAATATAAGAACTTTGCAAAAGGGCATAATATAACCCCTTTAATATAAAAAATAATTACAAGGAGTGTTGTCTGTTATGCTACATTTTCACAGCAAAGCCTATAATGCAAAGATCTAATGTTTTGACATTTGATTGTTACTGTTACCGTGCAGCAGACGAGACATACACGAGAGTTCTGATCAAAGTCTTTACTTATACTTTATCAGAGGAGAATCAAACATGTACAAACCTCACTTAATAGGGGAATCAAACAGGCAGAAATAACAGCAGTAAACCACACGCTGAGCTAAACTTACAGATCTCAGGAACAGACAATACACGGTCAAACCAACATAATAACAACAATACCAGACCAGAAACTAAAGCAAACACAAGCATTATAAAGAGTCCAGTAATGAGGGGTAACAGGTGATGATGATTGCGGGATGAGTGCTGGTGATCGGGGACAGGTGTGCGGAGTGCAATGGGTTGTGGGAAATGAAGTTCAATAGTCCGGGGATAAAGAACGGGTGAAGTGCGGGATCGAATCCGATGCTGAAGGGATCGTATTCGACTCCGTGACAGTACCCCCCTCCATGGACCGCTCCTGCGGGCCGCAACAGACGTCGGCGGGGGCACCCTCGTGGCCTGGGACATGGTTGAGTGGGATGAGTTCTGTGGAAGTCAGTGAGCAGGGTAGGATCCAGAACATCTGAGTGAGGAATCCAGCAGCGTTCCTCTGGACCGTATCCCTCCCAGGACACGAGGTACTCCAGTCTGCCGGCCCGCCGACGTGACTGGAGAATGGTATCGACCCGGTAGATGCAGTCCTGTTCGTCAATGGGAGGTGGAGGAGGAGGCGCCGGAGTAGCAGGTGGAGGTCCTTCAGCACCAGATTCTGGGGAAGGAAAAGGAACAGGGATAGTGTGGGGCTTGAGCAATGACACATGGAACAAAGGGGCCAGACGATAGGATCGGGGAAGTTGCAGCCGGTAAGTCACTGCATTGATTTGTTTGTCAATAGGAAAGGGGCCGATGAATTTGGGAGCGAGTTTCCTACAGGGCAGCCGTAGGCGGATGTCCCGTGTAGACAGCCAGACCAACTGCCCCGGGTGGAAGATGGGCGTAGGCGATCTACGTTGGTCGGCGTGGAGCTTTTGCCTACGAACTGCAGCCTGTAGGTGGACGTGGGCGGAGTTCCAGACCCTCTCACTGACCCGAAACCAGTGGTCAACAGCTGGCACCGCTGATGGTTCTTCGGTCCACGGGAAGAGGGGTGGCTGGTAGCCGAGCATGCACTGGAATGGAGTTAGCCGGGTGGAATCTTGCCGCATGGAATTCTGTGCATACTCGGCCCAGAAAGCGATGCCAGCTGTGCTGATGTTGCCCGCAGTTAGCCCGGAGATACCTCCCGATCTCCTGGATCTTGCGCTCAGTCTGGCCATTCGCTTGCGGATGGTACCCTGAGGTTAGACTGACCGTGACCCCCAGCAGGGAGAAGAATGCCTTCCAGACATGGGAGATGAACTGGGGGCCACGATCAGAGACAATGTCCTCGGGCAGGCCGAAATGTCTGAAGACATGCTGGAACAGGGTTTCTGCTGTTTGCATGGCTGTGGGTAGGGCAGGTAGTGGTAGTAGCTTGCAACCCTTACTGAAGCGGTCGACTACCACCAGGACACAGGTGTAACCATCAGAGCTGGGAAGGTCTGTCATGAAGTCAACAGCAATATGTTTTTTCACTTCCGGTTCCGGTTCACCGCTGCAGCGTCGACTAAGTTTGGAGCTCCGCCGATCTGATACTAAAAACCTAGTTTTCTACTTACGAAACTAATTCTAAATCTGCTATTCACTGCTATTTACTCTACTCTCATATTATCAGTATTTAAATACTTGATTCGCTCTCTCATACTATATCTTTCTAATGGCGGATCTATCCGATGCGTGTCTTTCTGTTCTTTGTGCTCCATACCGCCGAACGGAGACGGTCGAGAGCGTTCACGGACCCAGTTACACGGGGCCTGCTGTGATTAACTTCACCCCAGCCCCAGCATCGACACAGACAACTGGGACTTCTTCCCCTGCTCTGCAACCGGACTTCGAGACCTCAGGCACTCGCACGCATAATGGTAATAAACCTACTCCATCGCTTGTTGTTGTAACTTGTATCTCGTGGTCACATGTATATAGCCTAGCTTCTTCCGTTAGCAATAAAGGGCTTCACGTGTGATAAATGTAAAGACGTAGTAAGGCTAACGGAGAAGGTTACAGAATTAGAAACACGATCCGTACTCTTGTTGAGAATAGTAAGGCTAATGATAACTCTGACACTCTCTCGATGCCTAGTATAGGCGGTAATAACGCCCGGTTCCGACTGTAGGCCCGAAGCGGCAGGGCAGCTGGGTGGGTCAGGCGGCGTGATGTGAAAAAAAAGCGGCACCACTCTCCGCCCTGTTATTATCTCAAACCGGTATTCTCCACTCAGCCACACATGCTGAGATACCCGTGTCGCTCTGGTTATTGGTGATTCTATTTTACGGAACGTGGGAATAGAGACTCCAGCCACCATAGTCGAATGTATACCGGCCAGAGCGCCTGACATTAGATCTAAACTGAAAGTGCTGGCTAAGACTAAACGTAAATACTCTAAGATTGTTATTCCACGTGGCACAAGCGATATGAGACTCCGCCAATCGGAGATCACAAAATATAATATTAAAGAAGTGTGTGAAGTTGCAAAACTTTGTCAGACACCGTAATATGCTCTGGTCTCCTACCCGCTTACCGGGTGATGAGACCTACAGTAGACTACTGTCACTGTCCCTGGTGGTGCCCGGAAAATAATATAGGCTATATAGACAACTGGAAATATTTCCAGAGGAGACCTGACCTGTTAAAGAGAGATGGCCTCCATCCCTCACGGGGAAGGGGGCTGGGCCTTCTAGAAATTTGAATAATAGTCTTAAGAGTAAAATCTGACTATCCGGGGTCCAGGTCAGGAAGCAGACGAATCGGCCTATCCATCCGGCAAGCTGCCACCGACATGTCACTCAAGTCACATAAATTACAGCATATAGGTTTTTACAACCCACCTATCAACATATAGAGACTGTGTCTGTTTCCTAACAAACAAACCTTTATTATACTCTAAACCAAAATATACAAATCTAATTAATATTAAACTAGAAAATAACCTACAAATAGATGCAACAAAATGATAAACTTCGGCTTAACATCAGGTCACTTTCCAACAAAGAATATATTGTCAATGAAATTATTACAGAACACAAACTAGATGCGCTGTGCCTGGACGGAAACATGGCTAAAAACAGATGATTTTACTAGTCTAAATGGAGTCTACTCCACAAGACTTTGACTATAAGCACGAGCCTCGCCTAAAAAGGTAGAGGTGGCTGTATTGCCACAATTTATAGCAACATATTCTGCATTTAACTCCTTTGAAATAATGGCTTAAATATGTCACTTCCAAACGGTCGGTACCATTTACAGACCACGGGTCATCATATAGACTTCCTTAAAGAATTTGCAGATTTTCTATCAGAATTAGTAGTTAATGTAGATAAAGCCCTAATCGTTGGTGACTTTAACATACACATTGATAATCCAAAAGATGCTCACGATAGCTTTTATGGATATCCTGGACTGCTTGGTGTTAGCCAAAAGGTTTCAGGTCCCACGCATAAATGTAAGCACACTTTAGACCCTAATTCTATCTTTTGGACTAAACATAAATAACGTTAGAAATATTACCTCAGAGCGCATGCTATTTCAGATCACTGCTCATAACTTACACACTGTACTTTTAGACAAAACCCTCGTCCCTACACCTCGGTTTAGATCAAGCCGATCAATCATTTCTACCACTAAAGATAGTTTTATTAACAAACTTCCTAATCTATATCAAACCCTTAATGTAATAAATAAAAATGAGGATCTTGACAGTATAACAGAAACATTAAACAAAGCTTTTTCAGGCACTTTAGAACTTGTCGCACTCCATCAGATTAAAAAGAATAAAAGATAGAACGCCAGCACCATGGTATAATAACCACACTTCAGCCCTAAAAAAAAGCAACCAGAAAAATGGAACGTAGATGGAGGACTACACAGAACCTAGAAGTATGGCTGATGCATGGAAAGAGAGCACCAACAAGTACAAACAGGCTCTAAAACCACCAAAGCGTCCTATTTTAGCAAGTTGATCGAAAAATCAAAATAACCCATTGATTTCTTTTTAACACAGTCGCAAAGCTGACTGGAAATAAATCATTTACAGAAAAAAAGATGTTAAACTACAGCACGATAGTAATACCTTTATGAAATTTTTGATAATAAAATCGAGCAGATTAGGGACAATATTGCATCTATACAGCCTGCCACCCTCTATATCGCATAGTATACCGGCCATTAGTACAACTAGAATCATTTAATGCTATTAAAATAGATGAACTCACAAAAATAATAAATTCATCTAAATCTTCATCCTGTATAATAGATCCCATCCCAACAAAACTACTAAAAGAAGTTTTTCTGCAGTCTCGGAACCTGTACTCAACATTATTAACTCATCCTTAGAACTAGGCTACGTCCAGCGGCCTTCAAAATGGCAGTTATTAAGCCTCTCATTAAAAACCTAATCTCGACCAAGGAGACCTAACCAACTATAGACCAATCTCGAATCTCCCTTTCTTATCAAAATACTAGAAAAGGTTGTGTCCAAACAACTACAGACATTCCTAGCCGAAAATAGCATTTATGAAAAATTTCAATCAGGATTCAGGCCTCATCACAGTACAGAAACAGCTATGTCTCCGGTGACAAATGACCTCCTTTTAGCATCAGATCAGCAATGAGACATCTATTCTTATATTACTCGACCTCAGTGCAGCTTTTGATACAATAGATCATACAATCCTACTGCATAGACTGAAAACCATGTTGGCATTAATGGTCAAGCCTTAGCCTGGTTTAAATCTTATTTAACTGATCGTTACCAATTTGTGTATGCCAACGATAAAAATCTTACTACTCTCAGGTAAAATAACGGCACACCACAGGGATCAGTTCTTGGCCCAATTGTCTTGGCACTATATATGCTACCCCTCGAGATATTATTAAGAAACATGACATCAACTTCCACTGCTACGCTGACGATACCCAGCTCTATATTTCCTCAGAACCTAACAAACCCCACCATTTTACTAAGCTAATAGACTGTATTAACGATATTAGAAAATGGATGGCAAACAACTTCCTTCTACTTAACTCCAACAAGACAGAGATTTTGATTATTGAACCTAATAGCTCCAAACACGACACAATAGCCCACAACTTCTCTATAGAAGGTTGCACCATTGTCCCTTCCTCCGCAGTCAAGAACCTAGGTGTGATTCTAGATAAGAACCTGTCTTTCGATGGTCACATTTCTAATACATGCCGAACTGCATTTTTTCACCTTAGAAATATTTCAAAGATGCCATATGCTGTCTTTTCTCTCGGATATAGAGAAACTAATCCACTTCTTTATGACCTCCAGAATCACTACTGTAATTCATTACTGGGGATGTCATGCAAAACAAATAAATAAGCTTCAGAAAATGCAGCTGCTAGAGTTCTCACTAGATCAAAAAGTATGACCACATTAGTCCACTCCTAGCAACACTGCACTGGCTACCTGTAAAATAATACCTGCATCGATTTTAAAAATTCTGTTAATGACATACAAAGCACTAAATGGCTTAGCACCTCTATACCTCCGTGAACTATTATCAGCATACAACCTATCACGGACATTACGCTCCACAAACAACGGGCTCTTAATAGTTCCAAAGAGTATCAAAGAAATCTAAAGGTGGCAGATCTTTCTCCTACTTAGCTCCTAAACTATGGAATAACCTTCCCAGTAAAGTCCGGGACTCAGACACAGTCGAACAGTTTAAAACTACATTAAAGACTTATCTGTTTACACTTGCATTCACATAATCTTTGACCAAACTCTCTAAGGCCGCAATAGTTAACCTCAACTGGAACCCGGGCAGACACATAATTCATACTGCATGTGATATCACATAAAACTGCTTACAATCAACATAGGAATGGCTGCCACGCTCTGTTTTGTCCTTCTCTCCCTCCTCCTCTCCTCTCTCTCTCTCTCTCTCTCTCTCTATCCCCTACCCCTTTCTCCGGGTATCCTGAGGAATGAGTTCCAGCTGGCAAACACTGCCCCACCTGATGCCACCCTGGTGCTGCTTCATGACGACTACCCAGGACAACCTCCGCACCTGTTATATTAAAATCAAATTTACCACATTACAATTCTAACATATAACATTTTTATTAACTCTCTTATAGTGAAGTTCTGCATCTTATAATGTCTGTATCTGTATCCTGTAAACTGCATAGTGAGTTATGGATGCGATCAATGGCAATTTGTGTCCCCTATTCGGGATTGCACATGCTACATTGCACCTATAACACGTCATGTCAGGGTTTTTCTCTCCTAAAGAGTTTTTTTTGAATCCCTGACCACTGACTGCTATGTCATTACATGTAAAGCTGCTTTGATACAATGTCCTTTGTGAAAAGCGCTATACAAATAAAATTGAATTGAATTGAAAATTGAATTGAATGTGACCAGGGTCTCTGGGGAACTGGAAGCGGGAGCAGTTTGCCCTGGGGTAGTCGACGGGGAACCTTGGTAACGGCACAGACTGAGCACCCCTGCACATATCGGGCGGCATCTCTGGACATACCTGGCCACCAGTAACGGGGGGAGAGCAGTGAGAGGGTGCGCTGCTGACCTGGATGTCCCGAACCCGGAACACTATGGACGGAGTCCATCAGGGAGACGCGCAGATCTCAGGCATGAAGATTCTCCCCTCTGGACCTCCCGGCGGAGCAGGCTGGTTGCATTGGCTGGCACGAATCCGTTCCTCGAGCTCCCACTCTATGGGAGAGATGACCATGGCTGGAGGGAGTATGGGTTCTGGAGGATCAGCATTTGTGTCAGGAGCGTGGATTCTGGAGAGGGCGTCGGCTTTCCCGTTCTTGCTGCCAGGACGGTAGGTAACTGTGAAGTTAAAACGTGAGAAGAAAAGAGCCCACCGGGCCTGACGAGAATTAAGTATTTTAGCATCACGGAGATACAGAAGATTCTTATGATCAGTGTAAACAATAAACAGATACTTAACTCCCTCCAGCCAATGCCTCCACTCCTCTAAAGCCAGCTTGATAGCGAGGAGTTCCCGGTTCCCGATGTCATAGTTCTGCTCCACCAGGGACATCTTCTTAGAGAAGAAGGCACATGGATGAAGGCGAACTGGGCTCCCCTGCAGCTGGGAGAGCCGTGCAAAAGGCTTCTTTTAAGAGGTTGAAGGCTTCGGTCGCTTCCTGGGTCCAGACCAGGGCTTTGGGTTTGTTAAAGAGCAGAGAGGTGAGGGGTGAACAGATGGTGCTGAACTGACGGATGAATCGTCGATAGAAATTAGCAAAACCCAGGAAGCACTGCAGACTCCGGATAGAGGAGGGTTGAGGCCAGGTCCGGACGGTTTCGACCTTGTCCTTTTCCATGAACACCCCCGTGGAGTTGATCACATACCCCAGAAACTGAACCTCAGAGAGATGGAAAGCGCACTTCTCTAACTTCAGGTAGAGATGGTGGTCTCTGAGGCGCTGGAGGACAAGTCGAACCTGGCTCCGGTGCTCTGCGGGAGACTTTGAGTACACAAGGATGTCATCTATATAAACAATAACAAAAAGACCCAGAACATCTCTAAAAATCTCATTCATAAAACTTTGAAAAACAGAAGGGGCGTTTACCAACCCGAAGGGCATAATCAAGTACTCGAAGTGTCCCACGGGCGTCACGAAGGCCGTCTTCCACTCGTCTCCCGCTCTAATTCGAATCAAGTTGTATGCGCTTCTGAGGTCCAGCTTCCTGAATATGGAAGCCCCACGAAGGTGTTCAATGGACGGAGGAATGAGAGGCAGGGGGTAAGGGAACTTGACCGTGGCTTAATTGAGTACTCGGTAATCTATGCAGGGCCTCAACCCTCCATCCTTCTTCCCCACGAAGAAAAAGCTTGAAGCTGCAGGGGAGGTGGATGGACGAATGAACCCTTGCTGAAGAGCCTCCTTGATTTAATCACCCATGGCCTTCTGTTCCGGGAGGGACAGGGAGTAAATGCGACCCTTGGGAAGAGGGGCTCCAGGCAGCAGCTCAATGGCACAGTCCCATGGCCTAGGCGGGGGAAGTTGAGTTGCTTTCTCCTTGCTGAATACGTCCTGGAACGCCCCATACTCGGGAGGAATCAAAACCCTCGGCGTAGAGTCCAGACGGGGCTCACATGAGGCATCAGGGTCCCCTGAGGAGAGATTCACGGAAATTGGAGACATAGATATGGGAACTGACTGTGACTTGCTTACTGTCTTGTCCTTTGGCCAACGAAGAACTCTTCCTGATTCCCAATCCATCTCCGGATGGTGAGTTTGCAGCCAGGGGCGTCCCAGGACAAGATCCAATGAGCTCCCCTCCAGCACCCAGAACGACAACTCCTCAGTCATGGCAGGTTCCCATTCCAGCTTCACTCGAGGAGAGAAATATCTGATGAGCCCCCGACCCAGGGGTTTTCCCAGAATATTGTGAACTGGAAGCGGTTGAGAGACGCGATGACGAGGTAACTGAAGTCGAGTCAAAAGCGTCGGGGAGATTAAATTACCAGCCGCTCCAGAATCCACTAAGGCTTTTACTGGAAGAGAAACAGTAGGGGAAACAAGGGTTAAAGACGTTAACGGTAGTTTAGTACCTGCTTGAGGCTGCTGAATCGCACTCACCCGGGGTCGGGGCTGACGGACAGGGCAGGCAGAGATGAAATGACCGGGCTCGCCACAATACAGACAGAGTCGGAGAGAGATTCGTCGTTGTCTTTCTTCTTTAGTAAGACGGAAGTTATCTATCTGCATGGGTTCGGATGCTGGAGGATTAGGCGGAGCGGCGAATGATGATGTGTGACGCGGCTGCTGAGGAGCACGCGGAGCTGGGGCGGGATGCAACGGAGGAGCGGTGGAGACTTCAGGGATACCACGCTGACATGCGGTGATTCTTTGAGAGATTCGGATGGATTTTTGAATGAAGGTTTCCAGCTCAACAGTGTCGTCATAAATCACCATGTGCATCTTTACCTCAGGCGATAAACCTTGTCTATACGCCGCCAGCAGCACGGACTGGTTCCAGGTCCCAGGTGCGAGACTCACGATGTCCAGCCTCCCAATAGCCCTATGCCCAGCGTAACGCGGACCCAGTCATGAGGCTGAAAGCAAAGTCAACTTTATCTGCATCAGTGGGATGGAGATGGGGTTGCATACTGAAGTACAGACGACACTGGAGGAGAAAACCACCGCAATCCTCCGCTGCCCCAGAGAAACGATTAGGCATGGCCATGGGACTCCCGGAGGGTGCAGTGCTTACCGGCTGAGGGGAACAGACAGGCAGGGCATTCAGATGACGGGACAGAGCGTGAAGGAGTTCGGTGGCGGCTTCTGATGGACTTGGTGTAGCGGGATCTATGACAGGTAACGTAAACAATCCAAACTGAAACAAATAATAAATCCACAGGCAATCTTCACGACACGACGAACAATAATCCACAGAAAGATATTAGTTTGGGTCTGGTATACTGTTACCGTGCAGCAGACATACATGAGAGTTCTGATCAAAGTCTTTACTTATACTTTATCAGAGGAGAATCAAACAGGTACAAACCTCACTTAAGAGGGGAATCAAACAGGCAGAAATAACAGCGGTAAACCACACACTGAGCTAAACTTACAGATCTCAGGAACATACAATACACGGTCAAACCAACATAATAACAACAATACCAGACCAGAAACTAAAGCAAACACAAGCATTATAAAGAGTCCAGTAATGAGGGGTAACAGGTGATGATGATTGCGGGATGAGTGCTGGTGATCGGGGACAGGTGTGCGGAGTGCAATGGGTTGTGGGAAATGGATGAAGAACGGGTGAAGTGCGGGATCGAATCCGATGCTGAAGGGATCGTATTCAACTCCGTGACAGTTACACTAACATCACTATTGATACCTTGCTTAAACAGGTATTTTGACACAATGTTAAAGCGTGTTTGACCATTCATATGTGAATACAGAAAAGTTTATAGCAATAGCTATGCAATTTTTTTGTGTAAGCATTATTTAGAGCATGCTTGTACATGAGCGTGCACATAGAATTTTTTTTAGCGGTACAATCAAGCGTAATTTGTTACTTTTCATTACTAGTAACATGTAATAGACAAATATATATTAAAACTTAAAAAGAGTCGTTTTAAAAAATTACCAAGATGTCTGGGTTAGTCTGAGCACTACTTTCACCCATTGGCTCCAAGAACACTCTACTAACAACCTACTAAAGAGCTAAAGACTGTAATGTGCAAGATAAGTGAGGTAGCCAAACATGTGCAACTCTAAATTACAGGTTTAGAGTCTACTTGGAGAACCCTGAAACAAACCAATGTCATCCAGAGGCTGAAAGAAAATACGAGCAAATGGGACAAATGGGTTTCTTACCCTTACCTGTTGTGTTCTCGGTCTGATCCCCGGGTTGTGTTGACTCTATGTTTGTGTTTGTAGTTGTCATGACGTGCACATGGCTTTGTTTTGATAGCTCGCCATGTGCTCGTGTCTGTGTGGCTTCTCCCCACCCCTCTTATTGCCCTGCTTATTATTATATTGGCAACATTGGCAAGTCTTGTCTCGTCCTGTTTTGACTCCTGTGATGTAGTACCTTTTGCCTCTTTTATTTGCTTTGCCTTGCAGTCTTCTTGCTGGTGTTCCTGGCTCTCCCTCTGCCTGCCCTTGGCGTGCTCCACCGCGTCTCACTCCGGGCCGCCTGTCACCGACCCTCACTTCACCTCCCCAGCCATCTTCGGGACTGTGCACATTCAGTGCCTGCTCTGTCTCACCTGTCCTCCACAGACCATGCCCTCTCCACCAAACTATGATTTGGGCAGCTTGGCGGCAAGTGCAAGCCCTAAAATTTGCTAACTTGTAGAGCCTTTTACTGTATTATCAACACAATGAAGACACAATTGTAATAAAAGAGGATTTATTAACATACAAGACTAACTAACATATAAGACATACAAGACTAACTAACAACACTACTAAATGATACTAAAGAGCTAAATGATAGTAAGGTTGAGTGTACAGAATGGAAAGAGTGCAGGTAACTAGGATATAAACTGAAATGCGGAAGGTCCTTAATGATCTGGAACACGCAGATGAAGGTACATGGAAGTGAAGGTTGCTCTCCTGGGCTTAATCTTGTTGCAGACATTTATTATTGCCTTTCTGGACAGCAGGCTCTGAACGTGGTTTCTCTGTTTCAGTCTTTGTGGGGAGACTCAGAACTGGCGTTGATGTTATACTTCCTAGCATAACAGCTGGAAACTCAGAACGGGTGATCTGTTAAACTTCCTAGCACAGGGGTCAGAAATTCATAAAGGGTATTGCTGTTATGCTTCCTAGCACAATAGCCGGAAACTAAGGGCAGGGGAGGGGTGGGGCGCGGGCGCATCTGCACGCAAGGAGGACAGTTCAAATGGGGCGGACAAGGAGGGGGATCCCTAATTAGCTTAGTAGGCTAAACACCTTGTTACACCTTGACTTTCTTCCAAATAACACACATTTCATTCATAATATTATTCATAATAATAAACACAGTCCTATAATTTGCACGTGTTTGTTTTTTCTTAATTGTGTGAAATGGCTAATAAAAATAGGTAATACAAAACAATTATGTGGAGGTGAATTGGTTTAGTCTTGACTTCTGGTCGTGAGTGACAGTGTTGGGGACCTGCCATCAAAAACCATGAACCTCCTTGAGCTCATCACTTTTATGCAAGGATAAGGATATATCGGAAGTATACCCCAACTTTTGGACTGCTCTCAGGATTGCACTTACTCTGCCAGTCACTGTGGCTCAAGCAGAGAGGAGCTTTTCAAAACTAAAGTTGATCAAGTCATACCTGATGTCAACCATGTCTCAGGAATGGCTCACTGGCCTTGCTATCATCAGTATCAATCACTCAATAGGGGAGCAGATTTCGTATGATGACTTTGCATCAAGGAAGGCCAGAAAGGTAATATTTTAGTTTGTGTTTTCTGTTTTTAGTGCAGTGTAATAATGATGTTCTTTAGTGTGATTTTTCGTGATGAAGGATTTGTGCTATTTAGAATATTTATTCTATATTTTATTTGTATATTATTCTTAATATTTTATTTTATTGTTCTCTGCTCTTGTTATATTCTGATTGTACATATTTTTGACACTTTTATGTATACAGAGTATATTTATTTACGTTCTGATAGCTTATACTGTTTTGTGTGGAATTGTGTTTTTCAAATGTTCTGTTGAAGGATTTGTGCAATTGAGAAATATAAGTCTTACACTTATATTGTTACAGTAAAACATGACTGTACAAAAATTATTATTTTTTTTCCCTCGGGTGGGGTGGTGGGGGTTGGGCGCTTGGAGGGGGTCTCACCCGGGGAGTAATTCAATGTAGAACCGCCACTGGCTATCATAGCAGTTAAAGAGGGACCCAGCAATAAAGCTGGGCCTGGAGTACCTAGTTGTGTGCTGTTCACTACAATTATGTATTGAAACAAGAACTGAGTGTACCATTAGCCTGAACCCCTGCTATATATTGTAAATTGTTGCTTTTTTAAGTATAATTTGTACATTTTAGCAAATGAAGTAGGTCATCAGGATATTAAATGCATACATGCAAACATTCACAGTGTACAAACTACATACTGCAGAAATATTCGCTTATAGGTGGTATATAAGCGAATTATAGGAATTTGTGTTGACATTTAGGATGTGACTCTGCACTCTAAATAAAGGCAAATGTAACAGATGCAGAAGAACAAACTCACACATGGGATTTTGATAGAAAAAGGATATAAATCAGGTTGGCTGAAGAAACATACTGTACTGCAGACATTTACAATTTTATGGAATTCACATATATTACAAATTAAATAAAATGTTCTTATTAACCCTGTTACATCCACCCCCACTGAATTCCATAAAATAAATGCATGACGAGTTGAGTATAATCAACAGATTATTGGTACTTTAGTTCTCAGTAAAGAACTACACAATACGAAAGGATTTCCTTAAAGGTAAGTCAAAAATACAATTATCCCATTAGGATGAAGTGATGAGAGAGTTCTCCCACCAGCTACTGACAGTAGAACATCTACATACATTCCAAAATATCCTTCCATTCTCAACTTCGCGTTACAGTGATAAAGCAAAAAGAAACAAAAAGGTGTTGAATTCCATTAAAGTTTATAAAGGCACCCATTTCGTCAGGTATGCGCTTTCTGAACCATTTTTCTCAGATTTGAAACAAACTAATAAAACACATTTATAACCAATAAGGTTCTAAGCAGAAAAAGTCCTAAACACAGACTTACAAACAGCCTGAATATTGTGTTTTGTTTCCTGAACCACAGCCTGTGCTGACATAACATGTATTAATCTGTCAACAGGTCTAATGATGCGATCAAAACGTGACCTGACCTGTCTGACTGAGCTTGAACTTAGTGGTACATTCATAGTGTCAGCTGCATGTGTGTTGGCAGGAGCCTGTGAGTGCAGCTGGGCAGACAGGACTGTCTCTGAATCTGAATCATGTAAATCAGAATTGCCACTTGTATTGTCACCAGAAGCAGATATTCTTCCATCTTTGGACAATTCAGATGTGTGACTTTCTGGTGCAACAGAAGTAACCTCAGTTGAAGGATCCGCCAGAATTCAATTTGGGTTTGATCAGATTCACGTTGAACAGATCTCTCAGGCAGGTCAGAAACCCAACTAACAGTTCTGTCCCTGGTACCAGACTCCTGAACTGACATAGAATCAATCTCACGATCATTGATAGCACCATCACATATAGATAATGCCTTGTTTCTTGTCATCTCAGATCCACCCATTGTAACGAAACCTGTCCCATAGAACTCTGGCAACTTGTTTGGATGAATGATCTCTACACACAAAAGCTTGTGCCAATCTTGTGAAATGATCGGTCACTACCAAAACATCAACAGACTTGTTACTTGAATCTTCTGCTGAACAGAAGTCTATGCAGACAAGCTCTAATGGTCTATTTGTTGAAATGTTTTCCAAGGGGGCTCTCCCAGCAAGATCCGTAGTCTTGCTCACAGTGCAACGGTAACATCTATGCACATATTCCTTTACATTTGATCCATGTTCAGCCAAAAGAAATGCTGCCTTGCAAGGCTAACAGTCTGAGACTGACCTTAATGGCCCCAGTCATCATTAATTTCTTTCAGAATCACATTCACCAGAGACTCGGGACAACATACTGATGATATTTTATTCTTGATAGTTAGTCACGTGACACTATGTACAACACACCATTTCTGACAATTAGTTTCTCCCAATGCTTCAGATATCAAATGACAACCGTTGATTCTTTTGTTCTTTCTCTAGGTCTACGTGGGGCTCGACATATACAAAAATACAAACACAACAATACAAAATTCTTGACAAGTGCCTATCACTGTGTTGTTGTTCACGCAGCTCCTGTTCTGAATATGCCGGCAGTGTGACCTGTCCTCCAGACATCATTTGAGGTAGGTGATTGATGACAGTCATTGCCTGGGTCTTGGCACTGATGTTCCACTTGACATGCAAATCCAATGTGTCAGAAACCTCCATACTCAGGATCATCACTGGTACACCAATTTGTTGGATGTTGTGTTTGTATGACTGACTTGTGTTAAAGACACTCTGCCTTCTATCCGAATCACTTGAAAGTCTGAAGGCATCCCAGATCAAATTTGCAATTTACTGGGGAATTTACTGCACTCGAGAAAGGGACATACTGTCAAAAGCTACAGGCCTGGCTTTTGTCTCCCCTTCCGGGACTTGTGAGAGCACAGCTCCAATACCATCTATGCGTCTCTTGCCAGTTTCAACCTCTCAACAGCACGGTCCTGCACTTTTGTCCAGTCACTGGGCTTTAGCTTTCTATTCTGGTAAACATGACCCTGCTTCCTCTAATGTTTTGCTCTTGTCTTCTGGCCCTTCAGAAGACTAAAAAGAGGCTTTGCTACAGCTAAATAATTTGTAATGAAGTGCTAGTAGTAATTCAGAAATAATCTTATTTTCTTCTGAGAAGGTGTAACTCCATCTAGCTCAATCAAATCTGAACTGCTCATCTTAGAGATCAACTTTGCTTGGGTCCGTTGAAACACCTGTCTGATCAATTATATGCCCAAGGGACTTCACAAATTTTCTCATAAAGTGACCTTTTTTGGAGGCAGCTTAAGATTGTATGTGCGGAGCCTGCCAAACACCTTTTTCAATTTGACCTCTCTCTCCTTACCACCACGACTACTCATAAATCAGGAAACCAACTGGACCTCATCTTTACACGCAACTGCATCACCACTTATCCTACTGTTCAACCTCTACATATCTTGGATCACTTCTTAATAACTTGCAACATACACCTCACCATCAACAACACAGCCACATCCACATCTGTTTTGTTCAGACGCAACCTCCGCTCTCTTTCCCCCAGCACGCTTCTTTCCCCCAGCACACTCTCTGCTGAGGTGTCATCCTCTCTCCCTTCCAACCTCTCATCTCTGGATACCAATACAGACACGGACACCCTATGTTCAACACTAACATCATGTCTAGACAACCTCTGCCCTCTATCCCCTTCCTGCCCTTGGCTTTCGGACGTCCTTTGAAAACATTGGACCAAACTTAGGGCTGCTGAAAGAAAATGGCGCAAGACAAAACACCCACCCGACCTCTGTGAGTATCAGTCACTACTTTCATCCTTCTCCGTTGCAGTCCACACAGCAAAGACATCCTATTACATCACAAAGGTCAGTCATGCATCAAATTCTACAAAACTGTTTAAAACCTTCAGCTCCCTCCTCTCTCCACCTCCCCCCACCTACCTCGGCTGCTTAAAAAACCCACACTCAACCCTTCCCTCACCGACAGCTACAGACCTTTCTCTCTCCTCCCGTTCATCTCAAAGACACTGGAGTGAGCTGTTTGTAATCAGATTTCATCTTACCTCACCCAGAATGATCAATGACAAAAGACAGTCTGGTTTCAAGAGCAACTACTCCACTGAAACTGCACTTCTGTCAGTCACTGAGGCACTGCGCCTGGCAAAAGCAGAGTCTAAATCCTCTGTCCTCATTCTACTGGATCTTTCTGCTGCCTTTGATACAGTTAACCACCAGATCCTACTGACATCTCTCTCATCGCTAGGAATCAGGTACCTCACTCCAGTGGTTTAAATTTTACCTCTCAGACAGGTCCTTCAGGGTATCATGGCTGTCCAAAGCCCATTCCATGGCCACTGGTGTTCCTCAGGGATCTGTTCTTGTGTCACTCCTCTTTTCAATCTACACAACATCCCTGGGACCCATCATTTAATCACACAGCTTTTGACGACACCCAGATTTTCTTCTCTTTCCAGCCAGACAATCCCACAAACGATTATACTTGAAGAGACCCATGGGTGCCGTAAAAGTGGTAAACTTGCGGTCGTCTTCGTGCAGAGGCATGTTATAAAATCCGGATGAAATCCGGAAGAGGATGTGCGTCCTTCAGTGTTCTCCTGTTCAACCAGTAAAAGTCAGTACATACATGCAGGTCTCCATTCTTCTTCCAGACCAAAACAAGGGGAGAAGCATACTTACACCATTTTGGTCAGTACTTGCCACATAAAGTCGATGTCAAGACTGTCCAGACCAACTGACTTATGTTGCTCACTCACAGGTAACGCATTAGCTGCTTCCTCAGACAAACTTGTGGAGCAGTTTAACAGCAGAGGACTGGCAGTATTTGTTTAAGTTCAAGTTTATTTGTATAGCGCTTTAACAATGTAGCACTGTTTCCAAGCAGCTTTACAGCAGAATAAACAGAATGACAAGCAGAAAAATATAAACGCTAATTTAATATCTAATATCAGCAGTCTCCTAGTGAGCAGTCCAACACGGCTATGGTGGCAAGGAGCCCAAACTCCATTAATGAATGTATATATGGAGAAAAAACCTTGGGAGAACCCAGGCTCACTTGGAGGGTCATTTCTCCTCTGACGCAATGTGTTAGCTTACAGCTAATGTGGCTGGTATCAAGCACTGAGTTTAATTAGGGTTGATGATTTTGACTGAATTTAGATTGGGTCTGATTTGTGCCAGTTGTGATACAGTTAGTTTGTGTGTATGGTAAACTAGGTAGTAATTTAAAAGCTAATATTATACAATAAAGGATTGTTTAGCCGGGGATGACTGAGTGCAGCTATAACATCAAACTGCTGACATAGACAGAAAAGAAGTAGTTAATTAGTCAAAGTTAAATAGAAAAATAAAAAGAGATTAAATAAAAAGAGATTAGCATAAATACTGTTTAGCATTATCATTAATGTAGTAACTAGCATTAGCAGTAGTTATAATGAGTGCAGGTTCTCCTGGGGGTCGCCGCCTCCTTCTGACAGATCCAACGTCAGCTCAGGGTATGGACTGGATGCAACCTCGGTATAATAATAAACAAACAAACTGGGATCAAAATACTGCATTTTGAACTAGTTGGAGCTTTTGTAATAGGCTAGCTGGACACTTGTGTGATCGCAATCTTCAAGTCCAATGCATGGATAGGGGTCTGCAATTTTTGCATTCCTTCTTAATAACACAGGCTTGCCTGAAGTGTTGATAAGCTTCAAGGGGACCCATCCCCACAGAGACGTGAATAACATGCATCCCTCCACAGCCTAGCAAGGTGACATCGGCAACAAAATCATCACATTCATCCACTGCACCGGCTGATCTCAGTATTATCTCAGCAGATTCATTTATTGTGCAGGCCGTTGAACCACTGTGCAACATTGCATTCAGTGTAACTACCTTATCAATCTTCACTGCCGTGTAAAAGAGGCTGTCACGTCCATCCACAACATGTATGTTCTGATAAATGACTTCTGAATGATCACAATTTACCTTGGCTGAAAGGTAAACATTCTGAGACTCACAATCTTCAACAGCTTGAGATACAATTGTGATGATACCTCCCTCCAAATACGGGTCTGTTAGTTTCCCTCATGTTGTGACTGGGCAGAGGACTGTTTAGGACATTCCTTTTTTGTGTGCCCGAGCAGGAGTACCACCCGGGTCTGACGTAACCCGATACCCCTACCGTTGTTAGCAACTGTGGTTGTTCAAAAAAATAAGAAAAGAACAAGAAAAACAAATACAAAGTCAATTAGGAGGTATTTCACTATTTGGCATTAAATCTTAAACACGCTGATAGTTTTCCCCGAGGGGCAACACCTTCCGTACAATACGGGTCACCCACAAGTGTCTGAGGGCACTATCGGTGTGGAAGAAGCCTGGGTTTTCAGAGGCCTATGGAAGGGCCGCCAACTCGAGTGGAACATAAATTGCCTAGAGATGATGGCGGTATGGCTAGCATTAAAGCAGTTCCTTCCGTACCTCAGGAACAAACATGCGTTGGTCTGGACGGACAACAATTCTGTGGTTTCCTACATCAACCATCAGAGGGGTCTGCGCTCGCACCCATTGTACAAACTGGCACACCAGATCCTGCTGTGGGCCCAGGGGAAGCTACTCTCTGTCAGAGCATGTGGGAGAATGTGGGAGCGGATGCCCTGTCGAGACAGGGGCCGAGGCCAGGGGTATGGAGACTTCACCCCGAGGTGGTTGCGTCTCCAGAGACGGGACCCTGGCACGCAATGCCTGCCTTAGCCTCACTGTGCCACGGAGGAAGCATGTAACCAGTGGGTCTCGACCCAGAGACTGGCCATTAACTGGAATATGGTAAGCAGAAATGGCTGCCACATAAACCTTTAGGATTGAGGGCATCAGTCCTGAAGAAAAGCGGTCTTGCAGGAACTCAAGTACTGTGCTAACAGGACAGTTAACTGGATCCTGCCTTCACATCTCTGGGCAAGGGTGAAGGATGGAGCCCTGCGCCTGAGATAGATCTCTCCTCAGCTCGATCAGGGTGCCGTCTAGGAGTGCAATCAGGTGCAGGAAACATACTCGGGCCGGCCATCGAGGGGCTACCAGCAACAGGCATACCCCATCCTGGCGCACCCTCTCCAGAACTCCCAGGAGCAGAGCGATGGGGGAAAGGCGTACAGGCGTTGCCTCGGCCTTGGCTGTATGAGAGCATCCAGCCCACAGCCTTGCTGTAAACTTTGCCCACCAGCTCAGATGTAGTTCAGTGAGAGCGGACATTGCTGATAGAGACGGGGATATGGCGCCGCCCGTCCCCAGCCCGTCAGCCTGGTCCATCCGCGATCCCCATGACAGCTCTTGCCGTCTTGCCTCGGCAGAAATGCAACTGCAGCCGTGAGAACCGCGTAGCTGATCACGATCCTCGAAGCGTGACAGCCAGGAGCGGAGCATGTAAAGTGGTAGCGCCTCCCAATGCACACAGTCAGCGTGTTCGAGTGCTGACTGGGCATGCTCCACCCCCAAACACAACACACACAAGTCATGTGTATCCCTGCCCATAATGAAGCACGGGCAGGGAGAGGCACACGGCTTGAAAGTCTTCATTATTTTCAAATAAAAACCCACTGCAACGGACACACACAATGCCAAGCTAAAATTAGATCATTCTGGGGTCTTTTATACGTCCTGGTCCTGACATCACCCTGCCTGTACCATGCGGCAGATTTGACACACTTGCCTCAGACGCATTCACGCAGAGGCGTTCCCATAGCATCGCAGCGTCTCGTTCCCTTGAAAGGGAACTGGATTTACCTAGGTATAGATGAATGATAAGAGGTCTGTACATGGAAATGACGTATTGTGAGTCTCAAACACTGTTGTTTCCTCCTTCTTGTGTTAAGCTTGTGCATGCAAAAGACCACTGAAAATAAATCCCAACATAACACAGACCGTCACGTTACAGTCGGTATGTACGCCTCCAGTATTCGCGTATAACCGTCCATGTTCTAGGGAAACAGAATCATTAGAAGTTCTGCAGGTAATGTTATTGCGAAGAAACTAATCTTTCCGTCGTTCACTATGGTAGCGATATGTTCGCTATGTGAGCTACTGGCATGAGCCGTGCTGCGAAACAGCCAATCAGAGCAGAGCCTCAACATTATTATTTATAACCCTTCCAAATAAGGTAGTATAATAAAGGTACAAATCCTAGGGTTGTAAATGGATGTAAAACCGCTTCTGGATCATTTTTGCACTTAATAAAGCCACATACCTTCTATGTAAATTTAATTTAACATTTCACACAATTTAACATATTGTAGCAATGCATTCTATAGAACCTTTAAAGCACTTCAATTTTAGCTTAAAATGTGCTGTTAGAAATGGAGGCCACGAGTCTTTTGATTTAACATTTTTTGTTGCAATACTCATTTTTATTCTTTTTCTTTTTATCTTTCCATTTAGCCAATCTCATCAAATTTTTTATCTCCTCACTTGCTCTTTCCATTTCTTGTTGTTTCGCTGTGCTTCACTTTGAGTCACTATGATCTTTGGTAAACCCCACCTTTATTGAATTGGTATACAAGGTGAGCTTCTCATTAATGTATTAGCCCTTATCCAAGAAGCCAATATTGACAAAAAACCTCTCCTGTATCTCTTTTTCCGTTTCTTTTCTTTTATTGTATTGAGGAAGGTGATGTGTGTTACTGGGGATGAAAATGGATCTAAATGAAATATTTTTTTTCTAAATGAAATTTCTTTTTCTCCCTTGCCCTCTCTCAACCGCACCTTCACTCTCTCTCTTTCTATTACTCACATGGAGAGTTTCTTTTCTTCTCAATGTGAACACTGTACCCTTTCCACCAAGGAAACCAAATAACCATTGGCAAGAGCAGGGAGAGAGACAGAAACAAAGTGCATGGGTAAATTGAGGGTGGGGAATGAAAATAAGAGGTCATTTGTTTCATTTTAGTTTTTTTTACCCTTTTCTAGAGACTGTGTTTATCTTTGCTCAAGCAAAAGATAGCTAGTAAGTGGAAGCTGGAGCAAAAAGGTGTTTTTAAAGGCTGTAATTTGTGGCCAGTAATATATGGACACAATAGCTTTTCTATTTCTGCACAAACTTTTCTCATTTCTTTTCCTTATTTATATGAGTGAGAGAGAAAAATATTTTTATTTAAGCATAAAGTTCTAATGGTAAGCTGTCATGTTGAATAAGCTAAGCCTAAAGAGTGCTCTGCCTCTTTTCTTGATCATGCCAATTATTTATTTAGATGAATTCTTGCGAGGGAAACTAGTGACAGCATTGGCTGTTGCATATCGTCAAATGTATGTGTTGTGTAAGATATGATTCCTTTCTATTTTGGGGTTAATAATATAAGAAAAATATGTGACTGAATTTGACAGCCACTGATCTCCATGATCTCCACATTTTCATTCTTACTCTCTCTCTGTTAGAGACGCAGACCCTCTGCCTCCCTTCACAAATCTGGCGAGGTCTGGAGACTCACAGCCTCTCCGCTCGCCCACTCAGCATGATGTCTCCCCCCTAGAGGTAGAGGTGGCCACACTCTTAGCGAAACAGGCTATAGAACCCGTCCCTCCAGCCGAGAAGTCCACCGGGTTTTACAGCCCGTACTTCATTGTGTCCAAGAAGGGAGGGTTCTGCACCCCATCCTGGACCTGCGCGTCCTAAACCAATATCTCCACAGGATGCCTTTCAGGATGATCACTCAGATGTGCATCCTGATGTCAGTACAGAGTCAGGACTGGAGTAAGATTTTTGGAAAATATGTACTTTTAAAGTAAAATTAAAAGTGGGTACTTTTACTCTTACTTAAGAATATTTCTAATAAAAAATCTGTACTTTCACTTCATTAGACTGCTTGACATTCCTTCGTTACTTCATTATAGTGTTTCACAAAAATGTGTAGTTAATTTTAAGGTTGCCGTATTGTTTTTTCCCGGGGTGCCCTTCCCTTGGGGCAAGTGTCGAGGTGTGTGGTAGTCACCACGAACACCTCCAAGTCAGGTTGGGGTGCAGTGTGCAACGGGTGTGCAGTTTTGGGTCACTGGACAGGTCCCCGGCTGCATTGGTACATCAACTGCCTGGAGTTGCTGGCTGTTCTCCTGGCACTCAAACGTCTTCGACCTCTGGTGCAGGACAAGCATGTGTTAGTCTGCTCAGACAACACTGCTACTGTGGCCTACATCAATCATCAAGGCAGTGTACGCTCATGGTTGATGTCACAACTAGCCCGTCGCCTCCTCCTGCAGAGTCAGCAGATGCTTTAATCTCTGTGGGCCACTCATATCTGTAGTGAACAGCACTCCAGAAGGCATTTCAGGTCCCAACTTTACAGCAGGGTCCCTCTTTAATGTAAACAAGGGACCAGTGTAATCAGATAAGGCTACCAGAGAAACTGCCAGACACCCTCTATTGGGCAGCCTTATCATCAAACTAAAACCCTCACCCAAAGATTCAGGCCAGCCTGGCCATAAAACTCCTCAGGACCTCCACATGTGGCGCGTAATTAAATGGCCATGCGGCAGCTTTGGCTAAAACAAAGGACACATCCCTACATTCCTTAATTTATAAACAAAATAGTAATTTGTGTTAAGTACGGAATTTTTACAAATGCTATTCACATATGAATGAATTCATGCATGATAGTTTAACATCTTTGTATCATGTTTATACTCTTTGTATTCAGGACAAAGCCAAAGGTATTTTGAAAGTGGTTTGGGAAGTGAGAATTGCATAGATAAAACAGTGAAGACACAGTTTTAATGCTGTGCTTTACTCTATGCAAATACGTTCACTACTGAGGCAAAAGGATGAGTGAGCCCTCTCTGACATCATCAGCCAATCACAGCCCTGCAAGGGACAAGCGGCAAAATGCAATCCTCCTCCTTATCTGAAAGGGGATAAAAGTACCCTTTCAACACAAATTCCCCGTTCTGAGTTTCCGGCTGTTATGCTAGGGAGCATAACAGATCACCCAGTTCTGAGTCTCCCCGCAAGGACTGAAATAGAGAAACCACGTTTAGAGCCTGCTGTCCAGAAAGGCAATCACAAACGTCTGCAACAAGGTTAAGCCCAGGAGAGCAACCTTCGCTTCCAGGTACCTTCATCTGCGTGTTGCAGATCGTCAAGGTCCTTCCGCACCAGCTTCAGGGCCTCATCTGTGTGTTCCAGATCGCCACCATCGGACTGCTCACGTGAACGTAAATATCACTTACCAAACCTCTTTCTAGAGACCTTGGTGTACTCTTTCAGTTCATTTCAGTTTATACCTTAGTTACCTGCATTCTTTTCATTCTTTACACTCAACCTTACTATCCTTTAGCTCTTTAGTATCATTTAGTAGTGTGTTAGTTAATCTTGTATGTCTTTTGTAAATAAATCCTCTTTTATTACAATTGTGTCTTCCTTGTGTTGATAATACAGTAAAAGGCTCTACAAGTTAGCACGAATATCACGAAATCCTTCAGATACCCCAGGTGATTTACTCCCTCCACTTTACATAATTTTTCTTATCATATTATTTATGATTTATGTTGGATTTATTCCAACAAATGTTGAGGTGGAATTCCTCAGCTGGTGCCCTGAGTTAAAAGGAGGGAGAGGTCACCTGACACACACACACTTGAAGTGGGATCAAGTCTTACTAACACCTCTAGTGTCCTGTGTGAGGCGTACTATTAATTGGTGCCCCGTGTGAAGATCACTACATAATTGGTGCCCCGTGTGAGGATCACTACATATACCAGGCAGCCTGAACCGCTCTCGCGACAGTCGATGCCCCAAAGAAAGTAGAGACTCCACCCCCAGGTGGTCCAGCTGATTTGGGAGAAATTCGGCGAAGCTCAGGAAGACCTGTTCGCTTCATCAGAGAGCTCCCAATGTCCCCTTTGGTACTCCCTGACTGAGGATCCCCTCGGCACGGATGCCCTGGCGCACAGCTGGCCACGGGACAAGCGGAAGTATGCCTTCCCCCAGTGTGCCTCATTGCTCAGCTTTTCAGCAAGGTCAGGGTGGAGGAACATCAAGTCCTGCTCGTTGCACCATTCTGGCCCAACCAGACTTGGTTCTCAGAGCTCACACCTCTGACCACAGTCCCCCTGGCCGATTCCCCTGAGGAAGGACCTTCTCTCTCAGGGGCAGGGCACGTGTTGGCACAGAGGCCAGACCTGTGGAGACTCCACATCTGGCTTCTAGATGGGAAGGGAAAGAGCTAGCCGGTCCTCCCCCAGTGGTGGTTCACATCATTGCCCAGGCGAGAGTCCATCTATCAGGCGGCTCTACGCCCTCAAGTGGCGTCTCTTCTCGTCCTGATGTGCCTTGCAAGATCACAAGATGTTTGGATCCCAAGATCTGCCATGCCCATTCGGTGTTTGAGACACCAGAGGCATTGCCTCCTCATGGGCACTGGCCCAAGTCGCCACCTTGGCAGACATTTGCAGAGCTGCGGGTTGGGCTATGCCCAACACCTTCGCACGGTTTTACAACCTCCGTGTCGAGCCAGTGTCGGCCCATGTCCTCCACCATTAACACAGGAAGGCCGACCGGCCGGGCGTACCGCTTGCATCACGCGCTACTCCTCTCTCTAGACGAGTCATAGCGTGAATAGGTTGGCATCCCTTCTATCACTAAGCACCTTACAGGTGGCAGGCTGGGTGGAGCCTGTTCACCTAGCTAGATACTGAAGATGCTTTTCCTGCTCCAAGGTAAGCCCCTGTATCTGAGCTGCTGCTCCATACTGTGACCTCCCCCTGCCTGAGGTGGGCCCGTCTGAGTATATTTCCATAACTGGTTCCCTCAGGTGACCTGTGTTCTTCCCAGTTCTTCTGAGTAAGGCTGTATTTCTCTCTTCACCATAAATACTCCCCTCTCGGTGGGCTATGGCTTCCATAGTGTCCTTCCCAAAGAGCGGGCACTTCCTAGTACTTCTACTGTGTCCAGCGGCTCCTCCGGCTGTGCCCGAGCAAAGCGCCGCCACTGGTTTACATAGTGAGTAGCTGCTTCCCCCTGCGGGGACCAGGAAGACTTCTCACTTTATTTACTGGAAGGTCATGATGTCACTCTGTGCTATGCGGCATGCACTTGCCTGCCCGTACTCACCCTGCGAAGTCAGGACATGGACCAGCCTGTGGCGTTTTCCATAAGGACCCCTAGTGTTGTCATTGACACAATGTTGAGTGACTGACAGAAAGGAAACGTCTAGCTTACGTCTGTAACCCTGGTTCCCTGATGGAGGGAACAAGACATTGTGTCCCTCTTGCCACAACGCTGCTCCGTCCGCTAAACGTGAGCCGTGAAAGCCTCATAGGCTCCTCAGCACAAAAGCTGTTTGAATGGAGCATGCCATCTCCCTTTTATACCCTTATGTACGGGAAGGAGAATGGCTTGCAAATTTAATTCGCCAAGTTTATAGGCGCTTAGAAATTTAAATTGGATGTAATAGGTTCTCAAGGGCGAACCCCTAGTGTCGTCATCGACACAACGTCTCGTTCCGGGTTTACAGACATAACCTAGACGTTTTTCTTCTTCTGCCATTGAAATCTATGGCAGCCCATAGAACCGTATGTAGGAAAGTTGAGAAATTTTGCACACAGTTAGAAGACAGTCTGAACTATTAACATGGTGAATTTGGAGTCTCTAGATTAAACTCTCTAGCGCCACCACTAGTTCAAACCTTAACTTACATTTATGCTAATTACTTTCAAACCGTAAGGGATAGAAGCAAAAATCATTTTCCTCTGTTTCCTTTGCTCAAGACGACCACCCTATGAAATGTCATTTTCTTTTCTTTTTTTTTGAACTGTGTTTTTATTAAACTTTGTATAAACATAACAATATACACATAACATTTACATAAGTTGTGAATACACAGAAAATGAATAAAAGATAACTAATTGACCATATAAAGTATAGATAAAAAAATAAAAAAAAAAAAAAAAAAAAAAACACACAAACTTAGGAGGAGAACCATTAATAACTTAAAATAACTACAAAAAGCCCCTAACAACATTTCAAAAGTCAAGCAGATATGTTTCTATTAGCGCCCATTTCTCTTGGAAAATGTCTGATTTCAACTGTAAATCCACAGTAATTTTCTCAAATATATATATATATATATATGATTCAGTCTCTGTGTCCATTCTGTCAGAGTGGGTTCACGTATCTTCATCCAATTCACAGTAATTATCTTCCTAGCTACCATTAATAATATATGTAATACAAATAGGTGGGATTTACTTAGCTGGTCCGAGGGAAAACCATCAAGCAAAAAAAATACTGGGTGCATTGGTATGTCACAACCTAAAACTTTACTTATTTCCCTTTTAACACCCTGCCAATACACTTGTATTTTTGGACATTCCCAGAATATATAATAATATATAACATACATATAAAATATATAATATATAACAATCTCTCCATCATTGTGATAACTGTGAGGAGCTATTGAACTTGGCAACCACTAATGGAACTCTGAAGAATCGCATTTTCAGCTTCCAATCAAATTCCCTCCACATTTGACTGCTAATACCCTTATGACAGCTGGCACATATATTTGTCCACATCTCATCCTCTATTATAGTATTTAACTCTAATTCCCAATTTCTTTTGATATGATATGAGTCATCAGATTTGTCCTGCATTCATTTCCTATAAATATGAGCTATATGATTTTTAGTAGGCAAACCATGTTCAATTATATTGATAAAATATTTTTCGACATTTGTTGGAGATCTGTTTATTATGCCCCATTGTTTATGATTTGTGATACAATGTCGTAGTTGTAAATATCTAAAGAAATCATTAGATCTCAATGTAAACCAGATAAATTAGAAAAAGATTGTAAAGTCTCCCCATCAAAAAGTTGATCTATTATTTTTAAACCATTCTCTTCCCATCTACTAAAGGCACTATCCAATACGGAAGGAAGAAAATCTGGGTTATCTTTAATGGGTATTACACGTGATAAGGCTATTGCTCCTCTAAACATTTTTTGTATTTTGTACCAAATTTTGACAGTATGCTGTATCCATATATTTGTTTTCTTCACTCTCTTTTGTGCTTGCAAATCCATGAATGGCAGAACTTTCAAAGAAACTCTAGGAAGTGAATTCTGTTCAATACTGACCCATTCTGCCTCTTTATCAACTCCGAGCCAAGCAGTGATAGTCCTAAACTGAGCAGCCCAATAATAGTGTCACGGATCGCAGTACGCCGCCTTCAGCATTGGGTTCCCATGCTCCTGTCACCCGTTCACATTTACCGGACTTTTGAACTTCATTTCCCAGAACCCTTTGCACTTCACCCGTCATTTTGTTGTAATCATCCGCACCTGCTACCTGTTATCTGGACTATTATTTAATGCCTGTGTTTGTTGCATGTCTTTGTCTAGTATTAACGTTATGGTTCTGTGTGTCGTTACTCTGGCTCTCGTTTGTTGTACCTGTTTGGATTACCGTTTTGGATTTATCTGTGTGAAAAGTTTACTTGGATGTTACCTGTTTGGATTACCACTTTGGAGTTATTTGTGTGAAGTGCTTACCTGCAAGTTACCGGTTTGGATTACCACTTTGGATTTATCTGTTTGAATTACTTACCTACATGTTACCTGTTTGAATTACCACTTTGGATTTATCTGTTTGGAAGATACTTCGTGTATTTTTCTGTGCCTGTTATCTGGCGTGGAAGATCGCCAGTTTCTGTTTGTCCACGCTGATCAGTGATCAGCGTGAGTGAATTAGTAAACTTGACTTTGTTAATTCTATCCTGCCTGACTCTGTCTCTTGCCTATCCACCGTAACAAATGGTATCTAAGATTAGGAAGATTCAAACCCCCCCGTCTTTATTTGACATAAGTATTTTTAGTCTTATTCTTGGTCTTTTATTTTGCCAAACAAACTTAGAAATCAATCTTTCTAATTTATTAAATGCTGAGACCAGAACCCAAACTGGAAGAGATTGAAATAGGAAGAGAAGTCTCAGCAATATGTTAATTTTCACAGTTTCTATCCTACCAAACATAGAGAGAGGTAGTATTTCCCATCTAGCCAAGTCTTTTTTTATAGTCTCAAAGAGCTGTGTGTAGTTAGCCATGTATAAACGTGATGCAATGGGTGTAAGGATGACTCCCAAGTATCTAAAACCCTGACTAGACCATCGAAAAGATACCTCATTGTTTAACTGAGTGGGCCAATGTCCTGATATCATCATTGCCTCAGATTTATCAGCATTTACTTTGTATCCAGAAACTAATCCATAGTCCCTGAGGCATTCTAAGAGGGCTGGGAGAGATGTAAGAGGGTTTTCAATGAATAATAATACGTCATCTGCATACAAGGATATCTTATAACATTTTCCTCCTTAAGCCTTTATCCCCTGAATTCTGGGATTGCGCCTTATTAATTCCGCTAATGGCTCGATACTAAGTGCAAATAAGACTGGAGACATAGCATCTCCCTGCCGAGTTCCCCTACCTAAATTAAAAAACTCGAACTCTAGATTCAGGGTTTTTATAAAAGACCTTTACCCATTTAACAAAAGTGTCATGAAATCCCATGCAATTAAGAGTCTGTTCCAGAAACACCCAGTCCACCCTATCAAATGCTTTCTCAGCATCTGAGCTGAGAAGCATTGAGGGTGTTTTACTATCTTTTCCAACCTGCTGTAAATTTAAAGCTCTTCTTATATTGTTTACTGTATATCTTCCATAAATAAATCCAGTCTGATCGATTTAATCAAAATTTTTTATATGTTTTTGAATTCTGTTTGCTAATATTGAAGTTAAAATTTTCATATCCTGACAGAGTAGGCTTATTGGTCTATATGCCGTACATTGTGTTGGATCCTTTCCAGTTTTATGAAGTACAGTGATAATTGCGTCAGACCATGAGTGTGGTGGGTCTTTCTGTAGTACATAATTATACACCTTACATAAATTAGGAGCCAATTCATTTACAAATGTCTTATAAAATTCCCCAGGTAATCCGTCTACCCCTGGAGACTTGTTATTTTTTAATTTTACTATAGTTTCCCTTATTTCTCCTTCCGTAATGGGGGATATCATTTCCTTTGCTGCTTCTTCTGTTAATTTATTTAAATCAATTGGTTGCAGAAAACTTTTAACTCTTTCTTCCTTGTTTATTAGATTCTGACCTTCATATAATTTTTTATAATAATCTTCAAATGCATTAACTATATCCTTTGGTTGAGTTAACATTGTTGAAGTATCTAGGTGCCTGATTTTTGGAACAGCTCTACTAGCTTGAGCCTTACGCAATTGAAAGGCTAAAAGCCTGTTTGCTTTATTACTTATCTCATAGTATTTTCTACTTACAAATCTAAGCACTCCCTCTGCTTTATATGTAAGTAAATCATCTAATTTCTTTCTTTCTTTTTTAAGCATTCTAAAATGTTAATTTTACCTGTCTGTTTATGTTAAATTTTTAGTTTCCTGATTTCATTCTCTATCGCATTTTGTTTAACTAATCTTATTTTTTTGTTCCTGGATGTTATTTCTATTATTTTACCTCTTATCACTGCTTTGGCCCCCTCCCACAAAATAGGTGGAGTAAACAACCCATTATCATTGATATCAAAGTTTTCAATTAGTTGTTGTCTTATTTCTTCTTTGGCCTTACAATCATTTATTACTGACACATTTAATCTCCAGTATTTAAATTGTTTACCTTGTCCTAATTGAAGTTTTAACCTTACTGGCGCATGATCAGATATAGTTATGGAATCTATTTGGCATTCTTTAACACTATGTAGATCTGTTCTAGATATACAAAAGAAGTCTATTCTAGAATAACTATTATGCACATGAGACATAAAAGTAAAATCCTTCTCTTTACAATGCAAGTGTCGCCAAACATCTATCAGACCTAGTTTCTGTCTGCGGCCCCCTTTCTGCTGGTAACCTATCAACATTGCTGTCTAATACACAATTGAAGTCTCCACCAATTAAATACATTCCCTCACCTTTCTGTACCAACAAAGAGAAAACATTCTTAAAAAACTGCGGATGGTCTTCATTAGGTGCATGAAGATTAAGAATAGTAATTTTGTTGCCTGAAATTGTTCCAACTACCATGATATATCTTCCCTCTTTATCATTGTATACTTGCTCCATATTAAAAAAGACTGACTTGGCTAACTTTATTGCAACTCCTCTCTTCTTCCCCTTAGAAATTGAGGCACTATAGACTTGATCCACCCATTCTCTTCTCAGTTTTAAATGTTCCCCATCAGACAAATGAGTCTCTTGAAGGAGTGCAATAGAGCATTGCATTTTTTTAAGCTGATTAAATTTTTTTTTTCTTTTATTTTGGCTGCTCAGTCCTTTTTACACATTTTACACACACATATTACAATGTCCATTCACTTCATTATAACTGTTACAAGTGTTGGTAACCAGTATGTTTCAGTAATAAAGAAAAACAAAAAACACTTCAGTTGTCAAGGGCCAATAACGAACTTAGACGAAAACAGGAACTATGTACACGAACAAGGCTTCCACACATCCATTTGGCTTAGTTCTTCTCTCATAGGCCAAATCCTGATGTAAAAAGAGCAGAGAGTTGTGGCACTGACCCCCTGGGGTATCAAAGGTGCACCAAGTGATTGCAGCCATTCTGTTTTGAAACAGGCTGCCTCCAAGAGTTTCCACTCAGCAAAGTATCAGAAAAGGGTCCGTCAGTTTTAAAGCAAATCAGTTAGTATCCCGAAAATAAAGGGGGAAAAAAACCTAAATATATGTATCTTTACAAAGAGCCAATCTCTTCTACATTTTAACCAGAGTTTACTCACATTCTGAAGTAGAAATATCCCGTTTTAGATGTACTTATTTACGTATTTTGACCTGTTCAGTCCAACAACGGACAACAACGCCATGCTCAATCCGCGTCCACCTTGAACTGACCACCTTGCTTGCCGCCGATATTTCTCTTGCTTGTCTGTCCTGTTCATGCACTCGAACTTTAATTCCCAACTCCCGCAACGCTAGTGCAGCATCCATCAGTGTCGGGAATGTTTTTGTTCCCTCCTCCAGGTAAATCCTTATCTGTGCTGGATAGACACACTGCGCTCTTACATTCTTTGTTTTGAGCTGTTTCATGACGTCTCGCACCTGTGCTCTTTTCCTCTGCAACTTTTCCTCCTAATCGTTGTCGAAATAGATCCGTTTCGAGTTGTACAGTACCTGTTTCTGTGACCAGGCATGTCGTAAGATTGCATCCTTAACTGCATAGTCCAGAAATCTCACTATTATTGATCTGGGAGGTGCGGCGGGATCTTTGGGTTTGGCTGCGAGGGCCCTGTGCGCTCTTTCAATCTTTATATCCATGTCCTGAGGTAAATGCAGAGCTGTGGTTAGCAGACTTGCAACAAATTCCACTGTGTTCTCTCCTTCACATCCCTCCAGGACCTGGTATGTTCTTAAATTATTCCGACGCAGTCTATATAGCAAGTCTTCGCATTTTTCTGTGAGATCTGTCTCTCGTTCCAGGAGATACCGGAGCGCTCTTTTGTGCCTTATCCCAGTTTCCTCAGCAACTTTGATCCGTTTCTTTGGTCTCCTCAATTCTGCTCTCCAGACCGTTTGGCATTTCAAATCCTCAACCGAGGTCTCCAATTTTGATGTTTTCGTTTGTTTATGCCCCTCTTGGTTTTCTCTTCAGTTAATCCATCACTTCCGAAAGTTCAGGAGCATGCGGGCTAGCTTTAGCATATCTAGCCGGGCAAGGTGATCGTTTTTTATCATCTCTTTCTCACGTATTTTCGTTTTTGTAAGCATTCTTGTATCTTGTTGCTGTACTCATTCTGAAAACTCAAATTATGCTTGAAATGGTTATATAAATCAGGATTTATTACAACAGTCAGACGGAGCTTAACTTTCAAGCGTTTGCCATCTCTATTGCGCCACCGGAAGTCCTGAAATGTCATTTTCCGTCATGGAAATTTTGTAACATGCAGAGTTTCTGCTCAGCGTCACCTAGTGGTGCGGAGATATAAAAAATGGCTATTTTTGCTTAAACGCTCATAACAAATTTTAACATTGTCAAATGTTTTAAATATTTTAAATCCTTGCTCATGCCGATTCGTATGATACCAAACACGTAATTTTCGGCCTCACTTCCTGTGCTGTACTTTTTCAAACTCCTCCTACAAATTCCGTCCGATTGGTCTGAGATTTAGTTTGTAGCATCTAGAGACACTCTTGACAAAAAGTTATTAAAAGCTTTTTGATTTTTGTGGGAGAGGAGTTTGAGCCTGCTGTCATTTATTTTCACAAAAATAGCTTCTAATAGAGTGTTTTTAGCCACGGGATGGTTCTATTTTATGTCACAAACACCACAATAAAATGTAGAGTTCATAAATGCAGAGTATTGTCAACATATCGATAAAAACAATCATCCAATGTGGTTTTACCATGGTAAAACCATGGTTAAACTAATAAAACCTTTCAAAGCATTTGCAAGTAAACAATAAATAAAATATATCGTTAATAACAAATAATGAACATTTTCTAAAAACTTACTTTTTCGAACTCCTCCTAGAGTTTTCATCCAAAATGCACAAAACTCTGTATATACCATGTAGATACAGTGCTGACAAAAAGTTATGGAATTCATGACCAATCCGTTCTTGTATATGCTGTTAACAAATTTGACGACGAACACGCCAAAATGATGAAAGGCTTTATCTTCGCAATGCTTTGGTGTATTGACACGAAACTTTGTATGACTCATCACAATCATGGTCTGGGGTGACCTGCAGTGTTTTGCCACAGTGGTGCGTAGATATAAAAATTACTACATTCTCTAATAACTTTTGAATGCTTCCATGTAAAATCATAATATTGCTCTTGTTAGATTCCTTGAGGCATGCCGAGTCGAATGATATTAAAAGTTTATTGGTTGGACACTTTGGGCGTCGGCCTTTCTGAATTTTGTAATAGAATGCAATATTTCATTAACATATGAAGTACATATACACATCGTGGCTATGTTCTGTAAGGAAATGTAAAGTTTTATGTCAGCGCCCCCTAGTGGTCAAGAGGTATAAAATGCTTATAACATATACAAAATGACATTGTCAAATGCTTTAAATATTTTAAACTGATGCCTTATGTCGGTTCATATGTTTTCAAAATAATAATTTTCGGCCATACTTTAAGTGAACCCTTTTCAAAAATGGCCAGTTCAAAACGTACTTATTCAAACTCCTTGTACAGTTTTCAGCCAAAATGCACGAAACTTAGCGTGTACCATCTAGATTTAGTCCTGACAAAAACTTATGGAATTCATGTTGATTGATCACTCTATTCTCGTATACGACATCATTGAATTTCGCTGTGAGCATCCCAAAAAAATGTTTAAGGCTATATCTCTGCCAAACAATCGTGCATTGACACCAAACCTGGTATATGTCATCATAGTCTAAACTTGTAGTGAGCACTCCAACATGGCGACGGTGGCCAGGAACCCAAACTCCATTAATGAATGTATATATATGGAGAAAAACCTTGGGAGAACCCAGGCTCACTTGGAGGGTAATTTCTCCTCTGACGCATCACAGCTGCAATTAGTAATTTGATAAAAATGATTTGTTTTAAAGCAATGTAGGTCTGAATTTTGAGTGGGTCTGGATTATTCGTTGTTGATTGAAATAAAAGTTTATTTAATTTATTTATAATTGTGTTAGTGTTAAACCAGCTTACAGCTAATGTGGCCGATATCATGCACTGAATTTAATTAGGGTTAATGATTTTGACTGAATTTAGGCCTGATTTGTATTAGTTGTGATACAATTAATTTATGTTTATGTTAAACTGGGTAGTAATTAATAAGGCCAATATTATACAGTGAAGGATTGCTTAGCCAGAGTTGACTGAGTGCAGCTATAACATCAGACTGCTGACATAGACAGAAAAAAAGTAATTAATTGGTTGAAGTAAAATAGACAAACTGAGAGCAAAAAACTATTCCACACCCTTAGATGCAACATGCACATCAGATTGTTAGGGAAGTGTTCCCGGTTCCGGTTGGCCTGATTAATGCAGCCTAGCAATCCCTTAGGGGATTTGTGTTATAAACTGTTGGACTGTATGCTATGTCAAAGAGATAGGTCGTTAATCTAGATTTAAACTGAGAGAGTGTGTCTGCCTCCCGCACAGCACTGAGAAGACTATTCCAAAGTTTAGGTGCTAAATAGGAGAATGATCTACCACCAGCACTTGATTTACAAATTTTATGTATTACCAACAGGCCGGAGTCCTAAAAGCATAATGAACGTGAGGGACTGTAATGTATTAGGAGCTTACTCAGGTACTGAGGAGCTTACTCAGGTACTGAGGAGCTAAGTCATGTAAGTAAGATCTTAAAGTTAATACGATGCATGATGGGTAACCAGTGCAGTTTTGACAGTACCAGGCTATAATGTTCAAACTTTTTTGTTCTTGTGAGAACGCTGCATTTTTAACTAGTTGGGCTTTTGTAATAGGCTAGCTGGACAGCCACCTAATTAGGCATTGCAGTAATCCAGTCTAGACATCATGAATGCGTGAATTAACTTTTCTGCACTTGATAGTGACAGCATATGACGTAGTTTACAAATGTTGGCAACATGGCTTTCAAATGATAGGGTACTATCAAACAAAATGCCCAGATTCCTAGCTGACGACAAAGACTTGGTAAAAAATCTGTCAATAGTTAATAAAATAATATATTTAATAATATAAAATAATATTTTTGTTGGTTAAGTGTGGCAGTTTTAGGTCTAACGATTAACACCTTTTTGTTTTGAGTTTTTGAGTTCAACAACAGCTTTTTATGTCAACTATTGAATTTCTGTGTTTCGTGGGGCCTCGAGGAGATATAGAGTTGATTATCGTCAGCATAGCAGTGAAAATTAACTCCATGTTTCTTAATAATGGCTCCTAAGGGCAACATGTACAGGGCAAAGAGTAGAGGTCCTAGAGCAGATCCCTGCGGTACTCCGTACTGGACTTGTGATCCGTAAGATTTCTCATTGTTTATTGCTACATATTGAAAGCGGTCAGATAAGTATGATTTGACCATTCTAATGCGATTCCACTAATGCCAACATAAGTTTTAAGTCTATTTAAAAGTATGCCGTGATCAATGGTGTCAAAGGCAGCGCTAAGATATAATGAGATGCAGCCACGATCAGATGACAGGAGCAAATCATTTGTAACTCTGATCAGAGCAGTCTCTGTACTGTGATGGGCTCTAAATCCCAACTGGAATTCCTCATAGATTCCATTCCTATGGAGGTAGGAGCATAGTTGTGATGAAACAACCTTTTCAAGTAGGTCTATAGTTTGCTAAGTCTCTAGGATCAAGTTGTGTTTTTTAATAGTAGGCACAATAACTGCCAGCTTATATGCTTTAGGGACATATCCTAATGTTAGAGATGAGTTTATAATACTAAGTATAGGGTCTATTATTTCAGGCAGCATCTCTTTTAATAAGGTAGTAGGGATTGGATCTAGTATGCACATTGCTGATTTAGATGATTTAATTATCTTAAACAGTTCATCCTTTTCTATGGTAGAGAATAATTGCAGTTGCTCAGTAAGAGGGCTGGAATGTTCTGTGTGTTCTGGAAATATAGCCTCTGGTAGCATAGTTATAATTTTTTCTCTAATATTATCAATTTTATTTGTAAAGAAATTCATAAATTCATCACTACTATGTTGATAGCCGGCATCTGAGGATGGTGACGATTTATTTTTTGTTAAGTTAGCCACTGTGTAAAAATTTTGCGTTGTGTTGATTTTCTTCTATTAATGACGCAAAGTAGGCAGATCTAGTTTTTTTAGGCTTTTCTGAATTTTGAGACACTATCCTTCCAAGCTATGCGGAATACATCTAGTTTTGTTTTCTTAAAGGTGCGTTCTATTTTACGGGCAGCCCTTTTTTAGTGCATGCGTGTTCTGATTATACCACGGAGTTGGACTTTTATCTTTTATTTTCTTTAGGCGCAGGGGAGCGTATTTAGTGTTCTGGAAAAGACAGAGTTAATATTTTCTGTAATATAATCAAGATCTTCCAAGTTATCATATATGCTATGAAATTGAGGTAATTCAGGCAGATTACTAAGAAATGAGTCTTTGGTACTAGCAGTTATTGTTCTACTGTATTTATAACGCGGAGTTGGGTTTGTAGCTATAGGCAGATGAAGCGTACAAGATACTAAATAGTGATCTGAGATGTCTTCACTTTGCTGATAAATTTTAACATTGTCCACATTTAAACCATATGACAGTATAAGATCTAAAGTGTGATTACGACAGTGAGTGGGTCCTGAGACAAGTTCTGATAAAAAGTCACCAAATTCTTTAATAAAGTCTGTGTGGTGCCCTGGTGGCCTATACACTGTAGCCAGGAGAAATTTTAAAAATGTTTTATCATTTACATTAGATGACATAATATAAAGTACCATTGTTTCAAAGGAGTTATATTTAAAATTAGACTTCTGACTAATGCTAAAGTTATTATTGTAGAGTGCAGCAACACCACCCCCTCTGCCCTTTAGACGAGGCTCATGTTTATAACAGTAGTCTTGGGGAATAGACTCATTCAAAGTGATATAATCATCTGGCTTCAGCCAGTCTAATCATTCGGTTGGTTAAGCCAGTCTGTCTGCTCCCTGACCTGGGCCCCAGTTAGTCAAGGTTTAACATTAACATTAAGACTACGTGCCATATTTCTAGATAAAAGAGCAGCTCTACCCCAAGAGGGATGAAAACCATCTCTTTTCAACAGGTCAGGTTGGCCACAGAAACTTTTCCAATTATCTGTTGATATATCTACATAATGTAGAAGGTGTACACTCTGTGTACAATATAGTGTATATTGTGATGTTAACTGTATGTATGTACATTGTATGTCTAATAGTACACTGTGTGTACTGACAATATGTATGTGCATATTGCACATCTGTACCTGTTGAAGTCTGTATGGTTATAGGTTAACTGTTTCTGCAATTTTTCTGGAGCACTCTCCCAAGAATTTCACTCTCCAAGGCACATGTGCTGTGGTGAAAACTGACTTTGATTTTGACTTTAATAAAGCGTATATTATTTTTCAGGCACACCTTAAACATCCAGCCATTTAGTGATAAGTGTCTGCTATGTATCTCATCTCCATGATAAGCAGGGAGAGGACCAGAGCATATTACTGTGTCTAACATCGTACTTGCAAGTTCACATGCCTTTTTAATGTTATTTTTTGTGATCTCCGTTTGACGGAGTCGAACGTCATTCGTGCCGACGTGAATAATAATCTTACTAAATTTACGCTTAGCTTTAGCCAGCACGTTTAAATTTGCTCTGATGTCAGGCACTCTGGCTCCCGATAAACATTGGACTATGGTGGCTGGTGCCTCTATTTTTACGTTCCTTACAATAGAATCTCCAATAACTAGGTCACTTTCAACATGTTTCTTTGTAGGCGTTTCACCAAGTGGGGCAAATTTTTTTGAGACTGTAATCGGAACGATTGAACAGTGTTTTGTCCTGCAACTATGCCGTCTCTCAGTCACAAATTTTCCCTGCTGCGGGGAATCTACAACCATAACCGAACAATGTGCAGAGCTAGTTATGCTACTCGCATCCAAAGTGTTATCTAAAACCATATTACTCTTACTCCCCTCAAATAAAGTTTGCATTTGCAAACCATTGGCTACTGGTTGCTGCCCGCATTAAATTTAAATCATTAATGCTGACATTTAAAACCGTCACAAACTCTGCACCCTCATACTTTAACTCTCTTCTACATAAAAGATTTTCTGCGGAAAGATCCAGCAGAATGAGAACAGATGATTTAGACTCGGCTTTTGCCAGTCGCAGTGTCTCAGTGACTGACAAGAAGTGCAGTCTCTGTGGAGTGGTTGCTCTTGAAACCGGACTGTCGTTTGTCCAGTAGTTCGTTCTGGGAGAGGTAGGATGAAATCTGATTAAAAACAGCTCTTTCCTCTACAGTTACTTATCTAGCACTGCAAAACATTGCAAACTTAGGAAAGCACTTCTTCGTACTATTTGCCGCTTTTGATGTGTCGCTTTATTGTCTCCTAATATTTGTAAGTCGCTTTGGATAAAAGCGTCAGCTAAATGCCTAAATGTAAATGTAAATGGATGCTTGATTCTAATTCTGAGATCTTCTGTCATCTTAACTATTTCCCTACATTTATCGCATGTCAACCTCTCGCTGCTGACAAAGACAAACGGTGCATAAAACAATACTTGGAGAAGATGCCATAACTCACCGCGTTTGTTGATGGGTTCCGACTTAATAGTAAGCACAGAACATGAAATGCAAGCTAACAGGCAAATGTGGTAGGCTACAAACAATAAATACAAAAGACAGTCTATGAAGCTATGAAGTTATCTATCTAAATAATCTAAATTATCTAAATAATATTATATTATATTAGTAAAATATTAGATAGTAACAGTAAAAATTATATAAAGATGTTAATGCAGGTAATAGAGGATACAAACAAACCACTCACAGCCAGTGCTTCAAATATTGTAAATTGATGGCTCATGTCGATTCGTATAACACCAAAAACTTAATTTTCGGCCATACTTCCTGTGCGCTATTTTCAAATGAGCTCAAAACGTACTTTTTCAAACTCCTCCTACAGTTTTGAGCCAAAATGCACGAAACTTGGCGTGTACTATCTAGATACCATGCTGATTAAAAGTTATGAAATGCATGTTGTTTGACCATTCCGTTGTCATATACAGCTTCATCGAATTTAGCTGTGAGCACGCCAAAATGGGTTTTAGACTATATCTCTGCCAAACAATCGTGTTTTAACCAAACTTGGTATATTTCATCATAGTCTAAACTTGAGGGTATGTGTAGAGTTTCATGACAGTACCACCTACTGGTCAAGAGTTGCAAAAATAGCTTTTTCTGCTAATAAATTTGAATACTTAAGTTTAAAATAATAGGAGTGGTCTTGTTTGATTCTGTGCTGAATGCCGAGCCATGCGATGTTCCATGTTCCATGGTTGGCCATTTTGGTCGTCGGCTATTTTGAATTTTGTTGTAAACTGCAGTATTTTACAAACGCAATGGCGTATCGTGACCAAACTTGGTAACCCCTGAGGTCTTTTTCTGGCACCCCCTTCTGGTCAAAATATACAATGAAATTTACAAAAATGCTTATAACATAGGGAAAAATTGCCTTATTTGAGTCATACATTTATGTTTGCAGGCACATGTTGAGTCCAACCATAGCAAATCTGTCATAGGTGAACCTACTTCCTGTTTGTAGTTCTGAGTCATATTAACAAACCTACTTTAGCTTTTATCCGGAACTTGGTATGTTTCATCGAGAGGCATTTAGGACAAAAATTATGGAATTTGTGTTGACTTATGAAACCGTTTTCATACAACTTGTTCACGATTCTAATGGCATGCATGCAAAAGTTGAAATTCCACTCACAGTCGTTCACATGTACTTAAATGGTATAACTCAAGTACGACCTGTGATATCTCATTGGGGCTTGTATATGTTGTATGTGACCTAATTCAGAGATCACCATAAGCAAAAAATGGTGGTAGACCACTAGGCTATAACTATATACAGACTGCCGCTCATTTGTAATGTCTCTTACATTCATCAAGGCTGCATTTATTTGACCAAAAATACAGAAAACAGTAATATTGCTACATGTTATTACAATATGATTAATTATTAATGGTTTTTATATTATTATACTTCAAAATTTACTTATTTACTATATTTTGAATAAATGCTGTTCTTTTTCAAAAAATCCTGTAAAAAAGTGTTTCTAAGTATAAGTAAGTATTTCCATTGAGCCACAAATAATTATGCCCTGAAACAGAACAGTGTTTTAAATAACACCGTCCTAGTTTCGCTACATCAAGTAAATGTACTTCGCTAATGTCCAACTCTGTTGTTTCAGAGAAGATATAAATTATTGTATCATAACTAACACAAGATACTTTAAAAGAAAACAGAATAATAGGTGGTTTTGGCACAGAGATCTAACTCTCATAACTTTCGCTTTCATGCACACAGCAGTATGTTTGGTATGGTCTCTTGTACATATATTTTTATAAGGCATTAAGAAACGTCTCAGGTTATGCATGTAACCATGGTTCCCTGAGAAGGGAACGAGATGCTGCGTTGTCTTGGTGACGCTATGGGAATGCCTTTGTGTGACTGCGTCTCAAGCACGCCTGTGTAATTCGTCCTATGGAGGAAGCCGGCGTCACATACGTAATGACTACATTACGTGTCCCTGTCTGTGCGCATTCAGGAGAGCACACTAGACAAAAGTACCCTGGCACCAGGTGAAGAAGATAGAGAAGAAGAAGATAGAGTGTAGAAGATAGGGAACAGACCTCCATCCTTCTTCAAATGATGAAGTAGCAACTGTAGAAGCCAGTCTCTTTCTTTCTAAAAGGTACGTGTTCTATGCCCTCCTTCCTTCCTTCTAGCACTGTAGCTTGCTCTGAGGTTACTGAGGTGGTGAGCACTCCACTGAAGTGGGGCAGACGTGTTCCAAACTGGATTCTGTATCCTCTCTTTTGTCCGTGGCCTTGATTTCTGAGAAGTTCAGCTCTCTGGTGGCCCAAAGGGAGATCAGTGGCTCTCCGTAGCTCCTCCCCCGCATCTGGGGAAACCCTTGTGCCTCGTCAAGGTCTTACAGGAGGTCGGCCTGCTACGCCTGCAGGAGGGCCATGGTGTGAAGGCATGCACCCCCTTGACCCGCCGCAGTGTAGACCTTCCCCACAAGCGTCGAGGTGGTCCTTACAGGCTTAGAGGGGATGACCCCTTTAATGTAAAGTGTTACCATAATTTCTTATGTGACACCCCTAGCAGGCTGGTTTTAGCTGGTGGGTCAATCTGGTCTTCCAGTTTGTCCAGCTAAAACCAACCTGGCCAGCTGGAAAAGTGTCCATAACACCTCCAAAACAAGCCTGCCATTCCAGCTTAACCAGCTAAAATCAGGCTGGCAGAGCAGCTAAAACCAGCCAACCAGCTTAGGCTGGTTTAGCTGTTTTTCAGTAGGTACAACCATAACAATATTTTTTTATGTCCTCCTATGGCTATAACTGTCACGGTCCTGTTGATTTTCCCTGGTCCCTGTCTTGGCACCAGAAGCGGAGCCATGCCCAACCCCAGTACCTCCTTATTCAGAGCTGATATTCCCATAAATCATCATTTAAAACCCATCCTGGAGGCTTCCCTCAATTCTATTCTACAAGCCATCTCCCCCAGGACCCTTCAATCTTATCTAACAGCATGGAAATGCTTCAAAACCACCTATAACCTGCCATTCCCCGATTTTTCCCTACTTAGCATTACCACGTTCATCTCTCACTTCAACATTAATAAAAACCTACAAGTCAGCTCTATTAAAGGCTATCTAAGGGGAATCCAATTTCAACTCATATACGGTTCGTCCTCACCTCACATAGCCCACTCTCAAACCTCCCTTTTTATCAGAGGCATTCAAAAGGACCAGCCCTCCCGCTCAGATCTTAGGGACAACCCATTACTTTAAAAATACTCACTAAATGCATATCCACCCTCCGCAAAGGTTGCCATTCCGTTCACACCGCCCGCATGCTCAAAGCCATGTTCATCCTAGCCTTTTTTGGTTTTCTCAGATGTTTGAGCTCACCATCACATCCAGTTTCAATCCAAACATCCACCCTATTATTTCCGACCTAGCAGTGTTGGATAACGAGCCATCTCTTACTTCATAAAGCAAAGTAAAACGGACCAGATAAAGAAAGGTCACTTTATTTAGATTTTTAACCTCTCTCCTAGGCCTCCTAGTCCCTCCTAGCCTTCCCTAATTTCCAGCCGTGTCAGCAGTGTCCGCTCCTGCAGGAGCCTGATCTGTTTTTCCCCCACTGCCACAGCAGTGCCCGCTCCTTCAGGAGCCTTATCTGTATTTCCCCACTGCCGCAGCAGTGTCCTCTCCCACAGGAGCCTAATCTGTATTTCCCCACTGCCGCAGCAGTGTCTGCTCCCGCAGGAGCCTTATCTGTATATTCCCCACTGCCACAGCAGTGTCCACTCCCACAGGAGCCCTTTCTTTTTAAGGCCACCGCAATGCCATCACAGGTAAAGCCCCAGCACTCTATCAGCTTTAAGCTCTGCAATTTGGGGGGTTACCGAGCCCCGCTCTGGCTGCTGTCGAGCACTGAGCTATAAGCTCTCCCGGTCGGGGGGGGGTGCTCCAGGTTTGGGAAGCTCAAAGCCCTCTCCCCGGACAGCACGGCAAATACGCATACTATTCTTCTCGCTTCGTTATCTGCAAAGGCGTACTCGTGAAGTGATGTTTTATTAACAAATTTCGGGAGGAGCGCGTGTGGATAAATGAACCGGCCAATTCACCATCAGTAATCACACCATCCGGCCTATCAACCTAGAGAGAACCCCTATAAATAATCAAGCAGCCTTACCTTTATTCTCTCTAGTCTTTTAGCATCCCTTCACCACCCTGACTCCTCTCCATTACCCCATTCCCTGGGGGGGAGCGCTCTGTGTTCGGGCAAGCACCGAGCTCAGAGCTCCAGGTTTGGGAAGAACTGCCAAGCTCAAAGTCCTCTCCCTGGACAGCACACCAAATATGCATACTATTCTTCTCGCTTCATTATCTGCAAAGGTGAACTCATGAAGCTAAGTTTGTGAATGCTTTTTGTGTATTGAATCCTTACCTGCCTTCTACTTATGTTTGTTGTGCACGTTGAGCTTGATGTCAGACAGACAGATGAATGGATTGATGTCTTTCCTGAAAGGAAAATTAAGGAAGGATGAGCTGCTAAAGGCCCAAGATTATCTCACCACAATGAGCTTTTTAACACTCTGTACTGTCAGTGTCTTTTACTAATGAGGCTACATAGATGAGTATCTTCGTAGCCAACCTGCCTTGAGGCTGGAACATTATATAATTTACCCCTGCTGCCACATTATCTTTCACAGGAATCCAAGCCCTGGGCCCTCACTAAAGTACCACTGTATTAAGTGAATACTCCAATGACCATGTGACCAGGGGTACAGTAAAATGACCTTTGCCACTGTTAATGGTATAATGTTAGGGGTTTCCTTGTGAAGGACATGGAACAAAACTCCATAGCATTATTAGTTGTGTCTGATTACTCAGCACAGCTGGATAGGGAGATGATAGGAAAGAAGAGTTTTATTTTATATCAGCAATCCTGTTTCCATGGTATCTGAAGTCATTATTTGGATAAATGACATCACCTGTTGATTTCTTAGGAGCTCATATCCCCTGGTTTTTCTCTCACTCTTTTCTTCTGCTGTATTCCTTAGTTTTTCTTCCTCTTCTCTTTTCCCAGCCGCAGGCTTGATATTTTTAGGGCTTTGTGAGGGGATGAAAACATCAAGCATTTTAATCCCTAAGTGATGGCTGAGAAGTGTGTGGCCCAGAAATTACTCTCTCTCCTCGCCTGCGGGCATTAGCTATCAGTCAACTCATTGCAGTCTGAAACAGCACAATTTCTCCCCAACCTGTCTACAGAGCACAAAGGTGTGTGTGTGTGTGTGTGTACATGCACGGTTGTTGTGTAGTTCATGCAAAGCTGTGAATTAGCTGTGTATTCATGTGTTTTTGTGATGGGCCGCATGCTCAGAAAAATGAAGAGCACTTCCTTTGTGCTATAGTCAGGTAAATGGCACATTATGTGTCTCTTTCCCATTTTTTCTCTGTCTCTCTCTTTTCAAAATCATAATGTTGGTTGTACTTATTCACCTCTTTGAGCCAAAAGGAACATACTCCTATCACATCATGGAAATACATACACACTCTTGTACCCTTGTAATGCATAATGCATTGTGCTGTAGCCGATTCCCCACCACCTCCACTTCCACACGCCCAGTCGGTTCCAGGCTAACAGACATGACAGTGCCAGCTGCGCTTCTGGCAGCTGCCAAGCAGGAAGGAGTAGAAAAGAGAGAGAATCCAAGAGAGAAGGAGAGATGGAGACACAGCAGGACAATGTGAAGCAAGGATTGGGGGGTAGGAGGTACAGTTTGCTGCACTACAGCATCTGTTCAATTTCCCACTGATCTGAGGCATGTTGCAGAACCACAGTGGTCAAGATTTTTTGGACAGAATACCGCTCTGGGTTGAGCAGTGTTCAGTTTATATAAAGACAGCTGTCAGCACGGGATTGTGTGCCACTTCGAAACACTTCACTCATCGCTGACTCACTCTGTGCAATTACCTGCTCCAGTTAACCTCCATTCTGTTGATAGAGTGGTAAGAGAAAGAGAAGAACACTGTATCTGAGTGTATCTGTTCAAACAAATAACCGTGCATGAACAACAAAGTGTGATAACCAAAGCAAGTCTGTCCATCTGTCTGGGAAGGTGTGCCTGTTTAAAGCAGCATGTGAGCTTTAAATCAACACGTTTATGTGATCATGTCTTGAGTTAGCTCAGACTTACAAAAAACACTCCAGTAATGCCATCTCTGTCATCTGGTCCCCTAACATGAAACTCTTTTTAATGCCTTGGGGGTCAACCGCTTGTTTTTTCGTGTCTTGCAATAAACATAGACCGAGCCCTGGCCTAAAAATATTTCAGACAGAGAACAGATGATGCTGTGATTTCTGAAAATTGTGAACATTGTGCTTCTTCCAATTCTGACTGTGTGTGTGCATGTGTGTATGTCTGTGTCTGTATGTCTGTGTGTTTTTTCTCTTATAGCTGTTTAGACCTTAGCTCCTGTAGACTATACACCTTGGGGATGTATCTGTATAAATGAGAGAAAGAGAGTGAAAGTGAGTGAAAGACAGGAATTATGTGTGTTTATGTTCTTTTCAGGCCTACTTGCCACTGTGGGTCAGACTCATGGAGTCATCTCAGATTAAAAACACTGGGAAACATGCGGGTCCATCACTCAGAAATCAGATCCAGACCACTAAACCATGGTGTTGACAGAGTTTTTCTTTCATCACTGATCTCAGGGTAATTTTTTAACATTTATTATTACGATGGGATTTTGAGCATAGATGAGGACTGCACCAAAAACGTTCCTGAAAAATCACAATTACAAACAAAAATATACATTACAAACATTTACTGTAAACGATTCAAACATTGGATTACATAAACATGTATTTTAAACATGTATAAATAAAATGTATAATATAAATTTTAAATATCATCACATACAGGCCCTGAAACCAAACATATAATCCCCAAAACTACTGCAAATCCATAAAGCAGCAAATCTGTGTGTGTGTATAATCTGATATGGAATTATTTAAATTCTGCAATAGAATTGTGTACATAGACAAGCATCATTTAGGGGTCATACATAGTTACAACTATGGGGGTAGTTGGAGGGTAGAACATTTAGGGCAGAAGGTCGTGCAAAAGTACACCTGGGAGGTCAAAGGATGGATATTGGAGAAACAAAGGCAGGGTAAAGGTGTTGCATGGGTGAAATGGTGAGACCCTTAGAGAATGTAAATCTCCCACATGTTGTCCCGGGGGACTCGTTTAGGTGTGAAGCAGGCATGGAAAGATGGTTACCTGGACTGTAGCATCTGTGAAGCCACTTGTTATAGGCTCAGCTGAATGTCTAATCTAAGGGCAGTTTAACAGTTCTTTTTAACGGCTGTGGTTTTGATTTAAGAAGGTGAGGGTGGTGATTCTAGGCCAGTATGAAAGGTCAACTAATTACAGGCTCCAGTGACTGTGATGTTCTGTGAGAGTTCTTCAGGCAGCAGCTCCCAGAAAGATAATTAGGACATATCCAGTTACACCAATAAGCCCTATCCTCCACATAAAGCAAGCAGCCATGACCAGTTAACATTACTCATCATTACTGAAGGTGTGTGCATGTATCCGTCATGCGTGTGGGAGTAGAGAGAGTAAAAGAGAAGGAGACTTTTGAGTGAGGACTCTGGCAGCTATACAGCAGTTTCACATTACACACGTAAGCAGCGCCCTGGTTAATAGATGAGACCTTTAACACTGTGCGCATAAGCAGCGCATACTTAATTAAATGTTCAATTTTAAAAAGTGACAGTGCATTGTCAATGGTCAAAATTCTCATGATTTACAGGAAATAATCAGCATAAAATTTTGTAAATAATATGTAATGTACTTTAAACAGTCACCATGATGTTATATGCCTAAATATTGACAGTAAACAAATGTTATGCTGACATCGCAGCTCATAAACAAACACACGTGACAGTGTCAGTCATTCAGATTCTTGAGTATGCAGGAAAAACAACATAAAGGATCCTTGAAGTTTAACAACAAAAAGATATTTATGATGCTCAAAATGTGATGTACAAAGACTTGCAAGCAAAGGAAAAGCATTGAAGTCAGTGGCAAAAGCTGTAAGTATTATTAAAGAATTTTTGATTAGATTTTTTTGATGAGACATGATCTAACAAATTTATAATCTAACAAAATTATAAACATATTCAAAGACATCGCCTAATAGATATCACACATACATCACAAAAGTCTATGATGTGAGTGACTTCATTTAAAAACGTGCTTTACTTCAAGTGTTTGTACAGTGAAACGTGTACAGCTCTGTAAACAAGCTGCGGTTCAGCTGCGGGCTGCAAATGCTGCTAGTGTGAAAGGGCAACGGGTGCGGGCAGCAAATGCTCCGCTTACACGTGTAGTGTGAAACTGCCGTTACAATGACATGTATGTCTATGGCATATAGACATCAGAACACACAAGGTAGTGCAAGCTATTGTGCACGTGACACAGAGATATTAAAATGGCTGATATATATGATATTTGTGAGATATGTGTGTGTTATATAGATGATAGATCTCTGAGTCCATGTGCTGTCATGTTTCAGCAGGCTGTTTGGCAGTGCCGTGTTTGGCATTATCTGAATCTGTTTTCAGGTCTAGTACTCAGATTATCTGAGCATAAATTGATTCTGTCTGCCCTTGTTATCTGTTCACTTATCACTTTGCAGATAAACTTGAGTAATTTTAAACTTTAGCCTAACATTTTAAACAAAGTTTTCTATGAGAATTTTTAAGAATGACACATCTTTAGAGGGGGCTGGGGGTCCCAGACCCCCCATAAAGCACAATTGATTTGGGGGGTCCTCAGGTTTTCATTAAAAGTAAGATACTAAATTGTTTAAATTATCTTGTTGCCAAATTTCGTAATAAACTATTCCAAACTAGATTTTTGTCTAAAAAATCTTAACACTACAGTGCGCCACACACTATTTTATGGAGGAATTTACAAACAGCGACGTCCCTGTGTGATTGCAAAGGTTGTTTTTTTTTTGCGTAATGCAAAGTAGATTCTCTTTTTCACCTCCAAAGACAGGATGCTCACAGGGTTGTAGCTCCATACTGTGACTGAAGCTATTTTTGTAAATAATAACTGTAATTTGCAAACACTGGTAAATCCATTCTTTTTCTTTTCTTCTGCAAAAAAATTTAGCACGCAATTCGTCCTGCACCGTTTGTCCCAAGCCCATAAATGAGGGGTCAAATCGACCGGCTTATTGAGGAGAGGTGTGCTGTATCTTTTCTTAGTGTCTGGGGGTATGCTGTTCATGGGGTGGGTAAAACCCTCCCAAAAATCTGATAGACTTAACATTGCAATAAACATTGCAGACTGTCATAGAGACATGGGGGTGGGCTCATTCTACTCTGGCAACCAATCAGTCTCCCAGAAGCTTCATAATGCTGTGAAGCCACACCCTAGCAACCAATTCCATTGACTGCCAAGTCTCTCCTTAGCAACCATTTTAAAACATCTTTATCTGTGCATCAGAACATCATAGAGACATGGGGAACATTGTAGGAACACAAGGGTGTTGGTTACATAATTTTTTTTTTATCATATTATTTATGATTTATGTTGGATTATTCCAACAAATGTTGAGGTGGAATTCCTCAGCTGGTGCCTCAAGGTAAAAGGAGGGAGAGGTCATCTGACACACACACACACACACACTTCATGTGACGTGGGATCAAGTCTCACTACATAATTGGTGTCCTGTGTGAGGCATACTATTAATTGGTGCCCCATGTGAGGATCACTACATGCTTTTGTTAGTTTTCTTATTATTAGGGGTGAAGCTCTGAAGGGGCGAAGACCCCTATTGTAATTGTTAGTTTTCTTCTTCTTCTTCTTCTATGAAGTCTATGGCACCCCATAGAACCGTATGTAGGAAAGTTGTGAAATTTTGCACACCGTCTGATTCCTTGGCTCAAGACGAATCCCTATGGGTGTAGACCCCTGTTGCTTTTGTTAATTTTCTTATTATTAGGGGTCAAGCCCCTTCGGGGCGAAACAAAATACTGACATCATGTGTTAGATCTGTTCTTTATCAACATTCTAAACAAGGTATTATATCGCTTGAACCCCGATAATTGCTGCTTGCAACTATATTTATAATTATTATTATTATTCTGGCGTAAAGCTAATCGTGCAGACCAAACTGTAAGGCCTAGAGACATGAAACTTGGCCAGATGGTAGTCCTCAATTTGGGGAGAGGTTATTAAAGTATGACCCAGATTTGTCAAAGGACAAATGTGCTAGAAACATCCGATCTGCCTCAAACATCACATGTTTGATAAAAGTCCTGGCTTTGAATACATCCAATGGCCAGTATTCAATTATAGTCATAGTGCTACTTGCTGGCAGCAGGAAGTGTTGCCTGTATAATTTACTTTGACATATTCCCCTGTAGTGATCCTCACACGTGGCACCAATTAATAGTACGCCTCACACAGGACACTAGAGGTGTTAGTGAGACTTGACACCACGTCACTTCAAGTGTGTGTGTATGTGTGTGTGTGTGTGTGTGTGTGTCAGATGACCTCTCCCTCCTTTTAACTCGGGGCACCAGCTGAGGAATTCCACCTCAACATTTGTTGGAATAAATCCAACATAAATCATAAATAATATGATAAGAAAAATTAGTAAAGTGGAGGGAGTAAATCACCTGGGGTATCTGAAGGATTTCGTGAGATTCGTGCTAACTTGTAGAGCCTTTTACTGTATTATCAACACAAGGAAGACACAATTGTAATAAAAGAGGATTTATTTACAAAAGACATACAAGAATAACTAACACACTACTAAATGATACTAAAGAGCTAAAGGATAGTAAGGTTGAGTGTAAAGAATGAAGAGAATGCAGGTAACTAAGGTATAAAGTGACATGAACTGAAAGAGTACACTAATGCCAAGGTCTCTAGAAAGAGGTTTAGTAAGTGATATTTACGTTCACGTGAGCAGTCCGAGGGTGGCGACGTCTTCCACTGGTGAGGCTGGGCCTTGTTGCAGTGGCGAAGGAGTCTGGATCTGTTCAACAGCCTTGAACACGAAGCGCTGTGGGATGCTAATCTCCTGGAGCACCAAAAGGGTCCTGGCGATCTGGAACACGCAGATGAGGCCCTGAAGCTGGTGCGGAAGGTCCTTGACGATCTGGAACACGCAGATGAAGGTACCTGGAAGTAAGGTTGCCCTCCTGGGCTTAACCTTGTTGCAGACGTTTGTGATTGCCTTTCTGGACAGCAGACTCTGAACGTGGTTTCTCTATTTCAGTCCTTGCGGGGAGACTCAGAACTGGTGTTGCTGTTATGCTTCCTAGCACAACAGCCAGAAAACTCAGAACGGGTGATCTGTTATGCTTCCTTCCTGGAAACTCAGAACGGGTGATCTGTTATGCTTCCTTCCTGGAAACTCAGAACGGTTGATCTGTTATGCTTCCTAGCACACAGGCTGGAAACTCAGAACGGGTGATCTGCTATGCTTCCTAGCACACAGGCTGGAAACTCAGAACGGTTGATCTGTTATGCTTCCTAGCACACAGGCCAGAAAACTCAGAACGGGTGATCTGTTATGCTTCCCAGCACACAGCCTAGAAACTCAGAACAAAGAATTTGTGTTGAAAGGGTACTTTTATCCCCTTTCAGATAAGGAGGAGATTGCATTTTGGCGCTTGTCCGTTGCAGGGCTGTGATTGGCTGTTGATGTCAGAGAGGGCTCACTCATCCTTTCGCTTGTGAAGTGAATGCGTTTGCATAGAGTAAAGCACAGCATTAAAACTGTGTCTTCACTGTTTTACCTATGGAATTATCACTTCCCAAACCACTTTCAAAATACCTTTGGCTTTGTCCTCAATACAAAGAGTATAAACATGACAAAAGTATATTAAACTATCATGCATGAATTCATTCATATGTGAATAGCATTTGTAAAACTTCCGTATTTAACACAAATGACTATTACAAAGTATGTTCTCAGAGAGTACAGAATGAATATGTGATATGTCCAATATGTTTGTGTCCATTTTTATAAATTAAGGAATGTAGAGATGTGTCCTTTGTTTTAGCCAAAGCTGCCGCATGGCCGGTTAATTACCCGCCACATGTGGAGGTCCTGAGAAGTTTTATGGCCAGGCTGGCCTGGATCTTTGGGTGAGGGTTTTAGTTTGATGATAAGGCTGCCCTATAGAGGGTGTCTGGCAGTTTCTCTGGTAGCCTTATCTGATGACACTGGTCCTTAGTTTACATTAAAGAGGGACCCTGCTTGTAAAGTTGGGACCTGAAATGCCTTCTGGAGTGCTGTTCACTACACCCCACGTATTTACCGGCTGAAATGCATATTGCTCAACGTGCACTGGTTTCATCAAGGCATTGGGTGGCGGTGTCATGGGTGCGAGGGCCCTTTCATTGCTGCATTATTATTATTCTGCCATTGAAGTCTATGGCAGCCCATAGAACTGTCCAGGAATGTTGTGAAATTTTGCACACAGTTAGTGGACAGTCTGAACTATCAAAATAGCTCATTTGGAGTCTCTAACTCAAAGTCTGTAGCGCCACCACTAGTTCAAACTTTGACTTACGTTTATTTTTATAACTTTTGAACTGTAAGACCTAGAAACAATTTTTTTTTCTTCGGTTTCCTTGGCTCAAGGTTAATCAAATTCCTTCATGAAAATTTTCCCACCATTTTTAAATTTTCAAAAAACATACTTTTTCAACTCCTACAGTGTTCATCCGAAATGCACGAAACGTGGTATATATCATGTAGCTACAGTGCTGACAAAAATGTATGGAAGACCTATTTGTCTTCCATAAATTCTATCGTTAACAAATTTGACGGCAAGCCATATGTTATCAAAGTTTTGCCATGAGGGTATGTCCTGAGTTTCGTAACAGCGCCACCTACTGGTACAGAGATATTTTTGCTTATAACTTTTCTATATCTCAGTCTAAAATCATGATTTTTCTATAGTTTGTTCTTTGATGCATGCCAAGTCATATAATTTGCAAGTTGGATATTTTGGGCATGGGCCATTGATGTTGTATATTGCAGTATTTTACAAACATAATGGCGTATCGCAAACAAACTTGGTAAGATTTATTAGAACCATTCTCTGGGCATACCGAGAGTTTTGTCTGGCACTCCCTTGTGGTCAAAAGATATAACGAAATTTGCAAAAATGCTTATAACATAGGAAACAAATTGCCATATTTGCATCATAAATTTATGTTTGCAGGCACATGTTGAATTCTACCATAGAAAATCTGTCATAGGTAAACCTACTTCCTATTTGTAGTTCTGAGTCATATTAAAAATGTACTTTTCGAACTCCATCTTCAGCTTTTATCCAATTTGCACACAACATGGTATGCTTTATCGAGAGGCACTTATAAATATTATGCAATTCGTGTTTATTGATAAAACCTTTTTTACACAACTTGTTGAAGATTTTGATGCTGTTCATGCAAAATGGATTTAAAACAATAACTTCATCAAACTTTTGTGTAGTGACATAAAACTTGGCAGGTGTCATTATGAGCACATCATGATGACCTCCTAATTTGGTCACAGTTATTGTTACGTTATTGCTGCTTGCAACTATATTTCTTCTTCTTCTTCCACCATGGTAGTCTATGGCAGCCAATAGAACTGTATGGTAAAAAGTTATGAAATTTAGCACAGTTAGAGGACAGTCTCATTTGTTAACGAGGAAAATTTCGAGTCTCTATCTCGAACTCTATAACGCCACCACCAGTTCAAATGTTCACTCATGTTTATGCCTATAACTTTTGACTCTTAAAAGCTAGCAACTAAATTATTTTCCTATGTGATACCATTCCTCATGACGAATATCACCCTATGTCGTCATAAATTTTTCCCGCCATTATAAAAATGTTTTTCAAAAAACATACTTTTTTCGAACTCCTTCAGCGTTGGTCCGATTGGCATGAAACGTCATAGGTATCATCTAGATACCATGTTGACAAAAAGTTATCGAAAGATTTTTGATAGGTCCATTTGTTCTCGTGCAGCATATCAACGAATTTGGCAAAGATTCGCATGATACCACATTTCACCATATTTTCTCTGCACCATCGGAATTTAGTTTGAAGCATACTTTTTCGAACTCCTCTTACAATTTTCGTCCGAATGGCATGTAATTTGGTTTATAGCATCTAGAGACCCTTATGACAAAAAATTATTAAAAGCTTTTTGATCAGCTTTTTGATCAATGGTTCTCATACACAATTTAAATAGTGTTTTCAGCAATGCTAAAATGCATACCACTACATATTAACCAACTGATCAGTTTTATAAGCTGTGACAGCAATTAATTAAACTTTGCATGTTAATTTGTTAACATGGAAACTAGTGCTCTTGTGTGCTCATTTTTGCTTAAGAGCTTTTCTTAGGCCTAATAATCATGTACTGACTTGGTAGCACAGTGGTCTAAACTGGTAGCTTATAAACTGTGGGGTTGCTGGTTAATATTAATTATAGTTATAGCGCCACCTGCTGGCAGCAGGAAATGACATGCATTATAATGTGATAAACAACTCGCAGAGATTTAACCAGATCAACATCATATTTTGTCAGGCTAATCTAAAAGCCTATGAGATGTGAAATTGGGAAGATTTCAACTTTTTGTTAAAGGGCGTGAGCAGGGCAGCCTAACACAATTTGATGTTTTGCCATGCAAGAGGAAGTTGTTGTAATTTAGGCAAACAATGTCCGAACTTCCCCAAATTTTACGGGTTTGATAAAGGTCATGACCTGAACACCTACATAACAATATTCAGCTACTTTGCATCATTAATAGAAGAAAATCAACACATCACCAAAATTTTATTTAACACAGTGGCTAACTTAACAAAAAATACATAGTCACTATCCTCAAACGCTGGCTATCAGCATAGTAGTGATGAATTTATGAATTTCTTTACAAATAAAATTGATAATATTAGAGATAAAATTTTAGCTATGCAACCAGTGGCTATATTCCCAGAACAGACAACACATTCCAGCTCTCCTACTGAGCAACTGCAATTATTCTCAACCATAGAAAAGTGTGAACTGTTTAAGATCATTAAATCATCTAAATCAGCAACGTGCATACTAGATCCAATCCCTACTACCTTATTGAAAGAGATGATGCCCGAAATAATAGATCCTATGCTTAGTATTATAAACTCATCTCTGACACTAGGATATGTGCCTAAAGCCTATAAGCTGACTGTGATTAGGCCTACTAATAAAAAACCACAACTTGACCATAGAGAATTATATCACCACTAATAATCAAGACCCATTCAACATAGCTAGATATATGTATATATATGTATACACATATATACACATATATATACATATATACACATATATATATTTATATATATATACACATATATATATTTTATATATATATACATATATATATATATATATATATTATATATATATATATATATATATATATATATATATATATATATATATATATATATATATATATATATATATATATATATATATATATATATATATATACACCTGTTTCTGTGTATTATATACACCTGTTTGTGTGTATTACCATTGGAAGGTTTCAATGTATTGGTTGAAATCAAGAATATATATTGTTTTATTGTTTCATTAGCAATATATTGTTGTAATATATCGTTTCATCGTTTCATACTTTTAGTCTGAAACAAAATTCTCAAAATAGTCACGATTTAAAAACACTGAGAATTTGTCTGGATGGATCATTAAAAATCAGTAAGTCAAATTGGCTCATTAAGCCCAAGTGCTTAAAATTTAGGCTATGTGTGTCTACTTTACAAGAGATCTGTCTTTCTTTTCTTTGTGCATTGTCTCACCCACTAGAGTCTTGTTCTACTCATCGATATTTTTGTCTGAGTAATGCTGGCAGCTGCTTTGATCCTATTTTAAATACAGAGCAATAGGAATGGAGCAGTAGGATGGAGTTTCTTTCTGCTACCAAACACAACAGGAAATAAAGTTTGGATTGACTTTTGGTTGATAAGCAATCTCATTAATTCCTTTTGTTTTATGTTTTGACTTAATTACAGATTTTTTTCTCTTCTCTTGCAAGGAGCCTGTGTCTATGGAAGTTCATTAATTCAGCCATGAAATATACAAATTAGATCAGACAATAGATTGGGCTCTGTGAATGAGATTATGAAAATTGAATTCATAGTTTGGATTTATAATTTAAAGGCAGTCAGTATTCACACCCCTTCAGGGTTCTATAGTAATTCATTTAATTGCCTGTGTAATATTAAGGTTTTCTGAAGCTTTTTTTGCCTGTCTGATTGGGCGTTAGTGGACTTTTACTACTGGTGCTATAACAAAGATGTTTTCTGGGTTTGTCTTAAAGGGCCATGCGCATTCAATCATACACATGTGCCTGAGTTTTTCATGTGAAGTGTTGCACATGTATTGTAGTAAACTGCTCATGTGAAGGCATTCCAGGTTCCAAATTACGGCAGGGTCCCTCTCTAATGCAAACAAATGACCAGTGCCATCAGATAAGGCTACTAGAGAAACTGCCAGACACCCTCTACAGGGCAGCCTTATCATCATACCAAACCCCCTGTGTTCTCACTCAAAAATTCACTCCGTTTTACTCCGTAAAACTCATCAAGACCTTCAGATGTGGCATATAAACTGGCCATGCAGCAGCATTGGCTAAAACAAAGGACACATCTCTACATTCTTTCATGTATAAAGAAATGGAAACAAACCATTACATGCTTATTCTGTACTCATTTAGAATCATACTTAATGATAGTCATTTGTGTTAAATACTGAAGTTTATACAAATGCTATTAACATTAGAATGAAAGCATGCATAAAAGTTCGACATCTTTCTGTCATGTCAGAGAGACGTTGTCAGATCACCTATCGATCTGAGTTTCCAGACGGCACGCTAAGAAGCATAACAAGCAATCTTCACTTCAAGGTACCTTCATCTGCATGTTCCAGATCCTCAAGTACCTTCTGCACCAGTTTTAGGGCCTCATCTGTGTGTTCCAGATTGCTAGGACCCTCTCTGTGTCTGCAATAAGGTTAAGCCTAGGAAAGCAACCTTCACTTCAAGGTACCATGGTTCCAGAGTGTAAAGGTCCTTTTGCACCAGCTCAGGGCCTCATCTGCGTGTTTCAGATCGCTAAGACCCTGTCGTGCTCCAGGATATCAGCATGCCACAGCATTTTGTGTTCAAGGCTGTTGAATGGATTCAGACTCATTTTCCACTGCAGAAAGGCCCAGCCTGACCAGTGGAAGACGTCGCCACCATTGGACTGCTCACGTGAACGTAAATATCACTAACCAAACCTCTTTCCAGATACCTTGGCATTAGTGTATTCTTTCAGTTTATGTCTATCTTAGTTACCTTTGATATCACATAACTGATTATCAAATATTTAACAAATAATTCTAAAGTTCCTTCAGATAAACCAGGTGATATACCTTCAACTGTACATAATTTTACTTATCATATAATTTATGATTTATGTTGGATTATTCCAACAAATGTTGAGGTGGAATTCTTTAGCTGGTGCCCCGAGGTAAAAGCAGGGAGGTCATCTGAAACACACACACGCGTGCACGCACGCACACACACACACACTTAAAGTGACGTGAGACCAAATCTCACTAACACTTCAAGTGTCCTGTTTGAGGTGTGCTATTAATTGGTGTTGTTACGGTGCTGGGTTAGAGTGATCAAAACTCCAGAGAGTACTTTAGAACAAGACTTTACTGAAGCTTTCTTAAGCACAGATACATCCAGGAGAACAGGCACAGAGAACAGAGATCATCCAGATAACATGATACGTCAAACAGAGTTACAGGTAATCCACGAAACGCCCACACAACCGAACTAACAAACAACAATACCCGACCAAGAACTGAACAAAACACACAGTATATAAAGAGTCCTTGATGATTGGTGACAGGTGCGGGTGATGAGGATGATGGCTAGTGCAGACGGGATTACAAACACAAAACAGGTGAGCTGGTGCAAAGCAATATGGGAAGTGAAGTCCTTTTTCAGTACTCTGGGGAAAGTGAACGGGTGACGTGATGGGGGGTATCCGATGCTGAAGGCATCGGCTCTGTGACAGTACCCCCCCCCACGGACCGCTCCTGCGGGCCGCAGAGCGCGTCGACGGGGCCGGCCTCGTGGCCTGGGACCGGGCTCAGAAGGGTGAGAGTTATGGAACTCGTGAGCAGGGTTGGATCCAGGATGTCCGAGCGGGGAACCCAGCAACGTTCCTCGGCGCCGTATCCCTCCCAGGACACGAGGTACTCCAGCTTCCCGGCCCGTCGACGAGCCTTCAGGATGGCATCGACCCGGTAGATGCGGTCCTGATCATCTAGGGGTGGTGGAGGAGGAGGCTCCGGAGCCGCTGGTGGAGGTCCCTCAGCATCAGATTCTGGGGAGCAAACAGAAACAGGGTCAACATAAGGCTTAAGCAGAGAAACGTGAAAGGAGGGGGCCAGACGGTAGGACCGGGGAAGTTGCAGCCGGTAAGTCACTGCATTGATTTGTCTGATGATGGGGAAGGGACCGATGAACCGTGGGGTGAGTTTCCTACAGGGCAGCCGTAGGCGAATGTCACGGGTGGAGAGCCAGACCAGCTGCCCGGGTTGGAAAACCGGGGTTGGCGATCTCCGCTGGTCGGCCTGTTGCTTCTGCCTACGGACTGCAGCCTGTAGGTGGACATGGGCGGTGTTCCAGACCCTCTCACTGGCCCGGAACCAGTGGTCCACAGCTGGCACCGTGGAGGGTTCCTGGGTCCAGGGGAAGAGGGGTGGTTGGTAGCCGAGTACACACTGGAACGAGTCAGTTGGGTGGTATCTTGACGCAGCGAGTTTTGGGTACTCGGCCCACGGGAGGAAGCGATGCCAGCTGTGGTGGTGACGGTGGCAATAAGTCCGGAGATACCTTCCGACCTCCTGGATCTTACGCTCAGTCTGGCCGTTCGCCTGCGGATGATAACCAGAGGTTAAACTAACAGAAATTCCAAGGAGAGAGAAAAACGCCTTCCAGACGTGCGAAACAAATTGCGGTCCCCGATCCGATGTCCTCAGGTAGACCAAAATGCAGGAACACATTATGAAACAGCGCTTCTGCTGCTTGCATTGCTGTGGGCAAACTAGACAACGGAATTAGTTTACAACTTTTACTAAAGCGGTCAACCGCTACGAAAACACAAGTATATCCTCCTGAACAAGGCAAATTAGAAATAAAGTCCATGGCAATGTGAGTCCATGGCCGCTGAGGAACTGGTAAAGGGAGGAGCTTACCCTGGGGCAGCCGACGAGGAACTTTGGCGATGGCACAGACTGAGCATCCCTTCACGAAACGAGTAACATCTCCGGACATGCCGGGCCACCAGTACCCGGGGGAGATCAGTGAGAGGGTGCGCTGCTGACCTGGGTGTCCTGATCCCGGAACACAATGGACGGAGTCCATGAGGGGAACGCGCAGATCTTCTGGTACAAACAGTCTCCCCTCAAGACCTCCCGGCGGAGTAGGCTGAACACGAAGACTGGCTTCAATCTGCTTATCCAACTCCCATTCGATGGGAGAGATCACCATGGCTGGAGGAAGAACGGGCTCTGGAGGATCTGAGCTGACATCCGGGGCGTGGATTCGAGAGAGAGCATCCGCTTTTCCGTTCTTACTCCCAGGACGATAGGTTACTGTGAAATTAAAACGAGAGAAAAACAATGCCCACCGGGCTTGACGGGAATTAAGTCTCTTTGCTTCACGAAGATATAACAAGTTCTTATGATCTGTATACACAATAAAAGGGAACTTAGCTCCTTCTAACCAATGTCTCCACTCCTCCAGAGCCAATTTGATTGCTAGCAGTTCTCGATTGCCGATATCATAATTTTGCTCCGCCGGGGACATCTTCTTGGAGAAGAAAGCGCATGGGTGAAGGCGTGCCGGATTCCCCTGCAGCTGCGATAGCACCGCCCCCACGCCTGTGGTGGAGGCGTCAACTTCAACCACAAACGGGAGCTCAGGCGAGGGATGTCGAAGAACAGGTGCACTACAGAAGGCTTCTTTTAACTGTTGGAAGGCCTTCGTAGCCTCTTGGGACCAGACTAACACTTTGGGCTTCCCTTTGAGCATTGACGTGAGTGGCGAGCAGATTATACTGAAGTCTCGGATGAACCGTCGATAAAAATTGGCAAACCCCAGAAACCGTTGCAAACTTCGAACTGAGGATGGCTGGGGCCAGGACTGCACAGCTTCGACTTTATCCTTTTCCATGAGCACCCCCATGGCGCTGATCACATATCCCAGGAACTGAACCTCAGAAAGATGGAACGCACATTTCTCAAGCTTGAGATAGAGATTGTGATCTCGGAGCCGCTGGAGAACGAGCTGAACATGACCTCGATGCTCCGCGAGAGACTTCGAGTACACCAGGATATCATCTATATAAACAATGACAAACAAACCCAACACATCTCGAAATATTTCATTCATAAAACTCTGAAACACAGCCGGAGCATTTACCAACCCGAAGGGCATAACACGGTACTCGAAGTGTCCCGCGGGCATTATGAAGGCCGTCTTCCACTCGTCTCCTTTCCGGATACGAATTAAGTTGTAGGCGCTTCTGAGGTCCAGTTTCGTGAATACAGAGGCTCCACGAAGATGCTCTATGGACGGGGAAATAAGAGGCAGAGGATACGAGAATTTAACTGTAGCTTGGTTGAGAACACGATAATCAATACATGGCCGGAGACCCCCATCTTTCTTCCCCACGAAGAAGAAACTAGACACTGCAGGGGAAGTAGAGGGGCGTATAAATCCTTGTTGAAGTGCCTCCTGAATGTAGTCACCCATGGCTTTCTGTTCCGGGAGGGACAGCGAGTAGATACGCCCCTTAGGGAGAGGGGCCCCAGGCAGCAGCTCTATGGCGCAGTCCCATGGCCTATGCGGGGGAAGTTGTGAGGCTCTCTCCTTGCTGAACACATCCAGGAATGCTTCATACTCTGGCGGAATCGCTCCTACCCAGGGCTTAACACTATTGTCTGCTCCAGGGACTTTCGAGGATTCTGGAGAGAGAGGAACAGCAATAGGAGACATTACAAGTGAGGCAGACTTAACCGGCTTAACTGTCTTCTCCAGCGGCCAACTGAGTACATCTCCCATTGTCCAGTCCATTTCTGGACGGTGCTTTTGAAGCCAGGGTCGTCCCAGCACGAGATCCACCGAGCTCCCCTCTAGCACCCAGAAGGACAACACCTCAGTCATAGCAGGTTTCCATTCGAGCCGGATTTGCGGAGAGAAAAATCTGATTAGTCCTCGCCCTAAGGGCTTTCCTAAGATATCCTGCACAGGGATTGGCTGCGCTACTCGGTGCCTAGGTAGCCGGAGCCGTCTCAGCAGATCTGGAGAGATGAAATTTCCAGCTGCACCGGAATCAATTAGTGCTTTCACTGGAACAGAGACAGTGGACGAGGCAATGATTAGAGACGTTAGCAGAAGTTTTATACCTGCTCGCGGCGGCTGAACCGCACTCACCCGGGCATGAGGTGGACGCACTGGGCAGGTAGCGAGGAAATGCCCGGATTCCCCACAATATATGCAGAGCTGGCGAGAGATGCGTCATTGTCGCTCCTCCTTGGTTAGATGAAAGTTATCCACTTGCATGGGCTCGGGTGCTGGAGGGCTCGGTGGCGCAGAAAGCGAACTTCGAGGAGTTGAGACCCGCGGCGGCTGATGCGCACACGGAGCAGACAAGGAGTGTAGCGGAGGAGCGGTACAGACCGTCGGGGATCCACTTTGACAGGCAACTAGACGTTGAGCTATTCAAATAGACTTTTGGATGAAGTTTTCCAACTCAATAGAATCGTCATAAATCACCATGTGCATCTTTACCTCAGGGGACAAACCTTGACGATACGCTGCGAGCAGCGCGGCTTGATTCCAGCCGCTGGTTGCGGCGAGAGTACGAAAGTGAAGAGCATATTCTGCCACCGAGGATCGCCCCTGCCGGATTCTACAGAGTTGGTCTGCAACAGAGAGAGAAGAAGCAGAGTGATCAAACACATTCTTTACCCGCTTCGAGAAATCCTCCCAGGAGCGGGACTCGCGAGTTTCTGTCTCCCAGTAGCCTTGTGCCCAGCGTAGCGCAGCCCCTGTCATGAGGCTGATCGCGAAGTCAACTTTGTCCACTTCAGTGGGGTACAATTGAGGCTGCCGACTGAAGTACAAGTTGCATTGCAACAGATATCCACCACACTCCTCCGCTACTCCAGAGAACCGATTAGGCATGGCCATGGGACTGCTAGTGACTGCAGGACTTACCGGCTGGGGAGAATAGACAGGTAAAGCATTTGGCCGGACGGGTGAGAGCGTGGAGAACATCCGTGGCGGCATCCGCTGCGCTGGGGGTAGCGGCTTCCATCCTGGTGACAAGGGCACACAAAAAAACAAAAAACAAAAGACACAAAAACTGACAGGTATTCCGAAATCTTCACGTCTCGCCGAAGATCCTTCTCCTGTAATTTTTGTTGGTCGGGTATACTGTTACGGTGCTGGGTTAGAGTGATCAAAACGCCAGAGAGTACTTTAGAACAAGACTTTACTGAAGCTTTCTTAAGCACAGATACATCCAGGAGAACAGGCACAGAGAACAGAGATCATCCAGATAACATGATACGTCAAACAGAGTTACAGGTAATCCACGAAATGCCCACACAACCGAAATAACAAACAACAATACCCGACCAAGAACTGAACAAAACACACAGTATATAAAGAGTCCTTGATGATTGGTGACAGGTGCGGGTGATGAGGATGATGGCTAATGCAGACAGGATTACAAACACAAAACAGGTGAGCTGGTGCAAAGCAATATGGGAAGTGAAGTCCTTTTTCAGTACTCTGGGGAAAGTGAACGGGTGACGTGATGGGGGGAATCCGATGCTGAAGGCATCGGCTCTGTGACAGGTGTCCTGTGTAAAAATCACAACAATATTGTAGTCAAAAAGGCCTTAAACATTATCAATCAATCATCCAGTGAAGATAATGCAATAGAAATATGTTGTCTTGCTTTTGTTGTCTAAAGTTTTCTTTTTATCTTGTTATAATCAATGTAAATCAAAACGTCATCACATATGATTTCTTGTGCAGCAGTGCTGCTTCAGTGGTGAAAAATCTTTACATATATTTGATATAAAACAGTTTGGTGGACACAGTGGAAAGACAAAAGGAAAACCTTAAAGGGAATAGTCAAAGCCTTTAAAGAGATAAAATTATGAAAATTATTGAAAAATATGAAATTTGGCCTTTTTTAGGGTTTGTCATGATGGCAGCTCTGCCTTTGTGCTCTGTACAGCAGGCCTAAAACAAAAAGCAGACCATAAAATAAGCACACACATTTAATCCCCCCCCCATATGTCTATATACCTTGCAAATGTCCTCCAGTCCTGCAAAGGTAAAGATCTGTGCATCACAGGTATCTTTGCAAGTATGTATTTGAATAATCCCAATTCCACCGTTGACAATGGCAGCATTTCCTCCACTACATACATATAGCTTTCTTCATCTGCTCTGAATTTATTTTTTCTCCAGATCGCGAACAAAAATCCAATCTAGCTTGTTTAGATGGGGATGGACCACTTTCAACTTGGGCACAGGAATCCTCCTTAGCAACGAACTTAATAATAGAATGCTTTCTGCTTAAGTGCTTCAACAAATTACTGGTCAAGTTAGGAACTGTAGAAAGTTCTTTTGAAACTATGCACAGGTTGTTTTTAACCATAATGTTTTGTCTTTATGTTCAATGAAATCAAAATAATGGTTGTATTTCCAGTTCATGAGTTCGCCTTCGCAGATAATAAAGTGAGAGGATCTGTTCTTGCGCCACTCCTCTTTTCTATCTACACAACATCCCTGGGACTCATCATTCAATCACACAGCTCTGACTACCACTGCTACGCAGATGACACCCAGATTTTCTTCTCTTTCCAGCCAGACGATCCCACAATACCATCACGCATTGCAGCTTGCCTGAAAGACATCTCATCTTGGATGACTGAACACCACCTCCAGCTAAACCTAGTCAAGACTGAGCTTCTGGTACTTCCGGCCTCACCTACAATGCAACACAACCTCACAATTCTAATTGGCAACACAACCATTACACCATCCAAATCAGTAAGAAACCTAGGTGTAATCTTCAACGCCCAGCTGTCCTTTACCGAACACATCTCAAGGATATCATGGTCTTGCAAATATGCATGTTACAACATAAGGAAGATCAGGTCATATCTTACAGAGCATGCCACCCAACTGCTAAGTAATTTTCAGACTGGACTATTGCAATGCTCTTCTGGCCAGTCTTCCTGCACGAGCAATCAAACCACTCCAGATGATACAGAACGCAGAAGCAAGACTTGTTTTCCAGGAACCCAAAAGAGCATGTAACACCTCTTTTCATCTCTCTCCATTGGCTACCGGTTGCTGCTCGCATTAAATTCAAATCCTTAATGCTGACATTTAAAACCGTCACAAACTCTGCAACCTCATACTTTGACTCTCTTCTACACATCTACAACTCATCCAGAACCCTGCACTCAGCTAACGAACAGTTAAAAACTGTTTCTTTTAAGAAACAGTTAAAAACACACCTCTCCCACGAACACCTGTTTAATATAACAATACATTTGTAATGCAAGTAACGTAATTTTATTGACATCAGTAACTGTAATTAAATGTAGTGATTCTGTGGGGATGGTGTTATTTAAACACTCTCCAGCATCTCTACTAGTTATAGTGAAACTAAGACGGTGTTATTTAAAACACGGTTCAGTTTCAGGTTATAATTACTTGTGGCTCAAATGGAAATACTTACAGATAAAGATTATTAACTATATGTATTTTGTAGCATTACCTGGTGCAATAAACGCGTTATTCTTCTGGCCTTGATTAACAACGGTCCATGCCCAATACAGTAATACATACAGAGCTGGTAACAGTATCGCACAGTTTAAGGGATGTGTTATGAGCATTAAGCAGAGACAATCATGAGTGAATACAAATGAATATTTATTGACTAAGCTAACACAAAACACATACACATTCACATTCATACAAGATAAAGCATAGAAAAATTAGAGTAAAGAGTGAAGAATGGCATATTAAATCAGCAGGACACAACCACCGGGTTTTTCTCTACAAAGTTCACCTTGGTGGCCAAGGGGCAATGCTTAAGCGCTGTTGAATTGTGATACTTGCATTGAACAGTTAGTTGCGTCGGCAAGAATCCTGGTGTGCGGAGAGAGAGAGAGAGAGAGTGTCCCGGTGGATTCGCGAAGTCCGTTTGGAGAGCGAAGTTTCGCGAGAAGTGTCGAAGTCTGCCGGGCGTAAGGTTGCGGAAAAGCTGTCCTGAAGAAAGGGCAGGTCCCACGAAGTTTTGGAGAGATTCCAAGTTTCTGAGCAAAGAGTTGTCCGATGCATTGTGGTCTTAAAGGCACAGCTGTCACGCCCCTGTCAGGTCTTTTGACCAATGGCAAAAGGACGGTGGTTGCGCGGGAGAAATCTCTTTGTCCTTCTTTGTGACAAATGATTTACACAGGTACAGTTTATGTCCTGTTTGCACCTTAACACATAAACTTATTGTAATTGAGTATGATGCACGCCATGACTATGTACTGTGCATCATTATTTAGGAAATAATTTGTGGATCATTTTGATACCACACACGAGAGAGAAGTGAAGTAAGAACAATAGTTATTCATTCATCTGCCATGAAATAACAGTTAGACTTCAATGACACTGAAATGCATGCAATAACTATGGCAGGGTATCAAGTGATTATGAAGGAATACACACATAGATATATATATATATAGATATATATATATATATCTATATATAGATATATCTATATATAGATATATATATATATATATATATTATATATATATATATATATCTATATATAGATATATATATATACAAATTGGGCAGTTTAGTCCCGCTCATCCTAGAGAGTCTCTTTGAGGTGTTTGGAATGTACTTCTCTAGTCCTCTCTGCAAATCTCCAGGGGGCCTGGAGAATCTCAGGGAGTTGAGCTGGGGGGTCACCCTCTCTGGGGAAGGCCAGAGAGGTACCATAACTGTCCTCCTGAGTTAAGTAACAACCGGCAGGTCATCACTTAACCCAGAGTTTCTGGAGCCAAAAGGGGTTCTGGTGTTGACTCCCCCCCTAGGAATTTGTTGTTTGTTGTATCTTTATGATCCCTTAAAGAAATCCAACATTTGGCCCGGCCAAGTCTCTACATAAATTATATAAATTTAAAATGTAATGTGTTACATTACTGAATTATTAGAAAAAGTAATTAAAGTACAGTAACGTGTTGCTTTGCAACGCGTTATGCCCAACTCTGAAGCGCCCCCACAAGCTTTGATGTGACCGTGACACCATTTAAAAAAAATTAGCCATCCATGGGAATTTGTCACTGGTGTTATTGTCAATGGCGTTATGAGCCTGACAGAAAACCTGATGCATATAAGAAATGAAATGAAATAATAAAATAAAAAACAAAATTCAAGTTATACTTTGTTATTGGTAACAATATCATCATGCCAAAAATTTTTTGTTTTTGATGGCTGTCCCTGAGTCTTCCACCCAGCCTCCCTCTTCCACCTCCTCTGTTGTTTTCGGCCTGGCCTTCTGCCCTGTCTTCACTGGTCCCTCTCAGCCCCTCAGCTCACCATTCTGCACCACCTGGGCACTCTGATTCGCCTAGGGCCTTCGAAGTCCCAGCTCAGCCTAGGCGTCTCTGGACTCCACTTCTCCGACTTCGTCTCGGAACTTCCAGTTTTCTTACCCATATAAAACAAAACGTATAGGTTACGTCTGTAACCCCGGTTCACTGATGGAGGAAACAAGACGTTGTGTCGATGACGACGTGGAGTCTCCACAGGTCTGGCCTCTGGTGCCCACACGTGCCCTGCCACTGAGAAAAAGGTCCTTCCTCAGGGGAATCGGCCAGGGGGAACTGTTGTCAGAGGTGTGAGCTCTGAAAAGAAGTCTGGTTGGGCCAGAATGGCACAACGAGAAGGACTTGATGTTCCTCCGCTCTGACCTTGCTCAAAAGCTGAGCAATGAGGCTCACTGGGGGGAAGGCATACTTCCGCTTGTCCCGTGGTCAGCTGTGAGCCAGGGCATCTGTGCCAAGGGGAGCCTCGGTCAGGGAGTACCAAAGGGCATTTGGGAGTTCTCTGACGAAGCGAACAGGTCCAACTGAGCTTCGCCGAATTTCTCCCAAATCAGCTGGACCACCTGGGGGTGGAGTCTCCACTCTCCTTGGGGCAGCGACTGTCGCGAGAGTACGCAGGAGCCTCTGGAAGTTTTTGAGAGAGAACGTGGTGCTGCGTCTGAGTGACCTCAGGCAGACAAGTAGCGACTGGGCGCGCTTCTTGGTGAGGTGCGCTGTCATGGTGCCCCAGTCCAGTTCCATGCCTCAACTCTCGCGAGTGAACTGCGATGAGCCAGTCGTCGAGATTTTAGTATGTGTATGCCCTGCTCCCTGAGAGGGGCCAGGGCGCCTTCCGTGACTTTGGTGAAGACGCAGGAGGACAGGGACAGACCAAAGGGGAGGACCCTGTACTGATATGCCCTCCCCTCGAAAGCAAACCGCAGGAAGGGTCTGTGTCAAGGGAGTGAAAGTACACGTCCTTCATGGCCTGATGGTGTGCTTGTCATGGAAGTCCCCATATCGCTCACCGAACCGGCTGCGTAAGCCAAACGGGAAGCAGATGCGGTTACCCTCACTTTTTTTTACAAAGATGAGAGCCGCAACAGCAAGTTCTCATAGTCATGCTCTCGCAGTGAGAGCCGCCTCGGCATGCTGGCGACCCAAACACTTGAGGCAGACTTCGTACCCATCAGAGCACAAACACGGAATGACATCCCAAAAGATGTGCACCGGTTTGAGGAAATTCACTCTTTTAGTACTCTGGCTCAATCTGCAGAAGCACCCAGGGGATGATGTCAGTCGAGAACGATCCGCTGCACGCGCCGTCACAACAATAGAAATTTTGTATTTAAACGTAGTCGTATGCTTCATAGGCTCCAAAGAACAAAAAGCTGTTTGAATGGAGCACGCCATCTCCCTTTTATGCTTGTATGTACAGGGAGGAGAATGGCATGCAAACTCCAAGCGCTTTGAAGTTCAAATCGGATGTAATAGATTTTCAAGGGCGAACCCCTAGTGTCGTCATCGACCCAACGTCGAGTGACTGACAGAAAGGGAACTGAGATCTCTTTAACATTTCAAATAATTCTACTAGACAAATATTAAGTTACTTTACCATCAAAAGAAGACTTTTACTTAAATCTCCTGCTTCTCAAACTTGTCTCCTTAGACATAACTCTACAACTCTCACAATGGTCTCTATTAAAGTTTTAGAAGAGACCTCATCAACATCACACACTGAGCTTAGATTTTTCTCCTTAGGTATAGAGACTTTAAATTCACACATTTGTTTCCTCCTAAATTCAGAAGAGATCTCAACAACATCACACACTGAGCTCAGATTTTTCTAGATCTAGAGACTCTGAAGCTCTCACATTTGTCTCTTCTAAAGTAGGAAATCTCAATGTGAACACATTTATTTCTATAATTTAATATGTACAATAATAATAGTCAAATTAGTTAACGATTTAGTCATAAGACATTCAATGTTCCTGTCAGCAAAGAAAGCTCCAAGGGGACTGTTTTGTATTAAGACTTTTAAGTCACTTTTGATAAAGGCATTGGTACATTACTATTTCCGAAGACAAATGATATACCGCATGCACATAACCTGTACAGGTCTTTTTTATGTCAACACTTTAGAGTAATTGTATACATTTCTCAAACTCAAATATTAGACCGCCAGAGTCTTTCATTTAGAAGAAAAATATTGTGTGTGTGTTGTTGTGTGTGATGTTGATGAGGTCTCTTCTGAAACTCAAGTAAAGTCTCATTCTGATATTGAAGTAATCTCATTTCTGTCTAGGAAAAACATTTATAATGTTTCAGAAATCTCAGTTTTAATTTTTACTTTATCTCAGGAGGAACACCTATGTGATTTCCCTATTGACTTCATATTTTATAGTTGAATTTTAATCTAATCATGACAAACTATTATTTGATGGAAATTTATAAGACTCAAGATAAATATTTGACAAATTTTCATAACAATAAACATAAAAAATAAATACAAAAATGTTAATGTTACTGTAATTTAACCTAAAATTATTTTTATTAAAAAAAATCTTAAAAATGTTTTTCCATTTCTGCGGTGACAGTTATCAGGTTAAAGTATCCCCAAGAAGCAGTGTGTTACAGTGTGATTTTATAACAGCTAAATCACTGTAACCCACAGCTTTGCGGGGAACATTGCTTTTATAAAATGGTTATTTCATATGTGTAGTAAGGCTTCATAAAAAGAAAAAAATAAATTATAATGAATTATATTAGTAAAAAATATTAGTGGTCCACCAAACAAAGTAGAGCAATGATATTTATGTCATGCAGTCAGCAGTGGTAAACACCACTCCCCCCCCAAAAAAAAAACCCAAATCTGAACAATAAAACATTTTTATAATGGAGTCTTGAAATAGATTAATGCAAGACAATAAAGAGATGTTTCATCTTTCTTCTATCACATTCTCAGTTTTGACTCCCTTTTTCTGAAATATTTCTCATGTCTCATTTTTGTCTATTTTTATTTCTCCTAAAATATATGAGAATCACAACTTGAGCACAATCTCCTGAGCTTAGAAAAAGCAATCTTTCAGGAATAAAATATTCCTATAATGGAGTCTTAAAAAAGATTGCAGCAAGCCAAAGAAAGAGACGTTCTGGGTTTCTTTCACCACATTCTCAGTTTTAACTCGTTTTCTCTCAGATATTTCTCATGTCTGTTGTGTCTACTCTTATTTCTCCTAAGGAATTTTAGGAGAAACATCTGAAACACTGCTGGTACTGAAGTGAGAGATATATGAGAATCACAACAAAGTCTCATAAGCTTAGAAAAAGCCGCCACTGAGCAATACATTTTTCTTATGGGAACTTTGGTATGCTTGGACTAAAATATGAACAAAACATTGGCCAAATAGATACAAAAGAATAAAAAATATGAAGTGATAGCAGCATTAATTCAAAATATAAATCTTTTCTTACAATGTAAATCTATGATATCACTTTTTATTAATTTAACACATCCTTGATTAATAAAAGTATTAATTACTTTAAAAAAAGAAAGAATAAAAGTGTACAGACCTCAAACTTTTGAATATTAGTGTACATTGTTAAAACCTTTCTTTTTTAAATAAATGCTGTTCTTTTTAACCTTTTATTGATCAAAGAATCCTGAAAAAAGTATCACAGGTTCCAAAAAAATATTAAGCAGCACAACTGTTTCCAGCACTGATAATAAATCAGAATCATGTGACACTTGAAAACTATCATCTTCGCAAATCCACCGGGACACTCTCTCTCTTTCTCTCCGCGTACCAGGATTCTTGCCGACGCAACTAACTGTTCCATGCAAGTATCACAATTCAACAGCGCAACTGCCCCTTGGCTACCAAGGTGAACTTTTGTAGAGAAAACCCAGTGGTTTGTGTTATGTTGATTTAATGTGCCACTCTTTACCCTTTACCCTGATTTTTCTATGCTTTCTCTTGTATGCGTGTGAATGTGTATGTGTTTTATGTTAGTTAATCAATATCGTATTTCAGTAGCTTAGTCAATAAATATTCATTTGTATTCACTCATGATTGTCTCTGCTTAATGCTCATAACACATCCCTTAAATTGTGCGATACTGTTACCGGCTCTGTATGTATTACTGTATTGGGCATGGACCGTTGTTAATCAAGGCCAGAAGAATAATGCGTTTATTGCACCAGGTAATGCTACATATCATTTTTATCTGTAAGTATTTCCATTTGAGCCACAAATAATTATAACCTGAAACTGAACCGTGTTTTAAATAACACTGTTTCACTATAACTAGTGGAGATGCTGGGGAATGTTTAAATAACACCATCCCCACAGAATCACTACAATACATACATACATACATACATACATACATACATACATACATACATACATACATACATACATATATATATATATATACATACATTTTGTGAAACAGATTTCCAAATGATGGATATATATATCTATATATATCACCATACATGTCATCCATCTATTCATTCTTTTTTCCCGCTCGTCTCGTGGCATTCAGCTTTTTCTTTCTGCAGATTGTATCGTTGTACGGTGTACAGCGATATCCAGCACCCAAAATACACTTAAAACTTTGAAAAAACCTTGAAAATATGATATAGCCTACGACCGCCAAATGCTGACCAAATCACAGAGATGCCGATTCGCACGGGACTAATATTATCACAGAACCTCTGTGTTCGGCGAAATATGGTAGGTCATTTGCGGGGGAATTTTTACTTTACAAATTACAGACATGGTCGATTCGCACGGGATTAAGATCACAGACAACCTCCGCAATTATTACAAATGACTAGAGGTCCCTAGATAATACTAATCCCGTGCGAATAGGGCTTAAGTCAAAGTATACAACTTATTTGGAACATCAGACAATGTCAAAACTAAGTTAATCTGCAGAGTTTGGTGTTTACAGTGTATATAAAATGTAACTAAACTGAGCGCATTTCTTGAGATGATCTAGGTCTAGGAATATGTGCAGTGCTTATACAAAATATAAACTGATTTTAGACAAAACTCGTTTTCACGTTGTGAAACACGTGTGTCACGTGTGTGTGTGTATGTGTTGTGAAAAGCTCTTACATTTAAACCTTCAGTATACAGTGATCCAGACGCCTCATCAACAGGTTTTCTTCCTTCTGTTCATCAGGTGTATATTCTGTAAACCTGCGTGTCACTGTGTTCGACAGCTCATTCGTAGCAGGAAACACGCAGAACATAAAGTGATGGATAAAGTGGATATGAATCTATTATCTATCTACTCATACCAAAACTGCAAATGCATCCTATTGTTTGTCTACTATGAAGAAGATCGGCGAGCGATCTGTTCGTCAGACACAGCAACACAACCGTAACTGCTTCAGACGATTCAGTTCATTGCAGCGAACTAAGTAAATCATTCAAACTGATTCATGACCCTATTCAGACAGGTTTGCCTATTGTTCACTTAATGCTCTCAAAAGAATCGATTCAAATGAATCATTTATTGGCGAATGCCCAAGTAAAACAATACTGCTACCTTAAAATTAACTACACATCATGAAACACTAAAATAAAGTAACGAAGGAACGTCACGCAGTGTAAGCATAGATTTGATTTTTTTATTAGAAATATACTCAAGTAAGAGTAAAAGTACCCACTTTTAAATTTACTTTACAAGTACATATTTTCCAAAAATCTTACTCAAGTAAATGTAACGAAGTATATGTAGCGCGTTACTACCCACCTCTGATCACCGGTTTATTTTTTAAATAATATTTGCAAATGACAGCATGAACGCATCAGCTGATTCTCTTCTGATAAAAAGGCACCACATTTAAAAGTCTCTGACTAAGTATAAAATAACCACACAGCAACAACAACACAGACTGTATTCTTCACCTCTTTATCTCAGGTTTACTACTGACCCCTAGCGGCAGCAGCCAACTCAACACGCTTATTATATAAACAGTACTGTATGCACATCAAGAGCAAATGCTTTAATATTTTAGTTTAAGTGTTAGATTATGTATGTTGTTAGTTACTTTATTTTAATTCTCTTAAGATGGCAAATGGAATTCAAGATGTTGTTTTTGAATAAAACTGTTTTTGAATAACATGCAAACAAATTTTATGTAATGTTCATGAAACAAAGCAGTCATAAGGCTATATCTCTGCAACGCAGTAACGTTTTCAGACCAAATTTGGTATTTCATCATGGTATTTCTGAGACAACATGCTAGGTTTTGCCTTATGGTTTGTGTGTGGTTATGATTTAGCATTTACAAAGACTCTGAATAACATTAAACCTTTTTTGTATAAAAGTGTCTGTTAAATGATGTAAATGTTAATTTGCCTGAATCTGTATGGAATTGGGCAACTTTGTAGGCATATTAGGAATGTTTTTTCAGACATTTAATTTTGTATGTAAACCCATGTGTTAATTAAAAATAAATTATTTGAGTGTAAAACTATTAACTAAACTAACTTGCTTCATCCTATTGCTAAATATATACTTTGTATTTTATATGCATCAATGTATCTCTCTCTCTCTCTCTCTCTCTCTCTCTTTCTCTCTCTCTCTCTCTCTCTCTCTCGACTAATCCAATAAGGTAGAAAAGAACATGTGATTGTAATACCATCTCTTTTTCGAATCTTATCTTTGTCAGTCAATTTAATGGGTGTAATGGGCTATAATAATGCACCCTATGCTTCTGCCTCCTCTGCACCCCTCCTCTTGCCTTTTCTTTCTTTTATCATTTTTTTGGCATATAGTGTCTGTGGTAATCCTCTTTATGATTTCATAAAGGCCTCAATGTTCATCAAGGCCTCAATGTCACATCCCTTCAAGAATGTGGCTAAAACACTTAATAGTGACAGTAACTTTGTATGATATATAAATAGCTTTTTTAAATAAGGTCACTTTTTTAATAAAGTAGAATGTTGCTAAGCTAATGATGTGATTTTTTTTATAAGCTTAAAAATGTATAGCACACACACAAATGGAAGGTATAATTGTATATTAGCTTTTTTTATTAAATACAATCCTTTTGTATTTAAAGGGAAAAAAAATTCAGATCGGCTTTAAGATATAAAAATATAGTTGCAATGTTTTTTGGAAGGTTTTGTGTGATGCTGAAAGAAGAAAGAAAGAAAGCCTATCGTATCAGGTGTGTACTCATGATACAATGTTGTTTAGGTGAACCACAGCGCAAAACTGTGAAACCTTTTTTTTAACAGAACATACAGGCATCTGCCATCACTTTGAGGACTTGAAGACCATGATGCAGGTGTTAGAGCTGGATTTATGGGAAGGGAAGGCTAGCATAATGATGCTTTTGCCCTGCCACGTGAAGGTGGCTCGACTGGACCAATTGCTGACCCTGGACCCTTGAGAAGTGGCTAAATTCCACAAGTATGGCATTGTCTCTCCCTAGAGCCAAGCTTAGGAGCATAGTCTAAATATTTCACATTAAACTTTCTACATAATCATTATGATTTTGCTGTGTGCATTGAAAAAATACTCATAGACATCATAGATAAATATTCCAAACATACAATTTAGATAAGTCTCATTTAGAAAGCTAATGAAAGATGTCCAGATATGACATAGGTCATAGATTATTTTCATTCAGAGGAAGAAAGACACTGTGCCTTATAACAGTGAAAGATGCTTTTTATCCTCAGTTGCTCATTACCTTCTTTACAGCTCTCTTTCTGCACATCAGCAGATTAAGCATGTTTCTTTTTTGCTCTGTTACCAGAGTTAAAGTAGAACTATTATGGAAAATTAAAATTTTATAAGTTGTTTAAACATTAATGTGTGTTAGCAGTGTCTACAAATGACCCTATTGTGATAAAAATATTTCACTTATATTCCACTTATTTACTTTTAATCCTCACAAAACCTTGACAGTCTAACAAACCGCTTCGATGGCACTGAGCGATGTATCCTACATCACACACACACAGCCATTCAGGAACACTGCTGTATTTCTGCTCCCAGAGGAAACCTGCCCATTTAAAAAAATACCAGCCCAAAATGCATACTGTTATAACTAATAAATCTGCACAATACAAATATAAAAAAAACTCTAAACAAATAGGTTAGTCTAATAATCATTTTTAGATACACACACACAATACGTCATTAATAGGTTAATAATAATAATAATAATTATCATTATTATTGGCAGGATTCCCATTTGATTTTGTAAGGCAGCTGGTCAAGTAATCAGCACTGGAGTCATGAGTGGAGATGTGCTATAAAACAACAAAAGCCTTTTGGTGTTGGTTCTCGGGAGATAAGTCTCCCACATCTCCCCAGGTGGTGCTGACACAGTATACAGGCACTGTCCTTTGCCTCTTCCTAAGTTCCTGCTTCTCTCCCCCTCCTCCCTCCAAAAGATTCTGAAGACTGGAAAGTTATCAAGCATGTATGTGTATATGTTGTGATGTCAATAAGGTTTCAACTTCATGTTTGGTATCATTTTAAAGGTCTTGGTGCGATGGGTAAACAGGTCTAATTTATATAACTATAGAACAGAATGAACAAAAAGATTAAGTACATAAACTACATAAAGATAGTACACATTCCTGCTCTGGGTGTGTTTTCCCCAGGGCTCTGTTTTTATAGTTTAAGGGATTCTTTATTTCCGACTGTGCCAAAGGAACGACACAGCATTAATGCCTGTGATGCTCTTGTTTGTGGCAAAGGTAGAAAGAAGATTACAATAGTAAAAAGGGAAGAGAAAAAGAAAACAATATCTGTTCCAAAGTTAAACAAGAGATAAACTGTACAACAACACATAATTTTCCTATCAGGTTATATTAGCTTATCGGAATCAATACAAAAGGATTCACTTCAATCCTTCTCTACATTTCCCCAAAAAGAGATTTATATAAAGACTCCCAAAAAGGAACAAAAATACATTAAACACGTTAATGTGATCAACCTGTACCCCCAAAATAAACAACTGTAGTGGCTTAGTCTTCTATAGGAAGAATGAAACACAGAAACATTAGATTCACATGCACATAAGCCACACACATTTACAGAGCATACTTAAACACATATCAACATTAACATCAACAATACTACTGCCATGCTTTAACATCAAAGGCAGAATATTGATAAACATCAATAGTTATCAAAGAGCTCTGATATACATTTACACTCAAAACATGATATAATTAAACAAACACATTTGTAATAAAAGAACAAAATAAATGGCACTTACTCTGTAGCTGCACAGAGAAAACTCACATGCTGCCAAATCACGTGAAATCTCGCTCTCCCCTCTAATATAATTTATCAAGAGGAAACATAAACATTATTTATTTTCCCCTTGAACTCAAAACATGAATTACAAAAGGTTATGCAACTCTTAATTATTTAGATGAACTGATACTCACGCTCAATCACAATCTCGCCACAGAAACACACAATCTATGCGATAACCGAACCCTCCGGTCGAGCAACTAACATAAACAAAACGATTAAGCGATCTTTCCTTTATTCACCGGAAAACTCGTTCCTTTCTATAGCGCACACACCAGCCCACGCGCTCCGGTGAGAAAAACAACACAAACAACCAAGAAAACTTTCTTATTTGCTTCTCATCTGCTACCAGACTCTCATGCACAGGGGTGCCACCTATAGGCGGGTAGGTGAAATCATGAGCCGTTTTTGCTGTGGTCACACTCTCCCCTGCCATAAGTCAACGTCCATGTAGACTTCCCTCCTAACTGTCCCCAACCCCTTTCAGTTTTTCAGATGTATACATTACCATGCCTGCCAAAAGTTGAGACAGCACATCTGGGCTGAAGGAGACAACGTTACATACTGCTCTTGGCTCAACTGGTACAGCCAAACTACTTCTCTGAGCCGGAACTGGACGCTTCACAGCAGTATCCAGAGCCCAGTCCAAAGGTTAATTTCCTTCATCTATACTACTCTCCAATGTGGTAAGTGTCTCACTAACACGCTCACCTTCTTCAAATTTAGGCTCTGCTGAAACCTCTACCTGTGGAGTGGATGATTCCATACATCCTTCAACCGATGGCACTGATTGTCCCTCTTCAGCGCACAATGTCTCCTCCACAACCACACACTCAACATCCGAAGACATTGACGGCATCTCATCCAGTGGAACAACAACTTCCTTCGCGGAACGTACCTTCCTACGCGGAGCTGGCACTGGAGTGGGTACTGGACAGGGAAGAATATCTGACCGGTGTATTCTTTTCTGTACACCTCCTCCAAATGGTTCCACCACATATGTGGTTCCTTGAGCGTCTTTAACTACATAAACCTCAGGTGCCCATGCGTCCTGTATCTTATTTCTCCCTGCAGGGCGGTGCCTTAAATACACCTGCTGCCCAATGGTGACCTTAGGACAGTAAACCTCCTTCTCATGCCTAGCAATCTGTTCCGCTGCCTTCCTCTCAGAATACTCCCGCGCTCTAGCATGGGCATCAACCGGCAAATACGGTTGCGTACCAAAAAGCATATAATATGGAGAGTATCGCATCGATGAATGGGGAGTCACATTGTAGGCGTACACCAATTCTGGTAGATGCTCAGGCCACCTACACTTTTTGTTGGGAGGCAACGAGCGCAGCAGGTCATGTAGTGTTCGATTAAATTGCTCACACTGGGGGTTCCCTTGCGGGTGATACGGAGTGGTCCTTGACTTCCGCACCCCATACAACCTGCAAAGTCCACCTATGACCGCACTCTCAAAGTTCCTCCCCTGGTCAGAGTGCAGTCTCTGAGGCACTCCATACTTCAGAAACCACTCTTTCAGGAGGACCTAAGCGGTGGTCTCTGCCTTCTGGTCTCGTGTGGGAAATGCTTGGCTAAACTTTGTAAAGACGTCTGTCATGACCAGGACGTTTTCCCTACCATCAGAGGCTGGTTCCAGGGTGGTAAAATCAACAGCGACCACCTCCAATGGTCGGGAAGCCATAAAAGGGGTCCAGGATGCACGTATCTTGGGCTGAGGCATCTTAGCAAGCACACACCGTTGGCAGTTTTTCACCCACTGGTCTACAGTTTCGTGCATACCTGCCCAATAACACCTTTGTCTGAGCAAGCCCAACGTCCTCTCAACTCCTTGGTGCCCCATCTGGTCATGAACACTATGCAACACTGGCTCAACCAAACATGCAGGAAGTAATAGCTGTTGGCACTCTCCCAGAGACACATCGTCAGCTACCCGATACAATAAGCCTCCAACTTCCTTAATCTTGCTCCACTGCTTGAGCAATGACCTCACTAGCCTAGGCAAACCCCGCCTCTCTCAGGCAGAAGGCTTCCTCTCCGCCTGCCAAAACTGTTTCAGAACACTCAGGGAACAGTCTTCTTCCTGGAAGCGACAAAGCTCTTCCCTAGTATAGCCTGGAAACGTAGGAGAGTTTGCAAGAGCAGACTCGGAGCTTACTCCCCCGTCTGCCAGATCCATCCGAGCTGACTCAGAGTCTGCAAGATCTAGCTCTATGGCTGTTCCTACCTGCAATTCATTGCAGATGGCCACACAACCATCAAACTCTGCATCGTCCGTAGCTACTTCTATTTCTTCTAGTCCAGGCCTACAGGAGAGAGCATCAGCCGCTGTGTTACAACGTCCAGGATGGTATCGGACCTCGAAATTAAACACATCCAGCTGCGCCACCCACCGTTGCTCCAGCGCTCACAACTTTTCAGGTGACAGAGTGGGTTATTGTCCGTGAGGACAGTGAACCGAGACCCCAGCAGATAACCCCTGAACTTTTCTACCACAGCCCACTTTAACGCCAAAAGTTCCAGTTTCATACTGCTATAGTTCTGGTCGTTGCGTTCGGCACCCCTCAACCTTCGATTAGCGTAGGCTGTGACCCTCCTCTTCCCATCCTGGTACTGGTACAAGATAGCACCCAGCCCCAGAGTGCTGGCATCTGTCTCTAACACAAAGGGAAGAGTGAAGTCGGCATATCCCAGCATAGGTGCGCTGGTCAACTCTCCCTTAAGATGTTTGAATGCTTGCTGGCACTCAGATGTCAAGGAGCCCTGGAACAACTTGTCACACTGGGACCCCTACCCCTTGTAGTGCACACATTCACAACATCATGCAAAGGCCCTGCCACCTTGGAGAAACCTGCGATAAACCTGCGGTAATAACTGCAGAACCCCAAAAAGGATCGTAGTTCCTTCACAGTGCTAGGCACCCGCCACCGCTCTACAGCGCTCACCTTGTCGGGATCGGGGCCTACCCCTTGGGCCGACAACAGGTGTCCTAAAAATCCTTACCTCAGCTTGAAGAAAGTGACATTTCTCCACTTTGACCTTCAATCCGGGCTCTCTCAAATCGATGGAACACCATCTCAAGCCTGTTCAGGTGACTTTCAAACATACTTGAATAGATCAATAGGTCATCCAAGTAAACAAGGACCATCTGAAACACCAGATCACCCATTACGGCTTGCATGAGTCTCTGGAACATCGCCGGCGCGTTACAAAGGCCGAACAGCATCCGTACATACTCATACAGCCCGAAGGGCGTGACGAAAGCGGTCTTATGTCTGTCTCTTTCGTGGACAGCTACCTGGTGATAACCGCTCACAAGGTCTATGGTTGGAGGTATTCGTCTATACGCTTGGGTGACCGGAATGTCATCAGTCACAGGGATTTCATGCTTCACCAGGTCAGTGTAGCCAAGATCCTCGTCACACAAGGCAAACACATCAGCGTACCGCCTCAACAAAGCTCGGAACTCTGCTTGTTGCGCCGGAGTTCCCCCATCTGTACCATATATCTTCAGGCGCTAGATTCAGTACCTTCACTGGAAACACTCGTTTACCAGATGATACTCAAGTATCTCAAGGCTCAAGTATCACCACACCTTTAGTCCCCGGTACCTTCTTATGTATTCTAACCTGAATGGTGGCGACAGAGGCTGCAGGTACATGCGTTTTGAATTTTCCAGCTACTCGAACTGTAGAGGTTGGTGCAACCAGCGCCCCCTCATGCACCTTACTAAAAGTGACTCGCCAATCTGAGTCTAATGTCCGTGCCAGAGCATTGTCAAACTCAGCCAGAATCAGCTGCTTACAACGCCGGGCAATGTTCATGCCAATAATGCCTGGAGGTGAATGATCAGCCTCACCATCACTTTGGTCTCGGACTATCAAGAATCCGCAACCTAGTATCGTCAGCCCCAATACCTGGATATCCAGTTCCACATAACCCAAATACGGAAGGGGTAACTTGTTAGCAGCTGTAATTTTAAGCCATTTTGTGGTGCTGTGCATATCTCTCTCTTCCCCATGTAGGTGCCCTCTGAACAAGCTTTCCGTCAACGTGCTCATATTGCTGCCGGTGTCTAACAGGCACTTGACAGGTACCCCCCCCATACTGATTTCTACCACTGGACATTCGCCCACAGCACGTTCCAAGAACCACTCTTTAGTCAGAGGATTGCCGCTTGAGCCATGGGAAGCCCCTCTCATTGATGCATCAATGCAATGGAGGGATCGCGTTTCCCTGCACTGGTGCTTCTACAGGGGTCGCTACCTCGCCTTCCTGATTGCGCAGCGCGGTTCACTGGCGGGCTATATGCCCCACACCCTCACACCTTAAACAAATAGGCAGACCATCTCGGGTATACCTAGGTTTAGCTCTTCGGGCCTTTCAGAGCTCAAATTGGCTCCTTGAGTCGTAAGGCGGTGAACCGCATTAGTTAGCTCGCCGATCGCTTTTCCCTGTTGTGCGACTACTTTCACTACCTCTTGCAAGACAGCGTTCAGGTCATTTGAAGAAGGTGCGGCCACATTCGTAGATGCCGCACACCCCTCAACACCTTGTCCCACCAAAAGACGTCTTCTAATGACGTTAGCTCCGCGGGGTTGTTCTTCTGTGCACCACATTAACGCTTCTTCCCTAACCTTGAATAGTGTTACACGAGGTCGGTCCCGCACTAGTTTGCGCAGTTCTCGCCGAAGTATGGAGTCCCTTACTCCTTTAATAAACTGATCCCTCAGCGCTAACTAGACATCGGGAACCGCATTAGACGACTGCTGGAGTGCAACGTTTAACATTGTCGACAAGGAATGCGAATATTCTCTGAGATCCTCCCCGTCTAACTGCTTTCGTGCATAGAAGGCATGAAGCAGTTGAGGGGTCGTCCGCTTCTCCCGGAAAGCAGCCCTCAAGCAAACAAAGAGGTCTCGAGGCATTGCATCTTCTCACCCAAACACAATTTGACTTCATCTAGTGCCGACCCTCTTAAATGTGACAAAATAAAGTCTACCTGGTCTTCTCGACTCAGTCCCCTTACCCGAATTACTCATTCAAGTTCCTCAGTAAACTCATCAATGGTCTGACAGTCTTTACTAGAGTCATCTCAGTAAGGAACAATTTGTCTTTCTCTGGGAATATATACATAGGACCTAGTGTTACAAGTGTTCATACTAGCAAGTGCAGACATCACCTGATCATGTCTCTTGCCCAGCTCCTTAATTTGAGAAAACAGAATCAAATAAATACTTTTAGGGTAAATTCTCTAAATGTTTATGGTAAAAGATGGTTTTACATGATTACATGAAATGACTGTAAAAAAACAGGACAGATTTTACAGTCAAAATGAATTAAATTACCCTATTAAAATATGGGTTATGTGACTATGTATAAAACAAAGGAACAGTAAAAGGTAATATAAAAGGCTACAGGTGTGTGGCAATAATCCTAATAAAAATAGTAATTTCAATGAACTGCCAACAAATTTTTATTATTATTGTTTAGATTTGACAGTGGAAATACAAACTTAGTATGTCAGAACATTGCTATATTAAAAATGTAAAAAATACATTTTTTTAATGTAATCCAGTTAAAAAGTTCATTAATAAATAAAATAATAATTTGAATAAATAGTAATAATAATAAGTTGTTTTTTAACAAAATAATGAAAATACTTAAGGAATAGGTATTTTGAATCCTGGGCCTCTAAAGGCTTTTTTTAAAACGTATAAATTACAGAACTTCATGGACAAATTAAAACTAGTTCTACAACCTGGTCTACATACAACTGGTACAACCAGCCCCAGAAGATTTCTACATCTTTTACTATACATTTCAGACTAAACAGTCCACTCTTTGGATTGCTGTGACCATCTGCTTTGAATCTCCTCAAGCACAGTCTTTCCACATGACCTGAAATCACAAAAAAATATTTTTAACATTAAAATCTGTTTTACATTCACCTATTCCAGTACAACTCATTCTTACTCCCAATACATATTGCCACCTATATGGCGTAACATTTAAATGGTGCAACACTCACCTTTTAAATTTGTGTGAGGAAATAAACATGTTTTACAAAGTGTGAATGCATGGGATATGTTTTTTAAGAAGTCTGAGTATCTGTATTGATGTGTACTGTATCGTGTAACAAGAAGTCTTATAGCACCTTGCAACAATTCCTGGAAACATTTGTGTCCTCCTGCATCTTTGAATGCTTCGACTTGTCAACTTGTCAAACTTGTCAATGTCCTGATCATTAGAGAATCCTGCTGATGCTACCTTTCTCCACTGAGATTCTAATGTATCGATTGGACATGCAGACCTTACTCCAGACCTATTTATTGTTGAAATTATGGATTTTGCACACAGAAGCTTCTTTCAGAAAACCATACAACATAATTCTCTCCTTTATGTTGGGGGCTAACCTACTTTCATCCAGTTGTTTCATACCCAGGTGCACATCCAGAGAGGATAGGAATATGCCAGACTGTGTAAAGTCAAGTTTACAGAGCTGCTTGTCATAATTTATGCAAGAGAGGCTTGTTTGAGAATGCGTTTTAACAGTGGCCATGTACAGTCTATTCAGGTCTCTAAACACACTGAGAGTGTTTCCTGTTTCCAACTGAAAGCATTTATTCACAGCTTTGATTTCCCTGAAAACAGGTTGAAGAAAGTAAATGTAAAGGATATTGGTTTTGTCATTGTACATCTCCTTTAAAAGTTGAGCACTGCAACTGTGTTCTGTACTTGCCATGTTAAAGTGCAGTGTGAAAGCATCTTTTTGTCCCAGAATACGGCCAATGTAGCCATCACAAGCCAACGGGTACAGCTTGGAATAATTCATTTCAAAGAGCTGCCCCGTTATTAAAAATCTCATAGATATATTGTAGTCTTATGCCGCTTTGCTAAATGTGCGAACCAGTTGGTAGGTTTTTTGAACCATGCATTCTATGTTGCTTGGAAGAAGCTGCATTGCTTTATTTGCAACAATGTCAAGTGAATGGCAAACACAGTGAATAAGTTCAAGGTTTGGCTGCATTTGTTTGTGTAGGGTGAAAACTAAATGGTGTTTTCCAACCATTACGCTGTCACTATCTGTGGCATTACCCATCATGTTTCTGATCTGCAGACCGTTTTTTGATATAAAGGCAATAACAGTGTCTTATATGCCTTTAGCATCTGCATCTGTCAGCTCTCCAAGGCCAAAATATGTACTAATAAACTTGTTGTGTTTTTGTGAGTTTACGAAAAGTTTGATTACGGATATGTCCATACTTTTATCGAGATGGTACAATTACGGAGACTTACCGACTCACTGATATCCTCCACTGCTCTGAAGTGTGGAGCAAGGACAGATATAACAGCTGTGCATTTGAAATGTTCCGATCTCATTTCGCCAAATGTTCGACAAACATTTAGTAAAGTATGACAAGCAACGTATGTAGCAATTCTAATTTCGCTTTCAGTCATCCTTGATCGGACACTGCCATGCTGACCTGGCTGACACAGTAAAAGCTTAACCCTTGGTACACAGCGCAAGTTGTGTTTCTTTGTTATTCTTACTTATTTCAGGTTGGTCAGAGTCCTGTAACTCATCTTCTGATTTGCCTTATTTCTTCTCTAGTACTTGTACTTTGTTGCATTTTCTTTGTACTTTCTACATATTTATCCCTGCTGCTCCCACTGACACAGTAAAAGCTTTAAAGCTTGGTACACAGCGCAATTTGTGTTTCTTTGTGTTAGCGTGTTCCTTTAAATCATTTAATTGTGCTCTGATTTTAGACTGAAATACTTGCAAAATGCCTTTGACTTATCTCCTACCACAGGTGCAATTCTCGTTTTTCAGAGTTGGGTTACTCTTCTGAGATACAATAAACTTACAGCATGATTTAGAGCATGATATACTAAATAAATGATATGTGGTGTATTCTGAGCTGAAAATTCACAGACACATTCTGTGAACCCCTAGGATTCACAGATAGGTCCATATGTATTTGGACACAGGCAAAATTTTAACTTTCTTCAGGTATTTACCAAAACATATTTAAGCTATAGTTATATAATTTGTATGGTCAGAAAGTGCATATTCTAAGGATAAATTTGAGGGTATGTACATCCAAATTGGCGATAGGGTTTAGTAATTACAGCTCTTAAGAGTAGCCAACCCCCCTTTTTGAAGGGACCAAAAGTAATTGGACAATTGAATCAAAAGCTGTTTCATAGCCAGATGTGGGCTATTCCTTTGTTATTTCTTCATCAATTAAGCAGGTAAAAGGTCTGAAGTTGATTATAAATGTGGTAGTTGCATTTGGAATCTATTGCTGTGAACCTACATCATGCTGTCCATACAAGTGAAACGGCCATTGTAAGGCTTCGGAAAAAAAACAAATCTTTCAGAGAGATAGCAGCAACATTAGGAGTGGCCAAATCAATGTTTGGTACATTCTGAGGAAAGAAGAACGCACTGGTGAGCTAAGCAACATAAAAACGCCTGGAAAAACCCACTCACAACATCTAGACAAGTGAAGGACACACTCCAGGAGGTAGGCGTATTATTGTCAAAGTCTACAATTAAGAGAAGACTTCACGAGAACAAATATTCACCACAAGATGCAAACCATTTATAAGCCACAAAAATAGAAAAGCCAGATTAGACTTTGCTAAAAACATGTAAAAAAGCCAGATCAGTTCTGGAAAAGCATCCTTTGGACAGATGAAACTAATATTAACATGTACCAGAATGATAAAAAGGGTGGAGAAGGTTTGGAACAGCTCATGATCCAAAGCACACAACATCATCTGTAAAACATGGTGGAGGCAGTATGATGGCATGTGTTTGAGAGACTGTAAGATGCACTGATTACTATTACGGTACCAATCTCTTTAGAAGGGTAACTACCTAATTAATGCCCAGTGACCAAGAGAGGAGTAAAGAGTCCGAAGCAATATGATTTCACTCAATGTATTATTTCCACAAAGTATGTATTGATTTCACAATGCTAATCCCATATAGAAATAATCATCAATGTAAATAAAACAATCATATCACAATAATAATAGTATGCAGTGAAAGTATTCAAATACAGATATACTTAGATGTAGTGCAGTGAAATAGTTTCAGTTCTGAACAGTCCCAATAGTTTCAGGGAAAAGTCTACTTGTAAATGAATAGCTGTAAACCGATGACTCGTTGTATCCCTCACACGGAAACTTTAATCCAGTAGATGTCTGTAGATAGCGGTGCTCCTCCGTGATATGACAGGATGGATGTGCTGACAATGCTAGTGTGATTCAGGACATTCTTCATATATCCGTGATTTTGTGTGTGTGTGTGTGTGTGTGTGTGTGTGTGTGTGTGTGTGTGTGTGTGTGTGTGTGTGTAATAAAACAAATAAAACAAAATAGTTTCCAAAACATCAGCAGGTGCTGAGTCATTATAGTTTCGGGTGGCTAAACATGATAGCAAATGCTAACACAGAATATACAGGGAATATTACATCATTAATACAACAAATATGTTATAGTACATATGCTTACATATAAAGTCACAATAGTAAGAAGAATAACAACATAAACAACACTTACTATCTTTAATGACGCATACGTAAATATCACAATAATCCGTGCGACTTTTGTAGCAACGCAGCGTCAACCGACCCGTTTACAATCCCAGTCTGTGTACGATCTGGAGGCTAATAATCAATCCCCCCGCAAAGGTTTAAGTAACTAAACTTTAAAGTTTATAACAGCCACTGCAGTTACGGTCATCCTTTTGCCATTTTCTGCATGAGTTCTCTGAACTCGCGAGACTTTTTTAACCACGCCTACTCAGATGACGTATTGACTGGAATAAACTAAATGTGATTAAACTATTCAAATAACTATTCAATAAACATTAAATAAACAGGGCATTTTGTACAGCATGGGCTTGCATGGCTTACAGTGGCACTGGGTCACTGGTGTTTATTGATTATGTGGCAGAAGACAGAAGCAGCCAGATGAATTCTGCAGTGTTTAGAGATATACTGTTAGCCCAGATTCTGCCAAATGCAACAAACTTGATTGAACAGCAATTCACAGTAGAGATGGACAATGATCCAAAACACACTGCAAAAGCAACCCAGGAGTTTTTTCTGCAGTGGCCAAGTCAATCACCTGATCTCAATCCAATTGAGCATGCATTTCATTTGCTGAAGGCAAAACTAAAGGCAGAAAGACTCACAAACAAGGAACAACTAAAGACAGCTGTAGTTAGAGCCTGGCAAAGCATCAGAAAGGAGGAAACACAGTTTTTGGTCAGTAAAGGATTCTTAACAAAGTATTAAAAAAGAACATTTTATTTATGATTATATTAATTTGTCCAATTACATTTGAGCCCCTGAAAAGGGGGGACTGTGTATCAAAATGGTTGCAGTTTCTAAAATGTGTACCACTGGAATTAAAGCTGAAAGTCTGCACTTCAAATTAATTTGGATTGTTTTGTTCTAATTTTATTCTGGTGGAATACAGAGCCAAAAGTATGAAACTTGTGCATGTGTCCAAATATATATGGACCTAACTATATATTACATCTTGTAGAAAGGGGCATAATAGGTCACCTGTAACCCTCTGGGTCTTGACAGGCCTTTTTTTGACATGCCCCGACATTTTTCAGTAGCTTATAATCATATTAATGGTTGAAGTCATACTGCACTGTATTCAGCACAAATGGTGCTACAATAATATACAAGCATCATGTATGTGCACGCTTGTGTTCCTGAGAAAACGTCTAGGTTACATCTGTAACCCCGGTTCCCTGATGGAGGGAACAAGATGTTGTGTCAATGATGAAACTAGGGGTTTGCCCTTGAGAAACTATTACATCTGATTTATATTTCAAAGAGCCAATGAACTTGGTGAATGGAATTTGCATGCCATTCTCCTCCCCGTACATATGGGTATAAAAGGAGTTTGGCGTGCTCAGTATCCAGCTAGGTGAACAGGCCACACCGCCCGGCCTGCCACCTGTAAGGTGCTTAGTGATGGAAGGGATACCAACCTTGTCACCCCAGAGGGAGTAGCGCATGACTCATCTAAAGAGAGGAGGAGCGCGTGATGCAAGTGATACGCCCGGCCGGTCGGCCTTCCAGTGTTAATGGTGAAGGACATGGGCAGACAGTCGCTCGACATGGAGGTTGTAAAAGTGTGCGAAGGTGTTGGCCATTGCCCAACCCGCAGCTCTGCAGATGTTTGCCAAGGTGGCGCCTCGGGCCACTGCCCATGAGAAGGCAACGCCTCTGGTGGAGTGAGCTCGAACACCAATTGGGCACGGCAGATCTTGGGATCGGGACGGGGCTGTAACCATGTCCACGATCCAGTGCGCCAACCTCTGTTTGGAGACAGCCCTCCCCTTTTGCTGACCTCCAAAACAGACAGAGCTGGTCAGAACTCCTGAAGCTCTGAGTGCGTTCCAGGTAAAGGCGCAGGGCACATACCGGACATAACAAAGACAGGGTTAGGTCTTCCTCCCCAGCGGGGAGCGCTTGCAGGTTCACTACCAGGTCTCTAAATGGCGTGGTAGGAACTTTGGGCACGTAGCCAGGCCAGGGTCTCAGGATCATGTGAGAGTCGGCTGGCCTGAACTCCAGGCACTCTTGGAACACAGAGAGTGCGTGCAAGTCCCCCACCATCTTGATAGAGGCGAGCGCCACCAGGAGGGCAGTCTTCATCGAGAAATAAGAGAGTGCGGCCTCTCCTAGGGGCTCGAATAGGGCTCTCTGTAGGCCCCTGAGGACCACAGAGAGATCCCAAGAGGGAATAGGGGCGTGGTCTAAAGCGTCTATAGCGCTTTAACAATGTAGCACTGTTTCAAAGCAGCTTTACAGCAGAATAAACAGAATGACAAGCAGGGAAATATAAAAGCTAATTTAATAACTAATATCTAATATCTAATGTCTCCTAGTGAGCACTCCAACACGGCAACGGTGGCAAGGAAACCAAACTCCATTAATGAATGCATATATATATATATATATATATATATATATATATATAGCAATGTAGGTCTGAGTTTTGAGTTGATCTGGATTATTAGTTGTGATTGAATTTAACAATGTGTTTGTGTGTATGGTAAACTAGGTAGTAGTTAAAAGGCTAATATTATACAATAAAGGATTGTTTAGCCGGGGATGACATCAAGTCATGAGTTGACTGAGTGCAGCTATAACATCAAACTGTTGACATAGACAGAAAAGAAGCTGACATAGACAGAAAATAAATGTTGTCCTAAGGAACTACCCGAGATGGTATCGTGATGGGCGGCAATCATGGCCACGTACACTTTCAGGGTTGACAAACTGCTTCATAGGCTCCGAAGAACAAAAAGCTGTTCGAATGGAGCACGCCATCTTCCTTTTATACCCGTATGCACAGGGAGGAGAATGGCATACAAATTCCATTTGCCAAGATCATTGGCGTTTTGAAATTTAAATCGGATGTAATAGGTTCTCAAGAGCGAATGGCTAGTGTCGTCATTGACACAATGTCAAGTGACTGACAGAAATGTTTATGCGTGGTTAGTAAAAAGTATATATTTTATAAGTCATTTTATAAGAACAAAAACAATAAACATTTGTTTACAAGACTTTTGACTTTTTAACTTGGTGGCACTGCTTCTAACTTCAAAGAGTTAGGAGCACTAGCAAAAAAATAGGAGCACCCACCGAAAATGAAGAATAACAGACCGCTGCTCATCCAAAGCAACAATGTATTGTTTATGGCCAAAATGCTAATGGATTGAGACAAAATAGTACCAATTTTACCATTAAACCATGCATGTTATGTTTCCTGTGCGTCTTGATTTAATGAAAAATCACATTTTCAAATCATACAACCTTAAACCTCTTCTTCCAGTTGTTCCAAACATGTATAAGGTTTGGTTACTACTTTTAATTAAAATATCTTCTTTGTACTCAGTACAACAAATACATTTATACAGGTTTGGAACAATTTGAATGCAAGTAAATCATGATAAAAATGTTTGAACTATCCCTTTGAATTGTATGTTTGAGGCAAAAGTTCTCATATCACACTGTCAATCAACTCTTCTACACTGACTAAACCCTCAAATTGTCTCATCATAACCTTCAGAGAAACTGTTGAAACTACATCACATCACATTATGCATAAACACATCATGTTATGCTTCTATTGCTTTTTTTTTTGTCTCGTGCCTAAGCGCTGTGTTTCATACCGCGCGGCTGTGCAGCGCACTAGGAGTGCGCACCTGGGGCTGGTTGCACCAGCTATGCGTAAGTTACAGCATAGCCTAGCACCACTAAATATTTTTGGGTTGCACCATTAAACTTAGTTTAAATGTAACTACACTTTCTAACTAAATATTTATGGAAGCCTCTGCCCATGAGTAACGGTCGAGATGACAGCCAGAATAGATTACATCAATGAGCTCATAAATGATAATGAAGAACCGTGTGTTTGCAGACTAATTTTACGAGACAGACATCATCGTTTGGATATGTATAATGATGTTGACATGGCTATACACGTTTGCACTAAGAATTTCTTTTCTTCCTGTTTCTTTTCTTTTCCATGAGTAGGCTATTTGGATATTTTTATTAAAAAATGTAATGTTTTGGTTTTGACAAAACTTGCGTTTTTCACTTTCAGTTCAGACTAGTCAGGATCTTATAATATTTCGCAGAGTTCAGACTTTTTCCTGTTTATTTTTATTCCTGGATTCTGATTGGCTTAAGAAAAATTCAAGACATTTTATGCAGCGACACATTACTTCACAGTGAGCTTAAAACCTACTAACTACATTCTGCCTTAAGAACAAGTGGTGCAACCAAATTAGGTGCAGAGTTAGTTACAAACTAGCTAGTAGCTACTAAGCCTCTAGTGTGAACTTTACGTTCCAGTTTAAGTAAGAACTTACGAACGCCTGGTGCAACCCTACCCTGGTGACTGCCGCACCACTGTGAGGGGAACACAAATGCTTTTTGAAGGCGTTTGCTCGTGAATGTATTTAAAATGCAAACCTGGCATTGTTATGCAGTCATGTAGCGTGCACGTGACGGCCAGCCACACACACCCCACCGAGGACTTCATCTACTGATAGCTCTGTGGACCAATGCGTCAGAAGAATAAGTTCGCTACAGAGAAATATGCTGCAATAACTCACAACAGTGGACAGACTCTGTAAGATGTATGTGTAAACTCAAAGTATGTGTGGTATCAAAATGATCCGCAATTTATTTCCTGAATAATGATGTGCAATGCATAGCCATAGTGTGTGTCATATTCATTCTGCAATAATTTCATGTTTTCGGTGCAAATGGGGCATACTGCCATAACTATGTAAATCAAAGTCGCGAGGAGCACCAATGGCCCCCTGGCATTGGGCAGTTGACCTAACAGAGGCGTGACAGCTGTGTCCTTAAGACCGACATGCACCGAACAATGCTTTGCTCACAATCTTGAAACCGATCCAACCTTCGTGGGACCTGCCCCTTCTTCAGGACAGACTTTCCGGCAACTTTACTTCGGCAGACTTTGACACTTCTCGTGAAACTTCGCTCTCTGAACGAACTCCGCAAATCCACCGGGACTTTCTCTCTTTCCGTGCACCAGAATTCTTGCTGGCAAAACCGTTTAATGCAAGTATCCTATTTATCCTCTCTTTTCTTCTCATGTAGATCTGTTCTCCTCTCGCGGAATTAATTTATCTGCACACGTGCATTAGTTTTGCACCAATTTTTTGGGGCATTGATTTGCAGGCATAATTGATGGAATGGTGTTGCAGAAGCCGTGCAAACCAATGATACTGTCATGGTGGCTGTTGCTGACTTTTTTTCATTTAAATACAGCGGTATGTGGTGTGTCCTGTTGCAAATACAAGGGTAGGGACACTTCTCTCTAACCAATCAGTGATCTGCAGTGTTTACATGTCACGTTTTAGTATCGGTATGGTACGCTTGAAACCTCAGCAGAGGTTGTACTAAAAAAAGTATCTGGTTCTATGTAGAGTACGCAGTGGAAAAACCCTCAAAAGTGAACCGAGCCGAACTGAACTGTACCGTGCCGTACCGTGCAGTGGAAAAGTGCCTATAATGTTCCCCACTTTAATACATATGTTTGATTTTTAACATCACAAAAACCTACCATTTTAACAGGGGTGTGTAGACTTTTTATATTAACTGTAGGAATGTCTTAAGGAGGGGTGGAAGAAAGCCTTCCAGACAGGTTCACACAAGATGATCACTTAGATCCAGATGTCTACAGTGGGGCATTCATGCATCTTTGTCCCAAAGTAATGCTGCACAGGACAAAGTGTCCAAACCACAAAATTGGTCCCAGCCACTTAAAAAGAGAGTGAAAGAAAAATTTCAAAAAGTCTAGTGTTAGAAAATGGTAAGATTTTAGGACACTATGTGTTAAAACATAACTGTAAAACAAGTATGACGTTTGTTGAACTAGACAGGTCAAGTAGGGAACAACCATTTCCAACGTGCTTAAAGAGTTGAATGCTCTTAAACCAGTTGCTCTCATGTGGGACAGCATTCCTTTAAAAGTCCTGTAATGCCGGGTGAGAAATATAAGCATCTACAGACTGTCTGCTGTCTTTTTGTTAATGATATGATCACAGATCGTAAATTAGATGTGCTTTGTTTGACAGAAATGTGGCTGAAACCAGATGATTATATTTTTTTAAATGAGTCGTTCCCCAAGACTACTGTTATACACATGAGCCTCGTCTAAAAAGCAAAGGGGGAGGTGTTGCTGCACTTTACCTTTAGCATTACTCAGAAGTCTAATTTTAACTACAATTCTTTTCAAACGATAGTACTTAATATAATGTCTAATGTAAATGATAAAACATTTTTAGACTTTCTTCTGGCTACTGTATACAGGCCACCAGGGCACTACACAGACTTTATCAAAGAATTCTGTGACTTTTTATCAGAACTAGTACTGGCCACAGATAGTGTTCTTGTCGTTGATGATTTTATTCCATGTAGATAATAACTGAGATGTTTTGGCACTGGCTTTTAAAGAGATTTTCAACTCGACGTTACAATTCTTCAGCAGAGTGAAGACATTTCAGATTATTGGCCAATTATCAACATCAATATTTTCATTTTACAATTATTGACATTGGCTCTCTGCCAACTCTGTCAGAACTCTGTACTCTAGAGCAATGCCCGTCCACTGGCTAATCTGATTTGTTGGGAGTCACGAGTCTGGCCAATAAACACGCAAGGCTGAAAGCAGTGCACGTATTGCTCTCTCACACATACTTGCTAACTGGAGCGCATCAGTTGAAGACAGCAGCGGACTTTGCTAAAGTTGCAATTAATCATTATTCCCTACACTGACGTTGTAAAACACCTAAAAATAAGCTATTTATGTTGACAAGCACCCCATTTACCCAAGTTTACTTGGACCAACAGCATGCGAGTTGAGCTAGTGTAATTAAAACCTATTTTAGCTTATTGTTCTACTAATAAGATTGTTGTACTACTCGACCGTATGAGTAAGTAAATATGTGGATAAGTTGCCTGTGAAGGTGGTCATGTTGCCTGCTAATAAACAATTTAATGGCGTTTTATGAAATGCAAAAGTGAATGTCTAATTTATTCAGTCCATTAAAATGCATTCAGAGCAATCACAAAATGTAAGATATGGGGGCAGAAAATGTATTCACTTATATAATTTCATATAGTAAGTGTTACCGTGCATCAGACGAGGCAGAACACGAGATTACAGATTAAAGTCTTTTACTGAACTTCATCAGTTGAATAACAGACAGGTACAAACCTCACTTCAAAGGAGAATCTATATATATATATCCGGAGGGCCGAGGCGGAGCCAACGGCTCCGGCGACAGAGCCGAAGGCGTGGACCTGGAAGAGCGCGGTGTAACAGGAGCGACAGAGGACGAAGGTGGAGCCGGAGGGAGGGAGGAGCCTGATGGAGCCCTAGGGACAGACCGCCGAGCCGAAGGTGGAGAAGGGAGGTCCCGAAGCGACGGATGGTCGACGATCGACCCAGGCGGAGCTGGAGGGACGAGGGAGCCCGGTGGAGCCAGTGCGATGACAGACCACGGTGGAGTTGAGGGAGCTAGGATACTAGGTAGAGCTGGAGGGTCGAAGGGCCGAGGTGGAGTCTGGGCCTCGGAGGCTGACGGCAGAGGTGAGGGCGTCACAGCCCCTGGAGGAGCTGAGACCTCAAAGGCCCGAGATGAGCCCGAATGCCCAGAAGGCGATGCATGGAGGGGAGCTGAGGGGCTGAAAGGGACCAGGGAGGACAGGGCAGAAGACCAGGCTGAAGACAGAGGAGGTGGGAGAGGGAGGCTGGGTGGGTGGGAACTCGGGGGCAGGCTCAGGCGGCTATGGGGCAGGCTCAGGCGGCTCTGGGGCAGGCTCAGGCGGCTCTGGGGCTGGTTGTGGCGGCTCTGGGGCTGGCTGTGGCGGCTCTGGGGCTGGCTTGGGGTGCAGCGTCGGCTGAGGGGAACAGACGGGCAGAGCGTTGAGATGACGAGTCAGGGCGTGAAGTAGTTCGGTGACGGCTTCAGATAGGCTGGGAGTTGTGGGATCCATGACATGAAACAGAAACAAAAATCCAAACAGACAAGTAATCCACAAAACTTCACGTCATGACGAATTACTGGAATATAATTCCGTTTTTTTCGGTCTGGTGTACTGTTATCGTGCATCAGACGAGGCAGAACACGAGATTACAGATTAAAGTCTTTTACTGAACTTCATCAGTGGAATAACAGACAGGTACAAACCTCACTTCAGAGGAGAATCAAGAACACATACATGTACACGTACACGTACACGTACACGTGCACGCGCACGTACGCACATACACATACGTATACATACGTACATACACATACGTATACATACGTACATACACATACGCATATACGTATACATACATATATACATATCGCATCGATATATGCGTGACGATATACATACGATGCGATATCGTATATCGATATATATGCGATGCGATATCGCGATATACATAATGTCGATGCATATCGTGCGACATACGTGATACGATATCGCATATGCGATATCGCATATATCGATGCGCACGTGATACATACGATACATATCGCATACACGCACGCGACGCGACGCGACGCGCGCATCGCGTGCGCGACGCACGCACGCACGCACGCACACACACACACGCACACACACGCGCACACACGCTGCACGGTTTGACAGGCAACGTACGAGAACAAACGAGAGGTGCAAGGTGAAACCGTGACAGTAAGTATCACACAAAAAATGCAGTTTTTTTTTTCAAATATCAGCATGATTACAAATGAGGTAGTTCAACAAACAAGAAGTTGGTACTAAGAGATTTATGTTTTAGATATATTATTGCCAGGTTTTGCTCTACAAACAAAAATAATTCCGAACAAAGCCATGACACATTTTGTATCACTTAGCAATGCTTACTTATGTTGGGAATACACCACAAGATAATCGGGCTGATTTTGGGTCAATTTCTCCCCTTCCTACAATCCTAGGTAACCTCATGTAGAAATCCTCATGTGTGGGGGGAACCCTGAGGACAAACGCATGTTCTATATGGAGATTATCACGTAAAATGAAACAATATTCAATTAGAAAGTGAGCTGACAGAAGACGGAAACATAACAAACTCAGTCATGGCGCAGCGGCAGCACAAAACGATTTGGACAACGACTTCACCCAAACACTTTTCTTTTTTTTCTTTAATTTTCTGTCAGAATTCCAAACTATCATAGCAATTTCTTCCTGCCATGTTTATTCTCAAGTCTCGAGAGATTTTGCAAGACTTCCCTTGTTCACATTTGGGACTAGGTTGAAAATCTGTTGGTGTGTGTTGTGCTGTCTTTGTCACATCGCTGCTCACCACACACTATAGCAGCAAATCGGTTAAATCTAGGATTTTGTGTCCTCATGTTTGTGGTATCTCACATTTTGAAGATCTTATAAGATTTGAAAAATCTTTTCGTATGAACCCAGCATTACTTTCTTTCTTACTTGTTTTCATTTTTAAATAATCTCAAATATCAGTATTCAAGGTATTATGTTTTAAATATCAAAACATTATTTTTGCATTTGTAACTGATGGAAATCATGTAACACATATGGAAAGGGTACAATCCAATAAAGTTATCAACAATCACTTGGAATGTTTGTAAAAAAAAAATGTTCTGGGAACAAAAATAAAACTTCCCACTGAAAACGTTCCAACACCATTTTGTATTCTCTTGGGGATGTTTTTAGAAAATTTTTAGAACTAAACATTTCTAGTTGGGTTACTATAAGTTTTACCATTGTTATTTTTAATTTTGACAGTAATTTTCATTTTTACAAGAGACATATATATCGGTTCAAAATATCGATTATTACAGATCAAGTAGATCGATAATCAATATTTTGAACCGATATATATGTCTCTTGTAAAAATGAAAATTACTGTCAAAATTAAAAATAACAATGGTTTTGACAAAAACTGTCTTTAAATGCTTATAAGCATATCTTGTATTTTGAAAATTGTTCATAGTAACATTAATAATAATAATTCATTGGCATCGACCCTGAAAAACACATATCGGTCGACCCCTAGTCTGACCCCTAGTCGATCAATTTCCATACCAGACTGTAATACAGCTTGTAAGAATGCTCTCAACTGCACAGCGATAGAAGTTCTTCAGAATAGCTGAGAAAAAGTGGTTTCTTTCTCAGTAGTCTCTGAAAAAAGAGGCGCTGATGGGCATTTTTGATCAGGCTGGAGGTGTCAGTAGACCAATTTGAAGCTGGTAACACGTTCAACCATCATTACGTTAATGCAGATGGGGGATTGTGTGTTACCTTTCCTCTTCTTGAAGTTCACAATGAGCTTCTTAGTCTGGTAGTGTTTAGGTGTAGGTTGTTGGGAGTGTGTGTTACCTTTACTCTTTTTGAAGTTCACAATGAGCTTCTTAGTCTGGTAGTGTTTAGGTGTAGCTTGTTGGTTGTTGCACTTGTAACGGTGGTGGCCACCCTAACATAATTTTTTTTTTCTTTGGGCACCAAGACAGGATAATCCTGACAAAATTTAAATTAACCCAGGATAGTAAAAAAAGAACCACCTGTTACAATATTAAATCACAAAAACAGTCAGAGAAAAACTCTGTTCACAAGGGAAAATTTATTCCACATTGTCCATAATAATAATAATAAAATAAAAAACTAAAAAAAACAGTCATTCCCATTCAAGCCGCATCAGATCTCACCGTCACTCACTCACGTTCTCATTCACCGGACTTTTAGAACTACACCACCCAGGATCCTTTGCACCGCAATCACGCCAGCTGGAATCACCTTCACCTGTTTGTCATCATCCCGGACTCTTTAAATATCGTTTGTTTTCAGTTCTCCTTTGTCAGATATTGGTTTGCTTAACCGGCATATCGCCATACTGACCTTCTTCTTCTTCTTACTATCCCTTTCGCTTATGTGAAATGTATCTTTGATGTTGTCATTGATTGTCTCATCGAATGTAACCTTGAAATGTTACCTTGTATGTAACTTTGACTAATACCTTGATTCTCTCATTGATAGTAACCTTTAGTGTTACCGTGAATGTAAAGTAATACTTATACTTTCGTTTCCCTCGCTATTTGTTATCTTACCTGTGTTTGCTCTTTAGTTATATGCCGGTTTACTTTGTTCATAATCTTTCTGTTGTATTTATACCTGATTTAAGTTTAGTAAATAACCCTTTATTTGTTATCTTCGTTTACCTGTGTCTTTCATCCACCAGCACATAACAAGTACGTTGTGCATTTACAAGTTCCGTGCAGGAATTGCATCACACAGGTTTGCAGACATGAAGGATTCGGGAGAGTGTTTTTGGGTGTCGTCAGACAACAGAATAAGAGGATTAAGAAGCCGTCACTTGTCTTCAGAACAGTTTTACTAAAGCCAGACGATCTTGGAGTGCAGCGCTTAAAAGTGGGATGAATCTCCGCAACACACCAGACATCGCTCACAGGAAGCAACAGTTCGACAAGCGGCCGTCTTTCCACTTTGCACGGTAATCCCCTCACTCACACTGCAATCCTTACTTATGACGCAAAACAATCTCAGGTCCGACCTGCTTCCCTATATCCTACTTCATTCCGCTGTTAATTGAAACACTCCACCCACATCACGCAAAGTGAAAGTAAAAGTAAAAGTCAACAAAATGTTGTTGTGGCGCAAAGTTTTTGCATCGCCACACTCTCCCTCCCTGGAAGAAAACAACCCATGGTTGTTTACAAGAAAAATATGTATTAGAAACCTAGGAATTCTTCATCTCCAGAGGTTTCTTCAAATAGCTCACAGAGTTTTTGTTATTCCAAGGACTCCAATTCCTCCACTGTTGGAAAACACATTTTTAAGTTACAGACATGTGCTGTACGTACATATTTTCCAGTGTCTTCTATGGCTATTTGATAGTTTATAGGACCCAGCTGCTTCAAGATACGGTAAGGTCCCTTCCATTTTGGTGCTAACTTTGCACTACATTTATGTTTTGCACTTGATTGTGGAAAGTTTCGCAGCCATACTCTGTCTTTTCTTTTAAATGTTAACTCTCTCCTCTTTTTGTTATAGTTCCTCAGTTGTCTCATCTTGGCCTTTTCACTACTTTCTTTGGCTTGCATTTGCAGCTGATGAAGATGATGAACCACATCATAAGAAGCAGTGTCTTGGAGTCAAGTTAAGGCCATGAAGCATTTTGTTCACTGGACCTTGGAGTTTTCTGCCAAGCTAAAGTTCTGCTGGGGATAATCCAGTCGTCTCTTGGATGGCTGAGTTCAAGGCAAATCGGAACTCTGATAAGAACTGATCCCACTTCTTATGATTGTTGTAATGAACAGCGGAACAAAGGACATTCCAGGGTCCAGTTTATGACAGGGCCCCTCTCTAACTGCTACAATGGAGGATGGTTTGCTCAGTTGTGATTGGACGTTGGCAGGTTAACACAACCAGATGCCCAGTGCCATCAGATAAGGAGACTACAGGGACTGCCAGATACCCCTGGGGGGTTAAGATAGGGAAGGAGAGGACCCCTTTTTCGTTGGTCCACAGGATGCCCCTTATCACCGTTACTTTGATCCTAAGGCCCAGGCGAGGATGGCAATAAAATTCCTTTGATCCTCCAGATACAGCACGTCAGGGTGCTGGCCATGTGGCACACAATAATTGCAACAAGGACAGTCAAACCTTCCACATTTATACAGAAAGAACTGTTAAAAATGGACATTACAATTGCACAATTGCATGCTGAACATACCAAAATGGTGTTGTATGCGTAAATGTAACTGGAATGTCATAAAACATGTGTAAACCCACCTGTAGCCCTGAATGTAGGTACAAATGATTATTCCAGCCTTTTTACTTCATGTTTGGTATGTATGCGTTCAGTACATGGTCAAGAGTATTGTGAAAGTGGTTTGGACAGGGAAAGATGCATAGATAAAGGTTCAGGGACATTTTTCTAAAAATGGACTCTCACACTAGGCAAACAAGTTCCACACAGCTGGGGAAGGGTGGGCCACACGGCGTGGCCAGCCTCCACCCAAATGACCAATCACCTTGTTGGAAACGGGAGCACCGAATTACAGTCTCCACCTCACCAGAAAGAGATAAAGTCCCTCACCAGCGGATCCACCTTTGTTCTGAGCTTTCTGACCAAACTAGGAAGAAACAACAGTACAGCTAAGGTTAAGCTTTGCGAGCAGACCTTAAATCGTACCACTATCTGCACGGGTGGACCTTACCAACCTTCACGGCCCTCCCAGCCTCTCAGCTCGACTGCAACGACTCCATCACACCTGGGACTTTAACAATCTTTCTGGTGCAGCACAGTTCACCTCTCAATGACTGGTATTCTCTGAGAGCGATTCCATGCCTTTCGGACTGCAACCTACAAAGCCTGTAAAGGACGCCCTCGACGCCGGACTAATCTGGACTGTGTGGAACGTAAATATACTTTTCCTTCCAAACCTCTTTCAGAGACCTTGGCACTAGTAAATGCATTATTGTTTAGTATGTACTACTCAGCAGGGGGTATAGGGGTTATCTTTTGGGAGTTGACAGCCTAAGAATATCCTCCTGCCACCATATTAAGCAACAGCATTGCATTGTGTCTATTCAAGTCATTGCCTCCATACAATAATTCAATTTCCCTTTCCTTTGTCAAACATCTTGTTAAAGCGTTATTCAGTTATAGTTTTATTTCATTTACATGTATTCCCCAGTAGTTATTTACCTTTGCATGTTTAGTGAATAAATCCCTTTTGCATTTGTACAACTGTGTCTTTCTTGTGTTGGTAATCAGAGGCTCTACAAGTTAGCACGAATATCACAAAATCCTTCGGATACCCCAGGTGACTTACTCCCTCCACTAATTTTTCTTATCATATTATCTATGATTTATGTTGGATAATTCCAACAAATGTTGAGGTGGAATTCCTCAGCTGGTGCCCCGAATTAAAGGGAGGGAGAGGTCATCTGACACACACACACACACACACACACACACACACTTGAAGTGACGTGGGGTCAAGTCTCACTAACACCTCTAGTGTCCTGTGTGAGGCATTAATTGGTGCCCCGTGTGAAGATCACTACATTGTCATCGACGTAGGCTGCCATCATGTTTTTGAGGGTGCGATTAACTCTTTCCGTCATGTTGGTTTGTGGATGGTATGCTGTAGTTAGTTTGGGTGTAATGCTCCAATTTTCACACAGCTCTCTGAACACAGCGGAGACAAACTGAACGGCCCCGTCTGAGAGGAGGAAATCTGGCACGCCCCATCGAGTCAGGATCTCTTTTCTGAAGATGGAAGCAACTGAGCAGTGGCCTGACTGATGGGGAACAGCTCATTGAGAATAATAATCCACAAAAACAAGCAGGTATTCATTTTGGTTTGAACTTCTTGGTAATGGGCCCATGATATCGACTCCCAGCATTTGGTTTGGGCGAGTGGTAGTAATTTGCTGCAATTTTCCAGCAGGTTTTTGATTATAATTTATGGTTTGACATTTTATACAGGTTCATGACGTTTTACATCGGACCACATGCCATGCCAAAATGCCACTTCCTGGAGTCATTTGTTTGTTTTGAAGATTCCTCCATGGCCACTAAGAGGACTGGAGTGGTAGTGCTGCAGCAGAGAAGGCCGTGGACTGCTGGGAACGTACACTCGGTAGTGCAATTGGTTATTTGGCTGGTAAGTTTTCTGATATAATTTGTCCTCAACAACTTCATATTGGTTCATCAGACTTGTACTGTTCTCTGCAACTGCTTGCAATAGTTTTGTGACCTCAGGGTCTTTGTGCTGTTCCTCCCACAAAACAACATCTGACAATGGAAGCTCTGGCTCCTTGTGGCTTGTGTACAGACTGCAAGTTGAGGTTGGTGAAGACCTGGATAGTGCATCTGGGGCTACATTGAGTTTCCCTTTTCTCTACTCAATGATGAAATCAAATTTCGGCAGTCGTAGGACCCAACGGATGAGACGGCTGGTGGTTTTGGTGGAACCCATAACCCATTGCAGGGCAGAATGGTCAGTGACAACTGTGAAGAGTTTGTGTTCGAGGTAGTATTGCCATTTTTCCAAAACCCACACGACTGCCAGACATTCTTTTTCTGTTTTCCTGTTAAAGTTCTACTTGCATATGTGACCACTTTTTCTGCATGCTTGTGTTTTGCCAAAATGGCACCCAAACAGTGCCATTTTTCAGTGAGTTGAGGGGTTCGGCTATTCTTGAAAAGTTCGGGACAAACCGATGGTACCAGCCAGCCAATCCAAGGAACCTTTTGACCTCCTTCAGGTTTTTAGGCACAGGGTAGGAGTGAATGGCCTCTGTCTTACATGGATCTGCTGAGATGCCTTGGATGCTTACAACATGTCTTAGAAAGGTAATCTCTTGCAGACAAAACTTGCTCTTCTTTAAATTAATAGTTAGACCAGCAGTCTCCAACCTGTGGAGGACAGTCTGAAGGTCATAAAAGTGCTGGGTGATCGAAGGTGAGTGAATAATTATCCCAGGCCATCTTTCCACTTTGCACGGTAATCCCCTCACTCACACTGCAATCCTTACTGATGACGCAAAACAATCTCAGGTCCAACCTGCTTCCCTATATCCTACTTCCTTCCGCTGTTAATTGAAACACTTCACCCACATCATGCACAGTGAAAGTAAAAGTCAACAAAACGTTGTTGTGGCACAAAGGTTTTGCATCACCACACACTACTTAGCCAGATGCTTCACCTCCTCTCTGTACTCATCGTTGTTGCTGATGAGGCCAATTACAGTAGTGTCATCTGCAAACTTGATTATGGTATTAGATTTATGCACAGGTCTGCAGTTGTGAGTGAACACACAGGGCCTAAGCACACAGATTTGTGGTACGCCGGTGTTCAGGGTGATGGTTGAGGAGGAGGTGTTATTTAACCTAACATGTTGTGGTCTGTTGGTCAGAAAGCCCAATATCTAATTACAGATATACATGTTAATGCCAAGGTCATCAAGTTTGGTAATCAAGTTGGAGGGGATGACTGTATTGAATGCTGAACTGAAATCAGCAAACAACATTCTGGAGTAATTGTTCTTGTTTTCTAGGTGAGTTAGTATGGTGTGCAATGCTGTGGAGATGGTATCCTCAATGTTTTTATTTATGAGCACACGTCCAGGAATTCCATCAGGGCCGGCAGCTTTGCGTGTATTAATCCAGCTTAAAGTAACACAGACTTATGAGGTGGAAAATGTGAGGGGCTGGAGGTTTGTAATCGGTTCGAACTTGGTGCCTGTTTTCTGATTTGCTTTTTCGAGACTTTTATGCTCGCTTTTGTCACGGAGCCGATGCCTTCAGCATCGGATTCCCCCCATCACGTCACCCGGTCACTTTCCCCAGCATATTGAAAAGGACTTCATTTCCCATGTTACTTTGCACCAGCGCACCTGTTTAGTATTTGTAATCTTGTTTGCACTAGTCATCTTGTCATCACCCGCACCTGTTTTATATCATTTAGCGTTTATTGGTTGTGTTATTTATAGTCTGTGTTCTATGTGCACTTTGTCGGGTATTGTTGTTTAGTTTGGTTGTGTGGGCATTCTGTTGTCGTCTCTGGATGTTATCCGTTCCTGTGATCTGCTACTCTGTGATGCCTTGATGATATTACCTGGATAATCTCTGTTCTTGTACCTGTTTCCCTGGAAATCTTTGTGCCTCAAGAGTTCAGTAAAGACTTTTACTAAGATATTCTCTGGTGTTCTGTCTGATCTAACCCAGCACCGTAACAGCTTTGAGACTTAAGACGCTTTAAGACGCTTTGAGACTCATCGCTTTTGAGACTCATCATTTTTGAGACTTTAATGCTAGTCACTACATTAATGCTAATCCTCTCTTACACAGTTACACTATGCCTTATTGCATAAACATAACATAAACATAAATTAATTATATCATAACTAATAAAATCAGACCCAATCTAAATTCTGTGAAAATCACCAGACCCCTAATTCAGTGTATAATATCGGCCATATTTATTGTATACCAGCTTAACACTAACACTAACACAATTATAAATAAATGATATCACAACTAATACAAAAATCAGACCCAATCAAAATTCAATAAATCTATTACATCGCTATAAATCAAAAACTTTTTATCAAATTAATGATTGCAGCTATGACACGTCAGAGGAGAAGTGAGCCAGGGTTCTCCCAAGGTTTTTTTTCTATATATTTTCTTCTTTTTCTTCCTATTTTTATCTCATTTTTTCTGGTGATATTAGATATTAAATTAGTTTAGGGTTTTGTAAATCCTGTTACCATTTGATCCTAACTATCTTGACCGTAGCAGGGAACTCAATGACTGCCATCTTGACCATGTAACGGCAGGTACAGAGGACTCAATCGCTGATCAAAAAAAGGGCGTTTATTCTGAACTTCAGACACAAAACAACAAAGGAAAGAAACAAAGTCAGGTGAATGCAGTGGTGTGGCAACTCCAGCGCACACATCCACTGAGACAGAGAGCTGAGACAAATAGCTGGAAACGTCCAGTGTAGCGTTCTCAATGCGGCTTCGCTATCCACAAATGACGTGGGATTAGTGCCTCGTCTGAGGATCCTGGACACAATACAAATGTTAATGCACGGCCAAGAGGCAACATAACATGTAACATACCCACGCCGAGTGAAGACAAAGACAGGCAATAAATAGGCAGAGGAAAATGGGAAACAGGTGTGGACAGAACGAGCATGTGGCGCCGCGCATTAGCGCTGATTACCACTCCCGGTAAGGGTGACAAATGACATTACAAAACAAACACCATGCACCTGACAGACCATGGCAGGAAACTCTTGGGAACACTGGGCTGGGAACCACTGGAGCGACCGGAGTCGAAAAAACCGGACTCGGGACCACTGAGATGTTTTATTTCTGTTAGTTCTGAACAACCTGTTGCTCCAAACAGTGTAGTCTCTCCGGCCTGAACATTGTGTCTAAAACGCTGCGCTTGCCTCTTGCGGGACCGGGATTCTTTTCCACATTGCCTGCTAAAATTAAGAGAAGGCCAACAACTACCGCAGTCCACCCACAAGCACACCCCGATAAAGGGTAATTGTGGCTGGTTTAAGCTTTTTTTAAACGCGGGATGGGAATATTGGCCTATTCTCTGCCTCCATTGTTCAATGGTGATCCTCTTGATACCGGAAGTCCAGACTTGCCTGTATACTGTACATTTTGGAAAGACCAAGCAGATGCCCTCTCTATGTCAGTTAAAGTTGATTAGCTGTCATGACTAATCAAATCATATCATAACAAAATCAAATGTATAACGTAAATCATAATTTGATCGCAACATAACACATTCGAAAGAAGGACATAACTTTTTCAGGAGTGTATTCAAAACCCTCTAAAATAGCAAATGAATAGAATAAAGAACTGAAGCTTGCGCACACGAGATGAATAAACACTTACTTGTGATTGGGTAAATCTTAGTTCATTCAAATATACCTAAAAATCCTGAGAACGTGACCAGGAATTTGGGGTACTGTGGAATTTGGGGTAAGTGCAGGGGACAAAATCACCTTTATCTAAAAGTATGCATCTTGTGTCCCCCCGTCCCCTGCGGCTGCTACGCCCCTGGCCAGGGATGTCAATTTATACAAAGTGCCATTATCGATCTTCATTTAAATTAACTATCAAATAATCAATTTCCCATTAATTTTAATATTGCAATATGCCTCTACTGCAGTAAAATATAGCCAAAGAATGACAGGGTGTCATTCAAAACCCCAGTTTTCTCACCTGAACGTAAAAAGATTTCTTAGTCTAAAAAAAGGCTAGTGGCAGTGTAAAATAAGTAGGGATGTCCCGATCAGGTTTTTTTGTCCTTGAGTCCGAGTCATTTGATTTTGAGTATCTGCCGATACCGAGTCCCGATCCGATACTTCTATAATACATAAAAAAAGAATAAAGAAGAGCGAAGAAACAGATCCAGAATGTTCCTTATTTTTTATTTAATTCACCTTATTTTAACATTCAATAACTCTGTTAACAAACAGAGCACTTCTGTGAGGTAGCTTGAACAATCAAGTAATAAATATTGTGAAATTCTTCACTTTTGGACTTTAGTGCAACAGTAAATATAAAAAAAGTCTAATATAAAAACAAATAGTACCTCAACTTAAAATACCCGGCAGGCATGTAAACAAATAAAAAAATAAAAGTGCCACAGTGTTTGCAAAGCCAGTAATGTGCTTTTAGGAACTGCACTCCTAACTCTTACTGCGCACGCGTTGCTGTTTTTAATGTGAAATGAACCCAGGCGTAACTCTGGTGCATTCGGTTAATTTCTCCTTGTGTTTGCTGTGAGTGTTTCACGCATGACCTAGCTTAAGTTTTATCGAGTAAATGATTATGGACAATTAATCGCCAATTAATCATTAGCATCCTTAAAATGGTCAGTGACAGAAAAAACATATCAAGTGCTGCTTCTTTTCCTTCCCTCTCAGATTGCGTCATGCTAATCAAACACTGGCTCTCTCACTGCGTAAATAGAGTTTCTATCTTTTTTTGTCTTCTTGCCAGAGAGGCAGTTGTCATTATCCTGATTTCAAACCTGTGAGTTGCCTGCCAATCCTCGCCTACACGCTAATGTAGCCGTGCAGTTACTGCAAGGGCCTGGCTTGGGAAAGGATGACCTAAATTGGACTGACATGCAGCTGGTCATGAGGGCAGTGGAATGGGGTTGAGTGGTGAACAGAGAGAAAGGGCAGGAGAAAGAGCAAGGCAGATAAAAATATCTGTGCTGGTGTTGAGACAGCAGGCCAGTGCTTTGGAATGGAATGGTTAGTGCCAGGCAATAGCTGCTAACTAGAGATTAAGTCTGGACTACATAATGAGCATAAGTGTTTGAGGGGTCATGTATGCCTGATGTCTGGCAAACACACACTGCCAAACACACTGACCTTAAAGAGCCTAATGCAGAGATGCACAGAAAACACACACACCTCTTACTGTGCCAAGGCCTATGGATGTCAGTGTGGCTGTAATTGGATTGCACAGTTCTCTGTGTGTGACAGAGAGACATCAAGCTAAGATAAGCTAAGCTAAGCATACACACAGCCGCTGATAAGGTCATGAAGTTGGATAGAGATTGTGTGCCAGGATTTGAAAGAAGATTGTTGTTTTTTGACAAAAATTTATACCATGTTATGCTAAAATGCTTATTTATCATATTGGAATATTGACATATCCATTATATTATTTGTAATAGTTGTTGTTGAGTCAAAATGTACCAAAGGCAAGTGAATTAAGAAATATATAAGCCAAAAATGGCTTTTAGTTGCCATGTATCTGTATTTTGCATTATTTTAAAATATATACACAGCTGTTTAAAGTCAATTGACTAAAATGTTATTGGTCTTAAAGGGATGTCTAGTGCTGTTTTAAGTATTCTGACTTTTTTATACTGTTAAAGAGTTGGATTTCCATGCTAAACATGCCCAAAGTGTCAAAAACGAGTTAAACGTATGACAGAGTATTTCTGTGCCAAATACACTTCTTTTATGGGTTCGGACAAGTTTCTGAAAGTGTATTATGTAATACAGAGCGGAATTCCTTCTCCAGGAAGAGCTTGAGCACACACCTCAATGAGAGCAAGAGCAAACGCATTATTTAGTTTTTAGACCATGAAACCACCAAAGAAGTGTGTTTTTGGTTGTGAAGAAAAAAAACGTTCAGCTTCCCAAAGAACCCAGCGTTAAATGAACAGTGGATGCAGTTTGTTTTCCAGGGTAGCAACACAGTTATGCAAGTCTGTATGTTTGTTTCTGAATGTTTTACAAACAAGGCTCAGTTTGACGCTGGATGTTTAAAACCGAGAGATGGCGCAGTCCCAACGATAAAAGTCAGAACCGCAGGTGGTGAGTAAAACATAGATTGAAACATCAAGGCAGAGCATTCAACAACACACACTACATACAAACGTATGTTTGTATTTAGTGTGTATGTAGTCAAAGAGGGATTGAGCAGAGAGAGTATATACAATAGCCCTTGATGAGGGAGATCCCTAACAAGGGATTCTGATGAGGGAAGCATACCAGCAACACCTGTTCTGAGTTTCCGAACTGTGTGTAAGGAAGCATAACAGGGCAACCTTGTTCAGAGCCTGCAGCCCAGAAAGGCAATAACAAACGTCAACAACAAGGTTAAGCCCAGGAGAGCAACCTTCACTTTAAGGTACCTTCATCTGCGTGTTTCAGATCGTCAAGGACCTTCTGCACCAGTTTTAGGGCCTCATCTGCGTGTTCCAGATCGCTAGAACCCTCTCAGTGCTCCAGGAGATTAGCATCCCACAGCGCTTCGTGTTCAATATCACTAACCAAACCTCTTTCTAGAGACCTTGGCATTAGTGTATTCTTTCAGTTTGTTTCAGTTTATGTCTTAGTTACCTGCATTTTTTCTTTACACTTCACCTTACTATCCTTTAGCTTTTTAGTATCATTTAGTAGTGTTGTTAGTTGAAATGCAACAGGAAGAGTTTTACATAAGTAAATTACAGAGGCTTGAGGAAATCAAGGAAGAGTTGCCATACAGTTTGGAATCGACAATGTCGTTTGGGCTCCATTAAGCGTATACCTTCAAATCATATAACATGGAACAACTCAGACAACCAGGTTTTGAAAGAAAGGGGCATCTGAAGATTTCCAAACAGTATTATTTTTTTAGCAAGAACCATACCCAACAACTGTAATGAACAGCAGAACAAAGGACATTCCAGGGTCCAGTTTATTACAGGGCCCCTATAGTGATCTTCACACGGGGCACCCATTAATAGTACGCCTCACACAGGACACTAGCGGTGTTAATGAGACTTGATCCCACGTCACTTCAAGTGTGTGTGTGTGTCAGATGACCTTTCCCTCCTTTTAACTCGGGGCACCAGCTGAGGAATTCCACTTCAACATTCGTTGGAATAATCCAACATAAATCATAAATAATATGATAAGAAAAATTCATAAATAATATGATAAGAAAAATTATGTAAAGTGGAGGGAGTAAGTCATATGGGGTATCTGAAGGATTTCGTGATATTCGTGCTAACTTGTAGAGCCTTTTACTGTATTATCAACACAAGGAAAACACAATTGTAATAAACGAGGATTTATTTACAAAAGACATCCAAGATTAACTAACATACTACTAAATGATACTAAAGCTAAAGGATATTAAGGTTGTGTGTAAAGAATGAAAAGAATGCAGGTAACTAAGGTATAAACTGAAATGAACTGAAAGAGTACACTAATGCCAAGGTCTCTAGAAAGAGGTTTGGTAAGTGATATTTACGTTCACGTGAGCAGTCCAATGGTGGCGACGTCTTCCACTGGTGAGGCTGGGCCTTGTTGCAGTGGAGAAGGAGTCTGAATCCGTTCAACAGCCTTGAACACAAAGCGCTGTGGGATGCTAATCTCCTGGAGCACCGAAAGGGCCCTGGCGATCTGGAACACGCAGATGAGGCCCTGAAGCTGGTGCAGAAGGTCCTTGACGATCTGGAACATGCAGATGAAGGTACCTGGAAATGAAGGTTGCTCTCCTGGGCTTAACCTTGTTGCAGACGTTTGTGATTGCCTTTCTGGACTGCAGGTTCTAAGCGTGGTTTCTCTACTTCAGACCTTGCGGGGAGACTCAGAACTGGGTGATCTGTTATGCTTCCTAGCACCACGGCCGGAAACTCAGAACGGGTGATCTGTTATGCTTCCTAGCACACAGGCTGGAAACTCAGAACGGGTGTTGCTGTTATGCTTCCCAGCACACAGCCTGGAAACTCAGAACAAAGAATTTGTGTTGAAAGGGTACTTTTATCCCCTTTCAGATATAAGGAGGAGATTGCATTTTGGCGCTTGTCCCTTGCAGGGCTGTGATTGGCTGATGATGTCAGAGAGGGCTCACTCATCCTTTTGCCTCAGTAGTGAACGTATTTTCATATATAAAGCACAGCATTAAAACTGTGTCTTCACTGTTTTACCTATGGAACTCTCACTTCCCAAACCACTTTCAAAATATCTTTGGCTTTGTTCTGAATACAAAGAGTATAAACATGACAAAAAGATGTTAAACTATCATGCATGAATTCATTCATATGTGAATAGCATTTGTAAAACTTCCGTATTTAACACAAATGACTATTACCAAGTACGTTCTCAAAGAGTACAGAATGAATATGTGATAGTTTGTTTCCATTTTTATAAATTAAGGAATGTAGGGATGTGTCCTTTGTTTAGCCAAAGCTGCCGCATGGCCAGTTAATTACACGCCACATGTGGAGGTCCTGAGGAGTTTTATGGCCAGGCTGGCCTGAATCTTTGGGTGAGGGTTTTAGTTTGATGATAAGGCTGCCCTATAGAGGGTGTCTGGCAGTTTCTCTGGTAGCCTTATCTGATGACACTGGTCCCTTGTTTACATCAAATAGGGACCCTGCTGTGAAGTTGGGACCTGAAATGCCTTGTGGGGTGCTGTTCACTACACCCCTCTCTAACTGCTACAATGGAGGATGGTTTGCTCATTTGTGATTGGACGTTGACGGGCTAACACAACCAGATGCCCAGTGCCATCAGATAAGGAGACTACAGGGACTGCCAGATACCCCTGGTGGGTTAAGATAGGGAAGGAGAAGACCCTTTTTCATTGGTCCACAGGATCCCCCTTATCACCGTTACTTTGATCCTAAGGCCCAGGCAAGGATGGCAATAAAATTCCTTTGCATGCCAAGCATGCCAAGGTGCTGGCCATGTGGCACACAGTAATTGAAACAAGGACAGTCAAACCTTTCACATTTATACAGAAAGAACTGTTAAAAATGGACATTACAATTGCACTTCACAAATGCTGAACATACCAAAATGGTGTTGTATGCGTAAATGTAGCTGGAATGTCACAAAAACATGTGTAAACTCACCTGTAGCCCCTGAATATAGGTACAAATGATTATTCCAGCCTTTTTACTTCATGCTTGGTATGTATGCGTTCAGTACATGGTCAAGAGTATTTGGAAAGTGGTTTGGACAGGGAAAAATGCATAGATAAATGTTCAGGGACATTTTTCTAAGATAGACTCTCACACTATGCAAACAAGTTCCACACAGCTGGGGAAGGGTGGGTCCACATGGCGTGGCCAGTCTAAAAAAGGTATAGAATCTGTGGTAAAATAATCATCATTGATCTTTCCAACCATTGATAACGGAAGTAGCCTCCATCTACCAATATTATCCTTCAGTTTATCAATCATTGGTAAAAAATTTAGTTTAAATATGTTTTAGGATTCCTAGGAATCCCTAAGCCAAGATAAGTGAAGTGATCTTCAACTAGTTTGAAAGGCAAAGAACCAAAGTGATTGGGATTTGTATGCTTAGAAAGTGGCATAAATTCACTTTTGGACCAGTTAATAGTATACCCGGATAACTTGCCAAAGGCGTTAACATAATTAAGCAAATGAGGCACTGATTTGACTGGATCAGAGAGACATATTAAGAGGTCATCTGCATATAGACTAACCAGTGCTTCATTACTCCCGAACTTTATTCCGTGAACATGGGGGTGGCTTCTAATCCCTACTGCCAATGGTTCCAAGGCAATATCAAAAAGAAGAGGGGAAAGAGGATCCCCTTGTCTGACTCCCCGATGTAACTCAAAGGGTTTAGATTTATTAGCATTTGTTAGAATAGATGACGAAGGATGTAAATACAAAACTTTTACCCACTTAATAAATCCACTTCTAAATCCGAAATGCTCAAGTGCTTGATGTCGGTTACGTTAGCCGACTGTTGAAAGGATTTACCACCTTGCGGTAGTTTTTTTGACGGCATCGATGCGATTTGAACCTTCAGATAGAGTGCTATAGATTTCGGGTTAACTTTTAGCCCGATTAAAGCAAGTTAAGAGACTAATAATTAGCAGTTTTATCAACTTGGATGTGGAGCAGTAGTAAAACACGTCTACCTCCTACGCTGCTCCATAGCGCCCCCCAGTAGTGTTGTTAGTTAGTCCTGTATGTCTTTGTTAATAAATCCTCTTTTATTACAAATGTGTCCTCCTTGTTTTGATAATACAGTAAAAGGCTCTACAAGTTAGCAAGAATCTCACAAAATCCTTCAGATAAACTAGATGATTTACTCCCTCCACTTTACATACATTTTTTATCATATTATTTATGATTTATGTTGGATTATTCTAATGACGAATGTTAAGGTGGAATTCCTCAGCTGGTGCCTCGAGGTAAAAGGAGGGAGAGGTCATCTGACACACACACTTCAAGTGACAAGGGATCAAGTCTCACTAACACCTCTAGTGTCCTGTGTGAGGTGTACTATTAATTGGTGCCCTGTGTAAAGATCACTACATAATTGGTGCCCCGTTTTAAGATCACTACACAGCAAGGCTCCATCTCTCCATCTTCGCGGATCTTCTGTCTGAAAACTGAAAATAATCAGGAAAGATAAATTAGAGAACGGTACATTTTCCAATGAGATAAAAGTGTTTAGATGACACACAATCTTTCTTTTTTTCCCCAATATCTGTTTATTGAACTTTTACAATAATAACAGGATGCAAATACAAAGGAATCATGAACAAATATTTTCTCAACCCCCCACCCCTCAGAGAAAGAAAATAAATAAATAAAATAAATAAGTATACATATATATACATACATACATACATACATACATATACATGCATACATATAAAATAAAAAATAAATAAATAAAATAGAAAGAAAATTAATAATAATAATAACAAAATACATTTAAAAAATAAATAAATAATAATAATAGTATAATTAAGCAAACTAAGTAAAATATGAATGAGACTCATAACATCTCTCAGCCAGTCTTCGAAAGATGGGGGGAGTTTTTGTTTCCACAGCAGTAGAATGCGCCGTCTAGCTAATAATGTTAAGAAAGCAAAAGTCTTTGTGGTGTTTCTGGGCACACCAGTGACATTTGGAGGAAGTCCAAAAAGTGCAACCAAAGGGCAAGGCTTGATCTGTTTCTTTGTCACTAAAGATAAACAATTGAAGATTGATAGCCAAAAGAAAAAGAATGGATAACATAACCAAAACATATGTATTAAATCCGCAGGGGCCTGATGGCAATGGTCACAGAGAGGATCAATACCAGGCTTGATTTTTGCCAGCCTCACTTTTGTCCAGTAAATTCGATGAATAAGGTTTAATTGGATAAGGCTGTGGCGTGCACAAATAGAGGAGGTATGAACACGGGACAGGATCTGGTTCCAAGTATCATCGTCAAATGTGAGGGAGAGATCCCGCTCCCATTGTTGTTTAATAAAAGAGAGAGAGGAAGTGGAGATGGAGGAAATCAGCCTGTATAGCGTAGACAACACACACCTTTTATCTAAGGCTACCTCAAGAATATGATCAAGCGGAGATTTTGGAGGAAGATTCGGAAAATCAGGGAATGAGTTTTTAACAAAATTTCGGAGCTGCAAATATCTAAAAAAATTGTGTACTAGCGAGAGAGATTTTTTTTCAATTGAGAAAAGCTGGGAAAGACATTATCAATGTAAATATCCTTGACAACCAAAATCCCTGCTCTCTGCCAAATATTAAATGCCTTGTCATTAAGTGAAGGGGGGAATAAAGGGTTATGATTTATAGGTGAAGTCACTGGCAAGCGCTGAAAGCCAAAATGGTTTCGGAATTGGGACCAAATTCGTAACGATTGCCAGACAATGGAATTACCAGCGCAAGATGGCAGTAAGAGGGCCACATAATAGTGTGGCAGGCGAGGCAGGAAAACAGGAACCCTCTTCAATACTGACCCAAGACGGGACCCAATCACTGAGCCCAAAATGACTTTGAAACCAGAATAATGTAGAATGTATATTTGCTGCCCAGTAGTAAAATAAGAAATTAGGAAGGGCAAGCCCGCCCTCAAGCTTTGGTTTCTGAAGTTTTTCTCTACGAATTCTGGCTGGTCCTTTGTTCCAAATAAAAGATGAGATATGTTGATTTAGAGTCTTAAAGAAAGATTTGGGTATAAAAACTGGGACACATTAAAATAAATACAGAAATCTAGGTAAAACATTCATTTTCACAGAATTTACACGCCCAGCCAATGAAAGGGGGAGAGCCGACCAGCGAGTTAAATCTTTCTCAACTTGTAGTAAAGTTTGGAGCGTAATAAAATTAGCCTTAAACAAATCTAAGTACTTACGTGTAATTGTTACTCCTAGGTATTTAAAACTGTGGACAGCGACTTTAAATATTGAAGTACTCAAAATGGTAAAATTGGTAAATCAGATATTGTAAAATTTATTGGATATAACTCACTTTTATTTACATTCAATTTATAACCGGAGAAGAGGCTAAAGGAGTTTATAATTCTCAGAATTTCAGGCAGAGAAACAGCTGGATCAGAGATATTGTCACGGATATCAGTCCTCAGCATTGGGCTCTTCTGTTCCTGTCACTCGTTCATTGTCACCGGACTTCTAAACTACATGTCCCATAATCCATTGCACCGCACCCGCCATCAGTTTGTGATTGTCTGCACCTGTACCTGTTAATTTGTTTTGTTATTTAAACCCTGTCTTTTGTTTCAGTCTTTGTCTGAGATTAATGTTGTGTATACATGTTATGTAAGTCTTACCCTTGTATTCGCTGCATTGGAAAGTTTATCTGTTGGAATATCTCAGATGTTATTTGCCTGTACCTGGAAAGTTTACCTGTTGGAATATCTCAGATGTTATTTGCCTGTACCTGGAAAGTTTTACCTGTTGGAATATCTCTGATGTTTGTCTACGCTCAGTGAGTTACCTGTTTGGATTTATTGCCTGCATCGCTGATGGTCAGCTGCCAGAACCCGTTTGGAATAGTATTCTCTCTGTGTTTGTACCTGAGTTTGCCGGTTGGATATGTTTGTATCTTGATGCTGGGATTTCATTCTGTTTGACATCATTTGCATGCGCTGTCCATTTGACAGCGCTCTTCATTCGTTCAGTAAACCTGCCTCTTTGACTTCAACTATCTGACTCTTGTATAATCCATAACAGATATAGAGCAACACATCATCGGCATATAATGAGATTTTGTGAACAGCATCAGCTCTCTTAATTCCCTAAATAGCCTGCTCACTACGAATGGCAATTGCCAGTGGTTCAATTACCAATGCAAAAAGCAAAGGTGAAAGAGGGCAGCCCTGTCTAGTGCCGCGTTTTAAGGGGAAAACTTAAAGGAGGATATTCCATTGGCGTGAACACAGCATACTGGGGAGGAATACAAAAGTTTTATCCAGGATATGAACATATTGCCAAAACCAAATTTCTGTAGCACATAGAAAAGGTAATCCCATTCCACCCGATCAAAGGCTTTCTCCGCGTCCAGCAGTAGAAGTGCCTCTGAAGGGTGAGAATTGGAAGAATAAATTATATTAAATGCCCTTCTAATATTATGAGACAGTAATCTGTTTTTAATAAAACCAGTTTGGTCGCTGTGTATGATTGCTGGTAAAACTGATTCAAGACGCTTTGCCAGCATTTTAGCCAGTATTTTAACATCTACGTTCAAAAGACTTTGTCTTTTTTCAAGATCAAAGAAATACTAGACTGACGAAGGGTTGGAGGCAGGCAGCCATTATTAAAGGAGTCCAGTAGCATGTTCAGGAGCGGCGTTTTAAGTGTTTGGGAAAACCTCTTAAAAAATTCAACCCAGATGTCTTGCCATTCTGCATACCCTCAATTGAGAAAGGTAATTCTAGCTTTTCTCTTAATGTGTCCGTTACTGTAGGTATGGGCAGTGGTTCAAAAAAACTTTCCATAAGGGACCTATCCGTGGGGGGTTCTGACTTGTATATCAAAGAGTATTAATCTTTAAAATGCATAGTAATACTAACAGGGTCAGTAATCAAATTACCATCGGAGGACCGAATCTTAGAAATTAAATTTTGAGCTGACTTTCCCTTTAGCTGAAGTGCAAGGAGTTTACTTGGTTTGTCACCATGCTCATAAAATGCATGTTTAGCCTTCAGCAATAACTTTTCAGCATGGTGGGTTGATAACATATTAAAATCAGCTTGAAGTTTGAGTCTCTTTTTGTAAATTCCAGGGTCTGGAGAGGTTGCATAAGCCGAATCGAGACGAATTATTTCGGAAGATAATTCTTCTAGCTTCTTCCTTCTTTGTCTATTTACACAAGCTGAATATGAAATGACTTGACCCCGAGCATATGCTTTAAAAGATTCCCAAATTATGGAAGGTGAGGTCTCAGGGATGGTATTTATCTCCAAAAATATATCTAATTGATCTTTAAATGAATCACAAAAGGCTTTATCAGAGAGCAGTAGAGAATTAAATTTCCAACTTTGAGAACCTAACATCTTATCCTGAAACTGAAGAGAAAGTGAAAGTGGAGCATGATCAGATATAACAATGCTGCCATATGAACAGGCCTTCACTTTAGACAACAATTTCTTGTCTAAGAAAAAGTAATCAATACGGGAGTAGTTATGGTGGACGTGAGAGAAAAATTAGTATTGTCGTGTTGTGGGATATAAAAAACGGCATACATCGGCCTGACCGCAAGTAGTTAAAAGCGATTGAAGCGCAATTGCCGTTTTAGACGGTTGGGCAGATATAGTAGATGAACGGTCTAGAAAAGGGTTCAGCGAACAATTAAAATCCCCTCCCGTAATAAGATAGTGTGAGTTTAGGTCAGGGAGCAGGGAAAAAATTTTCCGAATGAAATTTTCATCGTCATAATTTGGTGCATATATATTAGCCAGAGTCACTGTTAAACCAAAAAGAAGGCCTGAAACAATAACATATCTACCACCGGAATCAACAAAGGTCTGTGAAGGAGAGAATGGTATACATTTGTTGACAACAATTGCCACTCCTCTAGATTTACTGAGAAATTTAGAGTGAAATACTTGTCCAATCCATTTCTTACAAAGTCTGGTATGATCAGTGTTTTTTAAGTGGGTCTCTTGTAAGAAACCAATATGAGTATTTAAATGTTCTAAATGCGACAAGACCTTGTTGAGTTTAATTACTTTGTTTAAACCTTTGACATTCCAACTGGTAAAATTTACATATGAACCCCCAGACTGGGCATCACTTAAACTAGTAGTCATTGGTTTTAACAACAAAAAGTGTTTAAATCGTAAGAACATGAATGTGGCTTTCTTCTGTCTTGACACATATGAGATTCTGAGATAGTGAAAGAGAGAGAAAAAAATAAAATAACAAAAATAACCAAAAAATAAAATAATAATAAAAATAATAAAAAACAACCCCGAAAAAAACACAAACATGTACATAAGTAGTACAAACATTAACCACAACACAGCACAAATCTTCTCTCCACTGAACTTTCGGAGAGAGCTCTGCAACAGATTGTAAATATATAAGGAGAAAAGGAGTAATAGGTGTACAGACCACATATAAAATAATAATAATAAAAGTTGCATGGTCTGTACATGTTTATAATACAAAAAGTCTATAAAGTTTGATACAACGCAGTACTTCAATACCATGACCAATCAGAGCGCCAGCTCGGCTTATGTAGAGCCACAACTCCGAGTAAAACACTGACCAAAAATACTCTGTTATTTACCTGTATGTACAGCATCTACTTTGCTTGATTGTTTGGGTTTAACGACAGTGGTAAGGAACGTAGAGACAGCATCAGGGCTGTCAAAGCTGTGCGATTCGCCGTTGAATGAAAGGAGAAGTCTGCAAGGATACAGCATCCTGAATTTGACACCGACTCCATGTAATTCTGCCTTGACTAATTTAAACTGATCCCGTCGTTTCTTGAGTTCCGTGGAAAAATCAGGAAAGATCAAAATCTTGGATTCCTTGTAGCGCAACTCCCCACGCTCGTGTGACAGCCGCAAAATTTCTTCCCTGGTCTGGAAATGAAGAAAGCGTACAATCATGGGTCTCGGTGGCGCGCCGGATCACGGTTTATGTGCGAGGGACCGATGTGCGCGCTCAATCTTCGGCGTCTGAGGTAGTTTATCCTCGAAAAGTTCTGTGAAGAACGATGCCATGAACTGAGAAGGTTTGGACGTTTCTACATTCTCGGGGATACCCAATATACGAAGATTGTTCCGACGCGAACGGTTTTCCAGATCATCTGCCTTGCTCTTTAATTCCTCGTTATCTCTTTCCAGGGACTGACATTTGTGCTCTAGAATGTCGAGCCTTTCGTCGACGCTGTTCATTGAAGCTTCGATGTCTTTAATTTTGGAGCCATGACTGGCAATAGTGGTTTGAAGGGCCGTTGTAGTGCACGTATTTCAGCGAGTAACTCAGTCCTTAGCAACGCGATTTCTTCACGAATTGTTGTGGTAAGCATCTCTTTTAAAAGAGCTGGCGTTAATCCCAAAGCAGCCGCGGCCATGTTACTGGCCTTGTCAGCTTCATCAGGAGCAGGAGAAGCACGTTTAGATTTAGGCATAGCAACGAAAAATACCGGTCTCAGCAAGCATTCGAATGTTCTCTAGCGTTGTAGATGTCATCTTAAAGTATTAAAAATACTAAATTCTCCCGTTAACAATCGAAAAGAAATACAATTTACGGAGCAGCTCCCGGACGCGCCTCACTCACTCAACTGCATGCCAGAAGTCGACACACAATCTTTCATACAAATATTTTAGTAGTACAACTACATCTTTGTTTGATTTAAATCGTTCATACTTATGTAAGGATAAAAGCAGTTCTTGCAGTTTAATGCATGCATTTTCCATACATTAATGCATTCCTTTATTCAGCTCATTTCTAGCCTCATTTATGAACCAGCAGGCCTATGTTTCTCACTATCATTGTGTGGTTTTTTAGTAGCAGATCAACGTTGTGAAGTTTTTTTTGATGGAATGTGATCTGGAAGATAAACTAAAAGATAAATATTGAGTGAAGTGGGGGGAAAAAAAGGCAGAATCTCCCATGAGGAACCATCGAGAAGAGATACCAGACTCAAGAACCACACTCGAGATGCCAAGCACATGGTGCCCCCTAGGGGCTGGGAGGAATTCCTTCAATGCCAGGGACACTGCCAGCATCTCCAGATGGTTTATGTGTCATCCGAGATGGACTTTCGTTATCACTCCCCATCCTGTGAGAAATGCATCCGTAGTTACAATTAGGTGATTGCGTGATTGTGTCCCCAACAGTGCACCTTGGTAAAGGAACCACAGTTTCTTCTATATAAGCAGGGCACGTAGACATCTGCGCATGACCCTGAATCTGCTAAATGGGCTGCTCCTCAAAGAGGATCCCTTTGTCTTGAGCCTGTACTGTAGCTGTCTCACGAATAACAGGCCAAGAGGTAACACGTTGGACACTGATGCCATGAGACCCAATAGTCTCTGGACGTGTGTGGCGGTGATGAGCTGGCTAAGTCTAATGCTCCTCACTGCTGACAGGATTACACTGACACGTGCGGGTGATAGAGATCTTGAACATCTTGAACTTCAGTCTTGCTACTGAGAGGTTGAGTTGATGAAGATCCAAAATGATGTGGAGCCCTCCATCTATCTTTAGAACTATAAAATAGTGGCTGTAGAAGCCTGTCTCTATTCGCGGAGAGGTGCATGCTCTATGGCCTTTTTCCAGAGGAAAGACAGCAGTTCCTGATCGAGTACGATGGCTTGCTATGGGCCTACCGTGGTGGGAAGCACTCTGCTGAAACTTGGCAAACGTGCCCCAAACTGGATTCTGTATCTTCTCTCTATGGTGTTAGGACCCCAAGGCCAAGACTTTCCAGCGTGGATGACAGCCTTTAGGTCTGTTCTTTTCCGGGGCGAATCCTAGGCCCATAGGAGGATCTGGTGCACCAGTTTGCAAAGTGGGCGTGAATGCAGACCCCCATGATGATATGTATGACACAATCCAGGAGTTGGTTTAAAGCACGTAGCACTGCCATTAGCTGCAGACAGTTTATGTGGCTTAACAGGCCTTTATTACTCTTCTGGCACAATGGCCTTCCATAACTGCATCCCAGCCCATGAGGAATGCATCTGTCGTTAACATAACACAACAACATTTGCAGACAGAAGGGATAAGGCTGCCGCCGCATAAGGCGGGGCAGTGATGTCCCAGCTCTATTCAAATCCTAAAACCTGATGTGCCTGGAGAAGCGTCAACGTATGCAGGCATGCCCCCGCTTGCATGGAGGGCAGGTGGTTTGCATGCCAATCAATGCTTTGCTTAGCCATTGCGTTGGTAACAATGTCCAACAAAACTTATATACAAAGAAGAAGCAAAGGACTCATCCAACTTACCTACATCAATGCTTAACACATCCAGCTTCTGGATAAATGCCTGGCTGGGCTCCTGCTGCAGAGGGAAGAAGCAGAAGCCAACACTTCCAAATCCAGGGACCACGAGGAACTCCCTGCTGAAAAAAATCCATGACAGAACACACAGAGCGCTTGCTGAAGGCACAAAAGCTGGAGCAAGTGTTTATGGATACCTATTTATGATTCCTGGTCCTTACCTCACCACAATGATGCAAGGCTGGATAAAACAGTTGTCTGGGAAAGCTCTGTGTTACACTGGTGTGGAATCTCCACTCGTACATACATACATACTTTTATAGAAAAAAATAGCAACATAATCTTGAGCTGCTGCATCTTGTGCGTTATTCAAGAGCTATGCGTAGTTGTATAGTTTTGTAGTTGTATTTATTGATGTTGGCGCTTGAATTGTGCTTACAGTATAATGCTGCACTGTAGTATCTGAGACCCAAAGGAAAGTGACAGAAAGAGGGAGAGAGAGTGAAAGACAGAGGTTCCCACTCTTCATTTACCATCCCATCTCTTTCCTATTTCTATATTCTTTCTCTCCATCTGCCCATCACATCACATTACCACATGATATTTAGTGCAGAAACTACTATACTGATCTGCACACCCATTATTCATTCCTGCTGCTTGCTGGGCATGTCTCCTTTTCGTGAAAGTGCCATTAATTCATTTGGGGCTCATTGCACCTTAAGCTATGTTAGATTTGCAGGAGTGAGCCCAAGCTTTGGCAGCTACAGATGACTCCAAAAACAAATAGCTGTGTGGCATCATGAAATGTAAAAGATCTGGAACGGATGTCGATATATGCATTTCTCGCTTTGTCCTGAAGTGACAGTCAGCAGAAAGTGCAGTGTTCCCAGACCATCAAACTACAGGTAAGGCATTGAGTATTTAAAAACAGATTGTTTTAAAAACCTGTTTTTAAGTGTCCTCAGTCTCAGCACACCCTTCAGTTTTAGGTGTCGCCATCCCAAGGAGAAAGAGAGAGCAACAAAGAAAGAGGCATGCTATTTATAGAGCCTGTCACAATGCAGGCTGGGAGCTGTCTGCTAATGCCGCATGTGACTCTAATTGCTAGAGACAGCGTTGTCGTAGTAACACACAGCGTCATGTCACCACTGTGGCAACATGCTGCTTCAGGTCAAGGCTACGTGGCCCAGAAGAATGTCTACAGTGCCGGAAAACATCAAGTTACAGAGTTACAACAGTAAATCTGGTAAGGTCCAATAAAAAACCTTGGGACAAAACATAGGGCTCTAATTAATGTAAATGAGCCCAATGCTGTGGCAGCCCGTAATGCAAGGACATAAACTATGTGTGAGAGAAAGCCTCAAGAGACAAGGAAAGATTATGACTTGCACAAATACAACCTCAGATACAACCCTTGACATTCAGATTGGAATTAAAAAAGACAGGGAAAAATGGAGAAAAACAGATCAAAGCGAGCAAGGGAAGTGAATTAAACAAGTGGTGGATGGTCAGATGAGAGATGAGGATACCACAGGCAGTGATAAAGTGATAGAGAAAGGAGGGAAGGGAGGAGCAGGAGAAGAATGGGTGAGGACAGTATAAGTGCATTAGTGCAGGTGTGGTGAGAAAGAGAGAAAAAGAAGCGCAGAGGATCGAACAGTCTTACAGTAGGTGCAGGTGACAGCCTCCCCCAGTTTTCTCCCTCATAACTCTTCCTCCAAATCTCTTTTTCTACCTTTCCCCAAACAACCTTTGCCAACTTCGCTGTTCTCAGTGAGCTTGAATTATTTCCGCAACAAGATATAGCATGCATCCATTCTTTTTTAATTACAAAAGTAATTTAGGTATAAACGCTTAATCTTTCACAGTTAAAGCACTTGCCATTCGGTCTCGGCTTTCACAGACACGCTGGGTGTCTCTCAATCTTCCAACAACAGTTCACTTTTTATCTCCTCTTATTTTGATTATTTTCCTCTTATCACTCACTCTCTCTCCATGTAGGTAACTCATCCCGGTGGAATATAAACTACCTGTCAGCCTGCGCCTTTCTGCCAAATTCATATCTGAAAGAAAGTCAAAAGCGGGCTGAGGTCAGAGAGATCTTTTTAAATTATTCATAAGCGACACTCCCTTAGCCATCGTCTTCAGATAATGTGACCTGCACTGTACCACCCGCGCCGCCAACAAGGGCATCTGTCATAGCTTAAAAATAACAGGTAGACAATAAAGAGAGACGGCGACCAGAATTTTTAAATAATATTGATTTACAGTTCCACTCTTTTTGTTTTGCTTTCATTTGCACATCCTACCTGTCTGGAAAGGATCGGCTTGTTTTTTCCTTTGGCAGTTATAAATGTGCATTAAGTTTTATTTTTTTCCAGGTCTCTGTTGGCTCATGTTCGAGCTGTGCTTATGTTAAATTAGCATAATTAATTTGCACTGTCATATGTTATGTTGGAAGAATATTGTTTAGGTCTGGTGCTCACTTGGCATCTGAGCCTGAGATGATTGTTAATTTAATTCTTGCTCTATAATTCAGCATGTGGATTTTATAAAGAAATAAATTGATTTCTTTTAACTCACTGTACACAAAAAGAGCTAACCTCTCTGGGTCTGGAAGATGTGTTGACAAGACGTTGGCTAATTTCCCATCTTTGTCAAGCCTGGGAAAGGGGAAACTACTTGAGAGCTGTCCTGCAGTGGTCATCACTTGAACTGACTCAGGTGTCTGACAGCAAGGAGGTTGTGCATTAACATGTGGATAAGCCAAAGCTCTTCTATGCTAATCATTCTTTTATTATACTAATGAGGGACAACAGCATGGGGACATTGCTCCTGATAAGTGCTCTGGACCAGACTGAGGGTCCTTCAATTCATGACGAGCTGTAGATCCATGATGCTCTCTGGCACTGACAATAAGGGTGCTTTCACACCTGCCTTGTTTAGTTTGATTAAATCACACTAGAGTTCACTAGAGTTTCATGACAAGCGGCATGTTGTTTGCCGGGTTTCCCTCTCTTTGTTTACCTCCGGGAGTTCCGTTGGAATTTTCCTGCTCATTCATTCTGACCAATCGAAAAGCAGTTTAGGAATTACGTTCAGACACATCGGACCAACAAGTGATGTGGCTGTTGTTACATGACTGCATTTTGGTTTTGCGTTTTATCTGGTCCGGACCAGAGGAGTCAGTGTGGTGTGAAAAGGAACCAAAACGGCTGAAAATGTTAAAAATAAACTAAACTACAGATGTGGAAAAAACAATAAGCTGAAAATCCAAAATCACTGCATTAACCAAAGTCCAATTATTCACTGCAAATGTCTATTAGTCTTGCGTTTCCGTGTGTGTTAACATGCTGCATTTTTCGTAAAACAGTTACTGTATAAACATGGTGATATTAATAAATTATTGTTGATATGGCCTGCACAGAATCTGTACACAAATCTGTAGATCCCTTGCTTGATTACAAAATCCTGGACATTTTGGAACACTGTCTTGGGCCTCTATACTGTAATATAGCCTAATCTTTGGGCCCAAGAGAGAAGGAACATTTTGTTCCAGAGACAATTCAATTTAGCAAAAGCCCTGCTTGTTATTAAAGCTTGTTGAGTTGTACCCAGTTATGACATGGTGTAGCAGATTTTTCCATTTACAAACCTATCCTGCAGATTTCCCCCACAATAAGTGCCACAGATTACGTGTGGGCCTACCAATGCCCAGTTGGTTATGAGCCCAGTGTAAAATATCTGTGGTCAGATGGGATGTTGGTGAACAGACTAGTACATATGTTTGTCTGCAGTCCATTCATGTTTGCAATTCGTTTATGGCAGAGACACTGTCTGACAACAAGACTCAGAGTGATAGATGTGCACTGCAATGAGATCATCAGCAGAATACTCTGGAGCTGATGTGCTGGGTGTCAGCTACACTTATACTGACACACTGACACAACTCATAATGCTGTGTTACTGTAAGGAAAAAAACACTGTGCACTTTTGTATGCACTGAAGTTTAGATGTCCATTAGACATCAGAGTCACCTTGGCAGGTCCTCTCTCTCCCTTTCTCTCACACTCTCTCTCTCGCTCATCTACTCAGACAAACTTACCCAAGAAGATCAGGGACTTCAGCGAAGCAGGGGCTAAGCTGGCAGCCCCAGGGTTACTCTCTCGGGGAGCAAGATCACTTAGATGGGAAGTTATTAATGGGACATGGTTAATGCTAATGCCGCTAATGACTCGGGATTGCTGTCAACAATCAGACAGATGATAAACCTTTTAATCTTTTAATTCCTGTCCCAATCAATGAAGGGCATTGCCATACCATTTAATGTCAGGTAAATGTTGTGACAAATTATGCCATAAATTAAAAATTTATATCGTAAATCTGTAAACCATATTTAACCTGTAAACAGACTTTTTTATTGTTATACTTGAGTATGGAAAAGCTGTGCATGACTGGTACATGACAAGTGTGTTCTGTATTATAGTCCTGTTTAGTAAAAGAACTTGGAATACGGTTTTAGGATTATGACATGAATTTAATGATGTTTTCAATAAATTGAGTGCACATAAAAATAATTAACTGAAGAAATTAAATAAAAGACTAAAATCTTAAGCCAATAAAGCTGTTTACAAGACTGTTTTACAAGGCTATAAGGCTTTTAATGTTTCAATAAATGTATTAATCGGCTTCCATTTTACAGAGCACTTTATTCATTTGAATGGGCAAAGCACCGTACCTTTATCCAACTTCTGTCCAATAATTACATGACGACTGGGCCAAAGATGTTATAAGTAGCTTTAATACTGGAACCGTGACTTACGGTACTGATACTAATTAAGAGCCACTGGAAAATATGGAACGTGTGTTGGCTTGGCTTATATCTCATCCTCTTAGCGAAGATTCTTCCAGACAGTACTGTAAAGAAACACAAACTGTTATTTTCCTCCCTCCAAAAATGAATTATTGAGAAATAAAATGAAGAAGTGGAAAAAAGAGGATCTCTTCTCCACCATTATTCTTCATACAAGTTGGTATTATTCTTTATGGAAATGTCTGTACTGTTTGGTTAAAATTCCTCAATTATTTTGTAAAACCAACAACCTTTTCACCCTGTCAAACACACCTCTGTTCCAGGGCCCGTTTTTGGTGTATGACCTCTTAAATGATAACAGTAAAGATGTTGTCAAACACAGAAGAGTTAGATGAAATTTATCAATGAATTTGACCATTTCTGACATGAAGTACACTGTAAAAAACAACCTGTAGAATCTACTCAATAAAATTGAGGTAACAATTTGCACTCACTTTCTGTGGGTAGATTCTATCCTATATGTTTGATTAAAGTATACCTAAATTTAACAGCTATGACAAACTAAAAGAAATTAGGTAAGGTCTACCTAATATTTTTCATTACAATACATAACTAATTACTTATAAAAATTTAGTAACATTAACTCTGTTGTTAGTAAGCAACAGTTAATCTACTAAATTATTATTAATAATGATTAGCCAATCGGAAAAATTACACATTACTTATTTAGGGAGGTTGAATTTACATAAAAACGGTCAGGCGCAGGAGATTGCATCAATTGCTTCTTTTATTGACCAAATAACATTTTATATTTTAAAACATTTAAAACTAATTAATGTACAAAATAACTCCTTACAATAAATTTCAAGTGAAATACAATATATAATGTTGCATAAAGCTTCTTGAACATATTCCATTCAAAAATAAACCAGTCTTCATGACATGTCAAAATATACATTAGAAGCAAGACTCCTAAATACTGTTTCTTCACGTTATCATTTCAAACAATGTGTTTAGATTTAATGTGTAACACTGAAATGAAAGGAGAAACTGATCTCATTTACCTCAATAGACTGGCATGCTATATGGATACAAACAAACATTTCATTAAACTTCAACTTCATTTCAAACTAATTAAAGTGCAAAAAAACGCTCTTACATTCAATTTTAAGTGATATACAACTTCATATTACATATAACTCACATTACATGTAACTTATTGAACATTTACTATTTGAAAATAAAACATTGAACACTAATTAGGCAAGAACGTACTTGCATTCAATTTTAAGTGACATTCAACTTCAAATATAACTCACATTACATATAACTTCTTGAACATTTACTATTTGAAAATAAAACAATGTCTTCAATGGATGAAGAAAACAGTCTGAGCAACTTACAGTACAGATAGCTCATTCCATCAATTTACGCTTGAGGCTTTGGACCTTCTTCAGCAGTTTTGCTCCGTCAAGTTTCAAAAAAAGTTTCTGGAACACCTCAAAGGTGTACTTCAGGTTCCCTTTCAAGGGAACTCAACGCTGCGTCAGCGTTTGACGCTATGGGGAACGCCTTTGCGTGACTGCGTCTGAAGCACGTGTGTAAAATTGCCGAATGGCAAGACTGAACATCAAGGACGGGTGACGTCAGGACCAGGAAGCTATAAAAGGACATTGGGACGCATACACATTCAGCTTTTGTGCCTTCAGCTGCGCGTGTGTGTATGAGTGTGTTTTTCTAGGGCACTCGAAAACGCCGTAATTAAGAGTGTGTGTTGAAAGTGTGTACCTCCCTGTGCTCGCTACATCACGAGCGGGGATCCACACGAGTTCTGTGTAGTATGTTTAGGGGTTGAACATGCCCGGTCGGTGCTCGAAAACGCCGACTGCGTGCATTGTGAAGCCCTTCCCCTCCGTACTGTCCGCTCTCGGCTGGCTTGTGCAGATAAACATAACCAGCGGAGCGTTTCTCGTCTCTGCCGAGGCAGAGTGGCGTTTACCGTCGTGGGGATTGCAAACAAATATAACGAGTTCTGTGCCCGGTCGGCGCTCGAAAACGGCGACTGTGTGCACTGTGAAAGTTTTCCCACGCACACACTCCGCTCCCGGCTGGCATGCGTAGATAAGCATAACTAGCCGAGCGTTTCTCACAGCGGTGCCGTCTCTGCCGAGGCAGAGCGGCATTTACCATCGTGGGGATCGCAAATGGACCTTGCAGAAGGTCTGGAGACGGGCTCTGCTCTCTTTCCGTCCCACTCTGCATCGTCCGCTCTCTCCCGGTCAGGAAGCCCGCGCTGCGGTCCTTTCTGCCCAGGGCGGGCGCCCGCATTTTTCTGCGGTTTTACTCTGAGGAGGAAGACACGCAGAGCGTGGGAACGGGGAATAGCAAAGTTTCGCTGCGCGTTCCCCTACGTATGAGGAGCTTTCTAAAACTGGAAAACGCCACTTCCCCGCCGGTCTGCGGGCCCGAGGGCGGGATGAAGTGCTCCGGTTGTCCCACAACAACAAAAAACGTTGCCATATTCAGCCCGTGTTGTCAATCCCCGCATGTCAGAACATCTCGGGGGGCTAAGGAACGCGGGTACACTACGATGCCGAGGGTAGAACAGACGCTTGCGGGCTATCTGTCACCTGCCTCGGCATCATCCCTTAAAGCCCCAGCGCTGCGGCGCCAAGTCACTGGGGGGTGGAGCAGCCCCAGGCGTCTAGCTCCTTATAACGTAGTCGGCAGTAAGGTCGCGAGCCCCACCTCAGCGCAGCGGGGCTCCGGCAGGCACTCTCAGTCTCGGCCCTCCTAGCCAAAGGCAGACCTGAGGGCCGTAATTCAGGCAAAAAGGCCGGGACCGAGAAGCGAGGTACCTGACTGCTGTGGAGTCAGGACGCCCTTGCTAAGCCCCCATGGGATGGGTTGATAAGCGTCTCAACACATGGTGCCCAGCTCTTCCCTGTACCCCTTAGTAGTTGCTCTGACCGTCCCCGCGCTCTGCTCCGGGGTGCAGTGGCATCTGGGTACGTCACGGTGCGCAAAGTAACGCACCCTCTCGAGGTTATCCCTGCCAGTACAACTCAGGACGTTGAGTTAATGCATGCATAAAGACCTGACACCAGCCTCGAGAGGCCGGTTCCTCTAGTGAATTACTTCTGTGTGGCTGTACGATAACGTCTGCCACACATATTTCACCGTTGCATGGGACAGTTCGGGCGGAGCCCGCCCGTGTTCACGGTGATGTCACCCACCGAGGTGGGCCTAGGTCAAGCATGGGTCGGACTGGATAACGCCTCACCGCACGACGCCCAGTTCCTGCTTCGGGGCGCAGCGGCACCCGGGAACCACACGGTGCGCACGATATTGCACCCCCTCGAGCGCACCCCAGCAAAAATAGCTCAGGGTCCCGAGTTAACACAAAGTATAAGATCAGACGCCAGCCCCGAGGGGCTGACTCCTCTAGCGAATCACCTGGCAGCGTGCAAACTTCTGCCACACGCTCAAAATATAAGACCAGACGCCAGCCCCAAGGGGCTGACTCCTCTAGTGAATTACCTGGCAGCGTGGAAACTTCTGCCAAACGTTTCACGTTGGGTTCTACAAGTAATAGAACAGGATTACACGACTCAGTTCGGGCAAAGCCTGCCCGTGTTCAGAGGGGTGGTGCCCACCGAGGTGGGTCCCGATCAAGTTCTGGTCATGGAACAAGAAGTGCACACACTCCTGGCAAAGGGGGCCATAGAAATAGTTCCTCCTCCAGAGAGAGAAGCAGGGTTTTACAGCCGCTACTTCATAGTTCCAAAAAAGGATGGAGGCTTGCGTCCTATTCTAGATCTGCGCACGTTGAATCGTTCAGTAAGGAAACTGAAGTTCAAGATGCTGACACTCAGATTGTGACCCAAATCAGGTCTGCGGACTGGTTTGTCACAATAGACATGAAGGACGCATACTTCCATGTCTCCATCCTACCCAGGCACAGGAAGGTCCTGAGGTTCGCTTTCGGGGGCGTAGCGTACCAATATCGGGTGCTTCCCTTCGGTCTGGCCCTGTCACCCCGTGTAGATGCTGCCCTGTCACCACTGCGTTTACAGGGCATTCGCATACTGAATTACATAGACGACTGGCTCATTCTCAACATTGAGATGTTGTTCTCGCACACATGAATGTGTTGGGGTTACGGCTGAACGCCAAGAAGAGTTCACTTTCTCCGGTTCAGAGAATAACCTTCCTAGGTGTAGAATGGGACTCGAGGGTCATGTCTGCACGCCTCACTACAGCGCACATATATTCCATTCAGACAGCCGTGAAAGCGCTCAAGCTTCATCAACGAGTCACAGTCAAGCATTTTCAGCACATACTTGGCCTCATGGCAGCCGCAGCCAGCGTAATACCTCTGGGCCTGCTGTACATGAGACCTCTTCAATGGTGGCTCAAGTCCAAGGGAACCCCCGCCGCACCATTCAGGTCACTCACAAGTGTCTGAGGGCACTAGTGGTGTGGGGCAAACCTGGGTTTCTCTCCCAGGGCCCGGTACTCAACATGGGTCAACATGTCATCGCGTAATGCTAATGACAGACGCATCCCTGACGGACTGGGGGGCGGTAATGGAAGACTGCTCCTCGAGAGGCCTATGGAGGGGCCGCCAGCTCGAGTGGCATATAAATTACCTAGAGATGATGGCGGTACGAATTGCGTTGAGGCAGTTTCTCCCTCGCCTCAGAAACAAGCATGTTCTCGTCCTGACGGACAACACATCAGTGGTTGCATACATCAACCATCAAGGTGGTCTGCGGTCACACCCTCTTTACAAACTGGCACACCAGATCCTGTTGTGGTCCCAGGGAAAACTGCTCTCAGTCAGAGCAGCGTACATCCCGGGACGGTTGAATGTGAGAGCAGACACCCTGTCGAGGCAGGGGCCGAGGCCAGGGGAATGGAGACTTCACCCCGAGGTGGTGCAAATGATCTGGGATACCTTTCTCCCAGCAGAAGTGGACCTGTTTGCGTCTCAAGAGACTACGCACTGTCCATTATGGTTCTCCCTAATACCTCCAGTCCCCTAGGGCTGGACGCTCTCGTACATCCGTGGCCGAGGCTACGCCTGTACACTTTCCCCCCTGTCGCTCCGCTCCCGGGAGTCCTGGAAAAGGTGCGCCAGGACGGGGTTCGCCTCTTACTGGTCGCACTGCGATGGCCGGCCCGAGTATGGTTCTCGGACCTGATAGCACTCCTAGACGGCACCCCGCTGCGGCTGCCGGTTAGGAAAGATCTGCTGTCTCAGGAGCAAGGCACCATCCTTAATCCTTGCCCAGAGATGTGGAAACTATAGGTCTGGCCTCTGAGGGGGCCTGGCTCACCAGTACAGGTCTCTCGACCGAGGTCGTAGACACCATTTTGCAATCCAGGGCTTCCTCCACGAGGAAGCTATACGCCTTAAAGTGGGAAGTCTTCTCTTCCTGGTGTTCAGGTCGGCGGTAAGATCCAGTCAACTGCCCGATCAGCGTGGTGCTGATCTTACGATCTTACAAGATCGTTTTTCTGCAGGGCTGATGCCCTCAACTGTCAAGGTCTATGCGGCAGCCATTTCTGCCTTTCATAGTCTTGTTCGTAACCAGTCTGTGGGTCGAGACCCACTGGTCATACGCTTCCTCCGTGGCACTAGGAGGCTGAGGCCAGTGTTACGTGCCAGGGTCCCCACTTGGGACCTGGCGGTGGTACTTCAGGGTCGGTTTTATCGGTTGCTTTGTTTGAACCCATCGAGGCCGTTTCGGCCAAATTGCTGACCCTCAAGACAATTTTCTTGTTGGCAGTATCTTCCCTGAAGAGAGTTGCCGATCTCCAAGCTCTCCAGGACCAGGAAAGAGCTAACTTACTCTGTCATGTACACAGAACTGCTCCCTTAAGAAAGTCTGAGCAGCTCTTTGTGTGTTTCGGTCCTCCCGGCACTGGGGTGCCGGCGACCAGACAGACTCTTAGCAGGTGGATAGTCGAGGCTATCTCGCTTGCTTACGAAGCTTCTGGACAGCAGTCTCCACTTTCTGTCAAAGCTCACTCAACCAGGGGTATGGCGGCCTCTAAGGCCTTAAGGTCAGGGTGTGTAATGCGGCCGGCTGGTCCTCGCCGCTCACATTTGTGCGTTTTTATGATTTGGACCTGGCTTCTACAGCAGGCTCCCATGTACTGCGGCCCTGAGGGGCCCATCATGTCTGAATAACAGCCAGGGATGTCTCGCTGTGTATTCTCTCTATTTGACTTGCGGCAAGGGGGGTCTTGTCGCTTGTCCTCTCTGGGGCCTGGCTCGAGAGCTAGGACCCCGTGCCAGGAGGCCCCACGCACCTTGGCCCTGAGGGGTCGATGTGAACCTGGACAACCTCCTGGTGACTTACACCACATTGGGTGAGCCCATGCGTTTATGCTTGTCTGAATACCAGCCAGTGAATCTCGTCGTGTATTCCCTGTATGCTTTCACTGTATCTGGACCGAGGTCCTGTGTACTTGTGCCCTGAGGGGCTTACGGGGGTTAGTCGAACGGCCAGGAGATCTCGCCGTCTCACTCCCCCTCTGCAGGTCCTGGCTTGCAAGCCAGGGTCTGAGCTAGAACCGTCGGGTCAGTTCCTCTAGTTGTGCTCTACTGATACACACTTCCAGGGACTCGTACGGCGACGTTGGGATCTCGTTCCCCATAGCGTCAAACGCTGACGCAGCGCTGAGTTCCCTTGAAAGGGAACGTTTCAGGTTACGACTGTAACCTCTGTTCCCTGAGAGGGAACGAGACGCTGCGTCTCCCTGCCATACTCCCTGCATCCCTGGGTGCAGCTTCGGCACTTTACTCTGAATGTGTGTGCGTCCCAAGGTCCTTTTATAGCTTCCTGGTCCTGACGTCACCCGCCCTTGACGTTCAGTCTTGCTATTCGGCGATTTTACACACGTGCTTCAGAAGCAGTCATGCAAAGGCGTTCCCCATAGCGTCAACCGCTGACGCAGTGTCTTGTTCCCTCTCAGGGATCAGAGGTTACAGTCGTAACCTGAGAGGTTTTTGTGATACTCAAGGTTAAGGGCATAGATCGATCCCATCAACAGTATGCACGCTGTGGTTCTGTTTCCACAACCATTCAGCACTTTGGTGCCTTCTATAACAACACACACATCTGCTAGGTCCTCCTCAATTGTTGGATTGTGAATCACCACCAACTTCATTATTTCATTTGTGTGGCCTTCAAGTTCATCCTCCAAATATGTTTTTATGTTAGTTCAAGCAATTTAGCAATCTTGGTTCATGCCAACTGTTTGATCACAAGCAGGATTTCTGTATTAATCAGCACTTCAATATAAACGGGTAACAAATAAAAATCAAAACCCAAATTCTTCTAATGAAACAATTATCAATTTAACCCCTAAATAGATTTTTATGCTGGAACACAAGGCACAGTTTCATGCTTTTTAAGATGACCACCCAGGTGCTCAAAATATTGTCTTTCTGTATGGAAACAGCATGATTTTCACACTATGCATGTGAAGGAAAGGAGCTGGCCTGGCTTAGTTGTCTGTGGATGAAACCTGGACAAATGTGTCCGTAACGCACCCCATGTCCTAAAGGTGCAAGGGCAATCAGAATGGAGACAGGGTATGGACTGGCTTTGACTAAAACGCCCATGTTGTAATCTGTAGTGTTTTAATAGATCCAATCGTTTTGATGATGTAAAGTTACATATTTTGCACATTCATTTGCAATAAGCTAGAACATCCATTGACTCAGTGGTTAGTTTGGGTATCTGAAGTTAACTTGTCTTGATAACTGCTATGAATACTTCTTGAATTCTTCTTTATATAGATCTTTCTGTGGAAGAAAAAAAATGTCAGAAACAGGATTTTTAAATTATTAGATTATCACACTCCTGTAAAATGAATTGTACATAATTTATATTCATATTAATTTATGTTACATTTACATGAATGCAAATGTTATAGGTTTAGAATTTCCTAAATGTTTAAAACACATATTTTGCTAAATAATAACACGAACTGTAAGTTACTTGTGCAATGTATTTGCAAATCCAAGTTTACTCAAACACATAAATCAATTAAAATGAAGTTGCACAAAATATAAAACATCAAAACATACAACTGTTATGTTACAGTTACAGATCACATAAGGAACATAAAAAAATTACATGTTTTCTATCTTTTGCTTTTTGTCGTTAGCAGCGCTAATCGCTGTACATTAATGCTAACCATGTGCTCAGAGGCTGATTGGCTGTAATGCCAAATTTATAAACTTAACACTTACATACGCACCAACACACAGTTAATAGTTAGTATGCAGTCTTGTTCACGACACAGTCGGAAAAGTTTGAATTTTTTGCACTTTAAATACTTGTAAAGGAGAAAAATTACCACAAATGAAGCACATTGCTCAAACACAGAAATTGGAAGATGCACACACTTTCAAACACCTATTTTCAATCATAGGCTAATTACTTAACAATAAATCTGGATCTTATAAACCCCAAAACACTTTTTTTAAACAGACATTAAATTAAAAACGCCCATGGAAAGGCAAACCTTAATTATAAATCCGTAAATGATAATAATAATAATAAAATGGCTTTATAAATTAATCCCTTCTAACACAAAACTCAATATATCTACAGATAAATGCAAGAAAACTTTAACAGTAATCATCTAGCATACCACATCGACCGCTTTACTGCTATTTTTTCTGCTCAGTCCAAACGCCTTCCCGTCTGTCCTAGTACATCAACCGTTGCTCTCTCTCTCGTCACTTGCTCAAGTTCAACCACTCAGGTGCAGCAGCTTCCCTGTTCACGAATTTCAGCCATGTACACAATAATGGAAGCTAATATATTTCGATCATAATTGTAGATGTTTACTCGCACTCGCAGGTGCAAGTACTGGACAATGTATTCCGCTTTCAATGCTAACTTGACTGACCACAAATTCTAATTTGTCAATCTGTCACCAGACTGTGGTGCAGACAGCAGAGACAGAGAAGCGCGCAAATTATTAATCTTCTGGTAGATTTTAAAATTAAACAATTTAACATTTGCATTCATAATGATATCAACAAGTTAAATAAAAACTTACCTGTAGCTCAACCAATCGCGATTCCGCCACTGCCGCCAATGACATGGAAAATGGTGACTCCAGCAATTCCCGCCTGGATGTTGACGCATGCGCATTTTGCGGTGCCAAAGCTAATATTTCGGTGTATATTTTAATTATTTTTTTAGTCTTGCAGTTATTACTGTTAAAAAATAGATAGTGTAGGTAGAATGTACCCATTATTTTTTTATTTTACTTGTTAACTCTTAAGTAGACTATAACTGATTTTCATGGGTTGTATTTAACACCCTCCAGAGTAATTTTTTACAGTGTATAAGGTTTTACATGTTTTGTCAATTTTGTCACGTTTGTAATTAGAAGCATTTCTCTTGATTCCATATCTCACTATTAATGTAAAAAATGTATGTGAGAGTAATTTATTCATTTCCGTCAGGAGTACACAGCATTCAGACAAAAATCTAACTCATAGCAATAACAACACACACACAAACAAGACGCCCTTTTGCTCTGCCTCACACACCGACATGCTCTGCTGCATCTACCCAGCTAACAGGGAACATTTCCACAACGTTCCTTAAATGTTATTTGAATGTTAGCACAAAATGTTCTTAAAGTAATGTTTTTGGAATGCTCTTGTAACGTTATTAACGTTTTCATAATGTTTAGAGAAAACGTTCTTAGAACAACATTCTTGGGATGTTTTTGTGATGTTATTTGTACTTGATGAACATTGCTGTAATGTTGAGATAAAACATACAAAGAACAAAGTTCTTGGAAAGTCCTTTTGATGTTATTAGTCTTTTCATAATGTCTCACAATGTTATAATAAAACATTCTCAGAACAATGTTCTTGGAACATTCTTAAGATGTTATTTGTGCTTATGTTATTTGTGCTTATGTGCTTATGCTAATGTTATCATGAAACGTTATGCAAAATTAGTAACCCATGGATAAAAATCTTACTAGCTGGAGCTGACATAATTTGAGAAAATATTGAGATGCAAGATTGAGATGAAAGAATGTTCAATCCTTATAATGGTATAATGAGAAAACGTCTCAGGTTACGACTGTAACCTTTGTTCCCTAAGAGGGAACGAGACGCTGGCGTTTGACGCTATGGGAACGCCTTTGCGTGACTGCGTCTGAAGCACGTGTGTAAAATTGCCGAATGGCTAGACTGAACGTCACAGGCGGGTGACGTCAGGACCAGGAAGCTGCTAGAACTCCAGCACCACGCTGATCGGGCAGTTAACTGGGTCTTGACGCTGACCTGAACACCAGGAAGAGAAGACTTCCCACTTTAAGGCATATAGCTTCCTCGTGGAGGGAGCCCTGGATTGTAAAATGGTGTCTAAAACCTCGGTCGAAAGACCCGTGCTGGTGAACCTGGCCCCCTCAGAGGCCAGACCCACAGTTTCCATAACTCTGGGCGAGGGTGACGAATGGTGCCCTGCGACTGAGACAAGAGATCTCCCCTGACAGGCAGCCTCACCGGGGTGCCGTCTAGGAGCGAAATCAGGTCCGAGAACCACACTCGGGCCGGCCATAACGGTGCGACCAGTAGGAGGCGAACCCCGTCCTGGCACACCTTTTCCAGGACTCCCGGAGCAGAGCTGATCGGGGAAAAGCGCACAGGCGTAGCCTCGGCCCGCGGATGTGCGAGGCGTCCAGCCCCAGTGGGGCTGGAGGTGTTAGGGAGAACCATAGAGGACAGTGCGTGAGTCTCTCGAGACGCAAAACAGGTCCACTTCTGCTGGGAAAAAAAAACATACCAGATCAGATTCACCACCTCGGGTGAAGTCTCCATTCCCTGGCCTCGGCCCCTGCCTCGACAGGGCGTCCGCTCCCACATTTAACCGTCCCGGGATGTACGCTGCTCTGAGTGAGAGCAGCTTCCCTTGGGACCACAACAGGATCTGGTGTGCCAATTTCAATTCAATTCAATTCAATTCAATTCAATTTTATTTGTATAGCGCTTTTCACAAAGGACATTGTATCAAAGCAGCTTTACATGTAATGACATAGCAGTCAGTGGTCAGGGATTCAAAAACTCTTTAGGAGAGAAAAAACCCTGACATGACGTGTTATAGGTGCAATCCGTAGCATGTGCAATCCGGAATAGGGGACACAAATTGCCATTGATCGCATCCATAACTCACTATGCAGTTTACAGGATACAGATACAGACATTATAAGATACAGAACTTCACTATAAGAGAGTTAATAAAAAATGTTATATGTTAAGTGTAATGTGGTAAATTTGATTTTAATATAACAGGTGCAGGAGGTTGTCCTGGGTAGTCGTCATGAAGCAGCACCAGGGTGGGCATCAGGTGGGGCAGTGTTGCGCCAGCTGGAACTCATTCCTCGGGATACCTCGGAGAAAGGGATAGGGGAGAGAGAGAGAGAGAGAGAGAAAAGGGAGAGGAGGAGGGAGAGAAGGACAAAACAGAATTAGCGTGGCAGCCATTCCTATGTTGATTGTAAGCAGTTTTATGTGATATCACATGCAGTATGTATTATGTGTGTGTGCCCGGTTCCAGTTGAGGTTAACTATTGCGGCCTTAGAGAGTTGGGTCAAAGATTATGTGAATGCAAGTGTAAACAGATAAGTCTTTAATGTAGTTTTAAACTGTTCGACTGTGTCTGAGTCCCGGACTTTACTGGGAAGGTTATTCCATAGTTTAGGAGCTAAGTAGGAGAAAGATCTGCCACCTTTAGATTTCTTTGATATTCTTGGAACTATTAAGAGCCCGTTGTTTTGTGAACGTAATGTCCGTGATGGGTTGTATGCTGATAATAGTTCACGGAGGTATAGAGGTGCTAAGCCATTTAGTGCTTTGTATGTCATTAACAGAATTTTAAAATCGATGCGATATTTTACAGGTAGCCAGTGCAGTGTTGCTAGGAGTGGACTAATGTGGTCATACTTTTGATCTACTGAGAACTCTAGCAGCTGCATTTTGAACCAGCTGAAGCTTATTTATTTGCTTTGCATGACATCCCCCAGTAATGAATTACAGTAGTCGATTCTGGAGGTCATAAAGGCGTGGATTAGTTTCTCTATATCTGAGAAAAGACAGCATATGGCGATCTTTGAAATATTTCTAAGGTGAAAAAATGCAGTTCGGCATGTATTAGAAATGTGACCATCGAAAAGACAGGTTCTTATCTAGAATCACACCTAGGTTCTTGACTGCGGAAGAAGGGACAATGGTGCAACCTTCTATAGAGAAGTTGTGGGCTATTGTGTCGTGTTTGGAGCTATTAGGTTCAATAATCAAAATCTCTGTCTTGTTGGAGTTAAGTAGAAGGAAGTTGTTTGCCATCCATTTTCTAATATCGTTAATACAGTCTATTAGCTTAGTAAAACGGTGGGGTTTGTTAGGTTCTGAGGAAATATAGAGCTGGGTATCGTCAAGCGTAGCAGTGGAAGTTGATGTCATGTTTCTTAATAATATCTCCGAGTGGTAGCATATATAGTGCTTAAGAGAATTGGGCCAAGAACTGATCCCTGTGGTACCGCCCGTATTTTACCTGAGAGTAGTAAGATTTTTCATTGTTGGCATACACAAATTGGTAACGATCAGTTAAATAAGATTTAAACCAGGCTAAGGCTTGACCATTAATGCCAACATGGTTTTTCAGTCTATCGAGTAGGATTGTATGATCTATTGTATCAAAAGCTGCACTGAGGTCGAGTAATATAAGAATAGATGTCTCACTGCGATCTGATGCTAAAAGGAGGTCATTTGTCACTCTGAGCATAGCTGTTTCTGTACTGTGATGAGGCCTGAATCCTGATTGAAATTTTTCATAAATGCTATTTTCGGCTAGGAATGTCTGTAGTTGTTTGGACACAACCTTTTCTAGTATTTTTGATAAGAAAGGGAGATTCGAGATTGGTCTGAAGTTGGATAGGTCTCCTTGGTCGAGATTAGGTTTTTTAATGAGAGGCTTAATAACTGCCATTTTGAAGGCCGCTGGGACGTAGCCTAGTTCTAAGGATGAGGATGAATTTGTAAAGAGGGCGCGACCGCAGACCACCTTGATGGTTGATGTACGCAACCGCCGATGTGTTGTCCGTCAGGACCAACACGTGGTTGTTGCTGAGGTGAGGAAGGAACTGCCTCAATGCAAGCCATACCGCCATCAACTCTAGGCAATTTATGTGCCACTCGAGCTGGCGGCCCCTCCATAGACCTCTGGAGCACCATTACCGTGCCCCAGCCTGACAGGGATGCGTCTGTCATAAGCATTACGCAGACGACATATTGACCCCAATGTCGGGCCCTGGGAGAGAAACCCAGGTTTGCCCCACACGCTAGTACCCTCAGACACCTGTGGGTGACCTGAATGATGCGGGAAGGGTTCCCCCTCGGGGAAAACCCTTTGGATTTGAGCCACCATTGGAGAGGTCTCATGTGTAGCAGGCCCAGAGGTATGACGCTGGCTGCCGCTGCCATGAGACCGAGTACGTGCTGCCAGTGCAGGACTGTGCTCGTTGATGCAATTTGAGCCCCTTGACGGCTGCCTGAATGGTTTGAATGCGCACCGCGGTAAGGCGGGCAGACATGACCCTCGAGTCCCATTCTACGCCTAGGAAAGTTATTCTCTGAACTGGAGAAAGTGAACTCTTCTTGGCGTTCAGCCGTAACCCCAACTCCTTCATGTGAGCGAGAACAACATCTCGATGTCGGACCGCTAAGGCTTCTGACTCTGCCAGAATAAGCCAATCGTCTATGTAGTTCAAAATTCGAATGCCCCGTAAGCGCAACGGCGACAGGGCAGCATCTACATATTTGGTAAAGGTGCGAGGTGACAGGGCTAGACCGAAGGGGAGAACCCGATATTGGTACGCTACGCCCCCGCGAACCTCAGGAACTTCCTGTGCTTCGGTAGGATGAAGACATGGAAGTATGCGTCTTTCATGTCTATTGTGACAAACCAGTCCGCAGAACGGATTTGAGACACAATCTGTCTGAGTGTAAGCATCTTGAACTTCAGCTTCTTTACTGAAAGATTCAGGGTGCGCAGATCTAGAATAGGCCGCAAGCCTCCATCCTTCTTGGGAACTATGAAGTAGCGGCTGTAGAAGCCCGCTTCTCTCTCTGGAGGAGGAACTACCTCTACGGCCCCCTTTGCCAGGAGAGTGTGAACTTCGTGTTCCATGACCACCCCTTGGAACGCAGGCGGGCTGTGCCCGAACTGAATCGTATACCCGAATTCTACCGTACGTAGAACCCAACGTGAAACGTTTGGCAGAAGTTTCCACGCTGCCATATAATTCACGAGAGGAACTCGGGGCTGGTGTCTGGTCGTATATTTAGAGTGTCTGGCGGAGGTTTTACGCCGCCATGTGAGCCACTATGGGAACCAGCCCCTCAGGACTGGTGTAAGGTTGTAAACTTTTTGCGTTTGGCAGAAGTTTGCATGCTGCCAGGTAATCCGCTAGAGGAGCTAGCCCCTCGGGCTAGCATCTGGTCTTATATTAGTATTAACTCAGGACCCAAAGCTATACTTGCTGGGGTGCACTCGAGAAGGGGCGCCATGCGCCTCGTATGGTACCCGGATGCCACTGTGTCCGCAGCAGTCAGGTGCCCCGCTTCTGGTCACAGCCTTCTTAGGCTGGGAAGGCCGGGGCTGAGAGTGCCTCCCAGAGCCCCACTGACGTTGTGGTGGAGCTCAGGAACTAACACTCTCCTTCTGCCTGTGCCTGTATGAGGAGGTAGAGGGCTGAGGCTGCTCCGCCTAGCAGCCTCAGTGACCCGATGACGGCGAGGGAGGAACTGAGAAAAGGCCGCAGCCTGGTTCTTGGTGTCCCGGAACCTGTCGACAAGCGGCATTTCACGGCATCGCCGAACAGGCCCTCGGGCCCTCATCCAGGTCCCGCAGCACGTCTGCTGGTAAGCCTGGAGCATTGAAATTGTATGTAAACATGCCCCAGCTTGACCTGCTGCGGCATAAGCTTTACCCACCATGGCTGATGTTACTCTGCATGGCCTTGATGGGTGTACCGGGGCTTTTAAGGACGATGCCGAGGAGGGGGACAGATAGCCCGTGAGCGTCTGTTCCACCAGCGGCATCGCCATATAACCATGCTCTTTTGCCCCCACGATGTTAGAATAAACCGACATACGGGGGTATAAAAGCGAGAAGAATAGGGCGTCCATGAGCCTGATAACTCGTTATGCAGGTCTGGGAAACATTGTAAGCCCAGGCGAGGAGGTGATGATTTGGGCTTTAGGAAGCGCTCATCCAGTTTACTGGGCTGGTGAGTGCTCTGCACTTCCACCGGCCAGTCGATTTTAAACTGCGCGACTGCCCGCGTCACAACCTCAACTAATTCCTCATACATGGGGGGGTGTGAAATTTCTTTGCTCTCCCCTGTTTCCATGCTCTCCATATCTCCCTTCTCGGAGGAAGATAGCAGAAAGCGTGGACTCCCGCCCCGAGCAGCAGGAACCGCAGCGCGGGCTTGCTGGCCGAGAGCGAGAGAGGATGAAGCGGAGAGAGGGAGAAAGGGCGGGCCCGCCTCCAACGCGTCCGCTAAATCCATATGCGATCCCCATGACGGCAGACGCCGCTCTGCCTCGGGCAGAGACGGCACCGCCATCGAACCGCTTCGACTGGGCATGTTTATCTACACATGCCAGTCTAGATCTGAGAGTGCGCATGGGGAGGGCTTAACAATGCACACAGCCGGCGCTTTCGAAATTCGACGGGCATGATCCACCCTAAACAGACAACACAGAAATCGTGTGAATCCCCTTCCGTGATGTAGCGAGCACAGGGAGAAACACACTTTCTAAAGGACATATTCACTTTTATGTCACACAAACACACACACTCTCTATATTATTGGTTTTGGCGCGCTAAGCTAACAGCAATCACACACACACGCGCGCAGCTGAAGGCACAAAAAGCTGAATGTGTAATGTCGTCCCAAGGTCCTTTATAGCTTCATGGTCCTGACGTCACCCGCCTGTGACGTTCAGTCTAGCCATTCGGCAATTTTACACACGTGCTTCAGACGCAGTCACGCAAAGGCGTTCCCATAGCGTCAAACGCTGACGCAGCGTTGAGTTCCCTTGACAGGGAACTCCTCAGGACCTCCAGATGTGGCACGTAATTAACTGACCATGCGGCAGCTTTGGCTAAAACAAAGGACACATCCCTACATTCCTTCATTTATAAAAATGGACACAAACATATTGGACATATCACATATTCATTCTGTACTCTTTGAGAACATACTTTGTAATAGTCATTTGTGATAAATACGGAAGTTTTGCAAATGCTATTCACATATGAATGAATTCATGCATGATAGTTTAACATCTTTTTGTCATGTTTATACTCTTTGTATTCAGGACAAAGCCAAAGGTACAAACATACTTTGTAATAGTCATTTGTGTTAAATACGGAAGTTTTACAAATGCTATTCACATATGAATGAATTCATGGATGATAGTTTAATATCTTTTTGTCATGTTTATACTCTTTGTATTCAGGACAAAGCCAAAGGTATTTTGAAAGTGGTTTGGGAAGTGAGAATTGCATAAGTAAAACAGTGAAGACACAGTTTTAATGCTGTGCTTTACTCTATGGAAATACGTTCACTACTGAGGCAAAAGGATGAGTGAGCCCTCTCTGACATCATCAGCCAATCACAGCCCTGCAAGGGACAAGCGGCAAAAAAAGGGACAAAATGCAATCTCCTCCTTATCTGAAAGGGGATAAAAGTACCCTTTCAACACAAATTCTTTGTTCTGAGTTTCCAGCCTGTGTGCTAGGAAGCATAACAGATCACCCGTTCTGAGTTTCCGGCTGTTGTGCTAGGAAGCATAACAGATCACCCGTTCTGAGTTTCCAACTGTTGTGCTAGGGAGCATAACAGATCACCCAGTTCTGAGTCTCCCCGCAAGGATTGAAATAGAGAAGCCACGTTTAGAGCCTTCTGTCCAGAAAGGCAATCACAAACATCTGCAACAAGGTTAAGCCCAGGAGAGCAACCTTCGCTTCCAGGTACCTTCATCTGCGTGTTCCAGATCGTCAAGGACCTCCCGCACCAGCTTCAGGGCCTCATCTGCATGTTCCAGATCACCAGGACCCTTTCGGTGATCCAGGAGATTAGCATCCCACAGCGCTTCGTGTTCAAGGCTGTTGAACGGATTCAGACTCCTTCTCCACTGCAACAAGGCCCAGCCTCACCAGTGGAAGATGTCGCCACCATCGGACTGCTCACGTGAACGTAAATATCACTTACCAAACCTCTTTCTAGAGCTTTCTAATGCTTCCTTGGCATTAGTGTACTCTTTCAGTTCATTTCAGTTTATACCTTAGTTACCTGCATTCTTTTCATTCTTTACACTTAACCTTACTATCCTTTAGCTCTTTAGTATCATTTAGTAGTGTGTTAGTTAATCTTGTATGTCTTTTGTAAATAAATCCTCTTTTATTACAATTGTGTCTTCCTTGTGTTGATAATACAGTAAAAGGCTCAACAAGTTAGCACGAATATCACGAAATCCTTCAGATACCCCAGGTGATTTACTCCCTCCACTTTACATAATTTTTCTTATCATATTATTTATGATTTATGTTGGATTTATTCCAACAAATGTTGAGGTGGAATTCCTCAGCTGGTGCCCCGAGTTAAAAGGAGGGAGAGGTCACCTGACACACACACACACACACATTTGAAGTGACGTGGGATCAAGTCTCACTAACACCTCTAGTGTCCTGTGTGAGGCGTACTATTAATTGGTGCCATAATCACTACAGTGATTATGTGATTCACATTAAAGTATGTTTACATCATTGGAACACAAATTATCTATTTTTCCTCATCTCGGAACAGTTTGTCTGCTCAACCTACAAATTAATTTAATTAATTAATTAATTAATTAAACTAGATTAAAAAAACATAATTTATGTTCAAAGTTGTTTGCTGCTGGTATTGGAAATCAAACCGGCAAGCCACAAAAAATATATGCTGCCATGTCACATTTTAGTATTTATACATTATAAGGAAAATTAAACACAAAAATATGATGGCTTCATGTTGAATGTCAACTCTGTCAGTAGCCCGTCACCACCGTCAGACAGTACATGTAGTAGCCTTTTTTTTTTGTTGACGCTAGATGCTAATTGAACCTGCTTCAGGAGAATATTTTTTTTTTAGAAATGAGAAAAAGAGGGTGTTGACATATCATAGTTGTGACACAGGAAATATTAAAATGTTCGAAAACTATAAAACTTACAAGAGCCTGTCTAGTATTGATGCTCTTTTACAGAGGTGGAATGTGGCAAGTGGGTCCCTTCTTCTTCTTTTGTTTAACTGGTGTACTGATTTGATGTCGCCACCTACTGCACGTTAGGATATCACATTATCATTATACTGTTTTACTGGACTCTGGTATCAGCTGGCGTGTCTAGCTCCTCCAGCTCACACACAAATTCCAAAACGTTATACTAGAACAAAAAGTCCATGCAAAAGTATAAACCCGATTCCAAAAAAGTTGGTTCACTGTACAAATTGTGACTAAAAACAGAATGCAATGATGTGGAAGTTTCAAATTTCAATCTTTTATTCAGAATACAACATAGATGACATATCAAATGTTTAAACTGAGAAAATTGATAATTTTAAGGGAAAAATAAGTTGATTTTAAATTTCATGGCATCAACACATCTCAAAAAAGTTGGGACAAGGCCATGTTTAACACTGTGTGGCATCCCCTCTTCTTTTTATAACAGTCTGCAAACGTCTGGGGACAAGTTGCTCAAGTTTAGGAATAGGAATGCTGTCTCATTCTTGTCCAATACAGGCTTCTAGTTGCTCCACTGTCTTAGGTCTTCTTTGTCCCATCTTCCTCTTTATGATGCGCCAAATGTTTTCTATGGGTGAAAGATCTGGGCTGCAAGCTGGCCATTTCAGTACCCGGATCCTTCTTCTACGCCGCCATGATGTTGTAATTGATGCAGTATGTGCTCTGGCATTGTCATGTTGGAAAATGCAAGGTCTTCCCTGAAAGAGACGACGTCTGAATGGGAGCACATGTTGTCCTAGAACTTGGATATACCTTTCAGCATTGATGGTGCCTTTCCAGATGTGTAAGCTGCCCATGCCACACGCACTCATGCAACCCCATACCATCAGAGATGCAGGCTTCTGAACCGAGCGCTGATAACAACTTGGGTTGTCCTTGTCCTCTTTAGTCCGGATGATATGGCGTCCCAGTTTTCCAAAAAGAACTTCAAAATTTGATTCGTCCGACCACAGAACAGTTTTCGATTTTGCCACAGTCCATTTTAAATGAGCCTTGGCCCAGAGAAAACGCCTCCGCTTCTGGATCATGTTTAGATATGGCTTCTTTTTTTACCTATAGAGTTTTAGCCGGCAACGGCGAATGGCACGGTGGATTGTGTTCACTGACAATGTTTCCTGGAAGTATTCCTGAGCCCATGTTGTGATTTCCATTACAGTAGCATTCCTGTATGTGATGCAGTGCCGTCTAAGGGCCCGAAGATCACGGGCATCTAGTATGGTTTTCTAGCCTTGACCCTTACGCACAGAGATTGTTTCAGATTCTCTGAATCTTTGGATGATATTATGCACTGAAGATGATGATAACTTCAAACTCTTTGCAATTTTTCTCTGAGAAACTCCTTTCTGATATTGCTCCACTATTTTTCGCCGCAGCATTGGGGGAATTGGTGATCCTCTGAGAGACACTGCCACGCTGAGAGGCTCTTTTTATACCCAATCATGTTGCCAATTGACCTAATAAGTTGCAAATTGGTCCTCCAGCTGTTCCTTATATGTACATTTAACTTTTCCGGCCTCTTATTGCTACCTGTCCCAACTTTTTTGGAATGTGTAGCTCTCATGAAATCTAAAATGAGCCAATATTTGGCATGACATTTCAAAATGTCTCACTTTCAACATTTGATATTTATCTATATTCTATTGTGAATAAAATATAAGTTTATGAGATTTGTAAATTATTGCATTCCTTTTGTATTCACAATTTGTACAGTGTCCCAACTTTTTTGGAATCAGGTTTTTGTATTTAAATTCTTTTTTTTAATCCTGTGTTATATATGAATTGCATTAAAATTCTATCCTATCCTATCCTATCCTATCTCGATTAAATTCTATTCCTAATAAATACCCCAAATCTATACCTTTATGTCCTTTACTATATAAATATTATATTACTTCTCTTCTGCACATATTTACTACAATCACATAATATATGTTCTACTGTTTCAATTTCAAATGTTCTACTGTTTTCATTAAGTGGTTTCTTTAGAGTGATATCTGCCCCTTATATTACCTGAAAGTGGGGACAGAACTTTAAAAGCTTATGAAACACACGTGTCATTGAAAAACAACCTTGCTGTCACAGTGCCTGTCTGCCCTTTGTTTATGTTCCTCATGTGTGCTCTCCCGAACTCCATTTCCCATGATCCTCAACGCTCCCTCACCTGTCACTCATCAGTCATATCCCGCACCTGCACCCCATCTTCCCTTTGTTTTCCTGTGTAAGCGAACGCAATCTCATGGGAATTCGTACATATTTAAGGAGTTGGCTAATGCCACTGTCACACTAGACATTTGGAACACTAAATTTTTATGCAGACCTCTGCGTATATTCCAACGTCACGTGATACGAATTTGCATGTCAGAGTTCATCAAACTTGACCTCTAAAAGGTAGCGGAACGCAAATTTTTTACGCATGGTCTTGCGTTTCCGGTGTCGTCACATTTGCATGCGTTTGAATGAAAGTCAATGGATCCATTGCCCTCTGTCTTTGTCTGGTCTTGTTGTTGTTTATGTGTATTATGCTGGATGTGAGCTCATGTTCCAGAGATCAGAGTATTAAAATGCTAGTTTTTATGAAATTCCTGTTTTCTCGTTGGTCTGCCTACATCAACCTACACTTGCTTTGATAAGAGATAATATTAAGTGTTGCTTTTGATAAATCAAGCTGTTTTTCATCAATACGTTTTTTTTTTATCTATTTCATTGCATATGAATGAGTGAACCCTTCTCTGAGACGCACTGTTTTAGATGTAGTGAGAAGACAATAAGAGTCATAGATTTTACGTAATAATGATCAAATTAAATTGAAGGTGATAATTGTGTTAAATACATTCTATTATTAATCCCTCATAACATTTACAATTGAAAATATTTTTATTTTTAAACCTAATAGCAGAAAATTGCTAGACGTGTTTTGTCCCATGGCTCAAGCATCAGTGACTGGTTGTCTGTAATAGCAACTGAGAACTGTTGCTGTTTCTATATGTAAATTTATGAAATTATCATATTCTTTTATCTGCCATTTATTTTTCCACCCCTATTTTTCATTTAACCTTTAAATTAAATATTTTAGTGAACTTTTTGCAAGGGGTGCATTAGCTTATAATGTAATATACTGCAGAAGACAATCTGGTAAACAATGCAAAGTTGGGGTTGGGGGCTTTGTCATGCATTAATGTGTAATCTCTCATATTAAATTACATTTTATACATCAGACTCATGAACTTCGATTTCAACCACTGCCTGTTACCAAAGTGTCTGTTCATTCGATGAGGAACACACAATGAAAATGGCACTGGCAAGAACAGTGATAAAACAGATAAACAGACATTTTGAGTTTACAAATATGTGTTGGACAGGGGTTAAACTATTTGAGAAACCCAAAGAGATTGTGTATGTATCGATGAAGCTTTAGGATGTTTTTAGTATGTCTTCATGTCTTTCAGTATTTACAATCTGCTCATCTTTTCTTGCCTGTCTTCATTGTTTCAATGATTCAAAGCATTGAGCTATTTTAGATGCTGTAAGGCTGTGCATTTAGGCAATGCCTAAAGGTCATAAGAATTTTTCTATGAAAACAAGACTTATTTTCATACTAAATATGCTGCCGATATAGTGGGTATTTTATTTTACACAAAAAAGAGGAAATGTGATTACGATATTGGGGATGAATTTAAGCATTTTTGTTTATGTATATGAAATTTTGTCAGCAAAATGAATAAATTAACAATAAATTCAAGACCTTTGTTAATCTTGTTTTCATATAATAACCTTTTAAAGAAAACAGTATTTATCCTTTACTAGATTTAAAAAAATCTAACACTTTCTTCCAAAAATTTTGGGAGATTGTACAATAAAAAAATATTGGATTTTGTATTACACCCATTTAGTATTTGACACCAACGTAATTATCCAGGTGTTCATCGAAGTACCGCAAGAGCACAGAGCACAGAGCATAGACATATATGTATATGGCACAGAGCCCAAGCAGCACGAAGTCAAGCACACACTTGTGCCGTTCCCATGGTGACGCGTCCACACGCTCAGTGCCTCTGAATGCGAGTCATAGCGTTAGCCGTCGACTGTTAAAAATTTAAGTAATTTACAGTGCTATATTTACTTTAACTGTCGTTTAACACGAATGAGGACGCTGTCAGTGACTGTATATTAAAGGTAAGAGTAAGAAATTGTATTTGTTTACTTGCTTTAGAAAAGCTACTTAAATTACTTACCTCAAGTAACGTCTCTTTTTACGTCTCTTTTAAAGTAAAGTATCTTTTTACATGAAGAGTTTTGCCGCTTATATAAAAACAAGTATATTTATTGATGTTTATTTATTTGAAGTGTCTTTATGTTAACTTTAAGTTCCAGTAACACAAGACTGATGTAGTGTTACTGGTGCACCCACAATGCAAACAATAACTAATTTTTGTCAGCTAGAGCATAGATTTATACGTAACTGTATAACTGTGCTTCATTGGGAAGTTTAAAGAATGTATAATGTTTGTGTCTCCCAGACCTGTATTAATCAACAACAACTGTTCAGCATCAAATACTGATCAATATAAATGACTGGATAGCGCATGACGTCATAACATTGAATCCACCGTTAATAAGGAGTTATCAGATATTGATGATAAAAGAGTACCTTACCAGCCCCTGTTTCTGTATCTGAAGACTCCATGTACATTCTTACAATCCAAATGTCTTGGGCATGTAAATGTTTATTTATTTAAAGTCGGGATTTTTCCATGCTTATTAAATAGTGACTCGGTTACATTCACAACCATACATATCATATAAGTGAACGAACAAACATACGCAAAAGTGTGGGAATAAAATACATGCGTTGAAATGTATTCAGAGAAATAACGCTGAGTGTGTATGAACTAAGTCACAAAGCTTTATTTACACCTGTTCCAGTACGACAGTGTGAAATACACACTCACCTCACCTGATTTCTATACATCACTATTCTGGGGGAAATAAACACAAACATTACAAAATATCCAAAGTAACAATTCATTTTCATACATTTATGTCCTAAAAATAAATCCTGCGCGACTGATGCTCTGCAAACCGAGTGGTTTTAGATCATTATTTTAACTGTAAGTCAATGGTGCACTCTGCCGATTGGGAATCGTAACATGGTGGCTGGAACAGTTCCGGTGGCTTTCCCCCGCCCTCCACAAGATAAACGTTCTATGTGCTATACAGTCATTTATACAGATCAGTGGCATCAACTCATCTGTCCTTTTCCTGATCTCATCTGATTTGATGGGAGTCTTTTGTTCTAAGCATTTTCCCTATCACTCACAGACTCCCTCTCTTATAGTGTCTTCTTTTCTTTCTTTTGTTTTGCCTCCCAAACTGTCTGCTTTATTACATACAGCATTCAACAAAACTGACAACTTTGGAACTGGCTTCAGTAAGGAGCAGGATGTGCTGTATTGACAAGTAAATGTGGAAAGTGACATGAGCCTGGAGAAGATAAATAGTTTATGAACTATATATCTTTACTCCCAGTTCCTGCCTGAGCTGGCAAGGCGGTCTGTCTGAGACATATTTATCCATATCTTCAGCCTAAGAAGAAACTATTGACCCTTAAATGCGTACCTCAGGTCTTTAGTAACCGGGGACATCATTCACTGCCCTCCCCCCATTCATTTTTTTTAAGTAAGCCCTCCAACTTCTTAGTATTTCTCAGTCTATGCCTTATCAACAATTCAAAATAAAGAAAACACAGAAAAAAATGTAAAATAATATCTGTTTTATTATTAATTTAAGGTAATACTTGTATAGGGTCACTAAAGACCCAAAGTATATAATAGTGTACGTTATTTTTTAAGTTATAAATAAATGTTAATTAAACATAATTTTTTTTTGTCTGCTCACTAAGTACTGTGAAAAAGTGTTGTCTGTTATTGTATTATATGGTATGGGCAGTTATATATCACCTTATTCTTATTGAAGGACAACAATACCTATACAGGTATCTGCCTCTCAAAAGGCTGACCCAAGAACCCCCTGCACAGGCCGTTCATCTTCCAGCATGTCCAAGCAGTTCATTACAGGGAAAGGTCACTCCAAGAGCAAACACACATCCTCCACACCGGTCCTCAGTGACTTATATCTCGAAGTGCCAGAGATTGCAGGTATGAAAGAAATAAGCTCCTTTGTGGGTCTTCTGCCACCCGCTTCTTTATTTCGCCAGCTCTCCGATCTGCCATGTTTTAACATTATACTGATAGAAGCATTTAGTTTGACAGAATTATGCCTTTTAAATGTAATAAACATTAAAAACTGTAAAAGATTGTTTTGAACCCCTTTACCAGCGCACATTACATAACACACTACATATTACATATAAACATATACTACAATATACTCAATGTTAATTTTTCTAATGCAGTCATGTGTTTCTAAGCATATACAGAGTTTCTAAGCATAAACCATATTTCTAGTTTAACATAAATTATGAATGCACTGTGAATATGTGTGATAAGGCATAATTGTATTTTTTTACTCAGTGTTGTATTCAAATTGTAGATGTTTTCACTTTTTGATCAGTTGTTACTCAATAAAATAGAACGACTTATAGAATTATTTCATACTTTCCATAAAAGCCTAGAGATTAGCTAGACCTGAGCAAAATGTTTTCTAGTTTAAAACAAGACAGTTGTTTGGATTATGTTTTTGTATGTGGGGCTTTTTCAGATGAAAGGACAGAAGAGGAGCCCATTTTACAGGTGCCCAATTCAGATACTTTGGAGGAGGTAGATTCCTACACCAAACGGCTGGTAATTCACTTACACATGCTAAATTACAGCATTTAGGCACAGACACTGATAAATCACCTAACAATAGTTGAGATTCTTATCTGATTATGATCTGCAATTTATCATTTCTCTCTCGCTTGATTCTCACGCCTGCGGTTCTGGCTTACTAATCAGTGCTTTCATATTGGCATTATTGAGTTCTTCTAATAATGTGAGTTAATATTTCATCCACTCTTCTTATGCGCTGAGGGTTTAAAGGTCTTGTTTGGGCCCTTTTCACGTATTAGACCTCTTCAATCACACAAACCCTGGGGATATTGGGATATAAGGGATATTGTTGAACTGCAATCTCCATCGTACCCCATGCATACGCATGAAGAGGTTTTTGGCTTAAACGAGATAGATAACCCCTGGTAACAAATGATTGCTGATGGAAACAACGCAGGATGAAATAACTGAGAGGCGAGTGGGCAGAGGGGGCCAGTGAACTCGCAGCATTTCGCAGTCCTTTCATCAATGAGGTTAATTGAATTAAAAACAGCCCTCTGGCTAAAAAAAAGCAATGACATTTATATGCAAGTAGCTCAGTGTGCCTGCCCTGCTGGGTGACCCTGTAGAAAAAGCAGCTGGTAAGTTGGTTGTAATGACACATTTGTTTCAGTAATGCACATTCACAGACATTAGCCCTTTAGTCAAATGTCAATATTTTTATGCTTTTATCACAGAGATAAGCCTCATTATTAACTTGACAAATCACAGTTCATTTCTTTTGAAACAATCATGTGAGTAGTTTGGATTTTCTTATGGTTTGACATGCAAAATAATGTCTTACCAGATAATTAAATGTCACAGCATATTGTGTTTCATCCTATTTGGCAAGTCTGTATCGAAATATGCTTGTTTATAGCATATTTACTGACACATGGCAACAATGTTTTTAATCTACCAATGACAAGCTACAATTATTGTACTGTAAAACAACCCCATGAACCATTAATTCATTTTAAAGTATAAATATGTTTTATATATTTTTTAATTTAAATATAGACATGTGTTTTATTTTTTATGTACAGGCATACTGCCCCCCAAAGTCAGTTTTCACACTCTTTGTAAATCTGAGCATGTGTCACAGGACAGATTATTTGACAGATATATTTGTGCAGCAGTTTGAATGCCAGCAAGACTTTTATCTATGTGTGTCATTGTCAGGGCTCCAGACAAAAAGATAAATAGAGAATAAGGCACAAAATTTTTTAAGAGCCACATAGAGGTATATTAGTACCTCAAAGGTACATATTAGTTCAAAGGTACATATTGATAGCGGACATTGATAGGTAAAGAAAAGAGTCCAGTAAGTCGTGTTTTACAATATAAGTGGTGTTGTTAGGCACGATGCAGAGCTGAGTAAATTAACTCTAAATCAAAGAAAGTTACAAAACATTTTCTGTGTATCGTGATCATACCTCAGCCATGAAAACTCTTGAATTGAAGGAGTTTAAAATGTTTAATTTTGAAATGTTTCAAAACCATTTGTGCTTTACAGAGAGAAAGGATGGCTTGAAAAAATCTAATATTTTTATTTGGTGGGGAGGTGATTTTTACTTTACCCGTTCATATTTTGTCAGTCTAACTTCGTGAAACTTCTCTCATCTCATTACGTCACCACAACAAATAATATGAACATGCGAGTTTTACAGTCATAACAAGTACATTTGGATTGTCGAGGAGTGTCAATCTTAGCAAAATGTCACTCGCAAATGCGACTGTTTTAGGCAAAATCTGGAGCCCTGAGTGTGATATCGTTGTATTAAATTCATCAATTTATTTTTAAACAGAAAAACAAATTTAAAAAGCACTTAGTGCTGATTGGTGTATCAATGGAGTCATGGACAGAAGAAAATGAGCGGGCATTGGATAAATTCATCTCAGATACTTCTGTTAGGCTTTTCATTGTCTACCATGACCCTTTCACCGGCCTACATGTGGACTACATCATGCCAGCTCAGGTACGCCGCAGGTCTATTTTGAGATTTGACATTTAACATCCCAATCATAGCCTTTTGTCTCACAATGCCATAAAGACTATAAAGATTATTTAGGGGTTGAGGTTGCTTGTTTTTTATGATATTTCAAGCGGTTTAATGAAAAGCATGCAGAGATTTCTGAACTGGATTATTCTTCATGCGATAATTTCCAGTGCCTCTGGTGACTTGTCAGAATACCTAAGATCTCATTATTAAACTATGTGTGATGACCTCTGGTGATCCATTAAAGCTTAAAATATGATTGATCATCTTTCCATGCTTCTGTTCACCACCTTTTCATCTTGCTTTTCTCTTGCTCTGTCTCGCCCCCCCCCCAGGTGGTGGAGCAGATGTCCTATTTCATTCGAGCAGAGGACAGTATAATCACAGAGGAGAGTTTTGAAAGCTCAGTGCAGTTTGGTTCTGTGAAGGGAGGGGCTATAGAGGGTCTCCTCAGGTTAATGAAGGGTATTCACGCACCTCAGGTCACCCTCAGCACAACCTGGCCGGAGACCACCAAGAACAACTACTGTGTAAATTTGCACCGCTTCATTACCAACATTACAGGTAACTGAAGCTGCTTACAATACCATCTATTGAGATTTCTCAAAAGAACATAACATACCGATAAACTCCTGTGTACATTAAGTGTTTTGACCTGTATAACTATGCCATGTAGGAATGATCTGAAAAGAGGATGGGGGCCATTTTTATCACTTGGATATCATTATATTGTATGCTCATGAATAGTATTATGTAATTAATATTAAACATGACTACCTGATGTGATGAAATATAGATAATGGTAAAAAGCTGCTACCCTGGTAAATATGAGCAAAGAAGGTTTTTAAAATACATCTGCATTGTTTCTCCTTTTGAATTGGATTTTTAGCTCATTGTATTACCAGAATAATAAGAAAAACAAAAACAAATGAGACTTCACTTTTACATAAATAAATAAACAACAAAACTTAAATCTGGTCATGTGCAAGTGGACAAGTAGATTAAACTTCCCACGGCCTCCACAAATGTTCTTGGCTTTTTCATTTTTTCAGCATCTTCTAAATAATCAAGTTTTCAATCACATGGGCTTTCTCTTGATTTACAGTTCTGCATATCAAATCAATCAAGTATTTTCCTCAAATATCTTTCCTGTGACATTTTGACTAGACCATCTTCTTGTTCTATGCCCAAGAACTTTCCATCATGCTGTTCCATGGCGTCCTGGTAGGTTTGCGGTATATACATACTGCTCTATAACAAAAGTCTATGCATGTCTGCAGTTTGTCCTCCATATTTTCAGTCTCAAAATCTTGTAGATGAGCAGGTCTCCTCCTAGTTCTTGGTCGGTTCCTTTTGATTACAGTCTCAGTAGCTCTATCTGCTTGTGTGGATTCTGTCTTTTCAGGCAAAGTCTCAGAAGCACCACTCTGATTGTCTGGAGCATCTTTTTCACTTTCATCAACATTTTTCTCAGTGTTAATAATATTAGGATTCATATACTCGTATTCTGTGTGTGTGTCAGATGTTTGGGTTTCTGTTTCTTTGGTTGTTCTAGTTGCGAACTTCACCATCCTATGTTTTTGGTCCTTCTCTGTGTTAGGGTAGTACACTAGATAAGCCAGACTGTTTTTATCATAGCCAATGAAAATACCCTGTTCGCATCTAGTGTCTAATTTTCCCTTCTCTTGTTTGTAAGCAAAACATGCTGGATTTTGGAAACATCTGGCTTTCTGCCTGTGAATAACTCATATGGTGTTTTCTTTGTACGTTTAACCTGTTTCTCACGTAAGCTAATGTTTGCCTAGCATAATTCCACAACTCATCTGGTAACCCGCTTTTTATCAGTAAGCACCTGCTCATGTAATAGAGTGTTCTTCAACCTCTCTGCTGTGCCATTCTGGTGAGGCGAATAAGGTGCAGACGTTTTATGTCTAATAATATTCTTTGTCAACAGTGCTTGAAAGTCTCAACTCATAAATTCAGTGCCATTATCTGAAAGGATGCACTTGACTTTTCTATAAGGTGCTATGTCAGCCAAGAACTTTTCTGTGGCTTGTACTGTGTCTGCTTTAGACTAGAATACAGTAACATAGTACCTAAGTAGTCGTCTGGAAAAGACTGTGCATACCCATACCCTTCTTTGCTCTGTGTTGACATCGGGCTGTCCAAATCAGTGTGAATTAGTTTTAAAGGTTTCTCTGCCTTTCTGTCTGGCTCCTTGTTTCTTGTCTGAGTGAATTTTCCCTTTGTACACACCACACATAACTGATTCTGTCTAACTGTGCTTCCTTTTACCCCCATGCCTCTAACCACACCTTGTAACTTTTGTACATCTTTGTAGTTACAATGACCCAAAATTTCATGCCACATTTGTAAATCATAACAAACTTTGCACTGGTCAACACTTTCTTCAATAGTTGGCAAATAATACAAATGACCACTTGTGGATGTCAAATCTGCTACTGTCATTGGTAAACATGTGACAGTTCCCCTTTTTAAAGGTAATTGTTGCTGCTGCCTTCGTTGCCCTTTCTACTGAGAAAATGTCATGTGTGTATGAAGGCATGTATAGTCCATCCCTTAGCTGTGCTCTGTGATGTCGTCCAGTGTCATCAAAGAAAAAAATCACCACTGTTCCTCTTTGTTGCGCCATTCCGCTGCACTTTGTCCCGTCTGCTAGTTCCACTAAATGAGTCTCCGGTTGAAAAGAGCTGTCAAAGTTTGTGAGCTTCCTAATGTCATTTACAATGTAAGATGTCGTTTTGGCGTCTACCATGATACCTTACTTTTTTTACATTGTCTAATGGTCTTTTATACTCTGAGTGTTCGACTTTGAAGAGGTGGTCTTGATCACTGTCTCATTTATCTTTAACCTTTCTTGCACCATCTTGGTAACCCTTTTTCTTGCACAGGAATGCTGTATGTGTAGTATTTTTACAATGGTTGCATCACACCCTCTTGTAACATTTTCTTGCTTTGTGTCCTTTTAATCCACATTTGTAACATGTCACATTGGCAAAGAGTCCGGTAGCCCACGCAGAATCATAGCGATCGTCAGCTCTTCACTCTTGGTTTCTCTGGTGTCTCTCGGGGCTGTGATGATTTTTTCTGCTCTTATTAAGTAGTCAGTAACACTCTCGTTGTCATCTGTGTTATGGATGTGTACATATTTATAATCCTTGGTTTACTTTTCCCCAAATAATGATCTTTCATTATTCTCAGGGCTTTCCTGCCATCATCAGCAGCTTCATGTCTTATCAGTGATTTTATCATTTATCAGTCTTATTAGTTCAGCATAGCAATCAACATTTTCCACCTGTCTTTGGCGGGTTCATGCAAAATAGTTTCTTTTAGCTTTAGAGTGTGCAAATAGCCTAAGAATCTTGTTTCCCAAAGGTCATATTTATCTTCGGATCCATCAAACAAAAGCTGCGGTACCTGTAATCCTGCCGCTCTGCTTGCCATTTTGTAGATTCGCCATGTTTTTGCTACTTTTTAAACAAGGGCATTAGCTTTTACTGAATAGCACGTAATATGTCGCATTAATTTGCTCAAAAAAATGCCTGCTTGCTTCTGTGCCTGGGCCCCTTTAAGCTTGAGTGCATAGTTCACCATTATTTGGTTACAAACACAAAATGTTGCTAATGGTTTATTCACCTCTTTAGCAAGCTCTCTTTATTTAGCATAACCTTTACATAATAACATTCGCATCAGCTCAGTACAACAACACAGAGACGTAACAGACGTAAACACGTAACTACATACGTCTATCATAATACCTTCAAAAAAAATAGGTCATTTGATACCATAATGAAATTTATAAGAGTGCAATATTTAACAGCCTCTCACTCTGCTGTGATTTGTCACAGGCTCAGAGCGTGTTCCAGTAATGTCCCGCCCCTTATAAACACAAGCTTTAACTCTCACACATAAACAGTAATAATGGAATCAATTTCACCTCATCAGCGAACCAATTACAACCACATATGCATGCACAAGAGATCCGCTAGTGTGTGAAAGATGTACGTGTGTAACCCTCACACTTTGTTAGAACACAAAAGTTTTTCCTACTATGTCAAAGGCACGTTTTCTTTTCCTACTATGCATGCATGTGAATCCATATCCATGTATTACACAGAACAGCTTTCACAGCTAATAATTACGTTCTAGAAAGGATTTTTAGGGCATGTCTGTGATTGTCAGACATGTGATTGTGAGATAACTGACAGACTGTCAGTTCTCTTTGAATAAGTGGAGCTGAATCTTTATCATCAAAACAAACAGCAGTAATCAGAGGCTGACAGAAGTGAAAGTGAGCACTACTTTATTCAAGTGTTTAATCGTCATGACAACAACATTCTTCTACAAAGTCTCTCCTTCTCAACCAACGATGCTACGCTCCCTTTTTGTATATTCCTGGGGGTGGAGGTTCTTCAGATTCTGGGGTTTGTAATATAGCAAACCCGGGAAAAAGGAGTTTCCTTCAGTCATTTTCTGTAGGCCTTAAAAAATGATTTCTGTTAAAGAGAATAGAATCTTATTCTTACGGCACCAAGAAATTGCAAATACAAGAGCTTTTGTCTCTCTCCCACATGCAGTTTCTTTCAGCAAGTTCCTTTGGCAATGGTTTGGGAAAGCAACACTGTAATAAATGATTTAGCTTTTGTTTTCTTAAAAGGAACTAGCCTAAATGCCTTGTTTACTTTACCTTACAATAAAATAAGACTATAAATAACTATAAGATTTGGCAAAATAAAATGTCAATCACTGTATGTGGCCATGTTATTGTCTATTATTTAATTTGTAGCCTACTTATTGAGAAGCAAAATAAAAAAAAATACATAAAAAATATTAAAAAATAGGTTGGTCGATGGCTTTATGTTTTCTAGTGATGCTAGAAATAATAGAAAATAAGCCTCATTATTATAGTTAATTAAGCGTATTAAGCTTTTGGTTTAATAAATAACGTCAGATAATTTTTGCTAGCCTCTGGTACACAGAACCCAGGGGCATAGCTACATGGTGGCCATGGGTGGCCACGGCTACCCCTTAATGATGGATGGCCACCGATCTGGCCACCTCTGTTGTGCGAAGCAGTTTTAAGATGTGTTGGACTTTGCACAGTGCTGCACAGACTGTGTAGTGTATGGAATGAAAGTAATGTAAGAACATTAGTCTCGCGTTAGCGCCATAATCTGACGCACTGACGCAAACTGTCTGCGCGCTATGGCTGAACCAAAGAACTGGGCTGAAAAGCTGCTAACCACTTTATGGCTAACTCGTTAGCGTGTTGTACCATGAACCGCTTGACGTGTACGTTCCCATATTTGGGATTCAAATTTCCGTGCCCCAGAGAGTACGATTCCAAATGTGGGATTCCAGAGTAGGAGCTTCCTTCTCCACCGCGCCGTAGTTTCTCTCGGCCGGGGTCAGCTTCCTGCTAATATAAATGACAGGATGCTCCTCACCTTCTCTTGCGGGCAAATGAGTCCTCGGCCCACCTGGAAACCCAGGTACTTCGTCTCAGAGAGCGCAAGGTGGCTTTGCGAGTGTTGGCGGTGAGTCCAGCCCTCCGTAGCTCTGACAGCACCCTCCGCAGTCGATTCAGGTGGTCTTGCCACGTCTCAGAGTGGACCACGATGTCATCCAGATCGCCGGCGGCATAGGACTGATGAGTCCGCAACATGATGTCCATCATCCGCTGAAACGTGGCGTGTGCTCCGTGGAGGCCGAAGGGTAGGGTCCGGTGCTGCCAGTAGCCGCTAGGGGTGGAAAAAGCCGTCTTCGGTTTTGCATTCTCGGTGAGGGGCACCTGCCAGTAGCCTTTGGTGAAGTCCAATGTTGAGATGTACCAGGCCCTTCCCAAACGGTCCAATAGCTCGTCCACCCGAGGCATGGGATATCTGTCAAACTCAGAGACTTCATTGAGACAGCGAAAATCATTATAGAACCAGAGGGTGCCGTCTGGTTTCGGGACTATCATGATCGGTCTGGATCATAGGCTGGGTTCTATCACCCCTAGCTTCAGCATTTGTAGCACTTCTTCCTCAATAGCCTGGCGACGAGTCTCAGGGACGCGGTAGGGCCAACTGCTGCAAGATGCTGGTCTGCCCAAGAAGAGAGGAGAACACATCCGGGAACTGACCGACCAGGTGCTGCAGCTCCCCCTCTGGGTTGCCGAGAGGTGGGGGTTGACGTCAACAACTACGGGGTCGGAGGTGGTAAGAGCGGCGAGCTGGTCCCTTGTCCCAATCCAATTTTTCAAAAGGTTGATGTGGTAGTGCTGCTCGGCTTTCCTCCTTCCTGGCTGTCTTATTCAATATGGGAAACGCCCGATGATGGGAAACAGTATCAGTGGACTAGGGAGAAGGGGTCTTTGGCGACGTTACTTGGCAGATGGGGACCGGCCAGTGAAAGCGGTCGCGGACCCGCTGGATGGTGTTTGCGGCTCAGAGGTGCCTGGCCAAGGGATGTGCATGTGCCAACTCCAGTATGGTTTTCGTCTTTGTGCGTGGCACCACCAACAGCAATTTTCCCTCCCCCCTTCGCTGAGCGACACAATAGAGCAGGCAGTTTTGGATGATGAAATGCAGGAGAGGATGGGGTCCAGGCTAAGCATCCTTGCCTTTGATGACTTGGACCTGTGTCCAGCAATGCTTCAGCCTGTCGTCTTCTTGTTGTTCTTTTCCAAATGAGCCCCCTTCCGTCACCTGCTGAAACACATCTTGGAAAAGGTTAGAAATCAGGGAGGGGGACTCACCATCTCTCCCGCTGTCTGAGGCCAGAAGAACAGGGCACTGACGAGGTCCTCTCAGGGTTCTCCGTCTTCGGAGGCTCCCTCTGGGGCTGGCTGGCCGTGTAGTGCTAGCAGGCGATCAAACCTGGGCCAGTCGAGTCCAAGCAGCACGGGAACAAGAAGATCTTTTACCAACCTCCACCGGCCAGGTGCCAAGTTCAGCAGAGGTGGTCACTCGTCGGGCCGGAAATTGTCGTTTATCCCCATGGACACATGTGATGGGAAGGAAAGCCTTGTATTCTGCCCGTGGGGCAAGAATATGGGCCTGCACCAGGCTGACCGGACTGCTGGAATCGATGAGGGCCTGGAACGGCTTTCCATTAACCTTCACCTCTGTCTCGGGAGCTCCAGCTGGTAGATCGCGATGCACAATGCAGCTGGCCAACCAGGTCCGTGTGGGAGGCGTGGGGGCCTCTGTCGGCATGGGCTCGTCCTGCTGAGAGGGAGCCGCCGACCTGCTCATTGGTCGCTGTGTGCCCTCTTGCTCCCCAGCCTCCCGATGTTGGGTCGCATACGCCAGTTCGATAGCCTCGATGAGCTCCAGGGTGGTGGTGGGGTTCCTCATGTCTGTCTGTGAGACCGGGGCAGAGTCCTCCGGTGAGTGCAGTGGGTCAGAGTGGTAAAACTGTGGGCTGGTCGGTTACACGCTGCTGTCTGCGTGAGGAAACGAGAAATAACATTAGTGTTCAGTCTCTTAGCGAATTATCTCCCGCTGTGGCATGGCTCATGCGGCTTATGTAGCCGCCGCTTCACAAGCTGCAGCTGTGGCCGATCAGCCCGGGATAAGCGTGTGCAGGCGTCCTTTTATGTTTCCAGGGCGATCCTTCGGGACACTTAAAAATGTGCATTTCAATCAGTTAAACGGTTACATGTATTACTTAATAACAACCATTACAGCATTTACAACTAGAAACTGTTTTGGGCACTTAGATACATTTTTCCAGACAGCCAAACAGCCAAAGTTCGCATCCTGTGTCTGACCAGCGATTCACACCTTGCCCCTAACTTGCCCCTAATAATTGAATAGTTTCATATTTTTAATATATTGTATTCAGGACAGTTATAAACAAATATAAAATGTTTAATTTAATTTTTATTTTTTTCATGTCCTGATGAAGTTTATTTTCTCTTAGCATTACAGTGTGATAGCTCATTAAAAGTAATGACGTTAGGTTACGTTCTTATGTTATGCAGTTTATTTTCTCCTAGTGTTCAGTACGTAGTCTAAGCATTAATAATAACCAGAGTATAACTAGTTTGCCTTCATTGGCTAAAAGACAATGACGCAGCTGCGCTTTGATTCTTTCAGGTCTGCTTCTCCTATCGGCTTGGCTATGAAGCCTTGGCTATGATAACACAACTGAAGAATTTACATGCAAATCAAAATAGTTGCTGCAAACTGCCTATTCAAGTTTTTTTGTCACCCTGCAAACATTTTACACTTCTGACCAGCCACTGTCTTTTTTGATTGTTTGCTCTTGTGCAAACTGTAGGCTATTTTAGTGTGAAATGGACAGATACATTTCTTTGTAAATTTAAGCTTATAGTTTGAAAACAAGTGAGGTCAAGTGAGATTACTATGTTTAATAGCAAACAAAAAATGTCTTTGTTTAAAGAAAATATTTTACATTTTGTAAACAAATCATTTTTGAACAAGTGTACATTACACTCTGTGTTTTACTAAAAATATATGTTTGTGTGTAAACAAAGTAAAACAAAAGCATTTTACCTAATGTAAAGTGAAATAATAAAAACTTAAAGCAGACTGAACATACACAAACACTCGAGTCGGTATATGTATTTAAGTATTTAAAGTATAGTCGGTATAAGTATTTTTATTTTAATTATTTCCAATGTTCTCGTTGAAGAAAAATCTGCTTGTTTGGGTGAAAGTCGGCTCTTTTTCAATTAACAGTAAGTATGACTGTAAATTCTCTTCTTCGTCCGCACCAAGTTTATAATAATTTTAATCAAAGTAATTTCTAACCTTGCATTATCTGTAAACATTCAGCAAAAACGCATTTATTTTAAATTACCTGAGACTAGAGGACACGAATATTAAATCCAACCCATGTCCGAGGCGCACGTAAAACTTTTAGACCCGAACCTGCCAAAGACCCGTTAAGACCTTTAGTGTGCATCAGTCTTCTACAAAAGCAGCGGACTTTGGCTGTTTGAAAAATACATAGGGCTGTCAAAATGGCTGAAAAATAAATTCGAATTTCGTACTTAAATTATACTAATATTTGAATTACATTCGAATTTTAAAGACCTACTGTGTATAAGAGAAAAATACTGTATTGTCTCCTAAGCCCACTAGAGGGCGCAACACAATGACCTAATAATATAAACCATCAAAGGTCAAACACGCATTTTTTATCGAAACTAATTTTATTTAGATAAAATTGCATTACTTTGTGCATAAACATTTTTAAATTATTAAATCATCATGCACTCATTTTTAAATCATAAATAGAATAGAATACAAATAGAATTTCTTAAATTAACATGCAGAAAACAAAGTCTGTGGAAGTGTATACAGTAAAAAAAACGCTTGATTTACATTAAAGAAAAAACGAAGCAAACTGCAGTTCATAAATTATCTATGTATACATTTACAAAACACCAGACTGTTAATTTGATGTGCAGCGAAGTGATGAGCGTTTTTTGTTGACGATATTTCCAGCTCATGAAAACACACGCTCTGCTCTGACCGACGTGCCAGGTATGCTTAAGTAGATTTTCGCCAGGTGTAAAATAATGAAATTGTAATCATTAATACGGCTTGTCACAAAGGCATATTTTTTACTCTCAGTTAGTTTATGTTTTTATTAGTTTTATAACAAAGTTAAATTAACTTTTATTACCCATATATATTTTATAAAAACGAAAATTGACTTTTTGTTTCTAAGAGAACACTCACGCCTTTGATGATCCAAAAACCAAAAAAGCGCCACACAGCACTTTTAAGATGTATTGGAGTGAGTAAGATCCTCTTCGACTCAGAATTATTTTTCACCATTTTTCAAATTAACAAAGCAGTCACGATGTGTTATGAATAACAAACCACGTCAGCTATGTCATCATTACGTTGCATGAGGTATGAATAAAATTTGAATGCACAGGTTTTACGTTCGAATATGCATTTTTTTGCTAAATTCAACAAATATTCAAATTTTAATTTGACAGCCCTACACGAGATAAATGTATCCAAAAAACCAAAGCACTAGACTTAATGACTACAGACCTGAGCTCTTCAGTTTGCCTACAAAGCAAACAGGTCTGTAGATGATGCAGTCAACCAGGGGCTGCACTACATTCTGCAACACCTCGACAGACCTGGGAATTATGCAAGGATCCTATTCGTGGACTGTAGTTCAGCCTTCAATACCATCGTGCCTGACCTTCTCTCAGTGTGCAGATTTATGGATATGCAAAATATTCTATTTACAGACAGTTTAATTCTATTCTCTATACTTTAGCAGTGTAGTATGACAGTAAATTATACATTAACAATAGTAATATTGTTCTTTTATATTGTCTTAAATTATATGTATGTCTGCACTATGTCCACTTTGTGTACTGGAAACTCCTGACACCAAGACAAATTCTTTGGATGTGAAAATACACCCACACCCTTTGGTAAACACAGTGTCTTTCCCTCAGTGGAGTTGGGCCTCGGTTCCTGTGCTGGTTTAACCCTCACTGTTGGATTACGTTTTACTTAATATCTCAAACTTAAACTTTATTCATCAAATTTTGTGCAGAACTTTTTCACTGAAATAAACCCTCTTATGAATGTAGCTGCCAGCCCATGGGCCTTAATCTTTACATAGACATGCTCACTGCAGTATGTTGACTTTGTTTTTTCACTTTTTTTAAGGCAGCACTGCATTGACATTGAAATCACTCTTGTCTGGCATATATTAAACCATTTATAGCTTCTTTTACATGGCCAACTTAAGACATAATCACATTGCGTGTTGATTCTGTGCAGTCAAACCACAAGATATTAAAGATAACCTATTATCCTTTTCCTGATTTAATCTTTTCTTTGGTGTGTAAGTGTGTGTTAGTACATGTAAACGGTATGCAAAGTTACAAATCCCAGAGTCCATGATGAAGTGTCTCTAACTTTTTTACTTCTGTAAAGAGTCAACGTAATATGTTACACATTTGCATAATCCCCGCCTCCTCTGTAATTTAGTATGCCAAAGTCTGTTTACAGAAGCCAGGGCAATCCACCGCCATGTTTGCAAAGCCTCTGGGCAGCTATTTCAGTCATAGCAAGACCACAGTTCCATGTACTTGACTGCAAATATTTACAGTCGCTTGCTATTATTATTAATTGCACAATTAAATAACATATTTCCAACCAACAATTAAACCTGAAATTAACTGTACCATAAAAAGCACCTTTTTCAAGATCGTTTCAGTTACTGCGCATGTGCACAAGTTAGCTAGCCACTCACAAGCCTCCGTAAACAGCCCTTCCCCAAAGAAACAGCAGTCTTTATTGTTTGGCGATTGGTTCGTTTTATTGATAGGCGGAACTTCTATAGTAAGAAAAATGCACATGATCTAATAAAAAGTGAGGTTTACACATATGTGGTTTTAAGCAATCCTTTAAAGGGGCGAAATTGACGGCATTGTTACTGTTTATGCCTAAGGGGTAAAGCTCACAAGAACTGTTGTTTCCCTTAGGAAATGCAAATATAACTGTAACTTTATAATGTAGCTCATTTCAGTCCACATTTAGGCTATTGCTTTTTTCCTTGCAACCTACACTGTAAAAATTAATAGATCCTTGAGGAACCTTTTGAGCTTCTTCACACTGGCGGAGTCGTCAGGAGGAGGATTTTTTACATAGAGCGGTTCTCTAAGGAACCATTAACAGCCTTGGCAGTTCTTGCAAAAACTTATGGGATCCATTAAGCACTTTAAATTTAATTCTAAGGTTCCTCAATGAACCTCTGGATGGTTTTATCATTGTGTGAAGAACCTTAAATGGTTCCTCAGGGATCTTTGAATTTTTATAGTCTGAATTGCAGCCGAGGCCAACGTCTCATATGTTTCCATTGTATTAGACACTGAGGCAAGCAGTTCTGACCTGGGATCAGATTTGTTTTAAGATTCCAGTCTGGAATATCTAGCATATCTGATTCAAAATCAGTGCTTTTGTGTTTTGTTAAACTCAGATTGAGCTCTCTTCACTGTCAGCTATTGAGAATTCATCACCTGGAACAGTGGAGCACCATGATGGTTCAATTATTATGCTTATCAGTCCAATCAGCACACACCCACATCACCCTGAGCAGCACGACTCTGACTATACAGAAATTACACATCAACCAATCACAGACCCTTCTTACATGGGAAAAGGCACTGCTGCAGTGCTCCCTGATAATTTTAACAGTTTGCCTTTTTCTTCTTTTTAGTGCATCATTCTGTAAATGTTGTTCAATGCCAAAAAATACATTTTGAGGCCATGTAGATGAAGAAACATGGCAGTCAATTTAAATTTAATATACAAAGTTGCCTTGGATCGGGTTTAATTCAGCTAAACAATCACAATGGGCTAATCACCAAGTGCTCTTCAGTGGCTGCTGCTGATGTATTCAACAGTGTATTCCAGAGATTATTTATTTTGAAAATGAATGGAGTTAGGAAGTGTCCCTCGGTAAATTTGTCTCCTACTATTGTAAGTCGCTTTGGATAAAAGCGTCATCTAAATGCCTAAATGTAAACGTAAATGTAAGTTGATTTCAGCCATGCCTTAAACTAACGATATAAGCCATGTTAATTCTTACTCTGTGAGACAAAGCTTTGCCAATTCATCTCGTTACAAAACTGGAGCAATTTTGGAGGAAATTTATACAGAATAAAGATAGAAACCATAAACCCACTCCTACATTAAAAAAAAAAACAGGATTAAACGCAGAAAACACACCCACACACATTTTTTATTTCTTAGCCAGCAGACTTATTCACTTGCTGCTATGTTTTTTGAGGTCTCATTATTTTCTCTTGTAACAAGGAATTTAGGTGAGAGAGAGGCAGACAAGGTGAGTAGGGTAAATGAAGAAGCTTTAAAACTTTAAACTGGAACAGCAAACAACAAACATCCCACAGGAACAGACAACGGGTAATCCAAAAGGCAAGTAATACAAAAACATCCAAGAAGCCAAAAATCCAGTAACAGATGGGTCAGCCAGAAAGATGCATGAGCTAGGGAAAACCACTCCATACAAACACGCAAGAACTGACCAAGATTGAAGGAAAACTGAGTCCATATAAAGTGTCCGGGTAATGAGTGGCAGGTGACTACAATGAGGATGATCGGAAACAGGTGATGGTAATCCAAGATGGAGGACAGTGATGGTGCAAAGGATGCTTGGGAATTGGAGTCCATGGGGAGGTGCAGGGTGAAACCGTGACATCTCTCTGGTGTATCCCATTTGCTTGTCTTTCTCACTGTTCTCACTGTAAATGGCAATCAAATGCTGTCATTGTGTTTCTACACTCAGCGTCTGGAACTACAGACACAGACTTTCATTCACACTGGCCTTGTTCTGTTTAATCTTTTCATTTCTCTATATGCTATGCTCTTTGTTTTGTATCTCGTGTTCTCCTCCCTTTCCTTTTTTCAGGAGCTTTCACTAAACAATTTATCTGACGGATCTCCATTATCTTTATATCTGTCTTTCATTCTTAAAACACCATTAAAGTGATTGCAGTAAGCAATCTTTTGATGTCCATCATCGAAGGAGCACTGGATGCTGGAACAAACACCAAATAAATGAACATAATGTCATAAAAATGTTTGTGATGGCCGACATGTGCCACACAATAATAAAAGTGCAGTCGTAAAGTTTTATTGTTTTTCTGTTTTATGCTCTTATGTTGATTCATTTCACCAACATGTACAGCATTGTAAAGTGGGCTGGATTTGCTGTCCACAGCAGGAAGCAATGAGGAGCGATGTGATAGATGCAATGACCTCAGATGAAAGAATTTATTGTTTAGAGATTGCTTTCTCATAGATTCGAAGTATTTATTAAATTCTCTGCTGTGTTCTATTGAACAGTATCTACTCTCTGAGACTATATAACTCCTTAGAAGACATAAAAATAATAACAATTTGTTTATATTGAAGTTTTGATGTTAAAATATCTGACTCTTAACTATTAGCTTTGGTGTCTGGGCACATTTAAAACATTGTAAGATTATTTGGGTCTGTTTTTCAGGAGAATAATTTGACAAGCAGGGGATTTAAGCAAAACTTTGCTCCATTTAATCTTATTCTCAGGACAAAACATTTTTAAGGCTAAGCATGGCTATTACTAATTGCACTATTGATGGCTAACTTTTGTTTTTTTTCCCATAGATAGCAGATTTCAGCGGCTGGGTAGCACAGTGCTGTATGTTCCTCTGGAGGCCCTGCAGCACTGCCCAGAGGAAGCCATCAAGAACAGGAATCTAGTTCACAGGCTGGAGAGTAAGACTGCGGTTGTGTGTTTACATGTATGTGTGTGTTTGTGTGTGAATGGGTGTTTAAGGGCTTGAATAATTGCTGATGGAGCAAACTAAAGAATGAGCAGTGTTAACAGTACATAGAATTACATCTACCGTGACAGTCCGTGGTTCAAGCTCGTAAGCATGGTTAATGCAGTAACCACTGCTGAAGGGCAAATTAATTGAATGCTGCTCTAGGACAGTTAACGGAGTCTTCATTAAATGTGTGGGTGAGTAGGGGTCCAGGGTTAAGGGGAAAGATGAGGGACACTTTAATTCTAGAGGGGTGTTAGAGAAAAGACCTAACTTCTTTGAAAAGAAAGATCAGGACACAGTAAAATGTATAGCCCAACATTTTTTACAGCATGCAACAGACCAAATGTTTTTTTCCATTTATGGCAAATCATTTATGAGTAGTTCATAAAAAAAGAAAACTCTCTGATCTTTTACTGTCTTTTACATAATATTTAAATACGTAAACGTGCAGATGAGACTTGAGAAGGATTTACAATGATTTTAAACTTAAATATTGGTCTGTTCCCGTAGCAAAGGTATTGTATGGCTTCAGGAAATTAAATTAATATAGTGCACAGGTCATATAGATTTGTTGCGAATATGTTCAGTTCGAAAGGCACTGCGAACGGCGTAGAAAATAAGGGAGCATCGATATATCACTTTGCCGGAAATGGAGGTGGAAAATCACCCAACTGTGTTTGCGTGCCGCAAATAGGCTTAAATGTAGCTATTATCTGTTATTAACGATATATTTTATTTATTGTTTACTTGCAAATGCTTAGAAAGGTTTTACTAGTTTAACCATGCTTTTACCATGGTAAAAACAAATTAGACAACCATTTTCTATTGAATGTTGACATTGATTATGAATTTATAAAATAGAACCATTCCTTGTCAAGGGAACTCGTGCTGCGTCAGCATAGTGACGCTATGGGAATGAGATCCCAACGCCACCATACGAGCCAATGTCTGAAAGTGTGAGTCTGTAGAGCACAACTATGGCAAAAGCACATGAGAGCCTGGCGTAGAAGCCAGGTCCAAGTAATAGAACCTCATGAATGTGAGCGGTGAGGACCAACCTGCCGCATTACACACCTTGCATAGATGCCCCACACCATAAGGCCTTAGAGGCCGCCATAGCCCTAGTAGAATGAGCTTTGACAGCCAGTGGAGATGGCCGTCCAGAGGCTGTATATGCTAGGGAGATATCTATCCACCTGCTAATGGTTTGGTTGCCGGCTAGCCATGCTGACCGGGCCAAAACACACAAACAGCTACTCTGGCTTCCTCCAGGAAGCAGCTCTGTGAACATAGGCATCACACTGGACAGAGAGATCTTGGAGATCCCCAACTCTCTTCAGAGAAGAAGCCGCAAGTAAGAAAACTGTCTTAATGGTGAGAAATTTGGCCGAAGCATCCTCAATTGGCTCAAATGGAGCCTTAGATAAGCCCTCGAGTACCACTGCCAGGTCCCAAGCTGGGGCCATGGCATGAGGTGCAGGCCTCAGTGTGCCATGGAGGAAGTTTGTGACCAGCGGGTCTCAACCCACAGACTGGCCATTGAAAGGGGTGTGGTAGGCAGAGATGGCTACCACGTACACCTTTAGAGTTGAGGGTATCAGCCCATAAGAAAAACGATCTTGCAGAAACTCAAGTACTGTGTTAACAGGTCAGTTAACTGGATCCTGCATTCGACCTTCTTACCACGAAGTGAAAACTTTCCACTTCAGTGCATACAACTTCCTTGTGGTAGGAGCTCTGGAGCTAAAAATGGTCTCAGCTATGTAGTGATTCTGGGGGGATGGTGTTATTTAAACACTCTCCAGCATCTCCACTAGTTATAGTGAAACTAAGACAGTGTTATTTAAAACACGGTTCAGTTTCAGGTTATAATTATTTGTGGCTCAAATGGAAATACCTACAGATAAAAATTATTAACTATATGTATTTTGTAGCATTATCTGGTGCAATAAACGCATTATTCTTCTGGCCTTGATTAACAACGGTCCATGCCCAATACAGTAATACATACAGAGCCGGTAACAGTATCGCACAGTTTAAGGGATGTGTTATGAGCATTAAGCAGAGACAATCATGAGTGAATACAAATGAATATTTATTGACTAAGCTACGGAAATATGATATCGATTAACTAACACAAAACACATACACATTCACATTCATACAAGATAAAGCATAGAAAAATTAGAGTAAAGAGTAAAGAATGGCATATTAAATCAGCAGGACACAACCACCAGGTTTTTCTCTACAAAAAGTTCACCTTGGTAGCCAAGGGGCAATGCTTAAGCGCTGTTGAATGGTGATACTTGCATTGAACAGTTAGTTGCGTCGGCAAGAATCCTGGTGCGCGGAAAGAAAGAGAGAGAGCGTCCAGGTGGATTCGCGAAGTCCGTTCGGGAGAGCGAAGTTTCGCAAGAAATGTCGAAGTCTGCCGAAGTAAGGTTGCCGGAAAAGCTGTCCTGAAGAAAGGGCAGGTCCCACGAAGTTTTGGAGAGATTCCAAGTTTCTGAGCAAAGAGTTGTCTGATGCATTGTGGTCTTAAAGGCACAGCTGTCACGCCAATGTCAGGTCTTTTGACCAATGGCAAAAGGACGGTGGTTGCGCGGGAGAAATCTCTTTGTCCTTCTTTGTGACAAATGATTTACACAGGTATGGGTTTATGTCCTGTTTGCACCGAACACATAAACTTATTGTAATTGAGTATGATGCACGCCATGACTATGTACTGTGCATCATTATTTAGGAAATAATTTGTGGATCATTTTGATACCACACACGAGAGAGAAGTGAAGTAAGAACAATAGTTATTCATTCATCTGCCATGAAATAACAGTTAAACTTCAAATGACACTGAAATGCATGCAATAACTATGGCAGAGTATCAAGTGATTATGGAGGAATACACACACACACACACACACATATATATATATATATATATATATATAGATAGATAGATAGATAGATAGATAGATAGATAGATAGATAGATAGATAGATAAATACAAATTGGGCAGTTTAGTCCCGCTCATCCTAGAGAGTCTCTTTGAGGTGTTTGGAATGTACTTCTCTAGTCCTCTCTGCAAATCTCCAGGGGGCCTGGAGAATCTCAGGGAGTTGAGCTGGGGGGGGTCACCCTCTCTGGGGAAGGCCAGAGAGGTACCATAACTGTCCTCCTGAGTTAAGTAACAACCGGCAGGTCATCACTTAACCCAGACTTTCTGGAGCCAAAAGGGGTTCTGGTGTTGACTCCCCCCCCTAGGAATTTGTTGTTTGTTGTAACTTTATGATCCCTTAAAGAAATACAACATTTGGCCCGGCCAAGTCTCTACAGCTACATCGGTTGAGAGACCTGCCCCTATGAGTCGGTCCCTCAGAGGCCAGATTCAAAGTTTCCACATCTCTAGGCAAGGGTGAAGAATGGTGCCCTGCGCCTGAGACAGAAGATCCCTCTTGATCGGCAGCTCGAGAGGGGTGCCGTCTAGGAGTGCAAGGTCAAAGAACCAAACTCGGGCCAGCCAATGCGGTGCTACCAGCAACAGGCCCGGGAGCAGAGTGATTGGGGAAAAAGCGTACAGGCATGGCTGTGTGCACAAAGGTGACAGGGTACTAGCCTCTCGGGGCTGGCTGTCTCCTGGCATGATGAGCTAGCTGACTTCTGGTGGGTTGCTCCTGCCCAGCAACCCCAAAGCAGCAAGAATAGGGATGTCTCCATGACCTCAATAGCTCGCTATGGAGGCCCAGGAGGAAGGCAGCCTCTGACCCAGTATAGACATCCCTGTGACCCCAACAGCTCTATGTGGAAGTTGGGCTCCTTGTAAATGGGGGAAACCATATCCATCTTCTTAGAGCTGGACGACTAATGTACCAGACTCCCACTCCAATAGGATGAAAACACTCCGGGTGTAGCCACATACATCTGGGCACTTCCTTAGAGTGCGCCCGGAATGGTTTGATAGAAATGATGCGCAGTTGCCATGCATCCTCAGAAGCACCAGGGACTGGAGGTGTGAGAAACACAAGCCTGGTTGCCTCCTTAGAGCGCACCAGGAATATATGGATGAAAACAGAAAATACAGCCTCTCTGTAATATCCAATGTGAACTTTGCGCACACAGTCACTGCGCTGCCTCAGCAGCACTGGGGCACACCCACAATGTTGTAATAAAGGGCAAAGAAAGGGACGAACCGTCTCTCAACCTTTTTGCAATATTCATATGTAAACTCTGCGCACAGTCGCTGTGCAGCATCAGCTGCGGCAGGGACTGAAGACGCGAGAAACACAAACCTGGACGCCTCAGCGCACGCCCAGGAATTTGTGATAAAAGACAGACAAACCTGGACGCCTCCGTAGCGCTCGCCCAGGTTGTCGTGATAAAGGGCAAAGATAGGAATGCACCATCTCTCAACCACAAAAATTCCCCCTCAAAAATCCATATGTGAGCCCGCATGCAGGTGCTGTGCAGCAGCAACAGGGACTGAAGACACGAGAAACACAAACCCGGACCTCCTTAGAGCTACACCAGTACAGATAAAAGCAGAGATAAGGACATACCGTCTCTCTGTAATATCTAGCGTGAACTCCACAAGCACAGTTGCTGTGCAGCCTCAGCCGCAATAGGGACTGGTGACGCGAGAAACACAAACCCGGATGCCTTCTCAGAGCGCACCAGAAATGTACAGATAAAAGCAGAGATTAGGACATACCATCTCTCTGTAATATTCAATGCGAACCCCACAAGCGCAGCCGAAGGCACCGAAGCTAAAGTGCGATTGTTTCAGAGTGCTTTATACTTCCTGGTCCTGACGTCACCCCGCCTGTAATGTTGAGATTTGCCATTTGGCAGATTTGATATACGTGCTTCAGATGCAATCATGCAAAGGTACATACAACATCATTCATATTTTTAATCATTAAACCAGAAACGCACAGTACCACACACAACTAAATTGTATGTCTGCGGGGATGTAATATGAAATTTGAATTTCCGTGCAATATTTGAAGGAAATATTTGAAGGAAACACAATCACTTTTGAAGAGTTTGCTCGTGAATGTATTTTAAATAATGTAATGCAAACTTGCAATTGCTATCTTTGTGGTCCACACAGCTGCTCACACGTGCCATGTGAAACAGACGCTAAACATGCAGCGCTCATACGCAAGTCGCCACAGACACAAGACGTGCGTTCATTTAGTGTGTGTTTACATAGAAAAACACTGGAAAAGTTGGGCAGCAGAATGGAGCTGTCTCTGTGAATGGCCACAACAGTCACTTTTTTAGCACGCACATCCAGTGCTGTATTACCGAATGTTCTGTATGGAAATGTAATGGGTCACACCACAACAAAATGTGCACTCGCACAAATACTCACATGTATATTTTGAGGACTCACAGGTTAAATTTCGGGAGTATATGTGATCAAAATGGTCGCAACTTCATTATTTAATATTTAGTTTAAAGGTACATACAGATAAAATAAATAAAAATAAATCTAAATTTATTTCTGGCGGACCATTGTTGTAAGCACATCATGTGTTTATTCATGTCACATTCTCCAAAACAATCACATGACTATAATGAATAAAGGTTTTACCACTAAAGGGAGCATATAAATGAATAAATAGCGAATTTCCAGGAACCCCCTGCCTCTCGTGCATGTTTCCTGGGAAACACGCTGCGAGACATGCCTTGAAGTCAGCCTGGACCTCCGGGAACAACTTGCTCTTTTAAACACAGGTTCCCACCCTGCACTTACTGCAAAAAACTATTACTGTCACAGATTATGAACACTATAAGAAGGTTTTTTATAGGATCCTTGTTTGGTCCAAAAGAGTTGGCACATAAGTACACATTGACATGACTAGGACGTTGGTTTAAAATGAACAATTCATTTCTCTCTGACATCCTTTATAAGCCTGTGGAAAGACGCTTGTTTTTCAAAGCCAGGTTCAACAGAGTTTGGCTGTCATTTTACCGCTATCGCAATCTTATTGTGAGTTAAACAAGCCACTCGTTCCTTCAAAGTATTATGTGGTCTGTGACTGCTCGTCTGAATGACAGTGGGTGGAGCCAACAAAGCAATTTGTTCACTGCAAACACAGAATTGTGTAAAAACAATGGATGTTCAGCTTGAACATCTTGAATATCTTGTGTTTTACAGAAGTCATTTAAGTTTGGGTTTACATGAGGGGGAGACGATGATGACAGAGTTTTTATTGTCGAGTGAACTAATCCTTTAAATATGTTAAAATGTGTTAAATAGAGCTCAAAGTACAAGCATTAGAGAAACCAGTATTACATTTTTTAATGAACCAAAGTGAATGAGGAACGTGTGGATGTTTGTAAAAGATGAGCTTTTTTGTGTATTGCTGTGGTATTTTCTGCAAAATTCTGTGACCACAGATTCCATTAAAATCTAATCTTCAGAAATGTTAAACCACAATAGCATTTCCCAAATTCTCCCTCTCGTTCTCAGTGGTGATGATTCACTGGACGCGTCAAATAAGAGAGGTATTAAACGCTCAGGAGATGGGAGAGAAGGGAGATAGCCTGGGTCCTCTGGAGGAGATCTCTTTCTGGAAGAGCCGCTACACCGATCTGGCCAACATCAGTCAGCATCTGCAGAAACCAGGAGTTTGTCACGTACAGGAGATTTTGCGTCTCAGCAAGTCTTTCTACTTCCCACAATTCAGTAAACTAGCGAAGCACATCCAGGTACGTCTGAGCTTGTATGTGTGCATGTGTTCATGGGTGTACGAAAATATGTGTCAGTCTACATGGCAGGAATTGAAACGAGGGGTAATGGCCTGAACAAGAACATTCGCTGACTGTTGATGATTTATATGCAGCTTCTGAATGGCTTCTCCTCACCCCTCGGAAATGAGGCCATATCACATTCAGGCTCAGCTATTACGAGCCGGTCCGGCTTTTCATTTAAACAAGAGATGGAGTATGTCTGTCAGCCATACTTTAGCGTTCAGTGTCACACTCACATTGCCCTTTAACACTGATTTCAGACCAGTTTTATGGTTGTTCTTATAATGATGGGGTTTGTATAGAGAATGCTGACCCTGCATCAGCACAAAAGCAATTTCTTTTGGTTTTGTTACACCTCCATCTTAATACTGTGTAAAACTGCAGGGCTACAACAACTGTCATTCTTTATTTGATATAATTTCCAAACACTGTAAAGAAATAAATGTCATCACAGTTAAACAATTAAACTGTTTGACCTTCAGTGGTTTGACCTTCAAAGTTGTAGACTGTAGATAAGCTGTATGGCTGATCACTGCCCTAAATATTAACTGTGTGAATGATGGCTTTAAAAAAAAAAGAAAGTCAGTACAAAAACATGGTGGGGAAGATACAATTTAAAGCTACTGTGTCATCTGCAAGTAAGCTGTTTGTTGGTTGATTACCCTGAAAAATGTTAACACTTAAACACTGAGGCTCAAGTAATTGCTCTTTGTTTGACCATCTCAACTAGCCTGACCTAGCAACATTGGCTTAAGCAATGGCATTCATTTTTGGGTATAAGTGGCTGCTTATCTCACTCAAAGTTAACTCCACCCTTATTTGTAATATTTCTGTTAAGTCTCTTTATTGTGAACTCAGGTTAAATCTGTTTACCTGTACCACTCATAAATTAATGAGCACATGAACTCCATGCTAGGGTTTTTCCTCTTTTGTTCTCCCCCAGGATTGCTCCTTGCAGGCCCAGTCAAATATCTCTTTCCTGTCTCTGCTGAAGGAGCCGTGTGAGGAGCTGGCCCAGCTTAGACCTTTTGAGATTGCACCCAGAATCGCTCACGTCATCAAACTCATCCGTGTGATATGGATCAACTCCAGCTATTACAATACCCATGACAGGATCACAACCCTGTTTGGCAAGGTACCTCATGGCTTTAGTCAGCATCACATTGTATTCATATTGCCCTCTAGTTTGATTTGATTTTGCATGGGTTTTTGTGTGTGTTAGTGATCACTTTAGATTTGCTTTTGCTTTACTAACTGTGTTTTACTGTACAAACACCTTAGACACACAAAATGTACATCATACTGTGTGACATGATGCATGTGTGTAATCTCCTATATGATTATATTGTGTTGTACTACAAGTGCCAATTGGCACTACTGTACATGGTGTAAAGAAACATAAATGTACTGATGCACATTATGTGATGTGTTATTTCTGTGTGACTTCACATAAGAGAATTTGTTTTCAATACTCTTACAATGAAGATAAATGATTCACTATACCTTGACATTATAATGCACAACCGGCTACTGCTCCTTCTGTCTGGACTTACACATCAATCCTGTTCTGGGGTGTGTTTCTCAAACAACGACGCAGCTCTCTTCTTAACCACCAAAGTATGATTGTTGGAAAAACTAACTAGCTAGCCACGAATGTTTCACAAAAACATAATAACTTCATTGCACATCTGTTGTTTGAACCACGTTGGTTCGATAACATAGTTGATGACGTCACATAGGTGGTGGAGTAATAACGTCTACTAATGAATAAATTCAAATCGAATTAGTGTCAGTTTTTTCATCTGAATAACATATTTTTGTGAGGCCATTTTCGTTTTCTGTTGTGTATATTTCAAGATATTTCTGTGATTTGCAAGTTTTCTCTTACGTCACTCCGTCTAAGGGTTCCCCAGGGTCCTAAAGCACGTTTGATCTACGCACATGCACTCTTTTTAAAAACAGCGCATTAATTCTGTTGACAAATGAAGAGACGTAAAATGGAATTTGTATTTGTTTAGAATGACGAATATAGAACACACACATGTTGCTTGCCAAATCTTTTGCTTAAGAGTATGATCCATGTCTACATGTTTTGTTAACAAGATACTATGCTCCTAACCACAGCTTGAAAGCTGTAGTTCAAACCATTTACATTTACATTTACATTTAGAATAAAAAATAAAAAATAAATAAAAAAAAAACTCTTCCTTCCTCTACAGGTATTTATCTAGCACTGCATAACATTGTAAACTTAGGAAAGCACTTCTCAGGTATTATTGTCGCTTAGGAAAGCACTCATTGTTTCTACTATTGACTTAAATGCCCAAAATGTAAATGTAGGAGAAAATGAATTTACATTCAGGCATTTAGCTGACATCCAAACTTACAATAGTAGGAGACAAATGAAGCAATATCAGAAGCGGCAAACAATAGTACAAGGAAGTGCTTTCCTAAGTTTACAATGTTTTGCAGTGCTAGATAAGTACCTGTAGAGGAAAGAAGAGAGTTTTTTTTGTATTATGATGTCAGGTGTTCGTGGAAGAGGTGTGTTTATATAAACCACGTAAATTTGCGTTGCTGTTTGCAAATGTTTGTTTGAACGATGGTTTTGAGAAACACTTAAAACGTTGAACTATGCTAGCACAACAGAATTAAAGTTGCGATCAAAGTTGGCTAACGATGCTTTTAATTCGCTCACACATACATTTTCCAGAAGAACTAGCAAGCATGTACAGTTATACTAAATATACCCTGTCCACCCCAACCCCCTCTTCCGGCACATCAAAGACTGTATTGCTGTTGGCTCTGTGTGTTCCTTAGATCACAGGACCAGAGCCTTGTGTCTGTTCGCCACCCGCTCACATCTCTTCACTTGCTTCTTATTTCCATCCCTCGCTCCTTGAGAGCATCAGGGAAAACGTTTAACCTTCTGTAATTACGCTGTGACCCTTTCTTTGCAGGAATCAAATGGTACCACTGCCACTTTGTTTCTTTCCTTGTTTCATTTTTCTCTTTTTTGGAAACACATCAAGGCAAATGGAACTGTATGTATGTATGTCACCCCCCATATATATATATATATATATATATATATATATATATATGTATATGTATATGTATATGTATATGTATATGTATATATGTATATGTATATATATATATGTGTATATATATATGTATATATATGTATATATATGTATATGTATATATATGTATATATATATATATGTATATATATGTATATATATGTATATATGTATATATATGTATATATATATATATATATATGTATATATATATATATATATATATATATATATATATATATGTATATATATATGTATATATATATATATGTATATGTATATGTATATGTATATGTATATATATATGCATGGTATATGTATATGGGTGGAAGAGACCAAGGACCAGGACAACAAGGAATAAAGTTCAAAGGTATCTTTACTGGTATATTCCAACACAGAGAAGGTCCAAATACACAAGATCATCAGGTTTCCAGATAACAGGGATATAATCACCAGAGAGCAGAGTTAACCCACGCAACCACATAAAGTAGACACATTACAACAACAACAAAACAACAACGACCGACAGGGGCTGAACAAAAAGGCAGACTATATATAATACAAACAATAAACACTAAATGATATGAAACAGGTGCAGGTGATAACAAACTAACAAGTGCAAACGAGATTACAAATGGTGAACAGGTGTGCTGGTGCAATGAACTATGGGAACTGAAGTCCAAATGAAAAGTACAAGATGACAAAACAAAGTCCAAACAGGCAGAACTGTGACAGTTCCCCCCTCCCAGTGGCTGGCCCTCACCGAAGATCCACGAAGAAGAGGGAGAGGGAGGCGGGTGGGTGCTCGGGTCAGGAGGCTCAGGATCAGGAGGCTCGAGGTCAGGGTCAGGAGGCTCGGGGTCAGGGTCTGGAGGCTCGGGGTCAGGGTCTGGAGGCTCGGGGTCAGGGTCTGGAGGCTCGGGGTCAGGGTCTGGAGGCTCGGGGTCTGGAGGATCAGGCTTTGGATGCGGCCGCTCTGGTGTGCGCTTCGTGGCGGCTGTGACCGCCTCTAGGGCTGACTGCGGCGGCTGGGACTCTGACCGCTCAGGTGCAGACTGTGGCGGCAACGGCCGCGGCCAGCTCAAGCCGCCAGGGGACTCAGAAGCTGGGAACAGGGGACTCAGAAGCGCCCGAACAGGGGACTCAGAAGCGCCCGGGAACAGGGGACTCAGAAGCCCGGGAACAGGGGACTCAGAAGCGCCCGGAACAGGGGACTCAGAAGCGCCGGGAACAGGGGACTCAGAAACTGGGGGACTCAGAGGAGACAGGGGACTGGGGACCTAGGGAGACAGGGACTGGGGACCAGGGGGGGAGACAGGGACTGGGGACCTGGGGCCTTAGGGGAGACAGGAACTGGGACTAGGGGACCAGGGAGGGGACCTAGGGAGACAGGGACTGGGGACCTAGGGGAGACAGGGACTGGGGACCTAGAGGAGACAGGGACTGGGGACCTAGAGGAGGCAGGGACTGGGGACCTAGAGGAGGCAGGGACTGGGGACCTAGAGGAGGCAGGGACTGGGGACCTAGAGGAGGCAGGGACTGGGGACCTAGAGGAGGCAGGGACTGGGGACCTAGAGGAGGCAGGGACTGGGGACGCACTAGAGCTGGCTAGATGACCTTCTTGGGGAGGTAGGCCCTGGGACAGGGATTCTGCAACTAGGCTAGAGGCAGCTGTAGGCAAGGAAACAAGAGTAGAGCAATCAGGGGTAAACGGACTTGAGAAACTAGGAGACTGTAGGGATACATCACCAAAAGTTCTACTACCTCCCTGTGTAGAAACCAATTGACATGAGTTTCCTGTCACTGGTGGTCTAGAACTGCCCATAATTGCTGCATGCTGGCCTTGGATCGCTAGATTGCAAACACTCTGGCTGGTGAGTCTTCCCGCTGAAGACAAAAGCTCTGCATGTATATGGGACTTGCTGGCAGGCTGACTGGAAATACTAATTTGCTGTGAAGACCCACTGTGGTCACTACTCTTGGCTTGAGATGACATAAACTGAGCTGATGCATTCCTCTGTGGCCCAATCAGAAAAGCTGGAGAGTGCTGACTAACTAAATTTGGATTACTTGTGGACTGACTAGAATCTAGCCGTGAGGAACTAAACTTGGACGGAGATCCAGAAGAAAACTGGCTAAGGGTACCTTGAGACGAGACAGGACCACCGAAAACCCTGAAGTCTTCAGAAATAAGTTTCCTAGAGCTAACTCGAGATGGGACAAGGCTACCCCTAGAAGCACTACTTCCTCCCTGGTTAGATGCAAACTGACTGGCAGATCCCATTAGGGGTGACGCAGCAACGAGAGCAACTGGTCTACGTGACCCCTGACAGTTTCTTGATTGGGTAAGAACATCTTGTGGTGAAGTTACCGCAACATTTACATACCTTGTAACAGAAGCAACTTGAGCAAAGACACCTCGAGACTTGGGACGAGAGAGGCTCTTATAACTACTTCCTGTCTGCACCGGGGAACGACTAGAAACTGCAAACCTTGTCCGTGACTGACTTGGAGGGATGACTGGAAACACACTGGTGTCACTTGAGGGCTGACCAAACCCTTCTACAGGTGAAGATCTAAACGTACTAAGGGTCACTGAACTACGTGAATACAGGGTAGGGATCTCCTGAGATGACAAGGGGAAGTAACTGGAAGGGGCGATCACATGAGCAGGGACTAGATCTGGAAACTCTGGGGAGTCTAGGAAATAGTCTGGGAACTTAGGGGATTCTAACACGGAGACGGGAAATTCTGGAAATTCTAGGGCGGAGTCTGGGAATTCAGGGGCGGAGTCTGGTAACTCCGGGGCGGAGTCTGGGAACTCCGGGGCGGAGTCTGGGAACTCCGGGGCGGAGTCTGGGAACTCCGGGGCGGAGTCTGGGAACTCCGGGGCGGAGTCTGGGAACTCCGGGGCGGAGTCTGGGAACTCCGGGCGGAGTCTGGGCCGGAACATAGGACTCTGGATCGGAATCTTGGCATGACTCTGGCTACTCAGCGGCCCATCTTGGCCGAACATGACTCTCGAAAGCGCCCCCTCATGGCCGGGACAGGACTCTCGGAAGCGGCCCTCATGGCCGGGACAGGACTCTCGGAAGCGGCCCTCATGGCCGGGACAGGACTCTCGGAAGCGGCCCTCATGGCCGGGACAGGACTCTCGGAAGCGGCCCTCATGGCCGGGACAGGACTCTCGGAAGCGGCCCTCTTGGCCGGGACAGGACTCTCGAGGCGGCCCTCTTGGCCGGGACAGGACTCTCGGAAGCGGCCCTCTTGGCCGGGACAGGACTCTCGGAAGCGGCCCTCTTGGCCGGGACAGGACTCTCGGAAGCGGCCCTCTTGGCCGGGACTTGACTCTCGGAAGCGGCCCTCTTGGCCGGGACTTGACTCTCGGAAGCGGCCATCTTGGCCGGGACTTGACTCTCGGAAGCGGCCATCTTGGCCGGGACTTGACTCTCGGAAGCGGCCATCTTGGCCGGGACTTGACTCTCGGAAGCGGCCATCTTGGCCGGGACTTGACTCTCGGAAGCGGCCATCTTGGCCGGGACTTGACTCTCGGAAGCGGCCATCTTGGCCGGGACTTGACTCTCGGAGGAGGCCATCTCGATCAGACGGCGGAGAGGCCGACACCCACAACTGGCCAACACCCAATCCATGCAAGCCTCCAAGCCTCCAGACGGCCCCCATCCGGACAGCTTGGCCCATGACGCGTCGTTCAGGCCCCACAGGAACAGACGCCTCTGGTGGTCTTCGGGGAGCCCCGAGGCCATCCCGCAAACGGCAAAGCAAAGCGTGTAGGCCTCCACAGATTCCTCCTCCTGACCCCGATAGAGGAAGGTCTTAGCATGGGCGGCCTCCATCCTGGTGAGAGTGAGAGTGAGAGAGAGAGAGGGGAAACAAAAACAGAAAAACAAAAAGACAAAAAGACAAAAAACAGACAATTCTTCACCCTGTGTTTTTGGGTCGGTCGTACTGTTACGGTGCTGGGTGGAAGAGACCAGGACAACAAGGAATAAAGTTCAAAGGTATCTTTTACTGGTATATTCCAACACAGAGAAGGTCCAAATACACAAGATCATCAGGTTTCCAGATAACAGGGATATAATCACCAGAGAGCAGAGTTAACCCACGCAACCACATAAAGTAGACACATTACAACAACAACAAAACAACAACGACCGACAGGGGCTGAACAAAAAGGCAGACTATATATAATACAAACAATAAACACTAAATGATATGAAACAGGTGCAGGTGATAACAAACTAACAAGTGCAAACGAGATTACAAATGGTGAACAGGTGTGCTGGTGCAATGAACTATGGGAACTGAAGTCCAAATGAAAAGTACAAGATGACAAAACAAAGTCCAAACAGGCAGAACTGTGACAGTATATATATATATATATATATATATATATATGTATATTTGTATATATGTATATATGTATATATATATATATATATATATATATATATATTTGTATATATGTATATATGTATATATATATATATATATGTATATTTGTATATATGTATATATGTATATATATATGTATACATATGTATGTATAAGCTACTGCTTCCCTTTGGCTGAAATAACGTCAATAATATGTTTCTTGTAGCCATCTTTCATTAGCCATTCTTCCAGTTGTGTGCTATTTGAGGGGTTTCTTGCATGCACAGTCTGTTTCAAAATACCCCACAGGATCTCAATAGGATTTAGATCTTGGCTTTGACTTGGCCACTCTAGAACTCTGTTTTTTAGATTTACTGATATGTTGTTGGTCATTGTCATGTTGCAAGGTCCAGTTTCGCTTCAGCTTAAATTTTTTGACAGATGATCTCGCATGTTCCTCAAGCACCTTCTGATACAATGTAGAATTCAAAGTGGACTCTATGATAGTGAGCTGGCCAGGTCCTGCTGCAAGCAAAGCATTCCCAAGCCATAATATTTCCATAATATTTTCACAGTTGCTATAAGGTTCTTTTTCTAAAATGCTGTATTTGGTTTATTTCAAACATGCCCTCTTATGGTGTTCAAATAATTAAATTTTTGACTCATCTAAAAGTCTTGGTCTTTATCTGTGTTTGTTCTTTGGGAAAAAAAACATAGGGGTGTGGTTAAAATCACTCTCGGACAATGTACTAAACCATACACTGTTTCGATAGTGACATAAAAATGTGGGACACATTTGTTTACATAAAGTTTTACGATTTCAATGAAAAAAAAAAATATATATATATATATATATATATTATTTGAACTCAGACAAAGACTTTGCTTGCAGACTTTAAAATGTTTCCTGTCATAAAAAAACTGATCCCTGATTTCAGCAGGGATCATTTTATTGTGCTAGCAGTGAGAAAGGAGAAAACGAGATGAGAAAGAGTGAAAAGAGATGGAGCAGAACTTGCTTTTCTAATTCAGTTTTCAGTTAAAACTTTCCAGCTAATAATTTCCAGTCAGAGTCACAACATTTGTGTTTGTGCGTTTTCATGGATGTATTTGTAGATTTCCACCTTCTCTTTCCTCCCCCTCAAGGCTTCAGCATTTCTTTATTTGTTTTTGGCTTGTCTTTTCTCCATGTACTATTTCTTGGAGCTGGTAGAGCCAACATTGGATTTAAGATCATTTCCAGTCATCCAGCGCTAGAGGGCATAGACTTTTGACTCCATTGTTTTTTTTTAATAGGAAACACATTAGAGAAAGAGTGTGTTCATATACTTAAGGCATATACATAATTGTTGTCAGTATTTCTAGATCAGTATACCTAATTTTATTTTTTTATTTTAGTTTTATATCAGGCCTTCTGTCTGTAGCCTGATATAAAACACCACCTGCTGGAGTTCTTAAAGCTCAGTGCCTGTCATCTATTCTTACCTCCTACGTCCACGAAACCTTACTTTCAGCTCCCCAGTGAAAGGCAACAAGTCATTTTTTGCACAATAAAGGTAAAGATGCTCCTCTGCGTGCTGATTTTCAAGAGCTGCAGTGACAGAAAAAGGCTCTGATTGCACAAGGCCTTAGAAATCTCTCAAGACATGAGGCGTGTTCATTTACAGAAGTTTTTTTCTTTATAAAAAGAGGAATGGAAAAAAAAATATTATGAACTCATAAGCTATTTAATTCTTTGGGTCTCTTAACCTTTTCCTTAAATGAGAATTTTGAGTAATTTACATATCAATTTAATTTCCTCTTGTTTTGAGCTTCCTTCATTAAAACTGGAATATGCCTGGCACTGTAATCAGACTGTAGGACACAGTACTGAAGCAGGGCGACACTCGCACACGCACACACACACACCTTTTATCTTTTCTCTTTGATAGCTTTCTTTTACACACTCATGTAATATATTTCTCTTTCTCGCTCTTTCACACACACTCACACATTTGTTTCAGCTCTGTCTGGTGTTCTTCTGTCGGAATTAACTACTAATCAGAGAAATTAAAGGATCTGTCATTTCTCATTCTCCACTGTATACATCCTCCGTGATAATTTCACTTTCATCTTGCATTTTTCCGTTCTTTGGTACGTTCTTTTAATTCTATTTTTTCTATTTCTATACAGCGACCGCTGTGTTTTGTAAGGCATATGTGTCTGAGTGACATCGGAAACAAAAGCTGGGATTTTAATGGGCTAAGCCTGTCTAATTCACAGAAAAGTTAATACTCAAGGTCAATCAACACATAAATGCAAATTACTGCACACACCTGTCTGTGTCTTGCTTTAGTTCAGTCAATGCCATTCTCTCATCAAACATTCATGTGCTAATCTTCACAGTTATGAGATTGAACATCCAGTCTTGCTGTATAAATAGACACAGACAGATCCGTACCTCGTAGATCTGTGGGGGTTCATCTACACTGTATATCTGTATGTGTATATAGCTGATACTTTGTACTGAATGTTGTTTCCTCTACAGGTACTATCTAGTAGGGCTGCACAATATATCAAAATGATCAAAATATCGCAAATGTGCATATCGCAATATGGTTTGCAATAAATGAGTGATTCAATTTTAATCCTTTAAAAAGTAACGTATGGTCAAAGTTTTAGGCCGAAGCGGATAATATAGTATCTGGCACATGGATGTTAGTTAGGATATGCATAATAGCGTCTTGTGTGCATGCTTTGATGCAAGATAGTCAACAAGCCGCTAAGCTTTTATAGCCAGCTGATGCTTTCTTTCTGAACGTATGTTGGTTATATATATTTTTTTAAATATATTTTAATATAATTTAAATGGATTAAAAAAAAAGATTGTATCGCATATCGAATATCGCATTATCTTAGCATGCTATCGCATTTTGCTTCAATATCATGCAGCCCTACTATCTAGCACTGTGAAACATTGTAAACTTAGAAAAGCACTTCTTCAAACTATTGTTGCCTTTTTTTGTGTCACTTCATAGTCTCCTAATATTTGTAAGTCTCTTTAGATAAAAGCGTCAGCTAAATGCCTAAATGTAAATGTAAGGTTTTCAGACATTTTTTTTTTACTACAGATAAGTAATGAGATCATCCGGCTGTGCTGTAGAGAGATCTCTCTGGAAAGGATCTTCCAGGGTTATGTGTTTTCCAGCAAACATATTCTGAATGATTGTATCCAGTGCTGCCTGGCATGGAAAGAACTCTACCTGCACACCTCCCAGCTCCACCACAAGTACTGTAACATTTAGTCATCACTTCTGTCTTTTTCTGATTTGTGCACTGCACACCTCTACAGCACACGATCGCATCACTTACAACAGCACTATTATTGCACTGTGTTACAACAGCACCCATCCGCTTTACACAACATCATTAGAGTAACTGCGGTTATGTGACATATGGAAAGCTTTATCATTTCAGATAGTATTAAGCTTCTTTAGTGATTTATTTTTGCTTAAATTGTGTATCATGGCACGTTAGCACCACCAATATTATTACCACTAATTACCAACAATATTATGCGACTGTTATCACTCCTACTGCAATATCCAGTATTATTACTGCTGCTGCCACTTCTACTACTGTCTTTACAAATGAAACTATTACTTTTACTACTACTGTTTCTCCCTGTTACTCTTGTATCATTAATAATACCAGTACTGACTGGAATAAAACACATACCACTGAGGGTAGCAGTGAAGTCCACAAATAGGCAAAAGTAGCTCAAACGTAACTTCAATTTATTAAGAAACTTCACTTTTTAATAAACACATAATAAACTCATCAGGAACAAGTCTGAGAAAAACAATACTAGATCCTCAACACCAAACACATTTACATTCAATACAATTCAACACAAACAGGATTATATAAACATAGATGAACACAGAAAACAAAACAATACACAACTGAACATAATGAGTAATAATGGGAACAAATAAAAACTAGAAAGAAATTTGTAAATGCTAAGTAAGGAATAATGGTTACATAGGAGGGGCTCATAATGGCAAAGCAAACAATGACCATAGACACAGAACCAAAACGGAACATACACGTAACATAGGAATGCTCCAGTGAAGATTTTTGCAACCAATACGACTACAGATTTCTTGACATCATTATTTATACAGTTATACAAGTTATAAAACTGGTGCATACAGGTATATTACTGATATGTAAGCTGTCCGATGACTGTCACTGTTAACCTTTTTTTTAGATAAAGTATTTTCAGATTGTCTTATTTGTAGTTATTATGTATACTATTGATTCAATAGAGAATCAAATAAAGAAGCACAACAGGTACTCATTCTACAGTAGTTACAACCTTTTCATTAGTGCCACTGTTACTTCCGCAATACTCACCAGTAGCACTGCTGCTACTAATGTTGACACATCAGTTGTTACCAGCACCTCTATTTTTACTTCACTTCAGCTTCTGTGTTATCTGCAGCTGAATGTTCCTATCCTTCTCTAGTGCTCTTCTGTCTGAGTCAGCTGTATGCAGTCAGTGTTTAGACTTTCTATACAGAAAAGTTCCCAGTCTTCCTTTCTATACAGAATCCAATACAGAACACACTTTAAGCCTGTGTAATTTACCACCGCCTTGCTCTCTATTTCTTGTCTTTATGGCCCTTCCTCAGTCTTTCTTTTCTACCATGACTAGCACCACTTAACCTACCCAGCCATCCACAGATACTACTCTCTCTCTTTCGCAATGAAAATTATACTGCCACGCTTCTAAATAAGAGTGCCAAAGCCGGGTCGTGATTGCGGCCCTCCTGGCAAAAGAACATCATTTTACGGTGCGATGACAGAGTTCTTCTTCAAAGTGATGGCAGCTTACTTTCAAATGACAGGCTGAGCACAGTGGTTCCTGGGTCAATTCTCAGAATTGCAGCCGGTGTTCAGACAGCAACTGTTCCACCACCTTTGCCACTCTCCTTCTGGTCCTTAGCTTTTCACTAGCTTGATCGTACCTGGGGAAACGCTGCGGACTCGCATCCTGCCCAGAGGGGATGTAGTATGCGGCAAACCCACTATGGACTTACTGGAGACAGTGCTACATAGGAAAATCACCTGGGTGTTCCCGACCTAAGGTAGGGAGCTACACCTGACAGTGACCGCAGAGGTTACTGTGGCCAAGGAAAGACAAGGGCCCACCACGTATCCCGCGGGCTCCTGCGAACGATCTGTCTCAGCTATGCCATTCCTGGTCTCCGTGCTACGTGAGGAGGTGGCCCTGCTCTTGGCGAAACAGGCTATAGAACCCATCCCTTCAGCCGAGATGTCCACCGGGTTTCACAGCCCATACTTCATTGTGCCCAAGAAAGGAGGGGGTCTGCGCCCCATCCTGGACCTGCGCATCCTGAACAAATATCTCCACAGGAGATGTATCATGTATCAGTACGGGGTCCTCCCCTTCGGTCTGTCCCTATCCCCCCGCGTCTTCACCAAAGTCGCGGAGGGCGCCCTGGCCACTTTCAGGGAGCAGGGTATACGCAAACTAAACTATCTCGACGACTGGCTCATTGCAGCTCACTCGCGAGAGTTGGTGTGCGCTCACAGGGACCTCGTGCTTCGGCACCTAGACCGACTGGTGCTCCGGGTCAGCTGGGAAAAGAGCAAGCTCTCCCTGGTGCAGAGCATCTCTTTTCTCGGCATGGAACTTGGTACTCGTCGCTCAGACGCAGCACCGTGGTCTCTCTCAAACACTTCCAGAGGCACCTGGGGTACATGGCGTCCTCGTCGGCCGTGGAGTCTGGCTTCTGGACGGGATGAGGAAGAGCTAGCCGGGCTGCCTCCAGCGCTGGTTAACACCATCGTCCAGGTGAGAGCCCCTTCTACCAGGCAGCTCTACGCCCTCAAGTGGCGTCTCTTCTCGTCCTGGTGTACTTCGCACAACTAGGAGTTTATGCTGTCAGTGTTGTGTTGTCCTTCTTACAGGACAGGTCTACCATCTCTACCAAACTTGTGGTTTGGTAGATATTACCCACATATATACATATATATATATATATATATATATATATATATATATATATATATATATATATATATATATATATATATATATATATATATATATATATATATATATTAACAATGAAAATATTTTCTGCATTTAAAATACATTAACAATGAAAAAGTAAAAACGCCTAAGCCGTTGCGGATCAAAGCCAGTAAAGCGAGAACTGAACAAGATGAGAGTGCACTGGCTATTGCAATATTTTGTGATTCACGGGAGAATTAAAACATAGTAATTAAAAATTGTCCGTAATTATCCTTAAATTAGATGTAATGTACTACATACCCACCAAAATAATACGATAAGAGACATAAAACTACTAAAAATTTGAATTATATTAGTTTTATTTTTCATTCATAGCACAGACAAAGGTTTTATTGGATCTGTCCCCCCGCGCCCCCCTAAACTCCACCTATGTGTACATATTATTTGTTATTTCATATTTATACTATATTACAAATATATTTAACTGTTGTTGTACCAGAGATGATCCATCAGTTATAGAGTAAATAACAGCAACATTTTAATTTTGTGAAAAAAAATATAGAAAGGAGCCTGCCACGGTAATTGTATTTTTCTTTGCCTGCTTGTTTTCTCAAATATGGTAGATTATTACTTAAGATGCACATTACTATTTTTCTCAGTATTTCAAAGAGAACAAGGTATGTTCTGACCTGAAGCCCAAGAAAAACAAAAACGGTAAGATTAATCACAGAAAAGCATTTTCCTCAGTTAAAAGACTTTATTTTTTGTAAAATTAATTATATTACATTAGTGATGCCTGCACAATTCTTAACCAAAAAGTTAAAAAAGCCCAAAATATACATGACAAGTGTGCAGCTCTCGCAATTCCTTGTCCAGAGTCCAAGTCTAGTCACAAGTCTTTTTTTTTGCGATTTAAGCATAACTCCAAGTCACAGACTTGAGTTTACATTTAACTTAGTTTGCAAATAACTCTTTTCACAATTATTTACCAACCATTATTATTTACAATTGACTTACCGGCATTGCTTAGTGAGTCCTTATCACAAGGTCTCTTTTCTAGCCTACTTGCCGCCTGCCTGCTCATGCCGCTGCAGGAGGAAAAGTATGCATACCTTGCAAAAACATTTAAAGGCAACTAAGCAAAATTTGTTTCATCTTTACCTTATTAGGGTTTTTCAGTGAGTCCTTCTCAGGACGACTCTCTTCCAGCCTACTTCACAACGATCGCCTGTTTGCTAGTGCTTCTGAGGAATGAAACAGGAAAGTGTTAAAGCATTGCAAATAATACTACAGTATAACGTGTGTCATTCAATTAAGTGTAATTATGTGTTTTAATATGTACTTACCACTTAAACTTTGTTTTAAACTGTTCTGCCTGCTGCCTCAGCAAATTCACAATGACCAAAAAATGTCTGCCTTTTATTATATTGACCAATAGGCGCATTCATCAAAGCAGAATTTATAAATGATCAAACATTTTATAGCGAGACAGAAAAAAAAACCATAGCACTTAAAATCTTAATACCAAAGACTTTTGCTGCAAAATGAGTTTATTGAACATGCTTGTTTATTTTTGATGCCAAAATGTAACAAAGTGTAATTTTAAGAAATGTTAAGTTATGATAACTTAATATCTTAATTAATGACAACACTGGGGTTTACAGTCAACCTTAAAGGGATACTTTATAATACAAAACCGATTCCAAAACAGTTGGGACACTGTACAAATTGTGAATAAAAAAAGAATGCAATAATTTACAAATCTCATAAACTTATGTTTTATTCACAATAGAATATAGATAACATATCAAATGTTGAAAGTGAGACATTTTGAAATGTCATGCCAAATATTGGCTCATTTTGGATTTCATGAGAGCTACACATTCCAAAAAAGTTGGGACAGGTAGCAATAAGAGGCCAGAAAAGTTAAATGTACATATAAGAAACAGCTGGAGGACCAATTTGCAACTTATTAGGTAAATTGGCAACATGATTGGGTATAAAAAGAGCCTCTCAGAGTGGCAGTGTCTCTCAGAAGTCAAGATGGGCAGAGGATCACCAATTCCCCCAATGCTGCGGCGAAAAATAGTGGAGCAATATCAGAAAGGAGTTTCTCAGAGAAAAATTGCAAAGAGTTTGAAGTTATCATCATCTTCAGTGCATAATATCATCCAAAGATTCAGAGAATCTGCAACAATCTCTGTGCGTAAGGGTCAAGGCCGGAAAACCATACTAGATGCCCGTGATCTTCGGGCCCTTAGACGGCACTGCATCACATACAGGAATGCTACTGTAATGGAAATCACAACATGGGCTCAGGAATACTTTCAGAAAACGTTGTTGGTGAACACAATCCACTGTGCCATTCACCGTTGTCGGCTAAAACTCTATAGGTCAAAAAAGAAGCCATATCTAAACATGATCCAGAAGCGCAGGCGTTTTCTCTGGGCCAAGGCTCATTTAAAATGGACTGTGGCAAAGTGGAAAACTGTTCTGTGATGCCATGTCATCCGGACTAAAGAGGACAAGGACAACCCAAGTTGTTATCAGCACTCAGTTCAGAAGCCTGCATCTCTGATGGTATGGGGTTGCATGAGTGCATGTGGCATGGGCAGCTTACACATCTGGAAAGGCACTATCAATGCTGAAAGGTATATCCAAGTTCTAGAACAACATATGCTCCCATCCAGACGCCGTCTCTTTCAGGGAAGACCTTGCATTTTCCAACATAACAATGCCAGAGCACATACTGCATCAATTACAACATCATGGCTGCGTAGAAGAAGGATCTGGGTACTGAAATGGCCAGCCTGCAGTCCAGATCTTTCACCCACTCTTGCTTTTGTGGAACACAGCAGAAGATAATTTGTGACCTGTGCTGGCAAACTGGCAAGAGTCACAATAAGCAAATTTTCAAAAATTAGTTTAAAACCACTTCAAAAACGATGTATCATTTATTGGAATTGACAAAAAAATTGCAGAGGTACACCTGTTGGAAGTCAACAGAGTAAACAAAGTCAATTTTGAGAAAAATTGAGTTAAAGTTTTTTGAAAGTTTCACTGCAACCATACTTTAAATTCGCTGGTAATACCAACAAATTTGGGACTGACCAAGTCAAAACAAATATCTATAGAAAACAAATGTGGGCTATATTCAACTTTTTTATTCTTTTATGTTTAAATTAAATTAAGACAGGTGGCTTCAAAAACTAGCCTACTGTAATGCAAAAATCTAACATAATGTTGAACATCAGAAAACCAACAATTAGTCAAACAGTCACTTAAGAAATAACAGATTATGTTCATGTAAAAGTTCATCAAGACGGATTTTTTATCTTAAAAAAATATTTTAAATCTGTAATTTTGTGTATATGTGTGTATTGGGGTGGCACACTGTCTGAGAGCATCTTTGCAATTATTTTCTTATTCATGCATGTTCATTTTAAAAGCGAAACTAAAACGTCAGCTACAAGCACTTTGCTTCCAATGAATGGGCACGGGAATTTTCTGTTAGGCATTGTATAAAATGTTCTTTATTTAGCCAACAAAAATGTTAGGACTTTTTAATTGTTCTTTAAAAATTTATTCTTTTATTTTTATTTTTTTGCACAAGCATTCACTTTCACAGCAATCCTCCATTGATTATTAAAGCAAAGAAAGGTTTAGGAAGGTACACCTTTCATAAAATGTACAAATAAAAATCATTTTACATGTTTAATTACTGTTTGGAGCATTGGAACTGCTCAATGAACATATTTTTCGGAAAACCTTAAATTCTAAATTTTAAACTTCTTTTGCCTTTAGCTCGTAAATTAGACTTAAATTAGATTAAATTAGACTTAAATTAGATTAGCACCTTCCAAATCATTTTGATAGCACTGGTCACATTTGAAAAATGTTTCAGTGTGTATGTTAATTTTAGGTGTACTAAAAATTAGTTTCATATCTTTCATTGTATTGTCCATATACAAAAAAAACAAAGCATATTTAATTCAGAAAGCATTTTTATCATCCCATGAACAATAACAGAGTACATAGCCATTCACAAAACATCCCATTTCTGCTTAAAAATATTTTCATATATTTTCAATATATTTCAAATCGAAAATGACAAATGCCCAGATATGCGGACATGGTGAATTATTACTTTCTTCATCTGTCAGTAACGTACTCGGTTACTCACGTAACCTCGGTTCCCTGAGATACGGAACGAGTACTGTGTCGAAGACGCTATGGGGAAAAAGCTCCTTTTTTCTCCGAGACTGAAAAACTTTTTAATCACGCAGTTTGACTGCAATGCCATTGGAGCTCGACGCTCACTGCTTGAGCCAATGGCTCGCGCAATGGCGTCGTTCAAACCAATGGCTCGCCAGCGGTGTTGCGCAAACCTATGGCGAAGCAGTATGCTAATTCTTCGAGAAGGTGCCAAAATGGGCGGGGCTATATTCAAGCATATAAGCCGCCGTTTCGCCATAGGGATTCAGGTCTATCTGACTGAAGCGACGACCTAGTTGGCAGCACTCTAGCATGGCTAGCAACGCAGTACTCGTTCCGTATCTCAGGGAACCGAGGTTACGTGAGTAACCGAGTACGTTCCCTTTCGATACTTCACTCGTACTGCGTCGAAGACGCTATGGGGAACCAGTACAATCCCGCCGTGCTTGGTGGGTGCAACAACACTATTATAGCTTAGCAGCTAGAGGCTAACGTCAAAAATAGAATGTTCGCCCTTGGGGTCGGTGTAGCCTCGGAGCTCGAGAGAGGTCCAAGAGCCCACCGATGAAATATCATACTGGAATAGTCCATGTATTAAACAGAGAGGATCCTGGACTGTAAAGCCGGAACCTCTAGATTATAAAATCTGGTAAATGTGGACGGAGAGATCCAGCCTGCCGCCGCACAAATATCTGTCATGGACACTCCGCCAGCCAATGCCCAAGACGAGGCTACGCCTCTAGTCGAATGGGCTCTCAGTTCCATGGGACTCGGAAGACCCGAGGAAGAGTATGCTAGCGAGATAGCTCCGACTATCCATTTGGACAGCCTTTGCTTAGTGACCGGATTCCCCTTGGTGCGGTCACAAAAACAAACGAAGAGCTGTTCTGACTGTCTGAACGAGGCGGAACGCTGTACGTAACACCTCAATGCTCTGACAGGGCATAGAAGATTAAGGTTCTGGTCTTGCTCTGAGGGAGGAAGAGCCAGGAGTGTAATGACCTGGGATCTAAACGGAGTTGAAAGTACTTTAGGTACGTAACCATGCCTCGGCTACAGGACAACCTTGGAGTCGTTGGGCCCGAATTCGAGACAAGACGGACTCACGGATAGAGCCTGTAGGTCTCATATGCGTTTCACCGACGCTAGTGCCAGAAGCAGAGCAGTCTTGAACGTCAAGGAGCGAAGGTCAACAGACTGTAGCGGCTCAAAAGGAGGGCCCCTTAGGGCTCTCAACACTAGGGGTAGGTCCCAAGAAGGGACGGTAGGGGGGCGAGGCAGGTTGAGCCTCGCGGATCCCCTTAAAAACTGAACAACCAGTTTGTTCCTCCCCACAGACTGGCCTGCTATAGGAGCATGCGATGCTGCTATAGCTGCTACGTAGACCTTGAGTGTGGAAGGGGCGCGGCCCTTATCCAGCAGCTCTTGAAGAAAAGACAGTATCGTTGATATGTCGCAAGATATTGGGTCTGAATTACGGGCTGAGCACCATGCAGCGAAGACAGACCACTTGAGGCTATAGTTCCGTCTCGTGGACGGAGCTCTTGCCTGAGAAATGGTATTTAACACACTCTCAGGTAGGCCGAGGGGCTCCCGTCGAGAGGCCACAGATGCAGAGCCCACAGCTCTGGCTGTGGATGCCAAATGGTCCTGTTCGCCTGAGAGAGAAGATCCCGTTTCAGGGGAATTGGCCATGGGTCTTCCGAGATTAGCCTCATCAAGTCTGGAAACCAGTGCTGGTTTCTCCAGAATGGGGCCACTAACAGAACCTTGAGTTTCTGTTCCCTGACCCGCCTGATAACCTGAGGGATCAGGGCGATCGGGGGGAAGGCGTACAGGAGGAGGTTGGGCCAATCGTGGGACAGCGCATCCTGAGCCTTCGAGAAGTAGACTGGGCAGTGATGATTGTCTTCTGAGGCAAAGAGGTCGACCTCTGCCTTGCCGAAGACTTCCCAGATTCTCTGAACCGCTTGCGGGTGGAGCATCCACTCGTCCAAGGGGACATTGCTCCGAGACAGTCTGTCTGCACCCAGGTTCAGTCTGCCTGGTACATGCGTTGCCCTGATGGAACGCAGGTTGGCGTGGGCCCATTCCAATAGGTCTTTCGCCAACAGGAAGAGGCGGTTCGAGGAAAGGCCGCCCTGGTGGTTGATGTAAGACACCACCGCCATGTTGTCCGAACGGACCAAGACGTGGTGTCCCCTCAGCTCCGACAGAAAAGTGCGAAGGCCTAGACAGACTGCTAGCATTTCCAAGCAGTTGATGTGTAGACGGCCCTGCGTTTCCGACCAATGGCGGCGGGCCTGCCGTGCGACAGTGCTCCCCAACCTAAGTTGGAAGCATCTGTCGAGACCACTTTCCGTCTGTGTACTAAGGCCAGGGGAACGCCCTGCTCCATCCAATGCTTGTCTGTCCAGGGGGCGAGGGCTGTTATACAGGCTCGAAAACGCCCGTGACGCCACGCTTCGGATGGAATCCTTCGTTTCAACCAGAACTGAAGGGGCCGCATACGTAGGAGGCCCAGCTGCAGAACCGCTGATGCCATCAGGCCCAGCATCCTCTGGAAGGTTTTGAGGGGGCGGGAGGCCCCTACCTTGAATGATGTTGTGAGTCGCCGGATGACGAGCGCCCTGTCTGGCGAGATCACCGCTCTCATGCGTGTGGAGTCCAGCACTATTCCCAGAAACGATATCCGTTGTCTGGGAGACAGCATGCTCTTGGCGAAGTTGACCCGAAGTCCTAGGCACTGCAAGTGGCTGAGGAGGAGGGATCTGTGATGTACTAGCTCGTCCCGTGATTGGGCTAGGATGACCCAATCGTCGAGGTAATTCAAGATGCGGATTCCCATCTGTCTGAGAGGGGAAAGAGCCGCATCCATGCACTTCGTAAAAGTGCGAGGAGCTAGGGACAGCCCGAAGGGAAGGACCGTGTATTGATATGCCACACCCTCGAAGGCGAATCTCAAGAATTGCCTGTGGTGGGGGGCAATCTGAATGTGAAAGTAAGCATCTTTCAGATCCAGAGAACAGAACCAATCTCCTGGGCGAACCTGTGAGAGGATCTGTTTCGTAGTTACCATCCTGAACGGACGTCTCATGAGGGCCCGGTTCAGGCGTCTGAGATCGAGGATGGGCCTTAGCCCTCCCTCCTTCTTGGGGACGAGAAAGTAACGGCTGTAGAGACCCGATTCGCTTTGTGCTGGGGGAACCGTTTCTACGGCTCCTTTTGCCAGCAAGCTCGTCACCTCGGAACGCAAAACCTGTGCATCTCGGTTTTGAACCGAGGAGAGTATCACTCCACTGAAACGTGGAGGACGTCGAGCGAACTGAAGGGTGTAGCCTCGATGTATTATCCCCAAGACCCAGCCCGACACTCCGGGAATGGCCTGCCAGGCCTTGGCCCGTGTGGCGAGGGGTTGTATCTGGACGAGCGGCTGATCTCCCCTGGAGGGATTGCTGCTCGGACAGCCTTGGCACCCAGAACAGAGCGGGGTGAGCAAGGACCTATTCGTGGCAGCTTGGGGGGAGGTCTGGTCTTGTCGTGACCTGATCCCTTCCTCTTCCCGTCTCGAGGCTCAGGAGGACGCTGGAGGTGCTGGGTCCAGCGATATCTTGGGCCGGGGTCCCTGGCGCTTGGGAAAGGGGTAGCGTCTGGCTGAGCGTGAACGGTGGCGAGGCTCGGTCTTTTGTTCCGTGGCGCTGCGAGGCTCAGGGGGAGCAGGCCTTTCTGGTCGCGGAGTCGGCGCCGTCTTGGGGCGACTCGGGGCAACCGCAGAGCTGGAGCGCTTGGGTAGGAAGTGCTTCATGGCCTGCGAAGATTTCTGCGCAGACGTGAAGCGTTCTGCAAACCCTTCCACAGCAGGACCGAAGAGACCAGAGGGAGAAACCGGAGAGTCGAGAAAATGGACCTTCTCCGCGTCTTTTATCTCCGTCAGATTTAACCACAAGTGGCGCTCCAGTACCACGAGGCTAGCCATAGATCTGCCGATCGCCTGCGCTGTCATCTTCGTAGCACGGAGCGCCAGATCAGTTGCGCTGCGTAGATCTCGAAACGCGGCGGGGTTCGGGCCGGATTCGTCCATGGAACGAAGGAGCTTGGCCTGGAAGACTTGGAGGACCGCCATGGAGTGAAGCGCCGAAGCCGCCTGTCCAGCTGAAGAGTAGGCACGTCCAGCGAGAGTTGATGTCGTCCTACATGGCTTAGAAGGGTGTGCAGCCTTAGATCTCCAGCCGATGGCGGAGGGCGGGCAGAGATGCGCGGCCACCGACTCATCCAATGGAGGTAGCTTGTCATAACCCTTCTCTTCGGCGCCATCCACGGAAGAGAGCGCAGAGGAAGAGGAAGGGCGGAGGCGGGCCGAGTATGGGGCACGCCACGACTTCGTGATTTGGTCGTGGACCTCTGGGAAGAACGGCGAAGATCTCTGACGAGGGGTTTGATGGCGCCCCGGCAGGAACCACTCGTCCAATCGGCTGTGTGACGGCTCCTCAGGAGAAGACCAATCCAGTCCCAGCTCCTCGACAGCTATAGTCATGATGCGGAGTAATTCGGCATCCATGCCCACGCTGGCGGCGCTAGAACCCGTCGGCGGCAAGGGGGCGGGGTCCTGAATGGAGCCCGACAGCTCCTCACTTTCCGAAGCAGCCGAAGACACGTTGTCCTCCATAACATCACCCTCGCTTCCTCCGAAGCAGACCATATCGCTCGCAGCCGCCAAGGGACGCTGGTTTGGGTGCGTGAAGAGGACCGGAGAGGCTTCTCTTTGTGTAGCGAGTACGGCACGCGGGGGCTCAGCCGGCATGAGCGTACTCTCTACCGAGCGCTGTGATCCTCTGCCCCGCTGCCTCTTCCGCACAGGTTCGTGTACGGAAGGAGGCGGGAGGGCGCGAGGTGCGGAATCGTGTCCTGAAAAGGACGCTATCCGCGAGCGCAGAGAAGTGAGACTCATGTCCTCGCAATGAGGACAATCCGTCTCTTTGAGCGCCGCTTCGGCATGGGCGGCGCCCAAGCACGAAACGCACTCTGAGTGCCTGTCAGCGGCGTGCAGCAGAGCTCTGCACGAGCGACAGGACCGTCACGGCATTTGAAACAACGCCGTTAGGAAATTGCTCTTAAGGAAAAAGCTCTTTCAGAGTTGACGCCGGATGGCGGCAGGGGAAGCGGGACCGTCGTAGCTTGCCGGCGGTGAAGACGGCAATGGAGGTCCAATCCGCTGCTTAAGCTGTTCAACGGCGAGCGTTCTAAAAGAGCGTCGAGTCTCGAGCAGCGAAGATGTAGCGTCGTCGCTGAAGGAAGAAGATCTGAATCCCTATGGCGAAACGGCGGCTTATATGCTCGAATATAGCCCCGCCCATTTTGGCGACTTCTCGAAGAATTAGCATACTGCTTCGCCATAGGTTCGCGCAGCACCGCTGGCGAGCCATTGGTTTGAATGACGCCATTGCCGAGCCATTGGCTCAAGCAGTGAGCGTCGAGCTCCAATGGCATTGCAGTCAAACTGCGTGATTAAAAAGTTTTTCAGTCTCGGAGAAAAAAGGAGCTTTTTCCCCATAGCGTCTTCGACGCAGTACTAGTGAAGTATCGAAAGGGAACAGTATATCAATTACACACAATTACATCAAAATAAGAACATAAGTGGCACAATAAATGGTCAATGTAACAATAACATCAACATGAAGTGACACAAAACAGAGTTAACACATCAATAAGATCTACATGAAGTGACACAAGAAGCTATTTTTATCTAAGTTGGGAAAAACAGATGCAGGATTTTGTCTTTCAGATGCAAGGTCCATGCATAAAGTAGCTTCTTGTCATGGTCAGGGAACAACACTGAGAAATCTTTTGAAATCTGAGAATGCCAATCACAGTGCACTGGATCGCTGGCCAATCAAAGCACACCAGGCTTTTTAGAATGATGAGCTTTGTAAAATAATGTATGGTATGTGTAAAATAAAAGCTTTTTGAACCCTAAAACCATGTAAACACATTGCATTAAACCAAATACACAAAATAATGTTATTTTTAGAACCATTATATGACCCCTTTAAAATATGTAACTCATCTTTTTACACTTGTAAAAAGATTATTAAAGATTAATATTATTATGACTCATAATGTTATAATAATAATAACATAAAGATCTCTAACCTTGTTTTGCTGCGTTGTTTCTGAATCAGAAAACATCTGTCACTTACGCAGACCTCTGCGTCACACACGCTTTAAAGTGTTTTCTGACTTTTTTCCATCAGAAAAAGCACATAGCTACTTTATTAGCACATAGAGCATTTTGGATAAACCTAAGCTTTTGTAACTCTGTCCTGTCCTCACCTCAACTGAGTCTCCAACCGGCAGTTTACACAGCCTTCACACAGTAGCGGGTGATTGTTACACTTTCATTCAGTAGAAAAATTATTGCAGGTACTGCCCACAGTGGTACTGCCCTGCATGCGCAAGGTCCTGCGTTTTTCTTGGCGTATACTCTCTCCTGCCAAAAGTGGCGGAGATTTAGCAGACAAAACCGCAGCTGACTTGTGAATGGAGTACAAAGCATTTCCAAACCCATCACTGTCACTGACTGTTTAACTGGGTAAATAATGTTTGTCAGGTGTTATTGACTTTGAACTAAATGACTGAAATAAGTCATATTTCAGACATATTTCATAAAACATGAAATTTGGACTAAACAAAACGTTTAAATAGGCTAATGAAAAAGCGTGAATAAACATAGTCAGATGAGCAAACCAACATGTAAAAATTATGTCTTGTAAATCTTTTGCATATATTTGCATACAGTAATGTTTTATCTAGATAACATAAATACTGATACAAACGTTGTTTCTCCAAATAAATACAAAGACCGGTCCCCAACGAAAACCACTCCTAAATCCTCCTGAGGCGATAGAAAAATCTGTCGGGTAACCCAGCTTTGGGTTGTTGCAAGGCTGGAGTATGCGTCTGGGTGGGGGAGGGGTTATCTGTTTCAAAATGACCCAACCCTTTAACCCAACGACCTGGGTTAAACAAAAACGTCTCAGGTTACGTATGTAACCCTTGTTCCCTGAGAGGGAACGAGACGCTGTGTCCTCCGGCCATACTCCCTGCGTGCCTGGGTGCAGCTTCGGCACTTTACGCTGAATGTGTGTGCGTTCCACGCTCTTTTATAGCTTCCTGGTCCTGACGTCACCCGCCCGTGACGTTCAGTCTAGCCATTCGGCAATCTTGCACACGTGCTTCAGACGCGGTCACGCAAAGGCGTTCCCATAGCGTCATTCGCTGACGCAGCGTCTCGTTCCCTCTCAGGGAACAAGGGTTACATACGTAACCTGAGACGTTCCCTTTCAAGGGAACTCAACGCTGCGTCAGCGAATGACGCTATGGGAACGCAATCCCAACGTCGCCGTACGAGCAAGTCCCTGGAAGTGTGAATCCGTAGAGCACAACAAGAGGAACTACCTCGACAGGTTAAGCGTAGACCCTGGCTCGCAAGCCAGAACGCCATAAGGGAGTGAGACGGCGAGATTTCCTGGCCGTTTACAACTACTCTGAGAAGGCCCCTAAGGGCAAGATATGCAGGACCCCGGTCCCGATACAAGAACATACAGGGAATACACGGTGAGATTCACTGGCCGGTAACCAAATAAGCCGAAACGCATGGGCTCACCCACTGCGATGGAAGTCACCAGGGCCCCACCGGGCCCCTGGGGAAAGTGCAAAGGAGCAGAAACCCAAATTCAGGTAGCTGGCTCTCGAGCCAGAACCGCAAAGCTGGAAACACACGGCGAGACTCAGCTGGCCGGTGTCCAAGTACCAGTCGACCCCTTAGGGCCGAGGTGCATGGGAACCCCTGGCACGGGGTCCTGGCCCTCGAGCCAGGCCCCAAAGAGGACGAGAGACAAGACCCCACTTGCCGCAAGTCAAATAAATAGAATACACAGCGAGATTTCCTGGCTGTCATTCGTAGAAAACAAGCCCCTCAGGGCTGCAGAACATGGGCACCTGGCGTGGAAGCCAGGTCCAAGTCATAAAAATGCACGAACGTGAGCGGCGATGACCAGCCGGCCGCGTTACACACATCTTCGAGCGTAGCCCCTGACCGTAAGGCCTTAGAGGCCGCCATACCCCTTGTTGAATGAGCTTTGACAGACAGTGGAGACTGCTGTCCAGAGGTCTCAAAAGCCAGTGAGATAGCCTCGACTATCCACCTGCTAAGAGATTGTTTGGTCGCCGGCACTCCAGTGCTGGGAGGACCAAAACATACAAACAACTGCTCAGACTTTCTCAAGGGAGCAGTTCTGTGAACGTAGGCGTCCAGTGCTCGCACTGGACACGAAAGATTAGCTTTCTCCTGGTCCGAATCCTGGAAGGGAGGAGGACAGTAGGCCTGCAACGTAATGTGCCTCGGCACATTGGTGGGTACTTTCGGTACGTAACCCTCTTTAGGGTACAGAAAAGCCTTAACCATGCCTGGGGAAAAAGCCAGGCAAGAAGGAGAGACTGAGAGAGCTTGGAGATCACCAACTCTCTTCAGGGAAGATACTGCCAGCAAGAAAACAGTCTTGAGGGTTAGGAATTTGACCGAAACGGCCTCAATGGGTTCGAACGGTGCCACCGACAACCCTTGAAGTACCACCGCCAGATCCCACGTGGGAACTCTGGCACGTAACACCGGCCTCAGCCTCCTAGTGCCACGCGAAGGAAGCGTATAACCAGCGGGTCTCGACCCACAGACTGGCCGTGAGACAAGGCTATGAAAGGCAGATACGGCAGCCGCGCAGACCTTGACCGTGAGAGGCATAAGCCCGAAGAAAAACGATCTTGCAAGAATTCCAGAACCACGCTAATCGGGCAGTTAACTGGATCTTGACGTCGATCTGAACACCAGGAAGAGAAGACTTCCCATTTCAAGGCGTACAGCTTCCTCGTGGAGGGAGCCCTGGATTGCAAGATGGTTGCTACAACCTCAGTCGAGAGACCCGAGCCCCCTCGGGTCAGACCCACAGTTTCCACATCTCTGGGCAAGGGTGCAGAACAGTGCCTTGCTCCTGAGACAGAAGGTCTTTCCTGAGCGGCAGCCTCAACGGGGTGCCGTCGAGGAGTGCTATCAGGTCCGAGAACCACACTCGGGCCGGCCAGCGGGGTGCCACCAGTAACAGGCGAATCCTGTGCTGGCGCACCCGTTCCAGGACTCCCGGGAGCAGAGCGATCGGGGGAAAAGCGTATGCTGTAGCCTCGGCCACGGATGTGCGAGCATCCAGCCCCAGAGGGGCTGGAGGTACTAGGGAGAACCATAAAGGACAGTGCGTCGTCTCCTGAGACGCAAACAGGTCCACTTGTGCTGGGAGAAAGGTATCCCAGATCAGATTCACCACCTCGGGGTGAAGTCTCCATTCCCCGGGCCTCGGGCCCTGCCTCGACAGGGCGTCTGCTCCCACATTCAACCGTCCCGGGATGTACGCTGCTCTGAGTGAGAGCAGCTTCCCTTGGGACCACAACAGGATCTGGTGTGCCAATTTGTAAAGAGGGCGCGACCGCAGACCACCTTGATGGTTGATGTACGCAACCGCTGACGTGTTGTCCGTCAGGACCAACACGTGGTTGTTGCTGAGGTGAGGAAGGAACTGCCTCAGTGCAAGCCATACCGCCATCAACTCTAGGCAATTTATGTGCCACTCGAGCTGGCGGCCCCTCCATAGACCTCTGGAGCAGCGGTCTTCCATTACCGCGCCCCAGCCTGACAGGGATGCGTCTGTCATAAAAGCGTTCACGCATCGACATATTGACCCCAATGTCGGGCCCTGGGAGAGAAACCCAGGTTTGCCCCACACCGCTAGTACCCTCAGACACCTGTGGGTGACCTGAATGATGCGGGAAGGGTTCCCCCTCGGGGAAAACCCTTTGGATTTGAGCCACCATTGGAGAGGTCTCATGTGTAGCAGGCCCAGAGGTATGACGCTGGCTGCCGCTGCCATGAGACCGAGTATGTGCTGCCAGTGCAGGACTGTGACTCGTTGATGCAATTTGAGCCCCTTGACGGCTGCCTGAATGGTTTGAATGCGCGACCGCGGGTAAGGCGGCAGACATGACCCTCGAGTCCCATTCTACGCCTAGGAAAGTTATTCTCTGAACTGGAGAAAGTGAACTCTTCTTGGCATTCAGCCGTAACCCCAACTCCTTCATGTGAGCGAGAACAACATCTCGATGTTGGACCGCTAAGGCTTCTGACTCTGCCAGAATAAGCCAATCGTCTATGTAGTTCAATATTCGAATGCCCCATAAGCGCAACGGCGACAGGGCAGCATCTACACATTTGGTAAAGGTGCGAGGTGACAGGGCTAGACCGAAGGGGAGAACCCGATATTGGTACGCTACGCCCCCGAAAGCGAACCTCAGGAACTTCCTGTGCTTCGGTAGGATGGAGACATGGAAGTATGCGTCTTTCATGTCTATTGTGACAAACCAGTCCGCAGAACGGATTTGAGACACAATCTGTCTGAGTGTAAGCATCTTGAACTTCAGCTTCTTTACTGAAAGATTCAGGGTGCGCAGATCTAGAATAGGCCGCAAGCCTCCATCCTTTTTGGGAACTATGAAGTAGGGGCTGGTGTCTGGTCGTACGTTTCGAGTGGCTGGTGGAGGTTGGCACGCCGCCAAGTGAGCCACTGTGGGAACTAGTCCCTCGGGACTGGTCTGAAGTTGAAGGTTTTTTGCGTTTGGCAGAAGCTTGTACGCTGCCAGGTAAATCGCTGAAGGAGCGAGCCCCTTGGGGCTGGCATCTGGTTTTAAGTCTTGTATTAGGTCGGTACCCAGAGCTAAATTTGCTGGGGTACACTTGAGAAGGGGCGCTACGCGCCTCGTATGGTACCCTGACACCAGTGCGTCCCGAAGCAGGGCGCGGGAACAACGCTGAGCATCTAGAAAAGGGTACAGGACAGGACCGGGCGCCGTATGATGAGGTGTTAACCGGCCTGCTCCCAGGGGGCTTTGCGGGGATAAGCTGACGCCGAGGCAGTCAGGTGCCCCGCCTCTTGGTCCCCGCCGTTTTAGCCTGAATAATGGCCCTCAGGTCCGTTTTCGGCTGGGAAGGGCGAGGCCTAGAGTGCCTCCCCGAGCCCCACTGACGCTGTGGTGGGGCTCGGGAGAAAACACTCTCCTTCTGCCTACCTCGGTAAGCAGAGGTGGAGGTCTGGGGCTGCTCCCGCCCAGCAGCCTCAGCACCCCGATGACGGAGAGGGATAAACAGAGAGAAGGCCGCGGCCTGGCTCTTCGCTTCCCGGAACCTGTCGACGACGGAGTTAACCGCATCGCCGAACAGGCCCCCGGGGGACAGCGGGGCATCAAGCAGCAGGGTCTTATCGGCTGCTTTGATGCCAGAGAGGTTTAACCATAAATGCCTCTCCGTAGCCACCAGGGCAGACATAGATCTGCCCACAGCCTTGGCTGTTTCCCGGATGGCACGGAGAGACACATCAGTGGCCCGGCGCAGCTCACGAACTGCGTCCTGGTCCACACCCTCGCCTTCATCTAGCTCCCGCAGCAGGTCAGCCTGATAGGCCTGGAGCATGGATATCGTATGTAGGCATGCCCCAGCCTGACCTGCTGCGGAATATGCTTTCCCCACCAAAGCCGAGGTGGTTCTGCACGGCTTTGATGGGAGAACCGGGCTTTGGCGGCGATGCCGCAACCGGGGACAGATAGCCCATAGCGTCTGCTCCACCGCTGGCATCGGCGTCATACCGTTGCTCGATGCCCCGCAATGTTGGAATACACAGAGGTACGGGGACTGTGAACACGGGCCGAATATGGTCTATTCCACGAACCTGATAACTCGTTATGTAGGTCGGGAAAGAATGGTAAGCCCCGGCGGTGAGGTGGCGTTTTTGGTTTGAGAAAGCGCTCATCCAGCTTGCTAGGCTGGCGAGCGCTTTCGGCTTCAGCGGGCCAGTCGAGTTTTAGCTGGGCGACTGCCCGCGTCACCACCTCAACCAGCTCTTCATACATAGGGGGACGCTCACTTTCCCCCATGTCCACACTCTGCAAATCTCCCTCCTCAGAGGAAGACAGCAGAAAATGTGGACTCCCCCCACTGGCAACAGGAACCGCAACACGGGCTTGTTGACCGAGGTGGAGAGAGGACGGCGGAGAGGGAGGAGAAGGGGCGGGCCCGTCTCCATCACATCGGCTTAGGTCCATCTCGCGATCCCCATGGCGGTAGCCGCCCCCTGCCTCGGCAGGACCGGCGCCGCCATGAGAACCGCCAGGCTGGGCATGTTTATTTGCACATGCCAGCCGAGAGCGAAGAGTGCGGAGAGGGAGAGCTTCACAATGCACACAGTCCGGGCATGATCCACCCCCAAACAAACAACACAAAACTCGTGAGAATCCCCACTCGTTATAAAGCGAGCACATGGGGGAACACACGGTTTGAAAGACATATTTGTAAACCTTTTCTTTCTCTCACACAACACACACTCAGTTAATGGCGTTTTCGAGCGCCCTACACATTCAACAATCACACACACGCGCAGCTGAAGGCACAAAAGCTGAATGTGTGTGCGTTCCACGCTCTTTTATAGCTTCCTGGTCCTGACGTCACCCGCCCGTGACGTTCAGTCTAGCCATTCGGCAATCTTGCACACGTGCTTCAGACGCGGTCACGCAAAGGCGTTCCCATAGCGTCATTCGCTGACGCAGCATTGAGTTCCCTTGAAAGGGAACTACCCAACACTGAAAAATTAACCCAAAAGTCTGACCCACCTGGATTAACCCAGCCATTGGGTAGAAAAAATAGCCCAACGTTTTTTAGAGTGTAGTCAGTGGGCGCCAGTGTTGATTGGTTACCAACATTCTCTAAACTATCTTTGTGTTATGCAAAAGAAAGAAAGGCATACAGGTTTGATATGACATGAGGGTGACCTATCCCTTTAACAAAAGATTCATAGTTTACACAGACTTTGTGAGGAGTTAAAGAATCAGGTGTTTTGACATATAAGAGGATGCTCAATCCCGTGAAAAGTAATTGATGATTCTCGACAGAAAACACAATACACACTGATTGGTACAAAAAGAGCAAAGTTTAGCCGCTTTGATGTTTTTTTTAAAGCAGATTTCTGAGCTTTGTTGCCAAACAACAAACACATGAACACAGGACATATTAATAGAGGCATTTGTTAAAATTTAATGCTTATGTTTACTTTTCAGTGCTGTGGAGCATGTTAGTTCGGATTTTAATATAGAGAGGAAGAGAGGTTTTATTTCTAGTGTTTGAACCAGGAGTTTACTGAATAGAATAGTAGAGTGAAAAGTGAATGCAGAAAACCATGCTAGTTTTGTTGTTATTATGAGACCCTTTTTGTTGCAATGGCCTGCCAGCTGCAGCAATAACAGTCTGCACTCCTAAGGCTGGGCAACGGCAGCACTTGAAGTGAATCGATTGACGCACTCAGTAAATTCAAAACAGAGCTGCAACTAAAAACCTGCACGGCAGGCCCCTGAGGTAAGATTTTATTGTTCCTGCTTTTTACGATATAATGACTATGGGAGTGAATGGCCTGTGTAACGCAGACAGTGTTATAAATGGGTAATGTTAAAGTGAGATCCAGATGCTTAAGGTTTGGTGTTAAGCAAAGCAAGACCTCTTTTCTATTTTCAGTTTGAAGAGGGAGACCATTACGCACACACATGCAATTACACATATACAGTATCCATAGCTTATTTCTTTAGAGTTCTGGGGCTTTGTCTGAAATAGTTACGGTATAGAGAAGAGGGGATTTTAGTTGACATGCTCCAGGTTTGTAATAAACACATTATTAGCTGGAGAATACTTTGCATCTCCATACTATTGGAAGCAAATGCACTTACTGTAGTGTCTTACTCTGTCAAGTCTGTGTATTTGCCGGCCAATAGATTTTCCTTTTGAAATTAGAAAACCAAAATCGTTTCTATCTCATAAATGTGCATACAAAAATGAAATTAAAATATGACATGAGGGTGAAATGTTCTTTGAAGAGCTGTCCTTTCTCCATATGTGCCTTTTAATTTACAGAATTCCTACAAAGTATGTTGTCTCCTGAAAAAAAAACTATTTTTTTGTCAGATACATAACGCATGAATATTTCCCTCATCTAAAACAGTATAGATTGATATTTTTCTGATGTCCAGACTCCGGATTTAGCAAAGTATTAAAACGATGGTTCAATATATTAATAAATTCATTCTCTGAGACTTTTGACTGCAAATGTCACATCCATATAACATTGAAATTGCTCTTATACCTTTCTGATAATAATTTATTGAAATAAACTTGGTTTACTGTTGTATCCTATTTGTATTTTGGATATTGGCATTAAAATATGTTTAACATGGTGTTGCAAATGAGCGCTGTGATGAAGTTGACCAATGAAATTGAGGCCGAGATGTGAGTCATGGCTGCGGGTTAGCGTTTAGAGAAAATAAATCATGCACTGTAGCCATGCTCATAGACATAAGAATTTACATAGACAGCGCATTGGCGCTGAATCGTACGTCTCAAGCGGTTTTCTAATTTCAAAAGGAAAATCTGTTGTCCGCCAAGTACACAGACCCTGTTACTATCATTCTGCTGTTTTCTGCACAAAGACAATCAGCAAGTGACAGTACTGTACCACCGTTGTGTGTGTGTATTGACGCTTTTCCACTGCATGGTACGGTATCGCTCATTTAGGGGGTCTTTCCACTGCGTACCGTACCTAGTACCTGTTACTTTTTTGGTACCACCTTGGCTGAGGTTCCAAGCGTACTGTACCGATACTAAAATGTGATGTGTTAACACTGTAGATTACTGATTGGTTAGAGAGAAACGTCCCTGCCTGCACCATTGGATTTGCAACACGACACACAAACCCCACTACATTTAAATAAAAAAAATAGTCAGCAACAGTCACCGTGACCTCAGTATCAGTGGTTTGTACGACTTTTGAAACACTGTTCCATCGATTATTCCTGCAAATTAATGCCAGAACCGAGCGCAAAACTAATGCACGCGTGCAGGTAGATTAATCTGTGAGGGCATAACAGATCTACATGAGAGGAAAGGAGTTGCATTACAAGCCCTCTCAGGCATAACTATTTATTTATTTGTAATCTCAAATGTCATTGGTTATGTTTTCAATTCATTTACTTAGTATTATACACAATATGTACTCACGAGAGTTTAATCGTTTCTTAATATGTTCCTTTATCCTCTCGCGGAAATAATTTACCTGTGCATGAGCATTACTTGTGCACTCTGTTCTTTTTGGCATTTATTGCCAGCATATATATCCTCAATTGCTCCTGTGCTGTGGGTGTTTTTTGTATCGTATTCGGTCATGGCAGTAGAGCCGGCATAACAATAACTACAAGTCTAAAATCCCACCCACTTCGAAGCTGTACTAAAATGCAGTGGAAAAACAACCGAGCCGAGCCGTGCCGTACTGATCCGTACTGTACCGTACTATGCAGTGGAAAAACGCCATATGTGTGTCTCAGCTCAATGTCAGGTACTTGATTGATCAAAGCTGGTCATCAACTGTATCGGTTTGGCCAGCCATGAATAAAAAAGGTCACCTGTCTTTTTCTTCAGAGCTGTTTTACAGGGATTTTGTGTATAAGTAGAAATCACTTTTTGGTTTTCTCAACCTCATTGTATATGTATGTGTTTATATCTGTGTGTGTGTTCTGACACATGATTAATGTGATGCAGCATGTCCTTCCCATTCTCCCCTGTGCTCCTGGTGGTCTTTTTTTTCTTTTTCTTTTTTAACTGTCACTTTATCTTCTATGTTATGTTTCGCTTCAAATCTCATTTTTTAAAGTGTCATGAAACCCCAAAACACAACATTCTTCAACAGTAATACCACTTAATTTTTATTTTTTAATAAGTGGAATTTGGCTATTTTTACTCTTTAAAGGCCAATTTCTTTCTTCAAGGAAAGTTGAAGCAATGTCACGGAGAGTGACGTATTTGCGTAATTTCTAAGTGCTCACTGGTCCCACATACACGTCTACATCACAGCGTTTGTCTGCATATTCATTACAAAGATCTGGTTAAAATTGGGTGTAAACTATAAAGAATATATCAATGTTTCTCCGATTTTTTACGTCTGTGCTCGTGTTCAGCAGACGCAACAGTGTTGTGGCATGAGGGACACAACGTCTCGTTTCCTCCATCAGGGAACTGTGGTTACAGACGTAACCGAGACATTTGCTTTCTGTCCATAAATTGACATTGATTATGACAATAGGGGTCCATATGTAAAATGTCACAAGCTGATCCGCATCATGACGTCAAAAAGCGAGTATGGGCAGGCATTAGCGTGCCACATAACACAGAGTAATATCACTCCCTTTCAGTACAACACCAGTGGTGGCGCTTTACTCGGGCTCAGCCGGAGGAACCGTTGGACACCAATGGAAGTACTAGGAAGTGCCCGACCTTTGAGAAAGATGGTCACTAGGGAGGCCATAGCTCACCATAGTGATTATCTATATAGAAAAATATATAAGTGTGACTTACTCAGGAGGCACAATAATGGCGGGATGCCAGGGGGAAAACAGGTAACCATGGGAACCAATTGTGTAAAAATGCACAGACAGGGCCACCCATTAGGGGTTCACAGTGTGGCACACTAGCTCAAGTGTAGGGGCTTACCTGGAAAAGGGAATTGTTTGAGGGAGGCCGTGGTGCTGCGTCTGAGTGTTCTCAGGCAGACGAGCACCGACTGGGTGCACTATCATAGTGCCTGAGTCCAGTTCCATGCCGAGAAAAGAGATGCTCTGCGCCGGGGACAGCTTGCTCTTTTCCCAGTTGACCCAAAGCTGCAGACGGTCTAGCTGCTGCAGCTGGGGTTCCTGTGAGTGCAAACCAGTTCTTGCGAGTGAGCTGCAATGAGCCAGTCCTCGAGATAATTCAGTATGTGTATGCCCTGCTCCCTGAAGGCGGCAAGGGCGCCCTCCGTGACTTTTGTGAAGACGAGGGGGACAGACCCTGTACTGATATGCCTTTCCCTTGAAAGCAAACCACAGAAAGGTTCTGTGTCAAGGAAGGATAGAGACATGAAAGTATGCGTCTTCCAGGATGATAGCCATGATAGCCTCTGGGTGAGCATTCTGAAGGGCATCCTGTCAAAGTATTTCTTCAGGATGCGAAGGTCCAGGATAGGGCACAATTCCCCCTCTCATGGGCATGATGAAGTATGGGCTGTAAAAACCTGTGGACATATCTGCTGGAGGGACTGGTTCTATTGCCTGCATTACCAATACGCCACGGAATTCGGCGGGCGCTTGGCGAAATGATGGCGTAGCCGAGACGGATCCTTTGTAAGAGCTTCTGATACTTTTTGTAACAGTGTGGCTGCCATTTTGGGGTAAAATGATCAACTTGACAACAGCAATCCATCACATATACAGTCAAGCCCGAAATTATTAATACCCCTGGCAAATTCTGACTTAAGTTACTTTTATTCAACCAGCAAGTTTTTTCTTGATTATAAATGACACAGGCGTCTCCCAGAAGATAATAAGACGATGTACAAGAGGCATCATTGTGGAAAAAATTATTACTCATCTTTTATTTACATTTGAACAAAAAGTGGCATGTCCAAAATTTTTCATACCCTTCTCAATAATCAATAGAAAAGCCTTTATTGGCTATTACAGCAATGAAACGCATCCTATAATTGCTGACCAGCTTTTTGCATGTCTCCACTGGTATTTTTGCCCATTCATCTTTAGTGATGAGCTCCAACTCTTTCAGGTTGGATTGTCTCCTTGCCATCACCCTGATCTTTAGCTCCCCTCCACAGATTCTAAATTGGATTTAAGTCAGGACTCTGGCTGGGCCACTGCAAAACGTTAATGAAATGAAATGTCCACTGGTGCCCAAGGCCAAGTTTCTCTGCAGACTGCCTGATGTTGTTGTTGAGAATTTTGATGTATTGCTCCTTTTTCATGGTGCCGTTTACTGTGAATAGGTTCCCTGGTCCACAGGCTGAAAAACACCCCCAAAACATTAGGTTCCCACCACCATGTTTGACAGTGGGGATGGTGTTCTTAGGGTTGAAGGCTTTTCCTTTTTTTACACCAAATGAAGGCTACATCATTGTGGCCACACAATTTAATTTTTGTTTCATCTGACCATAAAACAGAAGACCAGAAGTTTTCTTCTTTGTCCAGATGAGCATTTGCAAAGGCCAAGCAGGCTTTTGTGTGCCTTATCTGGAGAAGTGGTCAATTTGGAGGAGAGGAGGAGAAGGAGGGGGCTGACAGCTGCCTGGGTGCCCTGATCCAGGAAAAAGTGAGCTGAGTCCATGAGAGGAGTGTGTAGATCTTTTGGGACAAACAATCTCCACTCAGGAACTCCCAGCAGAGCAGGATAGAGTAGGAGAGCTTCTTGAATTTGTTCCTGGATGGCCCATTGAATGGGTCCCAACCCCATGACTGGAGGGAGGATGGTTTTGTGTGAAGGGTTCCAGTGGAAGCATGATAGAGCGTCTTCCTTGCCAGAAGAAGGCACATGGATGGATGCAAGGCGGATCCCCCTGCTGCTGGAAAAGGACAGCCCCCACACCTGTGGTCCAGGTGTCAACTTTAATGACAAATGGAAGGTCTAAAGATAGATGACACAGGGTTCCTTTAGACGAGAGAATGACTGAGTAGCTTCCGGGGTCCAGAGGAGAGACTTGGGTTTATTCTTTAAGAGAGAGGTGAGTGGTAAACTTTTTTTTATAAAATTATTTATAAATCTGTGATAGAAGTTGGCGAACCCCATGAAGCGTTGAAGGTCTTTCACAGAGGAGGGCTGAGGCTGTGACATAATAGCTTCCACTTACCCCTGGTCCATCTGAACTCAGAGAGCATTGTTGATATAGCCAAGAAAGTGGACCTTGGGTTGATGAAATTCACACTTATCCGCCTTTAAGTACAGTTTATGGTCTTTCAGGCTCTGGAGAATGAGCTTGACATGGCAATGATGTTCTGTAGGATTTGAGGAGTAGATGAGGTTTGGTGAATATTGTAGACCCTCGAAGTTGCTCGATGGCAGCTGGGACCAGGGCAAGCGGATACTTGAACTTAACTATACTGTTATTTAGGGTGCAATAATCAATGCAAGGCCTCAGACCTTCTTTCCCACAAAAAAAGAAACTAGAAGTGGCAGGGGAAGTAGATGGTCAAATGTATCCATAACAGAGGGCCTCGCTGATATGGGAGTATGAGGGGGTAATTTAGTAGCCAGACATTTACTGAAGACATCCTGGAACGCCCTGTATTCAGAGGGCCAGATCTGTACTGGAATCTCGGTCTCTGGACTTTCGATGGATATAGTGTGCATTTCGAGTGGCGAAATATGGGGTTGGTCGATGACTTGGGTTCCTAGGCAATCATTTCCCCTCCGGAGAATCTGATCTGTCTTCCAGCAGACTTCCGGGGTATGGTGTTGGAGCCAGGGGTGTCCCAGGATGATATCGATGGTGGAGCCCTCCAGCACCCAGAAGGAAATCTCCTCAGAATGTCCTTTATCCAACTGAAGTGTGATGATAGGAGAGAAATAACTGATGTGCCCTCGACCCAACGGTTTGCCCAAGATGTTGTGAATGGCTAAAGATTGCTGCACTCGTTTTCATGGGAAAATATCATGGGAAAGGAAGTTTCCAGTTGCCCTGCAGTCAATTAAGGCCTTTGCTGAAACAGAAACAGAACAAGGCATTACTGTAACATTCGTAAGAGATTTTGAAATAGAGGCAGGAGGCTGAATCACACTCAACATGGGTCGAGGCTGGTGAACAGGGCATGAATAAAGCAAATGCCCAGAATCTCCACAGTACAAACGCAACTTCAGGATTATACGTTGCTTACTTTCATCCTTAAAGAGGTGGTAGTGGTCAATTTGCATGAGTTCTGGAGTGTTATGAGCAAGAATGGACGTTAATGGCGGAGGAGTCGGTTTACAGGCAGAAATTCGCTGGGAGACTCTGATGGACCTCTGAATGAAGTTTTCCAAACCAGCCGTATCGTCAAACATTGCCAAACATACATAAAAATTTAACCCTTGCCAGCTGGCTGCTAAAAGTGTCACTTCATTCCAGCCACTTAACACTGTTAGGGTTTGAAACTGAAAGCATACTCAGCTACAGATAGGCACCCCTGGTGGAGATGATACAACTGGTCGGCAATTGACAATGAATTGGTGGATTGACTGAACACTTCTTTAAAATGGTTGACAAATGCAGAAAGGGTTTGAGTTACAGGGCCGTTTGAATCCCGAAGGCTCTGAGCCCATTGCAGCGCTCGACCAGACAACAGTGATATAATATAGGAGATCTTAGACTTAGCAGATGGAAATAGGTGGAGTTGCATTTCAAAGAAGAGGTGACATTGAAGTAAAAAAACGCTACACTCCTCCGCAGTGCCAGTGTATTTAATGGGAACAGGTCTTCCGTTACAGGATGAAGGACACTGACACGACTGAGTGATGTTAGTGACTTTACTGAAGGTAGTGCACAGATGAATAAAACAGACTGATAAATCCACAAGTGCAGGGTAAATATTTAAAGGTAAGTATATCCAGAGTAATCACAGATGAGTAAATCCACAGGTAGGTAAACACAGGTAAGTAAATCCACATGTTGGTATAAAAAACAGGTAAGTACATCCACAGGTAGGTATATAACAGGTAAATACATCCACGGGTAAGTAAATCACAGGTAAAACGATCAGGACAACAGCATATAAACAACACACATTACAAACGAGACCTGACAAAGGGCAAAACACAGTGTATAAATTGAGTCCAGGTGATTGATACAGTGTTATGTAAAACAACATGAGTGTTGATGAATTTGACAATAAATTTGACCATTTCTGATATTACGTATTAAAAGGTTTTGCATGTTTTGTCACGTTTGTCATTAGAAGCATTTCTCTTTATTCCATATCTTACCATTGATGTTAAAAATGTATGTAAGTAATTTCATAATTTCTGTCAGGAGTTTACAGCATTCACACAAAAATCTAACTCATAGACATAACGACACACACATAAACAAGTTGCGCATTTACAATGCTTCACAATGTTTTACAAGCGCTGCCTCACGTTACACACCAGACACACACGTTTACAATGTGCCCTCCCGAGCTGCCTCGCGTCATACACCGGACGTGCTCTGCCACCGCGGACATGCACGTTTTCAAGTTTTGATTCAAGATGAGCAGGTTTAAACATTACTTTTATTAACCAATATGTGTTTTTAGAATGTTAATCAGTGAATATGCTCCATATTATGCTGGGAAATTCATTATTGTTTTTGTATCACTTACTTATGTGGTAGAATCAAATAATATAAAGGTTTCTTTTGTATAAATTAGCTGTTTTCTCCATTCTTCTAACCACATAAAAACGCTAAATGTCAAGCCCTGCCACCCACTGCCTGTGTGAAGGTGTGGTTTACAGGAGACTCAGATAGCTTATAACAAACAGGCTTTGTGCTTTCTTTTCAGCTTTTCTAAACTGGCAGACATGCCAGAAACCTAACTAAAAAGCTTAAAAAGTTAAAATTTTATCCGATGTCCCCTTCAATAAATAAATCGAAAGGACTGAGAAAATAACTAATTACATAAATAAGTGACTATTTTTACTAATAATTTGCATCCACATTCACAAAAATGTTCGTAAGACAAAAAATAAGAATTAGGAAAGAAGTTATTCTACAGTACAGTACAACATCTCTTGACATATTTAGGGGTCCAAGCACCAAAGGCGCCAGAACCATAGGTGGCACTACAATAAGTGCTTTTACGTTTTTCCTCCTATCGTTGCAACCATACATGTTACAAGAAAAATGTTCCTCTTATCCTCTGAGTCAAGCTGATCAAAATGTATATCTCTGATTTTTATCTATGCATAAAACTATTTTACAATTTTGAGCTTTTTAAAACCATACTTTTTTAACTCGTCCTAGACCGTTTGTCCAATTAACATCAAATTTGGTATTTATCATTCAGAGACTCTGATGATCAAAAGCTTTCAAAATAATTCAGATACATTAAATGGTTTAGAAGATATAGTTTAATAAGCACATGAGCTCATGACTACAAAAATGAATTCACCTGCTAAACGGTTTTACTAATCAAAATTCTTTTTGTCATTAGTTTCTTTAGATGATATGTTCTACATACAGGCAAACACTCACAAACTATTTTATTCATATATTACCAACTTAATCCACATTCTCTGCAGAATCTGTTCTTTAAAATTGTCAAGCTGAGGCCTGTTCCCTATTTTCCAAACTTTTTTGGACCCCGATGATTGCCGTTTGATAACTTTCATAAATTAGAATTTAAGAAAAAATAGGGCAGTTAAGAAGAATTTTCCTCTTTGAAATGTTTTATGAATCCGGCCCCCTGACTAATAGATTAACTTACTTATTCCATCAAGTTATAATTTTACAATATTTGTTAGTTGTATGCTTTTTAAGTTACAGTAGTTATCGATTTTTTTTCTTTGTCATTTACATTAAAATGTAGATTGGTATTATTTGAATCTGATAGGTAAGACTTATTAGCCTTTAATAATTGCTAGTTGGTCAGTCTAATTCTTAAGACATAGTCTTACCTTAATGAATATGTTTATGCAACTACATCTACTTACTCACATCCCTCAACTCAAAAGTCAACATTTGTGACCTTGTAATAGAATATTTGTAATAGTTGTAATATGGTTCGTGGTGAGCTGTATCTCATTCAAAGCAATGTGACCCTGGGGTCAGAGAGTGTGTAGGAGAATAAACATAACGGTAGCTTATCATCTGTAATCTCTTTTACCACTTATGTCTGATATTCACCTCTGTTCACATCCTTCTCCTGTACGTTTAGACAGTACATTTATCCCTAAAGATCCAACAGTGACCTCTTCAGAGACCTACAACTCTGGAATATCTTCATTCACTCAGATATGTGGATTAAAATCGACTTTTGCTGTGCACGGAGAGGTTGACTGCTGTCATTTATATTCACAAAAATAGCTTCTCATACAGCGTTTTTACATGGGATGGTTCTATTTTATGTCACAAACAGCACAATAAAATGTAGAGTTCATAAATGCAGAGTAATGTCAACATATCAATGAAAAATGGTCACCTTTTTTTTACCATTAAAACCTTTTAAAGCATAGGGTTAGAAAATATATCGTTAAATAACAGATAATAGCAAACTTTAGAAATGAAAATATGCGAATTTAGGTGGTTTATTGCATGTATTCATTCTTATATATAAAAAATATATATTGTAATAAAAAGAATTATAGCACAGACTACTAAAGCACAGACTGTTTGTTAGTTAATGTTCATAATATTTTATTGTGATTTTGTCCATCTCTGAAAATAAGAATGTTTTAAAGAAAAACAAACTGAATGCGTTCTGGCCAGTCTGTAGGAATGCGCCACCTTCAGGTGACGAACTTGATGCGTTGCCATGGAAACCAAAACAGCCGTTAAAAAACTGCTAGGTCAGTTAGGATTTTTAAAACACGTAAAAGGGTTAACCCACACCTACCTGCGAGAGAGGCTTCATAAGCCCTACTTTAATGAGCCACCAATTTGAATGAATTTAACCAAAGTTTGTAGCCAAAACTTTCTTATTGCTTTGTCACAGAGACTCTGTGACGAGAGACTTTTATTTTGAAAGAGCCCTCAAAAACCCAGACATTCACACTGAAGCACACATACATTTTATTTATTTAACATCTCTGCTTGCGCAAATTTACATCATAATGCAGAAATGTTGGTAGTTCCATCGGTGTGTGTGTTGTTTGAGATTTGAACATTGTCATTGGTTATTTTTTTTGTGGAATATGTTTTATGTTAAGGTTGTTGTGTTTGCATGTGAGAAATGAACAGAACAAGTTTTCATGTTAAATGTTTATTTCTTGGCTTAAACATATCCATTTACATACACACAGTTTTACTTGCGTACTGGTTCACCATCTCTGTCAAAGCAGTCAAAAATAGTCAAAGCAGAACCACTTAGAACACAATATTCTTTTTGTGCATTCTGTTCCCGCCACTGGAAGGTCGTTCAACTGTTTAGTTGAATAGGGGAGTTCTAAGAACTCAAATTTAATTATTTAATTCAATGAATGTTATTTTGGGGTTATTCATAAATCTTGCTTTTATATAATTTGAAAAATAATAGTAGTTTACCTTTTCTGTTGTTTAAACACAGCTCAATTATTTTACTGTTAAGTTCTATTTTACCCCTTTTTCTTTTTCTTTGGTTTACTCCCTGTAGGAGGGGCTTAACGTATTTAATGGCTGCTGTAGGATTGCTCAGGGCTCGTTGAGTGAGTCTTTGTAACAGACTTGTGGATTATATTGAAGTGATTGGACCAATTTACTGGTTTAGCCAAACACTTGTTAATATATATATATATTTATTTATTTATTTCTTTCTTTCTTTCTTTCTTTCTTTCTTTCCCATTTGATGGATTTATCATTTTGGAACACTTGTTTTGTTTTGTTTGTTTGTTTTGGGATTTTTGGATTTTTTTGTTTTGGTGACAACAAGGACTTGTAAATACCACCTGCACCTCATTGGGATCCAAATTTACTTGCAATCTGGTAAATAAACACCTTTCTGTCACCCAGTTTATTTTCGCCTCCATCCCTTGGTACATCCAAGTCAGGGAACACCCTGACTCAAAATCACATGCTTGCTTTAAGGGCGTATCTGTCAAAATGACCACCATTTACATTGAAATTAAGTGTTTAGCTGTAAACTGAGCTGCCTGGTACACCTCTGTTCAAAATAACACAAGCTAACTGGTGATTAATGATTTAATGGATGAATTGGAGATGCTGTCCTGTAAGCGATTCAAGAGAACTGATTTCTAATGCCCTATCATTTTAATGTGACTTTTTGAGTCACAATTATTAAAGCTTGGCTCGGTTTTCAATTTAATTGCATACTCTCCACTCTGATGAACGTAATTTACATTTAGGCATTTACACTTCTCATAATATCATAATAATAATGACATAAAGATCGCTAACAAAGTTTTGCTGGGTTGTTTCTGAATCAGCAAAGCATGTATCTGTCACTCACAGTGAGTCAGACCTCCGCGATACACAGTCAACTCCATAACACACATACACACAAACACAGTTACTCAGACCTCCACGACACACACACACACATAGCAGTGTTTTCTATAAGAGAAGCGCAGAGCACTTGGATTAACAGTTTGCTAAAAAGCTAACACTGCCCCATTACCAAACTTTGCCAGAGCCCAACTCCTCAAGTGAGCCAAGTAAACCGAGCATGGTTCAGAGCACTCACACTACTCAAACGAACCAGGCTTTAGGTGTGAAACATGCCCGGACACAGTACGATTGGGGCAATGTGAGCAGGCCCTAACCCTGGTAGAAAAAACAACCCAACGCTTTTTAGAGTGTATTGATAACAAATATTACTTTTGTTCAACAGTGTACTTTAGTTCTTCAAAAGCAGAGTGGTTTGCCAAAGACACAGTGGTGCAGCAATACCGGTGTAATGTGGTCATAAGTGTGTGTTTCTTGAATTATTTATGGTGGCTTTAAAGATGGCTTAGCTAATCATAATCAAGGACCAGATCTATCTGTTATATAAAGAATATTAAACTTTAGAGAGATTTTAAAAAAAAGACAGAAATGGCTGGCTGAAGTGTCTTGTCCCCTATGACCCTGACAGAGTTTGGTTTCTGAGGAGATATTTCTTAAACCAGACCATGCATCTGTTTCTTTCCCTGTACCTAAATCACTCACTTTACATGTGCTGTCACATCCCTTTTACTAAGTCAGCATTCTGAAGGCTCACTCTCTTTCTCTCTCAATATTCCTCTCATGCTCCCTCTCTTTTCCGTTTCTCATGACCCTGATTTCCTCACTGGCCCACTAAAGGTGTTTGTCTGTAAGGGGCAGTGAGGATTACCTTTTCATCAGTTAAAGAATGAGGTGTGAAAAGCAATCTGAGGAATGTCAGGCTGACTGTTAGGAACTTTGGTAGATGCAATTATTCATATGGCAGATCATTTTTGACCTGATCTCAGTCAGCTATGGGTGGCAGCCAGACACTGTCATTGTTTTGTTTTGCTTGTGTGTTGTGTGAAATGTAAAAGCCATTAGCAAAGGAGTAGTGACACAGCAAACTTTCCCATTTTCACTCCTGTCTGTACAGTTCTTCTCTTTAGCAATGAAAGTGATGGTGAAAACCAACTCTCTTTCTTTTTCTTGTTAGATACTCTTCCCAAGGCTGGTCGCTCAATGAGACCAGCATCTTTGCTCTGGTGGAGGCGTTTGTGCAGAGATGTAAAGATCTATTAGAGGTGAGCAAAATGAAAAACATGATGTACAGTTTACAACCACACCTACTGTACACACCTTTCTTTTCCAAGACAAGTAGTGTTTGTAGAGTTCACTGCGATTAATATTTTGGTTGATTGTTTTTTAAATATAGTCATCAGTTACAGTTAAGTGGTTACTAAAGGTTTTTAAATCAGTTTGATCGAATCATTCAAGTGAAATGACTAAAAAAATGAATTATTTGTGACAAAGTCTGTGAAAAACAGGCTAAAGTCTAAAAATCTAATTCTGAGATTACAAGCATCAAAGTTTGGCTTCACCTATTAATTTTATTATGATTTCAATCTTTGACATGTTATTACTCAGTCGATACTAAAGATATCAATGTTAAATTCCCACAGAATATTCTTTACATTACGTAGAATGATTTTGTGTAGAAAACATCAAGAAAGCCGCGACGTCGCCCGGTATGGCGCAGCCGGGGCCTCACCCTGGAGCCAGGCCTGGGGTTGGGGCTCGTATGCGAGCGCCTGGTGGCCGGGTCTTACCCCACGGGGCCTGGCCGGGCCTAGCCCGAAGGAGCGACGTGGGGCTGACCTCCCGTGGGCCCACCACCTGTGGGAGGGACCGTAAGGGGCCGGTGCATTGTGGTTTGGGTGGCGGTCGAAGGCGGGGACCTCGGCGACCCAATCCTCAGACACAGAATCTGACTCTTGGGACATGGAATGTCACCTTGCTGGGGGGAAAGGAGCCTAAGTTAGTGCGGGAGGTTGAGAGGTACCGACTAGAGATAGTCGGGCTCGCCTCCACGCACAGTTTGGGCTCTGGAACCCAACTAATCGAAAGGGGTTGGACTCTCCACTACTCTGGAGTTGCCTGCGGTGAGAGGCGGCGGGCTGGTGTGGGCTTGCTTATAGCCCCCCAGCTTAGTCGTCATGTGTTGGAGTTTACCCCGGTGAACGAGAGGGTCGCTTTCCCTGCGCCTCGGGTGGGGATGGGTCTCTCACTGTCATTTGTGCCCTACGGGCCGAATGGCAGCACAGAGTACCCGCCTTCTTGGAGTCTCTGGGAGGGTGCTGGATAGTGCTCCAACTGGGGACTCCGCCGCTCTGCTGGGGACGCCAACGCCACGTGGGCAATGACAGTGACACCTGGAGAGGCGATTGGGAGGAACGGCCTCCACCTGAACCCGAGTGGTGTTCTGTTGTTGGACTTCTGTGCTAGTCATGGTTTGTCCATAACGAACACCATGTTCGAGCATAAGGGCGTCCTTAGCACACGTGGCAGCAGGGCGCCCTAGGGCCGTATGTCTTGGACACCCGGGTGAAGAGAGGGGCGGAGCTGTCAACTGATCACTACCGGGTGGTGAGTTGGATCCGCTGGCCGGGGAGGAAGCTGGACAGACTCGGCAGGCCCAAACGCTCTGTGAGGGTCTGTTGGGAACGTTTGGCAGAGCCCCCTGTCAGAGGCATCTTCAACTCCCAACTCCGGCAGAGCTTTGAACAGATTCCGAGGGAGGTTGGGGACATTGAGTCCGAGTGGACTATGTTCTCCGTCTCCATTGTCAGTGCGACCGCTCGAGTTGTGGCCGTAAGGTCTCTGGTGCCTGTCGCGGGCGGCAATCCCGAACCCGTGGTGGACACCGGAAGTAAGGGATGCTGTCAAGCTGAAGAAGGAGTCCTATCGAGCCTGGCTGGCTTGCGGACTCCTCGAGGCAGCGGATGGGTACCGCAGGCCAAGCGGACTGCAGCACGGGTGGTTGTGGAGGCAAAAACTCGGGTCTGGGAGGAGTTCGGTGAGGCCATGGAGGAGGACTATCGGTCGGACTCGAAGAGGTTCTGGCAAACTATCCGGCGCCTCAGGAGGGGAAAGCGGTGTCCTACCAACACTGTATATAGTGGAGGTGGGGCTCTGCTGACTTCGACTGGGGATATTGTCAGACGGTGGAAGGAATACTTCGAGGACCTCCTCAACCCTGCCAACGCGCCCTCCACAGAGGAGGCAGAGGCCGGGGGCTCGGAGGTGGGCTCGGTCATCACCCGGGCTGAAGTCGCCGAGGTAGTTAAGAAGCTCCTCGGTGGCAAGGCACCGGGGGTGGACGAGATCTGCCCCGAGTACCTCAAGTCTCTGGATGAAGTGGGGCTGTCTTGGCTGACACGTCTCTGCAACATCGCGTGGAGGTCGGGGACAGTGCCTCTGGACTGGCAGACCGGGGTGGTGGTCCCTCTCTATAAGAAGGGGGACCGGAGGGTGTGTTCCAACTACAGGGGGATCACACTCCTCAGCCTCCCCGGGAAAGTCTATGCCAGGGTACTGGAGAGGAGAATTCGTCCGATAGTCGAACCTCGGATACAGGAGGAACAATGCGGCTTTCGTCCTGGTCGCGGAACACTGGACCAGCTCTATACCCTCTTTAGGATACTGGAGGGTTCATGGGAGTTTGCTCAACCAGTCCACATGTGTTTTGTGGATTTGGAGAAGGCATTCGACCGTGTCGCGGTGTTCTGTGGGGGGTGCTCTGGGAGTATGGGGTCCGAGGCCCTTTGCTAGGGGCCGTCCGGTCCCTGTATGACCAGAGCAGGAGCTTGGTTCGCATTGCCGGCAGTAAGTCAGACTCGTTCCCGGTGAGTGTTGGACTCCGGCAGGGCTGCCCTTTGTCACCTGTCCTGTTCACTATCTTCATGGACAGGATTTCTAGGCGCAGCCAGGGACCGGAGGGGGTCCGGTTTGGGGACCACAGGATCTCATCTCTGCTTTTTGCGGATGATGTTGTCCTGTTGGCCCCATCAGGCCAGGACCTACAGCGGGCACTGGGGCGGTTTGCAGCCGAGTGTGAAGCGGCTGGGATGAGAATCAGCACCTTCAAGTCTGAGGCCTCAGTCGGAAAAGGGTGGCTTGTCCCCTTCAGGTCGGTGGGGAGTTCCTTCCACAGGTGGAGGAGTTTAAGTATCTTGGGGTCTTGTTCACGAGTGAGGGAAGGATGGAGCGAGAGATCGACAGACGGATCGGTGCAGCTTCTGCAGTAATGCGGTCGATGTACCGGTCTATCGTGGTGAAGAAGGAGCTGAGCTGCAAGGCGAAGCTCTCGATTTACCGGGTCGATCGACGCTCCTACTTCACCCTATGGTCATGAGCTTTGGGTCATGACCGAAAGGATGAGATGCAGGATACAGGCGGCCGAAATGAGTTCCCTCCGCCGGGTGGCCGGGCGCTCCCTTAGAGATAGGGTGAGGAGCTCGGTCACTCGGAGTAGATCCGCTGCTCCTCCACATCGAGAGAGGCCAGTTGAGGTGGCTTGGGCATCTGTTTCGGATGCCTCCCGGACGCCTCCCAGGGGAGGTGTTCCAGGCATGTCCCACCGGGAGGAGGCCCCGGGGAAGACCTAGGACACGCTGGAGGGACTATGTCTCTTGGCTGGCCTGGGAACGCCTCGATATTCCCCCTGAAGAGCTGGAGGAAGTGTCTGGGGAGAGGGAAGTCTGGGCATCCCTACTTAGACTGCTGCCCCCGCGACCCGGCCCCGGATAAGCGGAAAGAAGATGGATGGATGGACTTTAGCTGGGTTTTCACAGACTGAATCACATTTGTGCATCAGACATTGCTACACTCAAAAAAAAAATGGTGCTATCACACTGAAAGTGGTTCTTTGCTCATAATCATAGGGCAATCACTTTAAGTGCTACTGTATATAGCACCCCTCTAAGTCCTATATAGCACCTTTTTTTGTCAAATAGAGGTGCTATATAGCACCACTACCATATAAAGAACCTATATGGTTCTTCTTTGGTTCTTTGAAGTGCTATATGGCACCTCTAATGGTTCCCCTATGATTATGAGCAAAGAACAACTTTTAATGCTCCATTTTTTAGAGTGTAGTCATCTTATCCAGTACACCCAACCTTCTTAAAACTTAAAACTCAATAATTCACAACGCTGTCACTGTGTTAAATTTCAAGTTTTCCTGTCATTACTGACATGTGTATTTTATATAACATTTTATGTTTATTTTATTTATTTCATATTCAATTTTCATATTTATTCAAGTTCTTGTAAAGTGCTTCTCATGTTTTTCACTTTTACTTGTATGCTGTAGGTCGTATTCTCCATTTCTCTTTTCCAGGTGTGTGAATGTCAGCAGCAGTTTGCTCACCGTGATGAGGATGAGCAGACACAGGTACCCTGCTTTGCAGGACGGCAGGGACTGGAGGTCACTCAAAGCCTACTGAACGTAGAAGCAACCTTTGACAAGAACCTGCAGGCCCTAGGCTCTGTTAAGGACATCCTAAACGTCAGAAACACATCTTGGCACAATGGCTTCAGCAGGTGCTGTTTTTTCATAAATTTATCAGAGAGAGGGACAGGGCTTGACATTAACATTTTTTGCTCACCAGCCACAGTGGCTAGTGGTTTTCCAAAGTTACTAACCATTTAGCATTTTAACTGGCTACAATTTTGGGAAAATGCATTTTATATGATAAAAGTTGACTTTGGCATGCTATAATTACTTGATTACTTGAAATAAAGTGACGGTGTGTTGTTTGTGGCCAAAATGCAAATGGGTTGACACAAAAAATAAATAATATTACCTTATGTTATCTGTCAGTCGCGATCATGTCTTCTGATACAAACCTTCAGAAGTACTCCTGTGGTTTATGGAATATTCTACATGAAAAATCAGTTTTGGTACAGATAAAATCCTTTATCAGACAGTGATGCCTGTTGTGGGGCAAGGTCTGTGCTCTTGAATGGCTTTGGTGTCCACATAATCATTATTTAATTGGTCATAGTTTTTCCATTTATCTTTGCCAGTTCACAGGCAACTTCACATTCCTCTTTATCAATATTATTAGAGACAAGAGTCTCATCTCAAAGTAACTTTTTCCAAATTTTGACAGTATCAGTGACATAATCAACCCGTAACAGCCATAGAGTCACACAACTTGCAATCCTGCCTCAAAGCACAACATCTTTTTTTTTTTTACTGGACTATAAAAATCAATCAATGTTGGGCCTGTGTGGTACCAACATTTTTATCAGTAGATAGGATGATCCTGTCTGATAGCATTTTGCAATAAAAAAAACAACATAAATAATTTCCAGGCTTAATCAATGTCAATGCAAATCAATCCCAATCATACTTAAAAACATAACCCATTCCACAGAATTCACACATTTCACAGAATATACACATTCCTGCCTGGCAAGCTTATTGTGCTCTATTTCTCATGCTAATAGCACATATACCCCCCACATTCCAGAACATCACCTGGGGTCTCATTTATAAAGCGTGCGTACGCACAAAACGGGTCTGGAAACGTGCGTATGCCAGTTCCCACGCAAAGGTTGTGATCTATAAAAACAAACTTGAAGGGAGAATGTGCGCACCTTTAAGCAAACTTTGAGCCGTGCGTATGCACATTCTGAAGACAAAGGGAATTGGCGACACAGATGGTGAGGTCGTGAACTGAAGTTAGATTGTAGAAAATAAATGTGAGAAGAACGATTATAAGAATTGATGACCCCCCTCTGTCGCTTGACGACTTATGTGCGTCCTCACTTTTTTAAACAAACTGTGACACCTCTTATGTGAGTATTCGCCCATCTAAAATATGACACTTCCTACAGTCATGTACATGCAGAGATTGCACAAACTGGCCTCGTTTGTTTGTATTTTTATTTAAAAAAACAGGTAGCCATTGAATTGCATCATACACTCTAAAAAAGGATGTGTTATTTTTTAACACATTTTTTGTGTTATGCTGTTTAACACATAATGTGTCATTTTGTGTTAAATACATAAAAGGGACAACACATGTTGAGTTGAAAGTAACACAAGTTGAGTTAAAAGTAACACAAAATGTGTTATTTTTAACACATCTGTTTTTAGAGTGTATGAATGAAAGGACTACGGTTTTAGCTAAACTTCTTTGCTGTTCTTCTAAAGAAAAAAGTCGCCTACATCACAAATGGCCTGAAGGCAACAGCAAATTGTCATTAGTATTAGTGATTTATCATTATAACGTTTTTGGTGAACTATCCCTTCTAAAATGTTGTAATACCCTTTTTATATAAATGGAGAAATACATGTTTGTATATTTTTGGTTAAAACACAATTTATGTTTTTTATGTACCAATTAGCCTATATTGAGACAAGAGATGGAATCCAATGTATTTAATCAAATTTAGCCTGATTGATGTCTTGAAGTGCCATCACATTTTTAGACTTTTCTTTAGACATCTTTTAATTGATAGGAATATCATATTTAGATTAATGATTAGTGTTGCTCTTATAAGAAAAAGGTTCTCTTTCAAACAATCGCTCGGTATCTCACTATGGGACGCCCCAGGCGTGAGAGACTGTGGAAGCACCAATTTCAGCACGTCTGTCCGAAGGACGGACAAATCACAGCTCGCAACAGGAGCCCACCCCCTCTCCATATATACAGCTGTGATCCCCGAAAACGGCATTCTTGTTCTCTTCCCCGTGAAGACTTTCCATCAACACCTAGGCTGCGCTGCTTCAGTTCGTAGACGTGCCGTCAAGGTAGACGTTGCCGAACGCAGTGTAGTCATATAGAAAATCTGTTACGGATTCTCTGCTCGTTACTGAGTTTTCTTGCCTCGCTAGAAAATCTGTTGCGGATTTTCTGCTCGTTACTGAGCTTCTTTGCTACACTGGTTTTAGCGGTGTTTCCTATCCTAGCTAATGCGTTAAAGCGAGCTACGTTTAAGGGATATTGACTCACCATGTCGGTGTCCAAGGTCTCTGCAGAGAAGGGGAAGGAGGCCCCTTCGCGTTCATGTCCAGCAGCATGTGGATTCATGATCTCGGGCAGGGATTCGCATCCAATGTGCATCGCATGCATGGGTGTCAAGCATGCCCAGGCTGCGCTGGCGGATACTGAAAGTTGCTCGCACTGTCGTGTGTTGCCGGACAGGATTCTAGAAAGAAGGCTTCGAGTAGCGGCGTCTTCCAAAGATGATCCGGTTCTCTCCGCTGTCCCTCCATCTGTAAAGGGGGCCCAACCGTCTCCCCTGCGTGATCCTCCTTGATGGGGGGATATCATGGATTCGGTGTCCCCGGAGTTTGTTCCGTTTTTCGACCAGCAGCTGCTGGCGGACGGTGATGAGGTTAGCTCGCCTCCTCCGAGATGAGCCGGATGATGATGCTATCCTGTCGTTAGCCCAAGCGTCCAGGCCTGTGAGCGCGCAGAGTGGCGATGTGGCATCGGCGATGGTGGATTGCGACCTAGTCGAGGTCTATAAACGTGCAGCAGCTAAGCTTGGCATTGCTTGGCCTGCAACTCTTGGGGATCCAGGAGTTAAGAGAGATATCTATGACGGGAAAAGGCTCCCTTCTCGCCTTCCCCCGAGACAACTGCTCCCCGCATTGCCGGCGTGTATAGCAGAGATGAAGCGGTCATGGGATAAACCCTTTTCTCATCGTGTGCCTATCAAGGGTTACTCGTGTCTGGATGTGAGTGAGATGGAGGGGCTGGGGCTTTCTAACCCTCCCACGGTCGAGCAATCGGTGGTTCACTATATATATAGATAGATAGATAGATAGATAGATAGATAGATAGATAGATAGATATATATATATATATATATATATATATATATATATATATATATATATATATATATATATATATATATATATATATATATATATATATATATATATATATATATATATATATATATATATATATATATATATATATATATATATATATATATATATATATATATATATATATATCTATAGATATATATATATATATATATAGATATATATAGATATATATATATCTATAGATATATATATATATATATATATCTATAGATATATATATATCTATAGATAGATATAGATATATATAGATAGATAGATATATAGATAGATATAGATATAGATACAAATTGGGCAGTTTAGTCCTGCTCATCCTAGAGAGTCTCTTTGAGGTGTTTGGAATGTACTTCTCTAGTCCTCTCTGCAAATCTCCAGGGTGCCTGGAGAATCTCAGGGAGTGGAGCTGGGGGTCACCCTCTCTGGGGAAGGCCAGAGAGGTACCATAACTGTCCTCCTGAGTTAAGTAACAACCGGCAGGTCATCACTTAACCCAGACTTTCTGGAGCCAAAAGGGGTTCTGGTGTTGACTCCCCCCCCCCAAATTCCCCCCTATAAGGAATTTGTTGTTGGTTGTCTAACTTTATGATCCCTTACAGAAATCCAACATTTGGCCCGGCCAAGTCTCTACATCACTCATTTAGGAAATACACAAAGACACAGATCCTAGCAGGCCTTTATGCAGACAGTGCATGTACAGTTGTGCTTGTGATGTTTCTCTTTATTTTTTAGTAATTGCTTAATTTTAACTTCATTTAGGGCAAAGCTTTAAACTACATTTAGGGCAAGATGGAGAAAACTTTTGATCTCCAAGGTAATATGATAAAATGGACTGTGACAATGTGATGTGTATGATGTTACACATTATCATGAAGATTAAATCCAACAGTGTTATTTGTGCCGATTGTTTTATATACATCTAGTAAAATTCAAACTTAAATCAAAATTTATAAAAAAAAAAAAAATCTGCGCTGCCTTACAGTCACATTGTCCACAACGGGAGCGCAGGAGGAGATGGCGCGACTATGTGATACAGAATAGCATGAAATACACTTTTATTAGAGAACTGCAGAACACAGTGTAAAAACGAAATATTTTCCTTAAATAATGTACATATATCATAAAATGTCAAAGTCTGCAAATACAGCCATTAAGCTGTCGCACAATCGTTACTCATCATCGGTCCTAACTATTGTGGTGTTCATAACAAAACCGTCATGAAGCATGTGTTCACTATAACATTTTTGTCTTAAATGCCACGCTCTGGCAGGACAGTTTTCTCTTTGCCTCCACCTTGAATGAATGAGAATCTATTTCACATATTTTACATACTGTAAGCACATGTAAATAAAACTTTTTGAAATGCAATATTGCTATTTATATAATAAATATTATATTATTATATATTTATATAATAAAACACAAATTTAATATGTTGGTAAAAAAAAGTTGTATACCTTCAGGTCGGACCATTTTATCTTTAATTCTGCAACTGTCCGTTCTGTCCCACTGACACAATTGACAGCAGCAGCAACACTTTGCCACTTGCACTGCTTCTTTTTATTAGTGACCCCACTGCTGTGGCCACAAAATAACACCGTTTTCCGAGCCTCCACCTCCCCTACAAGTGTTTCAATCTCAGTGTCTGAGAAATTACGTTTTTTTGCTCTTTTCTCACCTGTCGCCATTTTTCAAAGTAACACAAATACACGTTTTCACTTTCTTCGATGAATTAATTGGCATGCCAGTTTTGTAGGTATATATGGGATTCCAGTCTCATTTACATGCCGATCAGCAGTCATGAGGTGATTTGCATTGACTATTTATGTTTAAAAATGGGCGTGTACAGGGCGGGATATGAGGCTGGTTCACGTACGCACATCTGCGGGGTGATCTGTGATTTATAAAGGGAACATTGCTTACAGGTGTGCGTACGCACGGTTTTATAAATCGGAATATTTTTTGGCATACGCCAATATTTTGGGCTTATTTTAGGCTTTTGAGTGCACGTAAACTTTTAGTAGGGATCCTACGCACAGTTTTATAAATGAGACCCCTGGCCCTCATGCAGCAAGCAGATATTTGGGCAAACAAGCAAAGCCCAGCAAAAAAAAAAAACAGGACTACTTCAGTATATTTTATAAACAATAAGATACAGCTAGTTTCAAGAATTGCTTCACAAATGAATAATTTAGTTCTTGATTCATTTTGAATTAATCATTTAAAATTCATTACATTTTGATTAAAACTCAAAAGAAGATATACTTTATGACAAGAAATCATCAAAAAAAGCTAGTTGATTAACAGTTGAGAGGTACAGATCATCCATGTGATGTGCAAGGTGCACGGGCAAATTTTGGTACCACACAGGCCCAACATTGATTGATTTTTATAGTCCAGTAAAAAAAAAAGATGTTGTGCTTTGAGGCAGGATTGCAAGTTGTGTGACTCTATGGCTGTTACGGTTTGAGAATGATGACAAGACAGGATAAGTGAAATGCAGGTTTAATAGTGAAACAGGTTAAGTATAGAAATCCTGTGTAATGTGTATACAAATGCTCCCCAAAAACATTTGTTGTCGCACAGGTTAAATTTTGGGAGCATATGCAGCCAAAATTGAGAAGATTTTGAGCCCTGCATTTAATTTCTACAAATCTACCCACATTTGGCGAGTTGGCAAGTGTTAATGTCAGGCCCTGAAGAGGAAGGTTCAGTAAACTAACTCAATTAACTTAATATTTGTCCATTTAACTCTTACTGCAATGTAAATGAACAGTCAACTTTCTATTTATCTTTCACAGCATGTCTGTAATGGAAGTAACCAATGCTAAGTGACCATTCATCTTTGAGCTTGATTCCAGATTCCAGAGCTTTAAAATCTAAAGCCACTGGTATATATTTGCTCTGTATGAGATATTTTACAAAAATGATAAACTACAATAGGATATATAAAATACTTTTTACTATAAATACTATTAAACATAAAATCAGTAAAGATTAAAAAGTAGTAGGCTTAAAAAATAAAATTGGGGTGTTTCTTAAACTGGTGCTGCATCAGCTCATTGAGATTAAACAGCCTCAATGACTTTGATGGGAGAGTTTTAGTTTTGTTACAGTGCCTCACAGCATGCGTCTGGTGTGAACTATTTAAGATTGTGTGTCAGTCCATCTGCAGACTCCCTTTAGTCCGTTCCTCCTGTCCTCATTTATATTTATGAGTATTTGTCTTTTTTCTGCTTCTTATTGGCATGCTGGCCTGTTGGGGATTTCCATGCATATCATATTAGCTTATCTTCATGAATATGCACATATTGGATCATATAGATGTTTATTTATGAATATTCTGCCTAATCTGCAATAAGGAGTGTGTGTGTGCGTGTGTGCATGATCAAATTGTCATTCACAACTTTTTGTGACAGCAGGCAGATAGGCTGCTTATCTGAATATTATCACAACCAGTTAGTAGTACTGTATGTGTATGTGTGTCTGAGGAAGCCTCCAGAGAATGCCACCCCTCCACCTTCCCCACCCTTAGCCCCCAGGCAATGCCGGACCTTTGAAAAGTGAGTAATTGTGTATGTGTGCAGTGATAGATTGCGGCTGAGGGAGGTCATAGGGTTGGGATGTTGTTGCCAAGACAAACAGCTGTGCTTGTGTCGGGCAGGTGTTTCATAGTGTCTCAGCATATTGAGAAAACCCAAATCAATACCAGCCTCTATTTATGGACGTGTGTGATTGTGTGTGTGTTTTAGATACACCATTGAATAGAGGGCACTGATTTGTGTTTGAAACATGCTTTGTCATTTTGCACTACTTGTTTATCTGTATTTGTTTGTGTGTTTAGATTTCGTGCTGAAGTGAAAGATCTGGAAGTGATGATGCAGAATTTGATCAGCTCTGCCTTTGAGACGGTGAACAGTGTAGAGGAAGGAGTCCAGCTGCTTGACGTGTTTCATCACCTGTCTGCTCGCGAGGTCTTTCTTTTACACACACACACACACACACACACACACACACACACACACACACACACACACACTTATAAATTATATATTTAGATGATTTATGAGCTATTTTTTTCTCATGGGACCAAAAATGTCCCTACAAGTTTAAAGAATTACTGGTATTACTATCATTTGGTCCCCACAGTGCATGGGTTTACCAGGACCAATACAAAATTTTTATAAAAAAGACATTTTATAATTATAACATTTTTATAACTTTCTAATTGCAATTTTTAAAGTGGCTAACCTGATAACTGTCACAGCAGAAGTCTAAAATCTAAATTGTTTGGAATTTGCTTTCATTTAAGGCATATGCATGCGCTTTATTAAGGTAATATAATTCATATAGCCCATAAGTAGGCCTACGCTACAAATAACCGTAAAAGGCAAGCCCGGATTTGCGACTAATTTGACCAGCTGTCAAACAGCAGCCGCTTTATTGCTTTTGTGTACTAAAAAGTGATAATTATTGAATAGAAATAGAAAAATCTGTTTTACACTGTACGTGTTTTACGGTTTTACACTGTACGCATGAACGGCGCAGTACATGCAGGAAGTTCTGATCTGCTGCAGCGTGTTCCCTTTCAGACCAGTGTTTGTGGGTCGCAGGTTTGCATTACGATATTTTAAATACGTAAATGAATAAAACATCTTCATGAGATTTATTTTAGTTTTGATAATATAACTTTAATTTATTTTATCTGCTTTTATCAGATTTTTTGTTAAACTATCCAAAACACAAGCCACTTCAAACAAACCAAGTTAAAAACAAAACCATATAATACAAAAAATATAAATGCACAAAATAGCGCATAGGTCTAGTTATCTATTGCAGTGAACATTGCAACAAAAACTAAGCATTTGTTTTGAAGTAAGGGGAAATTCTGAAGATCTATGGTAGGTACCCGTCTTATTCGTTTTGGTAATAACAGTTCTTTATTTAAAATAAACAGATTTGTCATTTTTGAAGTAGGGGAAAATCCAGATCTGATTCGCTTTGTTAATAAACCTTATATTAGCAAGCTTTTCATGTTAATACTATTATCGTTGTTGTGTTTTTTACCAAAATAATTTAGAACAAACATTTGAAGCATTCGCTATGTTCATATGTAACGTTAATGATCTAAACTAAGCGCTACAGATGCTGTGCTTCATTGACAGATGAGATTTGTTCTTTTACAACGTGAAGTGGCAGGGCCATCCGTAGCTATGCGAGTGTCCTGAAAGAATAATGCAGATAATAAAATCAGCCGCTCTCCTTAACGTTGATCAATGTTAAACAAATAAAACAGCTTTATGATTTTTCTATTGAAGGCCGAATTCAAAACTTATTACTTTGGTAGGCCTACATGCAAGAAATAAAGCAGTAGAAATAAAGGCTGGGAGCAAGCCAAACAAGTCGCCGGGCCACCAGAAATTGTCCCGGTGCTCCCGATGGCCAGTCCACGGCCTGACCTATAAGGTATTTGTAGCAAACTTTGGGCTAAAAGCCTGTGAGATTTCAGATAACGTGTAGCTCCAATGCCTTCTTTACTTGTTTCCCCGATTTATTCTGCCCTCTGGTGGCTAATATTCATACTGCTATGTTGAAAATAAGGAATTATTTTCTTGTTAAACGACTTATTTTCTTGTTAAAATGACTTAATATCTCATTAAAACGACATATTTTCTCGTTTTAATGACTTAATATATCGTTAAAACTACATACTTTCTCGTTAAAACGACTTAATATCTCGTTAAAACGACATATTTTCTCCTTATAACAATTGTTATAAAAATTGTCAAATATTTCATCTTGAGTCGTATACCTTTTCACCAATTTATAGTTTGTCATGATTATAAAATTCAACTATGAAATATTCAAGTGAATAGGGAAATAACATAGGTGTTCCTCCTAAGGAACAGGTTAATTGGCTTGACATACAGTAGTAGCCAGAGGTGGGTAGTAACGCGCTACATATGCTTCGTTACATTTACTTGAGTAAGATTTTTGGAAAATATGTACTTTTAAAGTAAATTTAAAAGTGGGTACTTTTACTCTTACTTGAAGATATTTCTAATAAAAAATCTGTACTTTTACTTCGTTACACTGCGTGGCGTTCCTTCGTTCCTTCATTTTAGTGTAAACGAAAATGTGTAGTTAATTTTAAGGTTGACGTATTGTTTTACTTGGGCATTCGCCAATGAATGATTCATTTGAATCGATTCTTTTGAAAGCATTGCGTGAACAATAGGCAAACCCGTCTGAATTGGGTCATGAATCAGTTTGAATGATTCACTTAGTTCGCTGTAAGAACTGAATCGTCTGAAGCGGTTACGATCGTGTTGCTGTGTTTGACGAACAGATCGCGCCAACGCGCACACGCTCGCATATGGCAGGTCTTCATTATAGGCAAACAATAGGATGCATTTGCAGTTTTGGTATGAGGATATAGATAATAGATTAATATCCATTTTATCCAACGCTTTATGCTCTGCGTGTTCTTAATTTGCTGCTACGAGTGAGCTGTTAAACACAGTGACACACGGGTTTAAAGAATATAACCTGATGAACAGAAGGAAGAAAACCTGTTGATGGCGTCTGGCTCGCTGTATACTGAATGTAAGAGCTTTTAACAACACACACACGTGACACACGTGTTTCACAATGTGAAAATGAGTTCCCTTCAACGCTATAAGCAGCTTAATGACGCTATGGGAACGCTTTGGCGGACAGCCGCCTGAAGCATCGTGTGCAAGATTGCCGAATGGCGGGACAGAACGCCACGGGCGGGTGACGCCAGGACCAGGAAGCTATAAAGAGCGTGGAACGCATTACACATTCAGCTTTTGTGCCTTCAGCTGCGCGTGTGTATGTTTGTTGAATGTGTAGGGCGCTCGAAAACGCCATTAACTGAGTGTGTGTTGTGTGAGAGAAAGAAATAAGTTTTCAAACATGTCTTTCAAACCGTGTGTTCCCCCATGTGCTCGCTTTATAACGAGTGGGGATTCTCACGAGTTTTGTGTTGTTTGTTTGGGGTGGATCATGTTCGGTCGGCTTTTGAGAGCCGACTGTGTGCATTGTGAAGCTCTCCTCTCCGCGACTTCGCTCTCGGCTGGCATGTGCTAATAAACATGCCCAGCCTAGCTGTTCTCATGGCGGCGCCGGTCCTGCCGAGGCAGGGCGGCGGCTACCGCCATGGGGATCGCAGATGGACTTAGCTGATGTGATGGAGACGGGCCCGCCCTTTCTCCTCCCTCTCGCCGGCCTCTCTCCACCTCGGTCAACAAGCCCGCAGCGGTTCCTGTTGCCAGTGGGGAGTCCACATTTTCTGCTGTCTTCCTCTGAGGAGGAGATTTGCAGAGTGTGGACACGGGGAAAATGAGCGCCCCCTATGTATGAAGAGCTGGTTGAGGTGGTGACGCTGGCAGTCAGCCCAGTTAAAACTCGACTGGCCCGCTGAAGCCGAAAAGCCAGCCAGCCTAGCAAGCTGGATGAGCTTTCAAACCAAAACGCCACCTCACCGCCGGGGCTTACCATTCTTTCCCCGACCTTCATAATGAGTTATCAGGGTCGTGGAATAAACCATATTCGCCCGTGTTCACAGTCCCCGCACCTCTGTGTATTCCAACATTGCGGGGCAGCGGAGCACGGTATGACGCGATGCCAGCGGTGGAGCAGACGCTATGGGCTATCTGTCCCCGGTGCGGCATCGCCGCTCAAGGTCTCGGTTCTCCCATCAAAGCCGTGCAGAACCACCTCGCTTTGGTGGGGAAAGCGATATCCTCGCAGCAGGTCAGGCTGGAGCATGCCTACACACGATATCCATGCTCCAGGCCTATCAGGCTGACCTGCCGCGGAGCTAGATGAAGGCGTGGGTGTGGACCCGGACGCGTTCGCGAAGCTGCGCTGGGCCACTGATGTGTCTCTCCGCCATCCGAGAAACAGCCAAGGCTGTGGGCAGGTCTATGTCTGCCCTGGTGGCTACGGAGAGGCATTTATGGTTGAACCTCTCGGCATCAAAGCAGCCGATAAGACTCTGCTGCTTGATTCCCCGCTGTCCCCGGGGCCTGTTCGGGCGATGCGGTTAACTCCGCCGCCGACAGGTTCCGGATGCTAAGAGTCAGGCCTGCCTTCTCACAATTTATCCTCGCCGCCATCGGGTGCTGAGGCTGCTGGGCGGAGCAGCCCCAGCCCTCCACCTCTGCTTACCGAGGTAGGCAGAAGGAGAGTGTTTCCTCCGAGCCCCACCACAACGCCAGTGGGGCTCTGAAGGCACTCTAGGCCCCGCTTCTCCCAGCCGAAAACGACCTGAGGGCCGTTATTCAGGCTAAGACGGCGGGGACTAAGAGGCGGGCACCTGACTGCCGCCAGCCTGTCCCCACAAAGCCCCCTGGGAGCAGACCGGTTAACGCCATCATACGGCCGGTCCTGTCCTGCACTTCTCTAGATGCTCAGCGTTGTTCCCGCGCCCTGCTTCGGGACGCACTGGTGTCAGGGTACCATACGAGGCGCGTAGCGCCCCTTCTCGAGTGTACCCCAGCAATATCAGCTCTGGGTGCCGACTTTATACAAGACTTAAAACCAGATGCCAGCCCCAAGGGGGCTTCAGGGCTTCAACTTCAACTTCAACTTCAGACCAGTCCCGAGGGGCTGGTTCCCACAGTGGCTCACTTGGCGGCGTGCCTACTTCCGCCAGCCACTCGAAACGTACGACCAGACACCAGCCCCGAGGGGCTGGTTCCTCTTGTGCACTACCTGGCAGCGTGGAAACTTCTGCCAAACATTTCACGTTGGGTTCTACGCATAGTAGAGTTCGGATATACCAAGCTCTGGTCATGGAACACGGAGTACAGACTCTCCTGGCAAAGGGGGCCATAGAAGTAGTTCCCCCTCCAGAGAGAGAAGCGGGCTTCTACAGCCGTTACTTCATAGTTCCCAAAAAGGATGGAGGCTTGCGGCCTATTCTAGATCTGCGCACCCTGAATCTTTCAGTAAAGAAGCTGAAGTTCAAGATGCTTACACTCAGACAGATTGTGTCTCAAATCCGTTCTGCGGACTGGTTTGTCACAATAGACATGAAAGACGATACTTCCATGTCTCCATCCTACCGGGCACAGGAAGTTCCTAAGGTTCGCCACGTGAAGTGCACTCAATATCGGGTTCTCCCCTTCGGTCTAGCCCTGTCACCTCGCACCTTTACCAAATGTGTAGATGCTGCCCTGTCGCCGCTATGCGCTTTACGGGCATTCGGAATTTTGAACTACACAGACGATTGGCTTATTCTGGCAGAGTCAGAAGCCTTAGCGGTCCAACATCGAGATGTTGTTCTCGCCACATGAAGGAGTTGGGGTTACGGCTGAACGCCAAGAAGAGTTCACTTTCTCCAGTTCAGAGAATAACTTTCCTAGGGCGTAGAATGGGACTCGAGGGTCATGTCTGCCCGCCTTACGGCGGTGCGCATTCAAACCATTCAGGCAGCCGCCAAAGGGCTCAAATTGCATCAACGAGTCACAGTCCTGCACTGGCAGCATACTCGGTCTCATGGCAGCCGCAGCCAGCGCCATACCTCTGGGCCTGCTACACATGAGACCTCTCCAATGGTGGCTCAAATCCAAAGGGTTTTCACCGAGGGGAACCCTTCCCGCATCATTCAGGTCACCCACAGGTGTCTGAGGGTACTAGCGGTGTGGGGCAAACCTGGGTTTCTCTCCCAGGGCCCGACATTGGTCAATATGTCATCGCTGTAACGCTTTTGGCGGGATGACAGATGCATCCCTGTCAGGCTGGGGCGCGGTAATGGAAGACCGCTGCTCCAGAGGTCTATGGAGGGGCCGCCAGCCTCGAGTGGCACATAAATTGCCTAGAGTTGCTGGCGGTTTGGCTTGCTTTGAGGCAGTTCCTTCCTCACCTCAGCAACAAACACGTGTTGGTCCTGACGGACAACACGCCAGCGTGCCAGCGCACATCAACCATCAGGGTGGTCTGCGGTCGCCGCCTCTCTTTACAAATTGGCACACCAGATCCTGTTGTGGTCCCAAGGGAAGCTGCTTTCACTCAGAGCAGCCGCATATCCCGGACGGTTGAATGTGGGAGCCGGACGCCCTGTCGAGGCAGGGGCCGAGGCCAGGGGAATGGAGACTTCACCCGAGGTGGTGAATCTAATCTGGGATACCTTTCTCCCAGCACAAGTGGACCTGTTTGCGTCTCAGGAGACGACGCACTGTCCTTTATGGTTCTCCCTAGTCCCTCCACTCCCTCTGGGGCTGGATGCTCTCGTACATCCGTGGCCGAGGCTACGCTTGTACGCTTTTCCCCCGATCGCTCTGCTCCCGGGATTCCTGGAACGGGTGCGCCAGCACAGGATTCGCCTGTTACTGGTGGCACCCCGCTGGCCGGCCCGAGTTTGGTTCTCGGACCTGATAGCACTCCTCGACGGCACCCCGTTGAGGCTGCCGCTCAGGAAAGACCTTCTGTCTCAGGAGCAAGGCACTGTTCTGCACCCTTGCCCAGAGATGTGGAAACTGTGGGTCTGGCCCCTGAGCCCTGTACGCCTTGAAATGGGAAGTCTTCTCTTCCTGGTGTTCAGATCGACGTCAAGATCCAGTTAACTGCCCGATTAGCGTGGTTCTGGAATTCTTGCAAGATCGTTTTTCTTCGGGGCTTATGCCCTCTACGGTCAAGGTCTATGCGGCTGCCATTTCTGCCTTTCATAGCCTTGTCCACGGCCAGTCTGTGGGTCGAGACCCGCTGGTTATAAGCTTCCTTTGTGGCACCAGGAGGCTGAGGCCGGTGTTACGTGCCAGAGTTCCTACGTGGGATCTGGCGGTGGTACTTCAAGGGTTGTCGGTGGCACCGTTCGAACCCATTGAGGCCGTTTCGGTCAAATTTCTGACCCTCAAGACTGTGTTCTTGCTGGCAGTATCTTCCCTGAAGAGAGTTGGTGATCTCCAAGCTCTTTCAGTCTCTCCTTCTTGCCTGGCTTTTTCCCCAGGCATGATTAAGGCTTTTCTGTACCCTAAAGAGGGTTACGTACCGAAAGTACCCACCAATGTGCCGAGGCACATTACGCTGTGGTATTCTTCTGTCCTCCTCCCTTTCAGGATTCGGACCAGGAGAAAGCTATCTTTTGTGTCCAGTGCGCAGCACTGGACGCCTTCATTGCTCACAGAACTGCTCCCTTGAGAAAGTCTGAGCAGTTGTTTGTATGTTTTGGTCCTCCCAGCACTGGGGTGCCGGGCGACCAAACAATCTCTTAGTAGGTGGATAGTCGAGGCTATCTCACTAGCTTACGGAGCCTCTGGACAGCAGTCTCCACTGTCTGTCAAAGCTCACTCAACTAGGGGTATGGCGGCCTCTAAGGCCTTACGGTCAGGGGCTACGCTCGAAGATGTGTGTAATGCGGCCGGCTGGTCCTCGCCCACGCTCGCGATCGCGCTTTATGACTTGGACCTGGCTTCCACGCCAGGTGCCCATGTTCTGCAGCCCTGAGGGGCTTGTTTTCTACGAATGACAGCCAGGAAATCTCGCTGGGTATTCTATTTATTTGACTTGCGCAAGTAGGGTCTTGTCTCTCGCCCTTTGGGGCCTGGCTCGAGGTCCAGGACCCCGCGCCAGGGTTCCCATGCATCTCGGCCCTGAGGGGTCGACTTGTACGCGGACACCGCCAGCTGAGTCTCGCCGTGTGTTTCCAGCTTTGCGGTTCTGGCTCGAGAGCCAGCTACCTGCACTTCTGGGTTTCTGCTCCTTTGCATCGCCCTCGGGCCCGCTAGCCCTGGTGACTTCCATCGCAGTGGGTAAGCCCATGCGTTTCAACTCTTTTGGTTACCGCCAGTGAATCTCGCCGTATTCCCTGTATGTTCTTGTATCAGGACTGAGGTCCTGCATGTCTTGCCCTTAGGGGCCTTCTCGGAGTAGTTGTAAACGGCCAGGAAATCTCGGCCGTCTCACTCCCTTATGGCGCTCTGGCTTGGCGAGCCAGGGTCTACGCTTTAACCTGTCGAGGTAGTTCCTCTTATTGTGCTCTCTACGGATTCACACTTCCAGGGACTTGCTCAGCACGGGCGACGTTGGGATTATGCTCCCATAGCGCCATTCGCTGACGAGCGCTGAGTTCCCTTTGAAAGGGAACGTCTCAGGTTACGTGTAACCCTTTGTTCCCTGAGAGAGGGAACGAGACGCCGCGCCTTCCGCCATACTCCCTGCATGCCTGGGCGCAGCTTCGCACTTTACACTGAATGTGTGTGCGTTCCACGCTTTTATAGCTTCCTGGTCCTGACGCCACCCGCCCGCGGACGCTCTGTCCCGCCATTCGCCAATCTTGCACACGCAGCCAGACGCCGTCACGCAGCTAAGCTCCCCATAGCGTCATTCGCTGACGCAGCATCTCGTTCCCTCTCAGGGAACAAGGGTTAGATACGTAACCTGAGACGTTTTGTCTAAAATCAGTTTGTATTTTGTATAAGCACTTTCCTAGACCTAGATCATCTCAAGAGATGCGCTCAGTTTAGTTACATTATACACTGTGAACTCCAAACTCTGCAAATTAACTTTTTGTTTTGACATTGTCTAATGTTATAAATAAGTTGTATACTTTGACTTAATAACCGAATTAAATTCACAGAAATGCTTGCCTTATATTATATATTGCAATATAATATATTAGAATATAGATTAAATATACTACATAATATATTTAATGTCTTTGCATATTGCAAATGTATCTCCTTATGGTAATAATATAATAACATGATTAAAATATAATATAAATATTGGCAATATTATTAATGTAATATTGTTAATGTTATATAATCAGATGATCAAAGTAACTAGTAACTTGCTACTTGTGTAGTTTTTTTCATTGCATGCTTTTTTACTTTTACTCAAGTAATTTTTAAGGCAGTGACTTTTACTTTTACTTGAGTAACATTTAGGGCTGTGACGGTGGCAGATTTTTACCACCGGGTTGGTAATGGAACAACTGCCGTCGGTGGCGCGGTGTTGGGGCGGGGCGACAGATTTATGTGTATAATTTTTAAACAAAAAATAAATGAGACGCAAACATCTATTAAGAAATGTGCGTGTTTATTTTAGCACTTCTACGTCAGTGAACACACAGCCTGCACAACATTAAAATAGGCTACTAACTAAAATAAATATAAAAGAAATAATACAGTTAAATATTCAAGAAATATCCGTTGCAAAAATTCGTAACAACTTAAATCACATGCTGGAAAATCTGTGCAGGTCTGTTATCAGTTAGAACATAAACAAACAAAAGAATCCTATCGAAACAAACGCTTTGAGCCTCCCTTGGCTTTTCTATACAGATCTATACAGATATGTTTTTTGACAGAAAAACTAACATGTTGACATTGTCCGGTTTAAGAGAGGACCTCATTGGTGTTACAATGTTTCCAGCTGCACTGAACACGCGTTCAGACAGTGTGCTCGTTGCGCAAATGCATAGACTTTTAGCCACCTTGGCCAAAAAAGGGTATCTTGCCTCATTGTTCCGTCACCATGCAAGCGGGTCATCGCTGCTATCATTGCCTCCTCTTGTAAATAGCGCGTTTTTTCATTCAAACCCCACTCTTGGAATGCACTGCGGAGATTTCCGGATAAACATGTCGAACGAGTGCAGCATCTCTTTGAATGCAGGCTTCTCCACAGGTCTTACACGTCTCGTTTGTATTTGGCCACACTCTTAAAAATTTTTCCGTAAAAAAAAAAGTAAGTAACTGGCAGCACGGTTGCCAGCAAGTTACTGTTAAATTAACAGTGTCTTGCTGTTGTTGAAATTTACAGTTTGTTACTGTTTTTGTAAATACATGATAATGCTGTTATTTTCTACATTAACAGTAAATTACTGTCGAAAGCACAACTCCATTATTCTCATTTTAAATGCTGTTATACTCTGAATTTTATATTTGTGGATTACAGAAATAATTAACACCAACAAACAAGTTATGGTTTGTTTAAATTATCTTTATTCCTATTCAACATCAGATTAATTGTTATGCTGTTGAATAGTTGTTGTTGTTAAATACAGGCAAAAAGTACAGGCAGTTATATTATAATATTCTGTGCATGAACTGTAGTGTTCTTAAAGTTCAAGCAAGTTCTTAAAATGATTCAGTAACAAATTAAAATAGTTAAGGCTTCAACAAACACCGGCCCTTTTGGAATATGACAACAGAGTTTATAAAACACAAGCCAGTGTAAAAAACAGTCAACAAACTTTTTATAGAAATAAACACATGAATTAACACAAACGCATGTATTTCAAGGAAATACAAAATCTTTTGTACAGTACACAATGTAAGGTTTAAAAAGATGTCACTTACTGAAATTTAGTGTGTTAATGACAGGTCTTACATATCCCACACTGAATAAGCTAGCTGAATATAAGACGGCTGGACACTCCAGTGCCTGTAACTCCGTGTCTTCAATCAGGATATTGACACCATCTATTCTAATGCTGGCTCTTCACATCAAGGGTGCACCATGTCAAATTCTTGTTCATGTTACCTTTGCTGAGTCCTGTAAAAAAAATGCAAAACACCTGTATTTAAAATGCCTATTGGATATTTAATATAAAATGTCCCTTAAATTAAAGGGATATTTTACAAAGAAAATTACATCCCCCCCCTGCATTTTTACATAAAAAAAGAACAGACAGTAGAGAAACTTGCTATTTTCTCAAAATAAAGATTTTTAGCAGAAACATTAGCAGCTCAGCATTGTTCTTCTGATCGACAAAAACAGGAAAAACAAAGTTATTGATGTAATATTCATTTTTATACTAAATAATTAACATTTCAAGTTGTTGATGGAAGTGTAAAGAAAAATAATGTATAGTACCTTTTGTGTTTGTATCAGTATGTCCTTTAATGTGCTTACAGTGCTCAGCACTTTACTTTGGCTTCCACATCCAGACAGATTTAGCATGTCCTTAAAATCCTTCCCAGAACAGGCATCTTTAACACAAAGAACAAACAAAATGATTCAGGCCCTGTGTACAATAATACATTTTCAGCTAAAAATGTCATCATGCAATTTATCTACAATGATGAGTATCATGTTGTCTCTGCTATATGCTTAAATAGCTTGATTGCATGCTTTTTGTACCCATGAAATAACATTAACTTTGATCGTTTTTTTATTCATATTTTTTATTCATCTTGTGCAGAACTCACAATATACACATTTGGTCATCGTTGTTTAATTTTAGTTGAGTATTTATGTGTCTGTGTGTGTGGTCAAACTGTAAAAACAAAACAATTCACAATTACTATATTGTTCACATCACCAAATAAATTTCTACATTTAAACATCAGCTTTAGATTGTAAGCATTAAAATATATGCTTATAAATCAAAAATATAATAATCTCTATTAATAATCTCTTTAAATATTAATAATAATATAATAATCTCTAATATCACATATTTGCAGGAAATATTACGTATATGCATTAAGCATTATCACGTATTTGTAGAACAGTCTCTGTGTCACAAACGTGTACTAAATTTGTTTACCAACTAAGTGCAACCTATATTGCATGAACATTGCAACAAGTAATGTATAAAACAGTAAATGTCTACACAAACATTGAACACATGTGTATAACATTAGCCATTTAGGCGCTAATCACAAACAGCGATCTACACATCAACAGAAACTAGTTAACTTAAACAACATATGAATTACTCACCACGCTGGGAATATATAGTTTCAAGTTATAGTTTCAAACTGAAATTGTTAAAAAGGTTTAATGAGGTTTAACAACATGGCTTTCTCTCTCAGTGTTTTCTATATGCCCACCGTACCAGTGTCCTTAAAGGTGCAGCACCCAACATTAAACAAATAAATGTAGATCTACTCACCCACTGACTGACCGCAGAGAGGGAACACTATGATAGAAAATAAAATGTACTTCCGTTAGGTCTATTTAATGCTGGCTGTCATGTTTTATTATGTGCACAAAGTATAATTCGTTTGTAATGAACAAATCACTGTATTTCTGTAACTTACCAGAGAAACGCGGGACATTTCTTTGACCGTTGGAATTCAAAAAGCGCCTCATGAATGATGTAGCCACAGAGAAATATGGTATAAAACTGTAAAATTACAGTACGGTGCTGTTTTTTGTTCCACCACTGATCTGAAGTGAACAAGTCTTCCCACAATGCACTGTAAATAACAGCAACTTACTGCTATTGCACAAAAACGGAATTTTGCTGTTAAATTTCCATGTAAATTTACAGCAATTTTTTACAGTGCAGTTTGGAGAAAGCCTCATCATCACCAACCTGACCAGCTAGGCGTTTGCGATCACGGAAACTTGACGACACTTGCACAAACGCGGATGGGTGACATGACTGGAGATGGCTCTTGAGATTTGATGTGTTCGTCCATTTAACACTTTTTTTACAAAGCCGACAAATGGCTTCATTAAATTTTTTTGGTTCACCTCTCTCGTTTGGTTCAAATCCAAAATGTTCCCAGATCGGCGATGTAGTATTTGGTTTCCCAACAAGGTCCATCGCTCAACTTGCACAAAATTAATTCGCTGAATACAGAATAAAATGGATTTTGCTGTGCTCAAACCAGCCAATATAAAGGAAACACCATGTGTGGCGTTTGAGGTAATTTGTGAATGAACAGTTTTATGGTCTAAATAAAACATGTACAGCTAAGCTGTATATGTTATAAATATCTACTAATTCTATTGAAACTGTTACTATTATTAAACTTATACAAAACTCTGTATTTTATGCTTGTTATAGTGTGTGTGACGTCACGTGCATTACTGCCAGTGGCAATCCAACCGCGGTTGCGCGGTTGTCGCGGTTGTCATAGCTGTTGTAAAACAACAGCTGTTGTAAAATATATATATATATGGTGTTTTACAACAGCTAAGATGTGACTCTTGCATTGGTACTTGTACTTTGCACTTTGTAATTTGGGATGATATAACAGATGGGAAGTTTTTTTCTGTTATATATTGATTTTTAGCTTCGTAAGGGGTATTTGTGTATTTGTCTCATTCTCTCTCCTTTCTTTCGCTCAGGCCATTAGGAGGACTATTGACATGAAGATGGTGGATGTATACAATTTATTTAGTGTCGAGCTGAGTGTGGTGAATAATGCATTGTGCAGAATATCATCTCTTACTCCTGCTCAAATGCCTCAGCACGCAGGACAGGCCCATTGCGCCCGTGCACTCTGCACACGGATAGAGAGACCCATGGAGGTGAGATTCTTTGTGTGAATGATTCTTTAGAACATAATCCATTTAAAACAAACACTGGAACAGAATTTGCTTGTTTGCTTGTCATTACGGCTATTTGAATATATATTCTGTTTATGCAGACAGATCATTGTACTAAAATTAATTACCAATATTATCAGTTGGAGTGGTTAGTAAATTAAAGGTAACTTACTCCACTTACTCCTTTCAGTCATATTTAACACACAACATTTTGGGAACCAGAAAATATTTAAGGTATATACTGTGTATAATGTTATATACACCGTATGTACTGTGGCAAATTATACACAATATGTTGAATTATTTCTTAGTTGCCTTGGGTGGATCATCTGCTTAGTAATTAATTGAAATGTAAATGTAAAAAACATATAGAGTTTGAAACGCTTTTGCAACTACCAAATAAACTAAACTCTGATGTTAAATGGTCTTGGCTCTACACCAAAAGTGTGCCTTCAGTCAGGCTTATGGTATAAGGTTAGAGCTTCACAGGTTTCTTAAAAGATGCTCTAAAATAATGTCTGTATGACCAGAGGAAGGTCACAAATCAGTCCATACCCAGCATGCACCAGGCCATGTCCTTTCCTCCCCACATCATGTAGGTGAACTCTGCTGGGCATTACGAACAAATGAATCAGATTACAGCTCGACACCTCTACTGAGGTGAATCCAGAAGGATTACAGAGAGCAGTTTAACTCCACTGAGGAGGTCTTCTGTGTATCTTCTCTGAGGAGGTCTTCTGGTCTTCTGTGCCTCCATGTACCTGCTCTCACTTTCTTTCTGTTGTTTGTCTTTTCACCCTCTCCTCATCTCTTTCTCCCTCTTTCTCTATCTCTTCTATGTTTTCAAGACTTTGTAAGCAATGAGGTGTGTGTTGCATAGATGAGTCTGTCTTCTGTGTGTCGGGGCACACATTTAACATGATAATTTAGTATGATTATGTACTAAATAGTGTATAAAATGTACATATTTAATCATACCCTGTCACCAATACTTAAATTATGTAATAATAGTTTTACATGATTTTCCAACTGCAAGAATGCATTATATGCAAACTTATGCTATTTATGCTATTGCTTTTGTTCAGTTAGCAAACAATATATATTGTACAATATATTGTTTTCCAAATTCCACATTTTCTCAAATTCTATTAAATGATTTTCCCATTATGTAGCGTATCAAATTATTTTAATTTTCTTTCACAGAAGTGAAAATGTTATTATTAATAATTATTAATGAAATTATTATTATTAATAAAAGCAATTTGTATCCTTTACCTCTATATCATCTCTGTATTATCAATATCCCTAGTATCAGCCTTAATTTGTGTACTTATATTTTTTGCTTGTGTTGTAGGTTCTACGACAAGCTCATTTCCTACCTAATGTCAGAGGTGGAGAGGAAGTGCATATGGCTTATGCTCAGCTGTGTCAGAATCTTGATGAAAATGTGAGGAAGATCTTCACAGACTGGAGTCAGAATCTGGATAGACAGTGTCTCAGCAGTCTTCACCAGCCACTCATGATGCGTTGTCAACAGAGGGCAGGCCTTCTCGACATCAACTTTAACAAGTACATGATCAGAGTTAGAGATGTCTGTGTTACTCTGACGTACATGCATAGATTTGATGTTTTATTTACTTTGTGCTTTTGTCTTTGTGTGTTAAGGAACCTTTTGAAGATGTTTTATGACAATAATTACTGGGACCGGCTGCAGTTTGAGATCCCTCACTATGTCACAGACGTGTATCACCGCAGAGAGGAGCTCCACAACCTGAAAGAGAATGTTCTGTTAGTGGTCAGAGACTATAACAGGTTAATTTGACTTACAGAAACTCGCTTTCTCTTTCATGTACATGCTGACAACCCCACACTTGTGAGGACCTCCATTTATTGTCATGAAATTATTTAATGATCTGATGGGAAGACTTTACAGAAAATGTCTGTATTATCTCAGAGCTATCAGTGATATAAACTTGATGACACTTTCTGCCTGTCAATCAGGCAGAATTGTATGTGTTTGAGCAGCTAATTTAGGCTACAGTAGAAAGCAGAATAAATATATATGTATATGTATTTTATTGTATCGATTATTTTAGATACTAATACTGATATTAAATTTTGCACACTTCTGTGGCCTTACTTTATCTCTGATTACAACAGTACAGTACTGTAAACTAAAAAACATCTCAAAATACCTAACATCTATTGCAGGAGCTCTTAAATATAAATTGGTTCATTTATAAACTTTTTACAGTAAGAACTGATCCAAAAATCAGTTTGAAATATTTACGAAGATATTTACGGTGGCCGAGAGAGCTCAACGCGCTGCAAATAAAGAAAACACATGCAAATAGAAAAAACATCTTCATTAGTTTGACAACACATGCGTTGCAAAGTCCACAACACTTGCAAATAGAAAACGCTACTGCAAAAGTCCACAACACTTGCAAATAGAAAACGCTACTGCAAATAGCACCAACCACAACGGAAATGTTTCAAGGGGACCCAAATAAGTGACTTTAACCCTACTGGGACCTGCTTATTGCTTACTGATAAAACAAACAAGAAAAAAAACATAATGGTAGTTTTACTTATGTGTTCCCTACAGTTTTACAGTTCAACATAACAGTAAAATAATGTTTCACAGTTAATTTAATGCAATGTCAGATTATTTAGGCTACTAATATAAAAAGGCAATTATACGATCAGGATGTTTAAATAAACAAAAGAAAACTCACCTTTCAAGTCATTAACAACACTGGCGAGTAGAAAATTAAACAATAAGCAGGTCCCAGTAGGGTTCGTCACTTATTTGGGTCCCCTTGAAACATTTCCGTTGTGGTCGGTGCTATTTGCAGCGCCAGTAGCTTTTCTATTTGCAAGTGTTGTGGACTTTTGCAGCAGCCAGCGTTTTCCAAGTTTGTGGACTTTGCAGCTTTTTCTATTTGCAAGTGTTGTGGACTTTTGCAGCCAGCTTTTCTATTTGCAAGTGTTGTGGACTTTTGCAGCATGTGTTGTCAAACTAATGAAGATGTTTTCTTTATTTGCTGGTGTTTTTTCTATTTGCATGTGTTTTCTTAATTTGCAGCGCGTTGAGCTCTCTCGGCCACCGTAGATATTTTCAGAAATTGGGTCCTCATGATTATCAAAACACACACATTGATGTATGCTGGCTGCATGCTGTACATAATTTAATAACTTTAATATACACTGAATACTCCTGACCACACACTTACGCTTCAGTGAAGAGTATTAATGTTGAAGACATTGACATACACCATCTCAATTTATGACTTTAGCACATTCAATCTGGAATAAAGCACTTGAAATAAACATACACACATTCACACTACAACTGAAAAAAAACAACTCACACTCATGTTAACTCACACACATACACACACACTTCAGACTGGAGGACTCATTCTAGCTGACATGGTTAGTCGTCCCTATCTGTATTGTCACTGCATTTAATACATTCTACACATGTCAGTTAGAAACAAACACTTAAACCAAGCACAAGACAGACCACTTGTCCCGACTGGCAAAGTACACCCACTAAGGCTTGTCAATCCATTTTTAACCACTCTTTTGTTCTGTTATGTTTTTAAAATGGCCTTGCTTGTTTCTGAAAACTGCCGTAAAAACAAACTTGTCATTGGGGTGGAAGACCTACAACAAAAAACAACTATGACCTTTACACAAACACTTAATTAAATTTGTGTTTACTGTTTAACAGAATCATCACCGCCCTAAACACCGACGAGATGGGTCTATTTTCAGAGAAAATACGGATTTTGAATAAGAAAATCCAGCCAGGCCTGTCAAAACTGTACTGGTCTACAAAAGGAACTGCCAACGTCTTTATCAGTGCCTGCAGAGTGCATGCCAACAAGGTCAGTAGCTTTTGATACACACATACCCACACAAATAAAGTCACAGCCTTTACATTTAAACTCAGTTAAACAGATGGTAAAGAACATAAAAATTTTATGTTCCTCAGGCATACAGAAATTTTTTGAACTGGTGATGCTGGTGGTAGCTAATTAACCATATAACAGCCAACATGTACCACAGGATACATACTCTTTAGTGTCTTGTTTGGGACATACAACATATTTTTTTCATCAGATCCTTATATTATTTATAATAGCTTGGTCTGACTTGAGTATGCAGGTCACACGATTTGCTTTAAGTTTTCTGTGATCAATTAGTCACCATGCCCGCAGATGGTGCAGGACAGTCAGATTTTGTGGAAAATAAACATATTATATATATATTAATCATACTTTTCTTCTGTAAAAATAAATATTAATACTGCTAATACATTATTAATTGTGAAAATTTTCTTAAAGTGCTAAAGAGGAAAACTAGCACATTTTGAAATACCCGGATCTCCTGAGATTTGTTACCAGATTAGGGTGTAAAAAGGTTAAACCCATTAACTGTGATTTGCACCTTGAAATTGATGTAACTCTGGAATGCTTTGGTCTGGAAACCTTATCTTAGTCTCATTTTAAGACACCTTTTATTATAAAGTTTAAATAAAAAAGATTAAATAAAAAGTTGGCAGTTTAACCTTATAACTGTCACCACACAAATTGAGACTACACATGAAAATGCACTATCCGAACCACATTTTTTATTTTTAGAGTATTAGAGATACTAGATTTTTATTTTTATTTTTTTCCTTTTTAAAATATCACCTGTGTAAATAACATTATACATGAAAACATACAGTATGGTCAGTGGCATGGGTGGAGGTAATTGGATCTTTAGGATGCATAAGCAAAACTTTTTTCTCAAAGTTTGTTGCTCTTATCCCCATTAGTTTGCCTTTTTAAAGTCACACAAATAGCTGCTAATAAATCTAAAAAAAAAACTAAAAAAAAACACTGATATAAATACTTTTTTATGTAAATATGTGTATTTACATTTATGCATTTGGCAGACACTTTTATCCAAAGCTACTTATATTGCATTATACTATAAATTTCTTTTGAATATGTGCAATCCTTGGGATTGAACCCATGAGCTTGGCATTGTTAAAGCCATTCTCTAACCACACACTCTATTTAGCCATGCTAAAAAAGGCAATGTTTTCCTTTAAAAATGCTAGATACTGTATGTTTACATAGAGATGTATGGAGCTTAAATATGCTGTGGACTAAGCATCAAAGTCATTTTTATTGTGCCCACATTGTTTCGTTTTTTTTTACATTTAAGGTTAGCTTGAGTTGGTATGTGTTTTGTGGCACTGTACCATTTAAGCCCAAGTTAATCTATAAAAATAATCTGCTTTACAAAAAAAATTGATATAATTATATTAAATTATAAAGTACTATTTGTTCATTCACAAAAAAACAATACATTTACCTCTAATAACATAATATTTACCATAGAAAATCCATAGAAATGGATAAAATTTGCAGAAACTGTGTTGTTTTCTGAAGGGTCCCAAAATACCAGTTTATGGGTGTCGTTGTGTAAGGTCCCCTGAGACAGCATGCACATAAATGGGGTTAACTCACCATTTTGATTGGTATATAATACAAATGTAAGGGAAGTAACATATCACTAGGTTGATTAAAACGATAAGCAAAAAATTAAATTTTCTCTGTTTTTAGTTAAAGTTAAACGTAAAAGGTAAAACGTAAAGTTGAAAGTGGTAAAGGCTTAAAGGGTACATGGGCTTAAAGGGTAAATTTACCGTACATAACACACACAGTTTTATCAGATTTATGAAAGGAAGATCAGCTGTACCGATTCTTTCTGAAAACAGCTGAGCTCCTGGAGGCGTGCCGTGGGCAGAGCTAAAAAGTCACAAGCATCCACAGCTTTTGTGTAGCGGTTGCCTACAAGCGGTGACATCGATATATAAAAAAATACAAATACAATTTTTTTGTCTTAAATTAACGCAAATCAAATCCAGTCATACAAATTGAATCCACAATTGGATCCTGAGTCTAAAATTGATTATTTTTATAATTGATGTCACCAGACCTAAACCCTATTGAGCATCTGTGGGGCATCCTCAACAGAAGGTGGAGGAGTGCAAGGTCTCTAACATCCACCAGCTCTGTGATGTCGTCATATAGGAGTGTAAGAGGACTCCAGTGGCAACCTGTGAACCTCTGGTGAACTCCATGCCCAAGAGGGTTAAGGCAGTGCTGGAAAATAATGGTGGCCACACAAAAAATTGACACTTTTCACACTGGGCACAATTTGGACATTTTCACTTAGGTGTGTACTCACTTTTGTGGCCAGCGGTTTAGACATTAATGGCTGTGTGTAGACACTGATAGCTGGTAAATAAATAGACACTTTGGCTGTAACACTAGACTAAACTCAAATGCAGCAAAATGAAAGTATTTTCATCAGTTAAGAGTGTCATTCAGTTTGTGTTCGCTGTTCAACTACTGTACACCAGTTGTCTTTGAATCAAAATACAGACAAATAAAAAATACAGACAAATGTTGTCTTTTGTATAATAATGAGTTTATTTTTAAATAAATTTTGCTAATGGCAGCATGAACGACAAAAGAACATGATGAGTTACAGACTGTTGAGACATTTTAAAACATATTTCTATATTACAATAAGCACCGCGTCCACACAAGTACACTGTATACATCAAACGTGATGATCTTCCTGTAATAATTTATATAGAGCCAAACATGCTTCATATAAGCTTCTTCTGCTCTGCATTAGCTGATCCTTTTCTGATAAAGTCGTGCCACATTTAAGTCTCTGACTAACGATAAAAGAACCAAACAGCAACAACACACACTGTATTCTTCATCTCGGTCTGTATTACATTTACATTTACATTTAGGCATTTAGCTGACGCTTTTATCCAAAGCGACTTACAAATATTAGGAGACAATGAAGCGATACATCAAAAGCGGCAGCAATAGTACAAAGAAGTGCTTTAGTAAGTTTACAATGTTGTGCAGTGCTAGATAAATACCTGTAGAGGAAGGAAAAGTTTTTTTTTTTTTTTTATGCTGTTAGGTGTTCGTGGAAAAGGTGTGTTTTTAGTAGTTTTTTAAAGGAGGTGAGGGATGTGGCAGACCGGATTGTGTTAGGGAGACTATTCCACAAGCCGGGAACAGAGAAGGAGAAAGAGCGAGAGAGAGATTTAGCGCCTTTCTGTGATGGTACCACAAGTCGATGTTCATTGGTTGAGCGTAGGGTTCTGGATGGGTTGTATGTATGTAGAAGCGAGTTGAAGTATGAGGGTGCGGAGTTTGTGATGGTTTTAAAGGCCAGCATTAATGATTTGAATTTAATGCGGGCGCCACCGTAGCCAATGGAGAGAGATGAGGAGTGGCGTGACATGTGCTCTTTGGGTTCCTGGAAGACAAGTCTTGCTGCAGCGTTCTGTATCATCTGCAGTGGTTTGATTGATCGTGCAGGAAGACCAGCCAGAAGAGCGTTGCAATAGTCCAGTCTGGAGATTACCATGGCTTGGACAAGCAGTTGGGCAGCGTGCTCTGTGAGATATGGCCTGATCTTCCTGATGTTGTAGAGTGCATATCTACAAGACCGTGATATCCTTGAGATGTGTTCGGTAAAGGACAGCTGGTCGTTGAAGATTACACCCAGGTTTCTAACCGATTTAGATGGTGTAATGGTTGTGTTGCCAATTTGAATTGTGAGGTTGTGTTGCAATGCTGGTGTGGCCGGAAGTACCAGGAGTATTAATCTCAGGTTTACTATTGACCCCTAGCGGCAGCATCCAACATAACACGTTTATTATATAAAAAGTACTGTATGCACATGCACAGCAAATGCTTTAATACTTCAGTTTAAGTGTTAGATTATGTATGTTGTTAGTTGCTTTATTTTAAAATATTAAAATGGTCCCGTCAGACTTCTCTCAAGAGGGCAAATTTAAAGCCAAAGAACCCACAATATATTTTCTCAGTTACCTTCTATGTTCCACACTGTGTGTGTGGGTTTCTTAATCTAAAAAAAAATGTAAAATTGGATCTTCTCATATATTCAACTGGGCTTAACTAATGAAATAGTATTTTGATTTTTTTTTAAATATTGCCCAGTTAGGATATATTTAAAATAGCATGTATAATGTGCCAATCACTCTGAACATAATGATGAAAAGACAAGCTCAGTTCATGTAAAAATGAAAAAGCAATTCAGAAATAAAAATGTATTTAAAAAATATAATATTTAATTATATATTTAAGTATTTAAACATTTATTTATTAATTTAATTTTGAGTAATTTGGCTTTCCATAGATTATCTTCAGACCATGCCGATAAAAAGTTATGGAATTCAAGATGATTAATCAAAATGTATGTTTTTGAATAACATGCAAACAAATTTTATGTAACGTTCATAAAACATAGCAGTCATAAGGCTTTATCTTTGCAATGCTTTCAGAGGCCTCAGGCCCATAACGTTTTCAGACCAAATTTGGTATGTGCACAAGTGACCTGAGACAACATGCTAGGTTTTGCTTTATGGTTTGTGTGTCATTATGATTTAGCATTTACACAGACACTGAATAACATTCAAACAGACACACCTTTTTTTTGCATAAAAGTGTCTGTTAAATGATGTAAATGTTAATTTGCTTGAATCTGTATGGAATTGGGGAACTTTGTAGGCATATAAGGAATGTTTTTGTCAGACATTTAATTTTGTATGTAAACCCATGTGTTAATGAAAAAGAAATGATTTACTATTGATTTACTACAACTATTACATGTTGTACAGATTTAGTATTGTTTAGTCTTTTTGCTAAATATATACTTCATATTTTATATGCATTAATGCATGGCTATACATGGTTCATGCATATATTGAAGAATATTGAAAAATATAAGCACAAAATTTCCATATATGAAAATGTATTATTCCATATATTATATTATATCTTCCAATATATTCACATATATTTTGTTTCATAAGGGATGTATGTATGTACACAGTTGTGGACAAAAATATTGGCACCCTTGGTAAATATGAGCAAAAACAGAAAAATGAGCAAAAATAATAAAACAGCATTGTTTCTCCTTTTGGTCTTTATTTGAAAATAAAATCACAAAAATACAATGTTTCATTAAAGCAATACTATTGAAAGTTGGGGGTAAATCACATCATGAGAAAAATGTTTTTTCTTAAATGCACATTGAACACAATTATTGGCACCCTTTCATTTATTGCTTTTTACCCGAAAACTGCTTCTCTTATAATGTCTGATGAGGCTGAACAATTTATGGCAAGTGATAAACACTTGTTTATTACTTGTTTAACACTGTTTCTCCAGACCCTTCATATTTTGGTGCTTTCTCTTCTTTAGTTCACTTTACTAATTTTCTATATGGTTCAGGTCAGGGACCTGGAGTGGCTATGGCAGAACCTTGATTTTGTCCTCAGTGACCCTGTCTTGAAACCTGTCTAGTGTTCTTGCTGACAAAAAACTCATCTTTAGTTTCAAATGGCTATAGAACCCAGTCCTGTCTGAAATGTCAGTTAGGGATGCAACGATTATAGATTTTGTTGGTACGATTATAGTCTGAGGAATAATCACGGTTTCACTGTTATCACGACTATGCATTCATTAATTTCACAACACTATTAGTTTATAAAATCACATGAAAACTCCTTATATTTTAAAGTGTTATTTATTGCTGCCTTTTGAAACGGACATGAACTCAGTAACCAAATAATACAGCACAAAATAATAAAAACAAACAAAATTCCATTTCTCTCTTTGGAATTAAAGAAAAGTGAAAAAAGGTTTTTGACTTAAACATAAGTAATACTTGTTGTCGGAGCCTGTGGGTGAGTGGACAGCGCTCCAACCCATTACCCTCTCTCTCCTCCAAAATCACTTCCCGTCTCTCTACACTTTCCTGTCGAAAAATGATAAAGGCAAAAAAAAAAAACCTTTAACACTGATAATAAATAACAATCAAAATAAAAAATAGTCTGTCTATTTGGAATTAAATATAAGCTACATATTAGCTAAGTATTTCCCTTTTAAAGAAAACAAATGCAGTCAAAGGCTGCTGGACTGAAAGGCTCTTTTGATCAACTATATTACAAAATTGTTTTGTATTTTCATTTTGTGTATTTTTTTTCCCACAACTTTTTGGACCAGAGTAGAAACATAGTGAAAAATAAAAAACTCAAGCTGACTTCAACAGTATAGCTGCCTTTTAATACAGTACAATGAAAATCAATAAAAAGAAACAAGGTCCAGATCTCTGGATCAAACTGCCCACCTCAGGCGCTTCTTTGGAGGAAACAGAGTTTCGCTGCTAGGTGCCCCTGCCATTGTTAATTCAGTGTGCATGCGTAATAGCCTCCGCGTCTCTGATAAACTCGGAACTTTGAACTGCCGCACCACTGGCATAATAGTTCCGTTCCGTGCGACAGAAACACGGTGTTGCGGAGCCTTTACGATTAATTAACCGTGACGATTTAAAGCGCGGTTAATAGTGAAGTCGGTTAATCGTTGCATCCCTAATGCCAGTACGGCAAATGAATATTGGAGTTGAACGTTCCCTTTCAAGGGAACTCAACGCTGCGTCAGCGAATGACGCTATGGGAACGCCTTTGCGTGACCGCGTCTGAAGCACGTGTGCAAGATTGCCGAATGGCGGGACAGAACGTCACGGGCGGGTGACGTCAGGACCAGGAAGCTATAAAAGAGCGTGGAATGCACACACATTCAGCTTTTGTGCCTTCAGCTGCGCGTGTGTGTGTTTGTTGAATGTGTAGGGCGCTCGAAAACGCCATTAACTGAGTGTGTGTTGTGTGAGAGAAAGAAAAAGTTTATTCAAACATGTCTTTCAAACCGTGTGTTCCCCCATGTGCTCGCTTTATAACGAGTGGGGATTCTCACGAGTTTTGTGTTGTTTGTTTGGGGGTGGATCATACCCGGTCGGCGCTTGAGAGCGCCGACTGTGTGCATTGTGAAGCTCTCCCTCTCCGCACTCTTCGCTCTCGGCTGGCATGTGCAAATAAACATGCCCAGCCTAGAGGTTCTCATGGCGGCGCCGGTCCTGCCGAGGCAGGGCGGCGGCTACCGTCACGGGGATCGCAGATGGACCTAGCCGATGTGATGGAGACGGGCCCGGCCCTTTCTCCTCCCCTCTCCGCTTCGTCCTCTCTCCACCTCGGTCAACAAGCCCGTGTTACGGTTCCTGTTGCCAGTGGGGGGAGTCCACATTTTCTGCTATCTTCCTCCGAGGAGGGAGATTTGCAGAGTGTGGACACGGGGGAAAGTGAGCGTCCCCCTATGTATGAAGAGCTGGTTGAGGTGGTGACGCGGGCAGTCGCCCAGCTAAAACTCGACTGGCCCGCTGAAGCCGAAAGCGCTCGCCAGCCTAGCAAGCTGGATGAGCGCTTTCTCAAACCAAAAACGCCACCTCACCGCCGGGGCTTACCATTCTTTCCCGACCTACATAATGAGTTATCATGTTCGTGGAGTAGACCATATTCGGCCCGTGTTCACAGTCCCCGTACCTCTGTGTATTCTAACATTGCGGGGGCATCGGAGCACGGGTATGACGCGATGCCAGCGGTGGAGCAGACGCTTGCGGGCTATCTGTCCCCGGTTATGCATCGTCGCCAAAAGCCCGGTTCTCCCATCAAAGCCGTGCAGAACCACCTCGGCTTTGGTGGGGAAAGCATATTCCGCAGCAGGTCAGGCTGGGGCATGCCTACATACGATATCCATGCGATATCATGACGTTGGGATTGCGTTCCCATAGCGTCATTCGCTGACGCAGCGTTGAGTTCCCTTGAAAGGGAACGTCTCAGGTTACGTATGTAACCCTTGTTCCCTGAGAGGGAACGAGGCGCCGCTTCGCGTCTTCGGCCATACTCCCTGCGCGTGCCTGGGCAGCTCGGCACTTTACGCTGAATGTGTGCGCTCCACGCTCTTTATAGCTTCCTGGTCCTGACGTCACCCGCCCGTGGACGTTCTGTCCCGCTCATTCGGCAATCTTGCACACGTGCTTCAGACGCGGTCACGCAAAGGCGTTCCCATAGCGTCATTCGCTGACGCAGCGTCTCGTTCCCTCTCAGGGAACAAGGGTTACATACGTAACCTGAGACGTTTTTTAAGCTTTCTGAACCTAGATTTAACTAACTTTTGCAGGTTTCCATCTGTGGTCATTGAAGAGTCTTTGGCCACTCAAATCATGTTCATTGCTCTGCATTAAGACAATATAGACACACATCCTCTTTCAGGCAGATCTGCAACATAAGTCTTAATTGTTAACCTGATGGTGCAAATAGAAACCACTTTCTATTTTGTGTAGCTCAGCAATCTTTTATTGCACATCAGAACTATATTATTTTATTTTACCCATAGTGATGAATGATAAGGATATTTGGCCTTTGTTTTACTTAATATTTATTCTTTTGTAAAACAGAAAGTCATGACTGGACAACATCATGTTTCTAGTCACCTTGGTGTGTTAAGAAAATGTAAATATCAACTGGAACAATGCAGATTTACATTTACAACTGTCTTTGCTCATATTTACCAAGAGTGTCAATATTTTTGTCCACAACTGTATATACCTACAGTATATTTTACAGTTCCTGTTTTGCATTAACATTTGTTCTCTCTGTTTTTGTCTTTTTATTGCTTTCTCTTTATTTCAATGATAACTGTCCTGCAGGTGCAGTTAATAGTGGACGAGTATAAAGCAGCTAACCTAGCAGCCTCTAAGCTTTGCGCGCAGATCAGTGAGCTGCTGTTGGTTCGTGTGGATGGTAAGATGGTCTACGGAGATCTGGAATTCCAGGCGCATCAGCAGAAACATCAGCAGAGCCAGCTGATCCGGCTGCAGGCTGCTTACCAGGACATGGTCAACATCATGGCCAGAGTCTACAAGACCTTCCACATGGATGGTCAAGAGGTTTGTCTGTCATTTGTGGATTGCCTCCATAATGCAAAAAATACTAATCAAAACAGACTCTAATACCCTCTTATCTGTGAGAAAAGAAAGTTGAAAACACATACATTATATATTCATTGGAGCACCTGGCCTGAAGTTAACTTCTGGTCTGTGTTTGTTTATTATTCTGGCTAGTGGAAATCTACCGGAAGTTAAAATTGGGCCAGGTAGTATCATTTGTTTTAGTTGTTGCCATTAAAACCGTCTATAGAGTTTGGTAGCTAACACAGAGCTTGATTACTTTCTAACTGAATAAATGATGTTTCGTCAGTTGGTATTAACTTAGAACTAAATGACTGAAATAAGTTATATTTAAGACATATTTTATAAAAGGTAAAATTTTGACCAAACTAAACAGTTACATAACTAAAAAAGCGTGAATAAATTTCAGACAAGCAAACGAAAACTAAAAAAAACTAATTATGTCATGCGAACCATCCTAGTTTGCATACAGTAATGTTTTATAGATCAAAACCTGTATGCAAACCTTGTTTTACGAAATAAATCCAAAGATGGTCCCCAAACGAAAACCACTTTTGAATCCTGAGGCCATGAAAATCTTCGCGTCAGGTAACTCATCACTGGGTTGCTGTGAGGCGGGAGTTGAGCTTGTGCATCGGGATGTGGGAGGAGTTATCTGTTTTAAAATGATACAACCTGCAACCCAAAAACTACCCAACACTGAGAAAAGGTCTAAAAAATAGTCTGACCCAACTGGCTTAACCTAGCAATTGGGTGGAAAAACAACCCAACTAATTTAGCAACCAATATGTATAGTGTATCAATAGTAACAAACCATTTAGTTAAAATAAAACCATTCAGTTAAAATATGGCAGCACAGCAATCATTTTTATTCTCATTGGTTCTTGTGTTTCTTGTGGCAACTAGTCACAAAACATGCAAGGATCAGTAAGGTTTATATAAGTTCTCAGTTATAAAATAATAAAAAAGTGCATATTTTAAATTGTTGAACATATTAAACACATTTAAATGTATTGAACATACTTATTAAACTAACAGAACATATATAAATTATATAGTGGTACTTGATCTGAAGTTTTGTGGTCTCTTCATTGACTTTTTAAATCAACCTATTTGCAATTGCTATACCCTAATGCAGTGGTTAGGGAATAGCAAATGCAATTAGGTTGACTCTACCATGATGTACAAACAAATGTGTGTTTGTGTTTAGGTGCAACAGCACTGGATGTTGTACATTGAGAAGATGGATCATAAGGTAGAGGAGGCGTTTCGTGTGAATATAAAGCGCTCTCTACAGGAGCTTTCTAAAGCCATCAATGGAGATAGCAAGACTCCTCCAAACCCTTTATTTAAAGTAGAGGTGGTACTAAAACAACACACCCCTGATTCTACTGCTCAGGTATGCACACACACAAATAGGTACCCAAATCCTTGCAATATCTGCCAAAATAGATTAGTGTTTATGGTATTTGTCAATCTGTGGCCAAACTTGGTAGATGCTTTAGCATTGTCTTAAAGTTGTTTTGCATGTCCAACTATACATTTTTTATTCAGTGGCTCTTTAAGTAAATTTAAGTAAATAATATGTATATAAATAATAGGGGCAAAGGGACTTGAATAATAAAGGGATAATGAAAACCACAGCCTGGTATGCCTCGATCTTCTTGCTTTATCAGATCAGAGTAATAAACCAGATGTAGTAATGCATGACACAGTGACCCTGACATCACATTTAAGCATCTTTCTCACAAACAAGGTTGCACAAACAAGGCTCCTCGGTTTTAGGACAAAAAGTATACATAAAAACTGTACATCAGTGCAAATTATTGTGTTGGTCACAGAGAGCTTCTGGCCATGTGTTTCACATACAGAATAAAGACTATCTTACATCAAACAAAGGGCGTTTAGAAAACAGCACCCTCTATAAATCACAGTTGTGGCAGCAGTGCTGTGTTATTCAGCGCTTACACTACTGCTACAGTTCTGTGGAGTTATTTTTGGACTGATGAGGCCTGTGGGTAATGTCCCATGATGCTTAGTCAGCTTAACACACACAGAGAGAAAATGCAAGTGATAGGATGACTTTAGGAACTTAATTGAGTGTATTTTAGGGATGGTGGTTGCTTTGGTTGGGCAGAGAAAGATCGCCTGGCGCATGGCGCACTAAGAGCCAGAGGTAAGGGAAAAACAAAATCTCTTGCTCAGGACATACGTTACAAATGCCTTTTTCTTCTTAATCTGTGTGTTCAGGTGGATTTTTTACCCTGTCTTCCAAAACTGGCCCAAATAGTGAACAGCATTGGTGCTCAACTTATCAATACCATCTCTTGCTTCAAACGTCTGCAGGACCTTCTGACCCATCAGCATTCGCAAAAGAATCCAATCCACAAGATAATAGGTACACATCTTTCCACCTTATTAACCTTATCCCTTCATTTTCTCATTACGTCATGGGTTGGCTTAAATTTCATAAATCTTAAAAGTCTCTTAAATTTCTAAATTTGCTATTTTTAATTTTAACTTTAAATTGTGCACTTTATTACAATATTTTATCATAGTAATATACAGTAAAAGTGATGTCCCATAATTTTCAATTTGCTATGAGAGAAAAAACAGCAAAAACCAGAGCATAATCACACAGCACAAGCCACTGCACTGCAGATTCATTTACTTGTGTGACCAACTGCAACAAAAATCAGTTTTTAGTTTGTAATGAATTGTAACCCCATGAGTGGTCATGGCCAACACCCTACCTGATGTCCAGATACTATATAACCTGTATGTTAAGAGGAAATAAACAAAGTAAGCTTCTGTACACAGCCCTGTGTCTTAATGTCTTTGCTTCCCTGATATAACAGCGCACATCACAGAACACCCAACTGAACCTAGACAAGGAAGCTAAGACAAGGAAGAGAATAAATAATAATCTTACAACATTTTTCTTAAAAAATTGCATTACCCTCATAAGGCCTTTATTAACCCCCTGGAGCCATGTGGATTACTTCTGTGAAGGATAGATGCACTTTTTTGGACTTGAAAGTCGTGCACCCTGTTTACTGCCATTATAAAGCTTGGAAAAGCCAAGACATTTTCTAATATAACTGAGATTGTGTTTGTCTTAAATATGATGGATTTATGTATCTCAGATGGCTTGAGAATGAATAAATCATGGGGTAATTTTCATTTTTTGACGAACTATTCCTTTAATGTCAGAGGCATACACATTTTTAAAAGAAAATTACATTTAAACTGTATGCAGTGGATATACATGTACAGCATATTAGAAAATAGGTGGGTATTTGCAGATTTTATTTTATGAATTGCTTAACCTCACCTGCACAGCACACACTTTTGCTCCTCTCCTGGTTGTGGCTTCTAGACGATGAACAGCAGGTAAATGTTTTCATGGACAGAGAGCTTGTCCTGTTTCTGTGGTGCAGACGGATAACAGCGGCAGCAAAAGGGGTGGCCGGTGGCATAGAGAGGTCACAATTTATTTTCAATAAAGGGTGAGCAAAACAGAAAGCAAGCTGTGAATATGTAAGTAGTGAAATGTGCTTTTGTGTGAGGTACTGCCCCAGAAAATGCTGTCACCATATGGGACCGCCTGTATCGCCAGGATCTGCCACTCCAGCCAACAATTGTAAATTACATGATCGACATTAATATGTCATCACATTTTTCCATTATCCCTTCAGGGCTTAAGCCTGTGAAATTAGTGTTCTAAGCATCATGCTTTAGTTAACACTAGTTATTCCTGTTTGCATCAGGTCCAGTGTGACTATACTAATACTTTGAGATGTTTGGGGGCATGCTTTGACAGCTGCGTAGAGTGCAATATGTCATATTTTTCAATACTAACTGTACTTTTCTAATTCTACTAATACATACTAATTCTCTTTTTCCCACTCTGTCTGTTCTAGAGCAAGATGAAGAGATCTGTAAGATCCAGGCTGCCATAGCTGCAGGTATGGTGACTAATGCATCCCACCTGCAGACCTACCTGAAGACCTGGGACAAACACAGAGAGATCTGGGAAATCGAAAAAGACAACTTTATTCAACGCTACAAGAGGCTCAACCCTGCGGTGTCATCATTTGATGGTGACATAGCCAGGTATTGCTCTCTTTTGTTTTCTTTTATTGCAAAACTGTTTTTAAAGCAAAAAAAAGAAACACATTTTTTTTAAGATGTCAAAGAAAAGATGCTTTAGTGAACTTCACACAGGACTTTAGAAAGTTTCTTTTACCTCTGTACATTTAACTGGTCACATTAAAACAAATATGAGCCACATGAGCACACCAGTGGGGCGTATGTGAGATCAAGTGAGACCTGGCGTTGATGTGATGCTCTTTCAGACTGTTGACGTGTCTGTAGCACAGAGATGCCAGTCCTGAGGGAATGGGTCAGCATCTCTAACATATGGATTTGATCTACACTCACCAAATCATTATCACGTCAACAAAGTATGTTTGAGTGTGTGTGTGCAGTGACACACAGTCGTAGTGCTTGTTTTCAAATAATGCATTTGAAAATAATGAATGTGTAGACATGAGAAAATGTACTATTTTTAAGAGGCTTTGGCTATTTTCTTTAATATGGCTAACTAACATGTTTTGCTCTTTACTGAAAAACACATAAAACAACAATTAAAATAATTACTCTCAGATTTTAACTTATATGGATTAAGTTTGATGACTAAACATGAAAAAATAATGTGTGACAAATAAAAAAATATATAAGTTGAATTAACTTATTGGATTATTATTATTATTATTATTATTATTATTATTATTATTATTATTATTATTATTATTATTATTATTATTTTATATTGGACAAGTAGCAAAATTCCTTTTTTCAGTGCATGTGTACCAAAACTTAATGTCCCCATTCCTCAGGAGGGACACCTATGTTATTTCCCTATTCCCTATTATATTTAATATTTCATTGTTGAATTTTATTCTAATCATGACAAACTAAAAATTGATAAACAGTTATAAGACTCAATATAACAATTTGTAACAATAAACTAAATAAAATAATAATAATAATAAAATGTAATGATTTTTTTTAAGACTGTTTATGACTGTTAACGTTTGAAAAAATATCTAATATCTAAAAATACAAAAATGTAGTTCAGCAGTGCATTTTCATGTGTATACTTAATTTCAGGTTGTTGTGTCTGACTAATGCAGTATGCTAGCATTCACTGTTTTTAAAGAGCTATTAACTGGAACAGGAACATCCAGATGTACATCTCTGAATGTTTCACTTAATGGGACATTATTTTTTTTTACAAAATTAGTGCTTTTTGACTATGCACCAGAAAAGTTAAAAAGTTTATATATATTGTCAAGGCAGTCATGTTCAACTTAAACTAATAATTGACTAATAATTGACTAATTAGGTACAACACATTTTTCAACTGAAAAATGTAATTGTTCACACATCAAACACATCATAAAGTTCAATTTTTACAGTGACAGTTTTATCATGATTATTTAATCAGGAAAGTTCAGATTTAATGTTGGTTACAATCACCCTCTTCATTGACTCTCTCTCTCTCTCTCTCTCTCTCTCTCTCTGCAGATACACAGAGGTGGCAAATAACGTTCAGAAGGAAGAGACAGTGTTGAGTTTGCAGTGTGTGTTGCTGGACTGTTCTCCACTCAAATTTTCATTGTTGCAGCACTGCAATGAGTGGCAGAGCAAGTTCACACAGCTGCTCAGCCTTATGGCTAGTGCTAAACTTGAAGAACTACACAGCTTCCTGCAGGAGAATGCTCTCAGGTGTGTGTATATTGTGTATGTGTGTTTGTACAGGTTTTTATACATTGTTTATACATTGTTGTCCTAATGGGTGAAAGTATTAACCAACTACATTGTGGGGACTACTGGCTGGTACAAATATAAATTAATAATACACATACTAACCATAATAAGCACATAATAAACTCAGCTGCTCATTTTAATTATGTCTGATATTAGCATGTGGCGTTAGCTTGTTGCGTTAGCTTAATGGGCAATATTACCCATTTGAGTGTTTTCGAGCAAATTTTTACCAGAAACAGTAGATCGTCCGGGAACTTCTTGAATGCTCATTTCAAAATACTACGATTTGGCACACACTAATTCTAATTTCGAATATTATTTAGGATATATTTAGGACGAATAGTATGCAAATTGGGACGCAGCACTAGTAACAGTTTATCACTACACTATAAAACACTCCTTAAAACAAACCTTGGTAACTGCCTAGCAAAACCTGGGCAAGCACCCACAACTCCCTAACATTGGCACAGAGTTTTACAAAGTCACTACAGGAGCAGTTTGGAACAGAGCGTCTGTGCTGTATGTGGCTAGCTGTTTGTAATGTCTTATTGTGTTTATATCACTTAGAAAAGATTATGAAATATTCTGCAAGCACGTGGATTGTGTGTGTGGTTTCAGGGTGTCTCAGCCTCCTCAGACTCTAGTGGAGCTGGTAGAGAGTTTAAAACTGTTGGAAACTCTGCAGGCAGATCTGAGTAAGATTGAAAGCCAAATTTTACCCATCCACGAGCAGTTTGCCATCCTAAAGAAATACGAGGTTACCATCGACCCTGCTGTGAGTGTCACAAACACATTCCCTCAGGTGTTCCAAATATTTTGTTGCCTAAATACACATTCATCTCTTGCCTTCATTCCATATTTGACTGAAGTTTTATTTGACTCAGCTCTCTGTGAATGTCTCTCTCTCTCCTTCTTTCTCTGTCTCTGTAGATGTTGGAGTTGCTGGAGGCTCTCAATGGAGAGTGGGTGTGGTTTCAGCAAGTTGTGATTGACAGTGAGATCATTTTGAAGAAACACAAAGACATGATGAAGAGCGGTTTGATCCTCACCTCTGAGGAGTTTAAGAAGAAGACACAGGCAGCCTTACAGAGCTTCAGCACAAATGGTATACACAACACACAGCAACGCTTTACTTTTCATCATTTGTGCATGAAAATACATCAAAGAGAGCAAAATAGAATGAACTTGAATTACCTTAAAAGGCCCTTTATAGGTAAATTTCTGCCCAGCGCCCCAAAAATGTAATGTAAACTGCATTTATAATAAAGGACTAAACAGATGTCATGACCATCTATAAGATAATGAACATATCTTGTGCTCTGACGTTCACTCTGCACTGTGCTGTGGCTAGTGAATCTTAAAAAAAGACAGCTTGACAGTGTGCGCTTATTACTATGTTTGCGGTAATATTATGTCAAAGAAAGAGTGTGCGGAGCTTATTACCATATTTACGGTAATATAAGCAAAGCAGAGAAGCTGCACTATCAGAGTTGAAGCCTGTCACTGTTTTCATGTGATTAAAGGGCACTAAAGCAGTCATGAATTTGTGTTCAGGCTGCAAAATACAATACATTTTTAGGGGCACTGGGCAGAAATTTAGGGGGCTTAAGCCCACCTATAAAGGGCCTATACCTTCCTGTGAGCTTTAAGGTCACAAAATGCAGTTCACAGAGCGGCCTTCCTATATGTACTTGTATGCTTAGAACTTTCAAAGACATATGTCTCCAGATGACGTTTTCCGTCGTTTTCACAATATTAAGTGTTGTTATACTTAGACTTCAGTCTCCATGTAGTTTGTGCATTCATAAATTGAGTGAGAGCGCATTCTCTCACTGTATGATTCTGATCAGCTCTTTTAAACCTGCTGCAGTTATTGCTTTTTTGACACAAATATCAGAGTTTTTATTGGTCCATTTATGATCAAGTATCTTTATTGGCTACCGATATGCCGGTGAAAAGTTTAAATATTAATTCAAATTGTAGGCGTACTCGGTAGCGAATTGTATTTTAATAATTTTAATAGTAGCGAAGTAGATGTCTTACCTTAATTTGTACTTGAGTACAAGTAAAATTACAGCCTTAAAAATATACTTATAAAAGTTCAAGCAGGGCCGTTTCTGGCTTTTTTGACGCCCTAGGCGAAATCCCTATTGGCGCCCCCCACCCAAACAAGATCATATAATATTACATAAAACACATAATCATGATCATGACTGAACATAACTGAACAGTCAAATCTTAAATCTTATATTTATAAACTGTTTCATGCACCCGTTGAAAGTGCCCGTCGGACCAGATGTGGCCTGAGAGTTGTAGTTTGCCCACCTCTACGTTAGACACAGCACTGCTAAAATGTACATGTGCACTTTGGAACCCCATGCAGCTGGTGGTGCCATAGACGACCGCCTAGTTTGCCTATGCCTTGAAAAGGCCCTGAGTAAGTATCCCCCCCCCAAAAAAATTACAGTAACATGAGTAGTTGTAATCCGTTCCTTGCACCCCGATACACATATATCACAGTTGCTCATCCCGCCCTCTCCAATCCCTTTCCACAATTGGTCACGCCCATTAAAAGTTTGATACGCTGTATGTACGATTTAAACAGTGATCAATCAGTAGAGTGTAGCATTAGCATGTAGTATTGCGTGAGGGAAACGCCAGTGTACACGCTGATTAGACTGTATATAGTGAAAAATATGCTTTAAAACACCTTGTTATAGCTTGTATAATCTGTGAAAGTAATAGTTTTTTTTTTTGCAGCATGTGCATTATTTAGGGTATAAACCTCTGTTTGCAATGGGAGAATGTCATTTAAATATCTTCTACAGTACAAAATCATACAGGTTTGGAATAAAAACATGAGAGTGAGTAAATGACACAAACATACAAAGAATAGGATGAAAGATTTAAGTGTTATAAGTCGTTACAAGAGTTGCAGTGTAAAATGCGATATACACACACTAAAGTCAGTGAGTTTAAGACCAGTGCTATCCCTACTGTGAGCTTCACATCCCAGTATGCCTTTTTTTCTGTAGGTCAGTTCACTACATGGGCGACACTGCAGGCCTGTGGGTGTTCTGCACGGTGGGGAAAGCAGGGCAGAGCCATTAACCTCCCACATGCCCCACAGTGCACATCTCAACTAATTAGCCTTGAGATAATGTTTCAGACACCTCTAAGTCTCACCTACAGCACAAGCGACCATCACGCTGACTTCTTGCCCTCTATGCACCCCTTCCTTTCATTCTCTCATTAGCCCGCACTTCCAGTAATTCCTGCTGGTATCTTTGTGCTGTTTATTCTCTGCTTTATTAAAAATGAGATTTAAAAGCTCTTTCTGCTGCCACTTATTCTCCCAAAGTTGTGATGTGCCGAACTGTATCAAAGAGGAATCAGGGTTCTTGCCAGAAGTGACGTCAGACATCCGTCTTAGTAATTCAAAATGTCGGCGGTAAATACGTTAGAAGTTGTACTGTTGTCTTTCTCCTTATGTCTATATCATATGCGAATGCAACAGGTGTTTTTACTTTTGAAGTTTTAATAACAACTGAGTCTTGAATGCTTGGTAGCCATGTTAGTGTTTACTTCTGCTTGCAACTTTACATTTTGCATGTCACACACATGTGCACATGAACAAACCTGCGAGGAAACTGGTTAATGGGCAAAAATCAATCTGTTCCGAGCAGATTTTGCTTTAGCCGTTTATGTCCTTTCCCCGAAAAAAGAAACCTGATTTGCGTATTTACATGACATTCCGCGTTATTAGCTTATTAGGCATAATTGGAGTAAGACTGTGCATGTAAACACACACATTATTCCCTTTTCAATCACTTCTTTGCTCTCTCATCTTGCGTTTATGTTAACGTGTGATCGTTGGTTGTTTTTAGTTTGATCACCTGCTATTCCTTTTCGGTGTCTCTCCTCTGTTTTCCCCTTCCTGTATCAATCTAAAGCGTTTCAACTTGATTTAGACAAAGCTTAAGTTTAAGCACACACGATTAGCGCTCAACACACGATTAACACTCAACAAGTCAACACGTCGTAAATGCCCTCTGCGCTCACGTCATTATTTCCCACAAACCCTGAATTTCTGAATGTGGGCGGCAGCTGCAAATTGTTGAGAATGGCAAGATTGTTTGGATTGTTTCAGCAAACAATGGCAGGCTCCTTCAGGTTAATGAGGCCAGGAAGCAGCTTTGTACAGAGAGAAATTTGTATTCAAGAGAGAGAGAGAGAGACAGTTTCAATAATATCACACTCATTCAGTCCAAACACATAATACTGGCCCCTGCCAAGGTGCCCCTTCAAAATCTCATCTCCTGCTTTCTACAGACCCACTGTGACATATTCTCTCAAATCTGACTCAGAGGAAAAACATTGCCTTTTTTCAGCCTGGAACCAATTAAACATGTCTGATTAGTTAAAGTCTCCAGGCAGATTTATCAAAAATTTAGCACATTTTAACATTTGATAATTAGATTTTCTGTACATTTTACAGGAGATGAATGTTATAGGAGAGAAATCAGCACTCTCAACGCACTCTATCGTGAATTTATTCTGTTCCAGCTGCGTACTTCAACATGCGTTATGTGTTTCAGTAAATCAGACTTTACGCAAATATTGACTGGAGTTCCCGCCTGGATCTTTACGTGCTGTTTAATGGTTAGCCTTAATGAAAAATTGTGTAAATGTGTGTTTTTTGTAATTGGTAGAGATGCAGGTGTTTGATTTAGTAAGTGTGTTTGATGGAATCCATTATAAGCATTGACAGACATAAACAGCTGTGTTTGTAAACATCTCACCAGGGGGCCTTCAGATAACAGCCTCTACACGTGTCTGCACGAGCGTGTTACTTTATGTGGTGTGTGCTGCTATACTAAGATGAATGGTGCGCTTTTCAAAAGATTAAATATTTCTTAAATCAAAGCTGTTGCAAGTGCACATGGATCGTAGAAGTCCAGCCCTGGAAGTGCTGTTGGGTTCAAGCCAGAACTCACACATTGCTCAGAAAAAAGACCTGCTGAGCCCTTGACTGTGAAAACACATTAATGGCACATTGAGGGAAACATGCTCACTTCGCTAACATTCTGTCCGGTAGGGATTAGTTGAGCTTTTTTCTGGAGAAATAACACACGCATATGCAGTTTTCTAATTAAGTAACCAAGTGTTATTTGCATCTGTGTGCATGTGTGTGGTCTTTGTATGTACAATCTTATTTGTGTTTTTATGTGTGCAGGTCCATTTAGCAGTGGGGTAACCCCAGATTCCGCACTTCAGCAGGTGTCAGTGTTGCGTGTCCAGTTGGAAGGTCTTATAGAAGAGGAGGGAAGCATTCGGCATGGCCTTACTGTCTTTAGGATTGAACAGTCACCCTCCAAAGACATCCAGACTTTAGAGAAGGTGCTTATTTACATTTATTCTCACTAAAAGCTGGTAAAGGTAAAGCTGCACAACAATGGGCAAAGCAACTTCAGTCTTGAACAATTCACCTGTGCACACACTGAACAGTGTTGCCACTCTGAATGAAAGAATGTGATGGCCACTCCAGGTTCAGTGTGTGGTAATGTAGAAATGTTTTGATTGTTGGTGATTATGTGTTTGTGTAGGATCTGGATTACTTGCAGCAGGTTTTGGAGATTTCCAAACATTGGGAGGCTCTGTGGGATGAGTGGAAAGGGGGTCAGCTGGCAGCTCTACAGACTGAGGTCATGGAAAACACTGCCCAGACCATGTTTAAGAGACTCCACAAACTCAGCAGAGACTTCAAGGCAAGCGTAACGTACACTATTCCTGTGAGACTTGATCTTTAAGTATTTGTAAGCATGTCTCCAAAACTGAACCACATGTTGGAAATGCCCTCCAAATGTTTGGCAATTTGGGGGCTGATATACTGTACTTCTATGTTGACCCTACAAGATTCGGTTAAACCATCTAATGGAGTGTGTGGTACAACATGGACAAAACACTAAACTTTTAAGGTTTTAAGTGGACAAAATTACTTTTATTCTTAAGCACGATGCTTGTCATCTGCATTCAGAAACACCTTCAATTAACCATGTATGGTGACAATACCTCCCTCTTTAAACAGAGCAGCGCAGCCTTTGACAATGCATTCTCTGTGTAGCACAGTTTGCCAAATCTTCCAGCAAAGCGACATCATCGCTGACACTACAGCTACATTGCAATTGACTTCCCGGCTGTCTTTTATAGCTTTTCACACCAATTATGCAAATAGCTTGAACTATGAAATTACTTTAGGTATTAAGTAATTGTATTAAGTATTTTAGTATTAAGCATTTGCAGTTAAAGTACACAGGAAACACTTGGCCGCACTTCCATTTTGTTGTGTTTTGTAGCCCGATCTGATATCAAATTTGAGCAAAGCAATTCTAAAGTTTACATACACAATTTTGTGTGTATTGTCCCATATAAAACGTAATCAATAAAATATTGTTAGCTACATCCTTTATTTGTCGAATTTAATGCATTTATGATTTGACAGTTCAGTTATATTCAGTCATGATTAGTTGTGTGTTTTTGTATGTAATGTTATATGATCTTGTTTGGGTGGAGTGTGCCAATAGGGCTTTTGCCTAGGGCGTCAAAATAGCTAGAAACGGCCCTGCTGGTGCTGATGCATTAGGGTTTTTTTGGGTTGTCTTGGTGATAAAAGCTATTTAATGTCTCTATTTACCCTTTAAAGCTCATTTAGCTTCTCTTCTCACCAGCTTTTCATTATCCTTTAGCTTTAAGCAAATTAGAAACACTTGCTTGATTCAGACCCTTTGGGTGCTCTTTCACTGTGTCACTGACAGTGGATCAGTGAATCAGGCCCAGCATTCAGCTTCACACAGTCTACAGCGGGACACTGACTATTGGAAATGGACTTAATGAAGTAATGATGGTGTGTGGTTTCAGGACAAGCAGTGGGAGGTTGTGGACTTCACTAAGGGCAGGATCGAGCAGTTTAAGAAAATCGTCCCATTGATCACAGACCTCAGGAATCCAGCCATGAGAGAGAGGTGGGGCCATACAGACATTCACACATTTTGGGTTTATGTGGACTTTTCATATACATAAGGATTTTTATACTGTACAAACTGTATATTCTATCCCCTAACCCTCACACAAACACTTCTGCATTTGTACATTTTTAAATAAATAATAAATACATAATAATTTAGTATGATTTGTAAGCAATTTTCCTTTCTATGATGTAAGGCAAAAAACACCTCTGGTAAAATTTTAGAAAGGGTAGTGTAGGTGTTTTATTACATGTCTTTAAGCAGTGAAGTCCAAAACGTACTATAATCAGATTGTTTGATTAATTTTGTCTATTTATTTAAATTTTTTTGTGTTTTTAAGGGTTTTTAACAATTTTTTATCTTTTATTTAAAACCTTTGTCAAAAAACAGTTACGTCAGTATTTGTGTTGAGTGAATTATCACAGCTGCTGATCTTAAGCAGATAATCATTATCTGGTGATGAAATCCAGGGAACAACTGGAAGTATATATCACAAATGATATGCATGTATACTATTATGTGTTGATTTATCTAGTTCACAAATGTCACAACTCTAGATAAAGTCCTGACGTTTCCTTTGGTCTGTATCCCTGCAAATAGCTGTTCTAAGATAAGCTGAAATCGCACACCCTCTCACACAGAGCATTTGTTGCTCCGGCACCAATCCTTCAGAGAAACATAACATTTTCCGCTTTTCCTCTTCCCTGTCATTCACTTCCTAAGTCATTTGATTAGATCTGGCATTCCCAAAACAACAGTCATCGGCCCTAATCAGCCAAACTGCAGAAGCCCTGGCAGAGAAGGCAGAGACAGGCCTCACGTTCCCCTGATGACAGCCGGCTAATCACACTGATGTAACACTCTGAAAGATCCCTGTTAGCATCTCCCGCTGGCCGATGCTGCTCATCAGGGGAGCAGATGAAAATAAACGGAGCTCCAGCCTCAGAAGTCCAGAACCAATAAAATAGAAGAGAGAAGCGGGAAAGAAAAAAAGGCTATGTATTATTATGTCCCAGAATGATCAGCCTCAATCTTGGGGGGGGGCAGTCAGTGGCAGAACGTTTTTTGAAATGGTGCTGTTGTGTTTTGTTGTGGATCAGATGTGCTAATAGTCTCAGAGGATTTCTGTGAGACAGGACAACAAGCTGTGCGTCATGACTATGAGATCTCTCATGGGATAATTTTCAATTCTTTTGCTGTCATTGGATATCTCACCTGTTTATTTTGACAAAGTCTGACTGGCAATGTGACCAGTCGGTTGTGACTAAACATCACAATTTATTAGCTCTTATTAATGTCATAATAACGCAAATGCTCTGTAATTTTTGAAAAAAAAAAAGAGTTTTCAATTGAATGTTTTCATAAATGAGAAAAGGCATTAACAAAGAATTTTAACCAAGGTTAATCTGTTTTGTGAGCATAGATTCAAAGCATCTTGACTTTAAATGACTCTGTAGGTCTGTTTCTTTATTTCAGACACTGGGATCAAATAAGGCAAGTAGTCCAGCAGACATTTGACCCACGCAGTCCAGACTTCACACTTGAGAAGATTGTGTCTTTGGGTCTGGACCACCATTTAGAACGCATCAGTGACATATCAGGAGCTGCCAGCAAAGAGCTCTCCATAGAACAGGTTCGATAGTCCTATCTAATCTATTTCTCTTTAGAACTTATTTTCTCTTTCAGTTAAATTCTTTCAGTTAGTCTTAGTAGAACTTTTACCACTATTTAGATGATTTTTATAGAACTGAAGGAAAAAAGATTTTGTGAAGCATAGGAGACACGTCCCTCACTCCCATTTATGGATTTAGGGGGTCCTTTCCAAAGCTACATGCAGTGCAATTGTAAATGCTTAACTAAACTCTAAACTATTTTTTTGTGTTTTCTAATTATAACTACTATTAACTATTATAATGTAAAGAATATTCTGAGAAAATATAAACATGAAAAAATCTAAGTGAAATTAATGTTTGAAATCAAACTTTAATGCTCCTAATCGTATAATTGGATTATGGATTTCGCAATTAGGGTCACATTTCTGTGGAGTTTCTGTTTTGTGCTTCTCTTGTGCTTTTTGTAGCACCTGCTGTTTTGCATTATCTAAAGCCTAAAGCAGTCTTATCTAAAGCAGTTTGTGTGGTACTGTACATTTTATCAGATTTTAGCATTTTAGAAGATTCCCTTATAAAAAAATATTGCAATGTTATTAGGCTAAAACTAAAGAGTATAACAAAAATAGTAAAATGTGACAGCAGTCTGTTTCCTGATTTCCCATGCAAAGAGTGCATTCTCATAGAAGAGTGTTTTATTTAACACTGTGTGAGTATTGTCAGAGAAAAGGTAAAACTTGTAATAAAAACACTTTATCTTGCATTATAATTGTACATGATAAAGTGTGTGATATCCCATGGCAAAACCCATTATTGGTTTCAAATTGAATCTTTATTTTTTAATAGTGTATTCTACTTTCCTTTTGTTTCTACTTTTTCTTTGTCTCTGATGGACAGACTGTCCATGCTCTCTGCTCTCAGGCTCATAGCTCTCTGCTTCTCTCATAACACATTAGATCCTCAGAGACTCAGTATGTTAAAAATGGAGGGAGCGTCACTGTCAGGAGGATTAGGGTCAGAGGTCATGTTTGAAAGGTCAGGGATGATATCCTTAGAGTGACATGCTGTAATCAGACTGTCCCAGTGAAGAATCGCAGCAGAGGGCCTGAGTTTCAATGTCTGGCTTCTGTGCAGAGGTTTCTTTAGCCAGACTGTTTGAATGTAAATGCAACAATGCTCATGGGTACAAAGAACTAAGGCCCTTACTTACAATTAGATTGATATCTATTTAATTCACATGTTCTTCATCTATCTGTATGGGGCACATATGCATTTTTATACCTATAAATTGTCACATTAAAGGCCTGATAACTAAAGCTCCCTTTCTGTCAGTCACTCGACGTTGTGTCGATGTCGACACTAGAGGTTTGTCCTTGGTTCAATCATGTCTGACCTTTTTAGAAAAGAACGCCCATTCATTCAGACATTCAGACCAGCATCTTTCTATATATGTCTTTCCGTCATTGTGCGTCTGGGTGTTTCAGCTCTTTGACATGGCCGCTCTGGCGTAAACACCCAGGGGACAGTGGTGGCGAACTCCATTGTGGATATAAGCTTTCACTTATACTTGGACCACACTGTGGCTTTTATACAGTCAGATCAGCTCTTTGTCTGCTTTGAAGGACAGCAGAGGGGGAAGGCTGTCTCCAAACACAGGCTCGCCCATTGGCTAGTAGACGCCATCTAACTGGCTTACCAGTCTCAGCATATCCCCTACCCCCCTGTGTTCACTCCACCATAGAGGGTAACTTCTTCGTGGGCGATAGCTTATGATGCTGCGGGCTGGGCGACAACCAACTATTTTGCGAGATTCTACAATCTCAGCGTTAAAGGGATAGTTTACCCAAAATCAAAAAAGTCGCTTTGGATAAAAGAGTCAGCTAAATGCCTAAATGTAAATGTCATTCAAACCCTGTATATGACTCTTTCTTTTGTGGAACACAAAATAAGATATTTAGCAAAACGCTGGTTACCGGCACCCATTAACTTTCATTGTACCTTGTGTCCATACTATAAAAGTGAATGGGTGCCGGTAACCAGCATTTTGCAAAATATCTTCCGTGTTCTTCATGAAAGTTATACAGGTACATTTTTGGGTGAACTATCCCTTTAAGCCTGTGTCTGCCCTTGTGTTGCACAGCACTTAGCAAAACTGGCAGATGACTGGGTGTCCTTTTTACATTAGCGCCTTTCCTCTCCTCAAGGTGATACTGTGCACCAAATCTGCTGGTTATTAGAACCCTTGATGACAGACTCAGCGGAGGAGTTCTGCAGTCCGCCCTTGTACTTGTGTGCATTCCCCTTCTACTGAAGCTCGGTGCTCTATACGTGCCTATGATTGCTTCCCTGGCGTTAAGCCCATAGTGTGTTGGCACACCCTGTAACTCCCCTTTGGGTGGGTTTGAGCTCTGTAGTGTTCCCCTCCCTTCAGGAGTGGTTTACTTCCCAGCATCTTACATTCTTAAGGTGGCGGCCAGTTGTTGTTATGGAAACATAGAAAAGGCCCTTACAGTGTGGTAGGGAATGGGAAAGCCTTATATGGTATGCTGAAAGGCTATGATGTCGCGGAAGGCTCACTGAGAGGCACGCAGTTGCTTGCCTGTGTCTGCTCTGCAGTACCTTGTGATGGGGTTGTCGTATAGGGACCCCTAGTGTCGTCATCAAAACATCGTCAAGTAACTGACAAAAAGGGAACGTCTTAGTTAGGACTGTAACTCTTGCTACTTGATGGAGGTAACAAGACGCTGTGTTCCTCATGCCACTGCGCTAAACCGTCCACTGATTTGCGAGTTCCTTCTTTTGGCTCCTTAGCACAAGCCTGAAGGAATGGGCATACCGGCGTCCGGGGGAGGAGCCCCGGTATGCAAATTCCATTTACCAATTCCCATTGGCCTTTTCTGAAAAGATTAGAAATGATTGAACTTCCAAGGACAAACCCCGTCATCGACACAACGTCTAGTTTCTTCCATCAGGAAACAAGGGTTACAGTCGTAACCGAGACGATAACTATATTTGCATTCACACTAATAGACATTAATGTTATGTTATTTTTTTCCTGTGCTCTGCAGTTTTACAATTTAAATGCAGAAGGCCTTTAAATCATAATGGTTTTTGATTAGCTGTCAATGTTTTATCATTAATCGTGATCCCAACGATGTTGTTCCTTGTTTTATTATCATTATAGTTGTGGTGTGGTTCTTCTTATTTATTTTTATTTATGGATTAACAAATTTATGGATTATTTTATTTATAGATTAAGTTAATAATTATTTTTATTGTCCTTGGTGTAGATAGACTTTAAGTGATCAACACTGCATGTGTGACCAGCGGCACTGAATTTTGAGTTCTAGTATGTTGAGTTCTAGTATCTAGTATTTTTTTTTTCTTTTTACTGTATGTCACTCTGAACTAAGCAGAAAACAATATTTATCAACATTTATCAACTTTTTAAAACAACAAATGAATGGAGCAAACTACTGACCCATAGAAGGACAAAAGGGCATTTATCAAGACTGATGGAAGATCACACAAACACCACTTTGTATTTATTGAGTTTGACTGAATCCAGGCAATTTGAAGAGTTCATAGGTAGACTTTGTGGTTTTGGTTCTGTTTAAATTACCCAAACACTCCAATGTAACAATTCCCAGTGCCTAACACCCGGTAAATATTTTGTAGTCAGTGGGGTTACCCAGAACCTATCCCTGTAAAAGTACCATGCTATCATGCTGTCACAGTGCTGCATGTGCATCACTAATTCGCAGCAGACAGAGGTCGAGTGAAATAAGATTAAGAGTTTACTGATTTATTATTCCTATTTTAGACTTAAAAAGAGCTTTTTTTTAGCTCTGTTCACTCAGTGCAGTGCTGCTGGAGGCATGTGTCCCCAAGGCTGCAATTGCAGGTCATGTGTGGCGGCCTGAGGGGAAATGAGCCCTGCGCTTAATTTCCTTCAGCGAAGCCTTCACTGCCCCTGCAGAGGAGAGCTGCCCTGTCCGCCTGTCAGACTGTGGGAGGTTGTTCTCCTCCCTCCCTCTCTCCCACCGTCTCACTCTTTCTTCCTCTGGCTTTTAGTCCAGGGAGATTTCCAGATGCTCTGCTCTGTGCTTGCAGAGGTTACAACAACACGGCTTTGGTTGGAGTGCAAGAATGGAAGAGTGCACCTTTGTGACCCCCAAAAAACAAAGCGGTTCACCTAGAAGTCACCCGCAGAGAAATAGAAAAAGAGAAAGGAAGAGAAAGACAGACAATGCATAAACGAGACGTGTCAGTGCCACATTTCTCTGCACGCCTATTACAAAGAGGTTGTCTTTAATGTTTGTTGAAGGGGCAACTTTTTAGAGGCCCTGATCAATGTTTCTTTCCTGTCACTGGTTACTCTTCAAGTGATTAATGGCTGCCCTGTCTAGTTTATTAGATTTTAAAACAAAGGCGCAGTGTTTAAATATTTTAAGGAAATGTATCTAAGGATACTTATTAGATTTAAAAACATGTAAATAAAAAGTTTCATTGATGCATTTCTCTTACTATAAAGACCCTGCATTTAAGCTCTGTTTAAAGGGAAAACTTTGCTGTTACCCGATCAATGTTTATTTCTTGTCACTAGTCACCAAATGTCATGATCAGACTGGTCATTGCCCCCCTCATCTAATACAATGTGTCTGAGGTGAAAATGTTTGAAAGATTAATGCTAACATTAAAAAGCATAATGCTGACCTCTGATTTACAGACGCTGGAAGGCATCATAAAGACTTGGGAGGAAATGTCGCTAGACATCACACCCTACAAAGACAAGGGTCACCACAAACTAAGGTGAGAGAGCCATTCACCAAAGGTCAGTAGGGGTTATAGACATTCATATGCGCAATAAGCAATGACGTTTGCACAATACAACTAAATGACAACAAAGTAAACATTTTCACATTGTGAATATTCTGATCACACGGATCACTGCAATACACATTGCAACAATTCTGACTTTATGTGAAGTGTGTACACACACATTGTTTCTTAAATGTAAAAATGTTTTACATACTATACTATACTATACTATACTATACTATACTATACTATACTATGCTATGCTGTACTATAGTATACTATATTATATTATATTATGCAACTTGTTTATTGTTGGTAAAGCAGTATTTTTTCTGATGCTTTTGTTACCAGTATGTCTTTCTACATTTTCTTTTTCAGTTTTTTTACACATGGATACACATACAGAGATGCAAAACATAGTGACATATTCCATTCATTCAGATTAATCCTTTCTGTTTGAATCACCCCCAAACACAAGACAATTCTCTGTCCATTCTCTGATTCAAAATATTTAATTTGTAAAGTAATTCCCTTAAGTTAAAACCACATTCACACATTCAACCGCAGTCACACAAACTTAAGACAGTTTGTCTTTTCTAGCCGCTTGCCATAGCCCACGGCCTCTGCCAGCAGTCTTAATTGAAGAGTTGTCCTAATTGACTTTGCCTAATTGATGTAATGGATTATTTTTACTAAGATGTAATGGTAGCATAGCTTTCATGCATTCCCAGTTGAGGGGTAATTGGTGTAAAGTCCTGATTCACAGAGGAACCATTACAGACTTCATCCGTGCTGTTATGGCACCATAATATGAATATATTAGCGCCAAATACAAGCCATAGCCTAAAAAACGTCATCCCTCAACATGATTGAATGCCCTGCTGCAGGGGAGAACTGCCACGTGTGAGGAGGCAGTAACTGCATATTATCATATTACTGTGTGTGACACAACTGCCACTAACTCATACCTCAAAGAAAAAAACTTGTGTTTCAAAACTTGTGAGCTGCCTATATACACAGCTTTTTTGCATAATTGGCACATTCAAATGTTTGCAGAGTCAAATGTGCTCTTAAAAATAAAGTAATAATAAAGTTTCCTAAAAGGCTGTTTTGGTGCGGTATGGTTCTATCCACAGGATCTTTCTGGTCCTTTTAGTAAAAAAAGATTCTACAGGATTAACATTTCATCCATCAATTCTGTTGCATTGATACATATTTGTAGGATTTATTATTTGTAGTGGGTGGTAATCCAGTACAAATATAAGGGGTTGCAGTCACTACCCTTTATGTTTTGCCCAACAATATCTTTTAGCCATGACTTACGATAAAGCAGGTGTTTTTATTCGCAGAGTAAATGAATGTAAAGAGGTGTTTTTATTCACAGAGTAAATGGCTTATCAATGCCAGGGCACCTTGAGCTCTCACATAAACATAATTACTACAAAGCTCCCTATTGAGCAGGTCTCAGAATGGTGGCTTTAAGCCTTTTGGGCAAACAAGTCAAGGGTCCAATAAAGAATGTAAACTGACTGATGAATGACTAGAGGGGAAAGAAATTCCGGTGTTTAAATGAGCTTAAATTGTGCTGAAAGCAGTGTATATATGTGTGTGTGTGTGTGTGTGTGTGTGTGTGTGTGTGTGTGTGTGTGTGTGTGTGCGTGTATATATGTATATATGTATTAGGGATGCAACAATACAGTTAGCCCACGGTTCAATACATACCTCGGTTTTTTAACCACGGTTTTCGGTTCGGTTCTGATGGCTTGACACATAAGAGTGTTTTTTTGTTATTCTATGCTTAGGCAATAGAAACAGTAAGAGGTTAAGAAGAAAAAATAAAACCGATTTATTGCAATACTCCTTTATTTTACTTAAAAGCAAAGAAAAGTCCACTAGTTCCTAGTGTATTGTATAATATAAAATAATATTTTTATTTTAAAATGAACACTGACATCTCACAGCTGCTGGTAGCCCATGTACAAACTGGGGAACACATAAATTCCTAAATTTTGAAAATAAACATACATGTGAAGTTAGTAAACATAGATTGACCATTTCAAATAAACATACTTGTACTTCAGTATAAATAAACCATCTTAATTAAACTTAACAGTACAGTATCCTTCATGCAGAATGTAAAGTGCAATTTCACTTAGGTCAGCTATCTATTCCTGTATTTTGGCTCGCCTTTTTTTTTATCATTTTTAGACAGGAAAGTGTAGAGAGACAGGAAGTGAATTGGGAGGAGAGAGAGGGTAGCGGGCTTGGAAAGGACGCCAGAGCCGGGATTCAAACTCGAGTCACCATGTGCAGTTGCGCTGTATATGTGTCTGGAGCGCTGTCCACTCAGCCACAGGCTCCGACCTGTTCCTAAATTTTGAGGTTCTTCTGTAAAAAGATAAGCCTGTCAACATTCTCTGCAGCAAGGCGAGTGCGTTTTGCATTTACGATGTCCCGCATTATACTCAATGGCCAAGCCGAAATGTCTCCACACCACGGGCTTCCACCGCCGCTCGCCATGTTAAAGTGTGGAATGATGGTTCAGCGCCCCCTAACTTTAGAGCATAGTGATTGAATATTCACTCGTGGGGAGGAGTTTCCTCATCTCAGCTCGTAGACTTACAGGCACACACAAACAGTCAATTCGGGGAGAAATAAAATGCACATAAATTATTTAAACGTAAAAAAACGCAATTCACAAGCGCGTATTGAACCGTGGATGTCGTACCGAACGGTTCAATATTATATTGAGAATTGTGGCATCCCTAATATATATATATATATACACACACACCCCCGCTCAAAAGTTTGGGATCAGTAAGACTCTTACGCTCATCAAGTCACTGCAATACACATGCTCATAAGCATTTATTTGATAAAAAATAAAAAAACAGTAATTTTGCAAAATGTTTACAATATAAAATAATGCTTTTTATATTAATATTATATTATATATTATTATATTATATTAAAATATAATTTATTCCTGTGATACAAAGCTGAATTTTCATCAGCTGTCACTACACTCACAAGTGTCACAAGATCCTTCAGAAATCATTCTAATGTGCTGATTTATTATCAGTGCTGGAAACCGTTGTGCTGCTTAATATTTTTTTGTAACCTGTGATACTTTTTCAGGATTCTTTGATCAATTTTTGGAAAGCTAAACCTGCATTCTGTGAGTATGCCCATACAAAGAATTCCGCTCGTATGAATTCACTAGTTCGCCCTTGCAGATAATAAAGCGAGAGTAATGGTATGCGGCGTGCTGTCCGGGCAGAGGGCTCCGAGCTCTGCAATTCTTTCCGAACCAGGAGCACTCTGCCCCTGTCCGGGGAGTGGGCTCTGAGCTCTGTACTTGCCCGAACACAGAGCGCTTCCCCCCAGAAAAGGGGTAGATGGTGAGGAGACAGGGAGGTGGCAGGGTGCTGAAAGACTGGAGAGAAACGAGGGGTAGTGCTGCTTGATTATTTATAGAGCTTCTCTCCATTCTGGTTGGGCAGACGGTGAGATTACTGATGATGCACCAGCCGTGTTGATTATTGTTGAACTCTCTTAACAGTGTAAATAAGTCAGAATGCATGAAATAGCATGATACCCCCTTTTAACACAAAGTAACAGCTCACTACCAGTTGCAAAAGACATTGTCACAGGCAATTCTAGTTGCATTTTCTGACACCCTTTATAAGCCTGTGGAAAGACGCTTTTTTTCTAAAGCCAGGTACAGCACAGTGTCTTACTGCTATCACAATACTATCGTGGGTTAAACGTGCCACTCATTCCTCCGTTTTGATTTATTGCACTATGAGGACTGCTTGTCTTAATGATAGTGGGTGAAGCCAGCGAAGCGGCTCTTAGGAAGAGCTTTTAAAAATAAATCGGCATCTGTGATATCACAAATCCAGCCACTTCAACTTTGTGAATTTCTGAAGAACAACTCAAACGCTTTTGTTGATGATGATGTTTTAGGCTATAAAACCATGATTAATGATACCACAACCTCTTATATGTAAAAAGCTAAAGGAAAATATGAATCTCCATGCCACTCACCTTTAAATTTGTTTTATAAAATCAGAACCGGAAAATTTCATACAATGCCCATCCCAAGCAAGTGTGTGATTTGGGACGCACCTATTACCATCCTCTCCCCCTCCAAATGTCTCTGTGCATGATGCATGTTTCAGCACTATATTCAGGATTATATTGACTTCTAATTACCAGGCTTTCAACTTCTACGATTTTATTAATTCCTGAATAACAACATTAAGCCCCGCCCTACATAGTCTCTCCTTCCACAAGGTGTTTTACTGTGATGTACATAAAAGGTCCACCATCACAGCTTCTGTTTCATGCTGACTAGGGGTGTAACAATCTTACAAACCGAACCGAAGGACTGCGATACACCCACGAAACGTTTCGCATTATTCTCCAGACGTCTCGCAGTACTCATATCATACTCTTATAATTGATAACTATATCATTTATCTCACAAAACTAATTTTTCTTCGTCCACATTTTATTTATTAAAATAGTACTTAGTAACTACTAAAAAGTAACGGCAGACGCAACAAGAGCTAAACAGCAGAGCGCTTTAGGTAGATGCCTACCAATGAAGACCAATAAATCTAATATTTCGAGTCGTTAAGGTTGCAGCAACACACTATGTGCAGCACGTATGAAGTTTTTTACGGTCACGGTTTTACGGTTTTTGGCATTGGTATACTGTTAATACCCCTAATGCCGACTATAGGGCAGATTAAAACATTAAAAAGATATCTACTCCAACAAAGCTCTATAACTGTGTTTCAAGCCCTAGTGACTGTTTTGAGTGCAGCTTTAATGCTCAAAAATGCTCCCTAGGTAATATTGAAATTGATCCAGTGCATTTGTGTGTGATTGTGTTAGTGTGTATATTTAAAAATGCATGCAGAGTGAACTAATATGTAGAGTCATGCAGACTGAACCTTTCTGTGCTACAAGCTGTCATATTCATCAGTGTCTCACTCCCACCTGTGAGTAAGAGACAAAGAGAGAAAATCACAGGGTGTGGTGTCTCACTGACTGGAAGGCATGGGGAGAAAAAAGAGAATGTGTGTATAGAGGAGGCTGGGGCTCATGCTGAGAAAGTCTCACACACCAATCTTGCCTATTTCTAGAAGCTTAGATCCTTCAGAACAAGTACATTGTCTCTCTCCCTCCTTCTCTCTCTCTCCTCCCTCTTTAGCACCTGCTTGTATTATTCGTCCCTGTCAGTACTGCAACAAAAGGTGGACATATGCTTTACTTCTCTCACACTTCTCTGTGATCACTCTATTTTTTTCTGTTTATTTGGGGGGGGGCGGAATACGCCACACCAGTAAATACTGCGTGTTTAGTATTCAGTGGTTAGTTGTGTACAGGGGACAGAATCAATTCCAAATTACTCAGGCTCTCAATAACAGACAACCCCGTCCAGAAGGGAAAAAATGATTAATGATGATAGTACTCATTATAGAAGCTGAAGTGTTGCACACCCAGATGGGCTGTGTGTGCGTTAATGGTCCTGCAGTGAAGAGGTTTTCTGTTTGCCGCTGTGTACTTATAATTAAGCATTTCCACACATTGAGCAGGACGGTGTGCAAATCACCTGTAATTATTAGCTTTGTATTAAACGTGCCACATACGATCGCACATGCATTATATAAATACAGTGCATTTAAACATTAATTTGCTATGTCTTCAGTAGCACAATATGATGATTTTGAATAATATGCAGTCCTGCTACGAAGGTTTTACTGGCCAAAAGACTTTGAGAGTTAACAGTTAACAGTGGATGAATTGGGTTTTAATGATGCGGGACAAAACATGTGCCAAAACCTTTAACATATGCTCCTTCCTGTAATTAAATTAGATTCATAAGCTTTCCTTATAAATGCAGTATTGTATTTACAGTTTGCTGCACCAACAGATTTCTGTTCTAACACACATATGCTGATTTTTTCAAATAACAGGACACACACACACACACACACACACACACACACATATACACATACACATAGCTGCAGACGAATCTTCCCAGTTGCTGATAACTGTATTTATTTTGTGGGGTCATGTCCTTCTCTATGTGTATTGCTGTTAGCACATTATACATCGGCGTGTGAGTGTGTGTGATTTAGTGTTTAAAGGCTACCTAGACAGCATATTTAGGCACTTTTTTAGGCACTGAACGGTAGAACACACCTATGATGGACAAAATTGCTGTCTTGGTAGACAACTCACTAGGTTTTGATAACAATAGTGCTTACTCACTGCTGTGATGAGCAAAGTCCCTTATTCTATCAAATACACGATAAGGTGACACACTCATTCATTAATTTCTGCATAACGTTTTACTGTTTTAAGTGTTACTCAAAGGCACAGGGTAGTACAACACTGCCACCTAGTGTGTGTACAGGTATAAAAATGTGTATATAGACCTATGTGTACAGTATACACATGTGTATATTGCATGATGATTTAGAAGAAAACAGGAATTATTGGACCATCTGCTACACATTAAAAAAGAGACCTCCAGTCCAATTCAATTAGCATCCACAGTCAAGCCCTCGATTGGGCTTAAAGAAGGAGAGACAGAGAGAAAACGATAGAGATGGGAAGAGAGATAAAGGGAATTGCAGGGACTACTTCCCTGCATAAAATGTGAGTTTTAGTTTCAGTCATGTCCTGTGCCAGTGTGTACTGCATTTATACATTCTCGGAAATACCAAATCTATAATTTTTTGCTTTGCCATGTGTCCTATATAGTATATTCATTGACCTATGATCTATTGACAAGAACTGCAAAAAGTATTTACTCTGCTGTTGCTACGTTATATGCAACCAAAATAATTGCTTTTCTAAATGCCTATATCACAATTCTCTGGTTTAACTTTTTGAAGTAGTTGCCTTCTCAGAGTCAGTGGCCACATGGGAGAAAAGTGTCCACTCCATGCATACTTCACAGTCTCCAAGCAGTAAATCAGCTATTTTGTGCCATCTGTGATTTTTGAATAGTGAGGACTCAAACATACAATTAATTCCATATACTAAATGTATAATTATACTACAGTAGGGTGGACATATTCAAAGGTAGAATCTTCAGAACTAATTGAAAAGTACAAGCAGATGATTCTGCTGAACAGTGGCCCTGAAAGTGGGAGTTAAATAGCCATGACAACACCATGGTAAAAACAGGAATGAAATCTCTATGTTCCTAAATCAGATTAAGAGCTGGTATACACTCCAGTCATTACTAGTGCTTGACTGATGATCTTTGTAATGCCAGTATATAGCCTACAATAAAATTATTTACATTTTGTTTGGGTTCCAAATGTTTTGATTGTACACTGTGACTGTCAAAGCTATAAACATTAGATTCTAATAAGTAGGATTAACTGACATTGTGCGAGTTCTTCAAAATAAATATTATTATTGAATTAATTTATTCAATCAATATTATTATTAGGTTTGTAAAAAAAAATGCATATTATTTGGTCACCCCAGCATTGACCCTAACCATGTTTAATGAGACTGCTTGGTGTGTGTTCTGTGCTGGCATTATAGTTTAAAGTGTGCTCTCTATCTTGTGTTATGCCCAACTTGGATTGTTATTTGGTATTGATGAAAACAAGAGTGCATCCAGCTCACGTTTGGAGCTTGTTTTGTGTAACTATAATGCAATGATCTACCAATTGAGCTTTTAAATTCCAAGGTTCAGCACTTATTGATGCTATTGGAAACATAGACTACACAAAATTGCTAAAACATATACTTTCAAACATATTTGCTATATTTACTAATTTATAAAAAAAATGTAGACATTAACCATATTATGCGACTAAAACTCGTCATTTGTCATTCATAAAACCCTGGCAACAGTAATAGGCAGTTTAACTTCAGTTTACCTATCTCAGCTAACACACTCGCAATTTTAGTTTTTAATCGGAGACATACATCAGAGTTATACAAGCAGTAATGGCAGTGCAAACCCCCTATACTTTAGGAGTGTTTTAGAGCTTTCCATTTGGACCGTAAGATTTGTGTTCTCTTTCATGTCAGCCTCCAAGTCTTGGTAAATGCATTTTTCTTTCGCTTTTAATGTAATATTCTTTATCTTTAATTACTTTAACAAAGAACTCTGTCTCGTCTTTGGTCCACATATACCGCACCATCTTTAAAGAATGATCATATGATTTTTTAAGTACGCCATGTGACCTGTAAAAATGTTTCCATTGCCGTTTTGCGAATTATTCATTTTCAGACAGAATTATTCAGACAGACGGACAGACAAAAACAGACAGACAAAGAGAGTGGATCCACTCTATCTAGTACCTTGCCAACAGCATACACGTGTGAATCAAAATAAGAAATTGAGAGAGAAAGCTCGGGAGATTTAAGCATATCGCAGTCAGGGTGAAATATGTGCTCCCTTATAGCACAGGTGATCATTTATAGCCATTCAGAGTGTGTGAAAGAGAGATGGCAGCCAATCTGTTGGTTTTGATTTGTTTCTATTTTAAAGCTTTCTTTGATTATCATAATTTAAAACTGCAGGAGGGGATCTTGGCAGTAGAACTAAAAGCCATTGCAATTTTTTGTTTTAATGGGCTGATCTGATTAATATAACAATGTGCTGTCAAAATGCAGCATATTACCACATTATTTTTTAACATGGTTTAACATTTTAAGGGCCTGTATTAGAGTACTGATCTCAAACATGCACTGCATGGTGACATGATAATAGTTTATGCTTTAAATATATTATATGTAATATTATATGAACGACTCAGGATTCAACTGCGGGGAGAACAATAGTCTTTATTAATATAAAGCAAGAAGGCTGATCGCTGGTATGGTTGAGTGGAGATGCGTACACAGGTTTAACCCTGGAAACATGAAAAACAGGGTGAACCCGACCAAGAGAATGGGGAAGCTTGAGCCTGACAGCCACCGGATTAACCACCTTGGTGATGCGGTATGGGCCAGTGAACCTGGGTGCCAACTTGCGAGAGGGTGCCCAGAGAGGCAGGTTCTTGGTGGAGAACCACACTCGCTGACCACACACGTAGGTAGGAGGAGAGGATCGATGGCGGTCGGCTGCTGCTTTGGTTCGTCCAGAAGTCCGGGCCAGGACCCTCCTGTCCCTCTCCCAAGTGCGCCGACAGCGCCGGATGAAGGCCAGCACAAACGGAACCACAGCATCAGCAAAAACCGTGCATTCAAAAGGGGACATACCTGACGCAGACACAGGGAGGGAATTAGCGGGTGGGAGATTCATAGGCTTGCATTGGGCACACATAGAGCAGACCAGAGAGAGTGCATTGGGTTTGACGTTCTTTGGCCCAGGCCGGTATGAGAGTGTTAAAACGCCCGAAAAAGAATGCCCATTGAGCCTGTCGCAAGCTCAGTCTCTTGGCCGAACGGAAGGACTAGGTATTCAAAGTGTCCTGAGGGGGTATTAAACGCTGTCCCGTTTAAACCCGGAGGAGGGACAAATGAGGCTGGCTTGCAATGACTCGCTAATGTATTTGTCCATGGCCTCTCTTTCAGGACCAGACAGGGAATAAAGCCTGCCCTTCGGCGGAGACTTGCCCAGGAGGAGATATATGGATGTGAGAGGCAGGAGAGGTTAAAGGAATCACGCCCACCAGGACTCTCCGATCTACTGGTGGGCCTTGGCTATTAACAGACATTGAGCGACAAAATGACCTGGCTTGCCACAGTAGAAGCATAGTCCCTGGATCAGGCGTTGCTGTTTATGTTACTGTGTAAGACGGAGACACCTCAGCTGCAAGGGCTCAGCGTCTTGAAACTCTGAGGTGACATAGGGGGAAGCAAGGTCCTGGCTGGGCCACTGGTTGGCAAAAGGGGGCTATAGAGTTAATTCCTCCTCCAGAAGACAGGCTGGGGTTTACAGCCGTCACTGCTGAGTTCCCAAGAAGGATGGAGGCTTGCGCCTTATTCTAGATCTCTGACAGATCATGACTCGAATCAGATCCACGGACTGGTTGGTCACAGTAGACATGGAGGACGCATACTTCCATGTCTCCATCCACAGGAAGTTCCTGAGGTCCGCTTTCGGTGGCGTAGCGTACCAATGGCGGGTTCTTCCCTTCGGTCTGGCCCTGTCACCCCGCTCCTTTACGAAGTGTGTAGATGCGGCCCTGGCATCTCTGCGTCTCCAGGGTGTTCGTTTTTTGAACTATATAGACGACTGGCTCATTCTGGCCGAGTCGGAAAGTTTAGCGGTTTAACATCGAGATGTTGTTCTCGCACACATGAGTGTTTTGGGGTTGCGGCTGAACGCCAAGTAGAGTTCACTTTCTCCGGTTCAGAGAATAACCTATCTAGGCGTAGAATGGGACTTGAGGGTCATGTCAGCACGCAGAGCGCGTACTTTCCATTCAGACAGCCGTGGAAGGGGGTTCCAGCTTCACCAACAGGTCACTGTCAGGCAGTTCCATCGGGTTCTGGGTCTCATGGCGGCGGCAGCCAGCGTAATACTTCTGGGCCTGCTGTACATAAGACCTCTGCAGTGGTGGCTGAGATGGAGAGGGCTTTCCCCGAGGGGGAACCCCCTCCGCACCATTCGAGTCACTCACAAGTGTCTGAGGGCACTGGTGGTGTGGAAGAAACCTGGGTTTCTCTCCCAGGGCCCAGTACTGGGGTCAACATGTCATTGTGTAACACTAATGACAGACGCATCCCTTATGGGCTGGGGAGCGGTAATGGAAGACCGTTCCTCCAGAGGCTTATGGAGGAGCCGCCAGCTCGAGTGGCATATAAATTACCTAGAGATGATGGCGGTATGGCTTGCGTTGAGGCAGTTCCTTCCTCGCCTCAGAAACAACCACGTGCTGGTCCTGACGGACAACACTTCGGTGGTTGCGTACATCAACCATCAGGGGGGTCTGCGGTCGTGCCCACTATACAAAATTGGCACACCAGATCCTGCTGTGGTCCCAAGGGAAGCTGCTCTCGATCAGAGCAGCGTACATCCCGGGACGGTTGAATGTGAGAGCAGACGCCCTGTCGAGGCAGGGGCCGAGGCCAGGGGAATGGAGACTTCACCCCGAGGTGGTGCAAATGATCTGGGATATTTTTCCCCCAGCAGAAGTGGACCTGTTCGCGTCTCAAGAGACTACGCACTGTCCACTATGGTTCTCCCTAACACCTCCAGCCCCACTGAGGCTGGACGCTCTCGTACATCCGTGGCCGAGGCTACGCCTGTACGCTTTTCCCCCGATCGCTCTGCTCCCGGGAGTCCTTGAAAGGGTGCGCCAGGACGGGGTTCGCATGTTACTGGTTGCACCGTTATGGCCGGCCAGTATGGTTCTCGGACCTGATTTCGCTCCTAGACGGCACCCCGGTGAGGCTGCCTGTCAGGGAAGATCTCTTGTCTCAGTCGCAGGGCACCATTCGTCACCCTCGCCCAGAGATATGGAATCTGTGGGTCTGGCCTCTGAGGGGGCCAGGTTCACCAGCACGGGTCTTTCGACAGAGGTCGTAGACACCATTTTACAATCCAGGGCTCCCTCCACGAGGAAGCTATATGCCTTAAAGTGGGAAGTCTTCTCTTCCTGGTGTTCAGGTCGGCGTCAAGACCCAGTTAACTGCCCGCTCAGCGTGGTGCTGGAGTTCTTGCAAGACCACTTTTCTTCAGGGCTGATGCCCTCGACTATCAATGTTTATGCGGCAGCTATCTCTGCCTTTCATAGCCTTGTTAATGGCCATTCCGTGGGTTGAGACCCACCGGTCATACGCTTCCTCCGTGGTACTAGGAGACTAAGGCCTGTGTTGCTGCCGGCGACCAAACCAACTCTTAGCAGGTGGATAGTCGAGGCTATCTCACTTGCTTATGAAGCTTCTGGACAGCAGTCTCCACTTTCTGTCAAAGCTCACTCAACCAGGGGTATGGCGGCCTCTAAGGCCTTAAGGTCAGGAGCCACGCTCGAGGATGTGTGTAATGCGGCCAGCTGGTCCTCGCCGCTTACGTTCGTGTGTTTTTATGATCTGGACCTGGCTTCCACGCCAGGTTCCCACGTACTGCGGCCCTGAGGGGTCCGTCCTTTCCGAATAACAGCCAGGGGTGTCTCGCTGTTTATTCTCTTTCGGGGCCTGGCTCGAGGGCCAGGACCCTGTGCCAGGGGGCCCCACGCACTTCGGCCTTGAGGGGTCGATGTAAACTGGGACAACGGCCAGCGGAGTCTCGCCGTATGGTCTTTTCTTCTGGTCCTGGCCTGAGAGCCAGCTACCAGTATCTGGGCTTTACTCCTGTGCACCTCAGCCAGGGCCCCGAGGGGTGACTCATATCGCATTGGGTGATCCCATGCGTTGATGCCTGTCTGAATACCGGCCAGTGAATCTCGTCGTGTATTCCCTGTATGCTTTTACTGTGTCTGGACCGAGGTTCTGTACATTCTTTTTGCCCTGAGGGGCTTATTGGGGTTAATTGACGGCCAGGAGATCTCGCCGTCTTACTCCCTCTCTACAGGTCCTGGCTTGAGGGCCAGGGTCTGGGTTTTCACTGCCGGGTCAGTTCCTATAGTTGTGTTCTGCGGATACACACTTCCAGGGACTTGCTCGCACGGCGGCGCTGGGATCTCGTTCCCATAGCGTCAAACGCTGACGCAGCGTTGAGTTCCCTTGACAGGGAATGTCTCAGGTTACGACTGTAACCTTTGTTCCCTAAGAGGGAACGAGACGCTACGTCTCCTTCCATACTCCCTGCATCCCTGGGAGCAGCCGGCACTATCGCTGAATGTGTGTGCGTCCCAAGGTCCTTTATAGCTTCCTGGTCCTGGCGTCACCCGCCTGTGACATTCAGTCTAGCCATTCGGCAATTTTACACACGTGCTTCAGACGCCCAGTCACGCAAAGGCGTTCCCATAGCGTCAAACGCTGACGCAGCGTCTCGTTCCCTCTTAGGGAACTAAGGTTACAGTCGTAACCTGAGACGAAAGCAGTACAACAGGCGAGCACGAAGCGTTCCACACCGCAATTCCCCATCCACGAGCTCGGCCAGTCAGCAGGGTAAGGACATACTTCTGCAGTATGGCCTCTTCCGCAGCGTATCGACGAGGTTGCAGCTCAAACACCAGTGTGCACTGAGAGAGGAACACTTGGCACGCGTTAGGATCACTGTCATAAACTGGAGGGTTGTTGGCATGAGGCTCCGTAGCAACAAGACTTGACAGGCGAGATGAGGCAAGGCAAGACAAGACTTAGGCAAACCACTATATTAGTAGCGAGAAAATAAAGAACGGTCTGCCACGGCACAGGAGGACGAGCGGGGCTAAATAGGGGAGCTACTAAGGAGGTGAAAAGAAACAGGTGCGTGAGGTAATAGAATAACAAGCGGGACTAACGTGGGACTAAAAGCCACGCGGACACCAAGCACATGGCGAGCTGTCAAAACAAAGCATCACTAAAAAGTCCATAGGCTCTGGTGTTGCTTCCGTGTTCATATAAAGCGTTTACAATAACCCCTTTCACACATACAGTCTTTACTAGTAAATTGCCAGCAAATTGCCAGTAACAGATAATGTGTGAACGAAACCTTCACCTCATGTTTTAACGAAAATCAGTACTGGCAATTTACCAGTAAAAGAAGTTGTAACAATACTAGTAAATTACTGGTATGATGCTCTGTGTGAACAGAAAAAATACCTGTAAATTACTGCATGCTCTGTGTGAACACGGAATTTGTAAATTGCATGTAAAACTTGGTATCTACTTTGTAAAGAGTTGTTTGATTTCTTTCATTTTTATATTTTATAACGACATTGCAACTACATTTGCAGTTTTATTGCAAAAACCTTTTAAAAACCTTTTCTGTTGTGATATCATCCTCAAATAAGAAATAATCACGAGCATAGCAGCACAACACAAGCACTCTTAGACTTGACTCATTACGGGTGTTTTTATTCTTTGCACTCTTGTTCAGTGATGTGTGTAGAATGCTGTATTTGTCTCATGTTGTCTGGACTCAAAAACAGACAGATTATTCCTCTGTGTATGATGCGGTAGATGCCGCAGGCGAGAGATTGTGCCTCTTTTCATGCTGTCGCTCTGGAGGTCAGGTGTTCCGCAACTGTCACTCACTCCCTCTCTCTCGCTCCCTCTGTAATTTTCGTTTTCTCCATTCCTCATTTCAAAGGCTGTGGTCCTGCCTCTCCTCCACTCATTTGTCATCTCATTCTTTCTGTATTTTTTCACTGATGCACTAAAATGAAAACATATTCCCTCCCATAAACCGTGTTGTCTGAAGTATGAAGATGCAAATTTAAGATCCCAGTCTTCTTTTCTTGCTCTTCCTGTCTCTCTCACAAAGCACCGGTGTCCTTCACAAACTAAATTGACATTGCTGTCCTGGAGGTGCTCATTGCAGGGCGTGTGTCTGTCTGTCTGAGTGTGTGTGCAATGCTACTCCATGGTACATACGCACACACTCTGCATGCAGGAGCATCAGTTAGAGCTTGTTCAGATGGAGAGGCAGAGACAAACAGGAATAAATGACACACACCTGCGGCTTTAATCTGAAAAAGAGATGCATTGGTGCCACTGTGTGAGTGTGTGTACTTTCGCATTCGTCTGTGTAATTAAATATTTTTCAAGATTTTATTTGTCACACACACAGCTATATAAGGTATACAACTCGCAGTGATATGAAATCATTGTGTATTTGTGTGTATCATTGTGTATTGTGTGTGTATGCGTCAAGTGCCGGGCAGCCGCTGTTTCTCCCTCCAGTGCTGCTATAGCTCCACCGTTGGCATGGAGACGGCTGCGGCAGCGCGTGAGGCTGCTGCTATGGTAACGCAGTTTGCCAAGAAGGAGGGGGTCGAGAGCCAGTGCTGTTCACTTTGTACTCTCCTTTGTTTGCTGCATTCTTCCAGCTGTGTGTGTGTACTGGTTTGGCTATATTGGAGAGGGTTTCATTTTTTAAAATGCCCTCAAATATGGGAAACCATGTCAAAAATTGACATTTTTCAATAGTTTATACAATAGTTTTTAAATAGGCTTATACATTGTCTACATATTGTTTGGCATATAATGGCAACAAGTTCTACAAGGGTTAGGTTTAGAGGAAAGATGTGGTAAATAATCATGTGAGTATGAAAATGATTGTGTACCATGTATGAAATGTCTATTTCATATGTCTTACTAATATGGCTGTGTGCGAGAGAGAAAAGGATGTGTGATAATTTCTCGGAAGTGTGAGCTATTTAAATGACCCTCATTTATTTGCTTTTTATTGTTCCTTTTGTCTGCATGTGTGTATATGCGTGCGCGTGTGTGTCCTCAGGGGAGAAGATGATGTGTTCTTAGCTCTGGAGGATAACCAGGCGACCCTTTCTGTAATGAAAACATCCCGTTTTGTCAAAGCATTTGAAAGGGAAGTTGACCACTGGGAACGCTGTCTCTCTCTAGTACTGGAAGTCATTGAAATGATCCTCATTGTACAAAGACAGTGGATATATCTGGAGGTAAACACACACACAGTACCTAATTTACAAGGTTTGTACATGACCACACACTTTCTTCAGTTTTATACAGTATATTAATAACCCCAAACACTTGTATTTTGCTGTAAAAGACCTAGGTAACATTATTCAGGCATATATTGCACACACACACATCCTGAAACACCTTCTAAACACTTCTGACCATCCTTTTGCCGGGCTCTTGTTTTAAAAACACCACACCAAAGCATCAGACCTCAGAGAGGTCAGAGGTTTGGCAATACTATACTGTATGCCACTATGTGATGCACAAACACACCATAAGAAATTAGCCTCAAACACATTTGCACTGCTGAGTTCAGAGTCGCACATCTGTTTTCTTGTTGCTGATGAGGTGAGTAAACAGTGGCTGTCAGACTGGATTTCCTATGTGTACAAGTGTTTGTAAACACACTTGTGATGGCTCCAGCAAAGCACCAAACTGTTTTATCTTTCCTTCTGATTTCTGTCATGTTTTGTTCATTTCCTTCTTTCTTCAGAACATATTTCAGGCAGAAGACATACGTAAGCAGTTGCCCCATGAGACCGCTGAATTTGATGACGTCAACACCAGTTGGAAGAACATCATGGGCCGACTCAACAAAGACAAAAACGCTTTGAAAGGAACACACCACCCAGGTAATAAAAAGGTGGTCCTGGATTTTACCACCCTCAAGGGTTCTGACAAAATCTTTTATTGAAGCAAGTCGAATCTCACCCCTGGGCAGCTGGGTAAATCTCACAGAAATGTGTCCTGGTTATATTTCATTTCAAAGTCAAAAGAATAAAACATTAAGGAATTGAAAATAAAGTATATTTTAGGACCCTGGAATTGTTTGCATTGCAAAATTATTTTTATTAAATTTAATAATATTTCCCACGAATTTCACATTATAGTGACGCGTCCAGGAAGTTTACTTTGCTTTTTTATTTTTTGCAATGATTCCCAATGATGAATGATATTTAGGAGTCTGTATTCTTATAGTGTATTGTAATATAGTAATACTATAGGTATTGAACTCGGGTCTCCATTGTAGTGGCCGTAAGACATTCCAGTACACCACCCAGTCATATGACAATTAACCTGCTGCTCAGTGTCTTGTAATCTGTTTTGGCATTCTGTGTACAGCTGGCTGGTATAGAATGTAAATCCTGCCAAATTGAAATAAATACATTTAAATGATGTGATGAAAATTAAAATTAAAACCAGATTAAGCATTTCATTTTAGAAAACCAAATGGGTTTTTTTATGTGCCAAAATGGAAAATAAAATGAAATCGTTCATTTTTACAGTGAACAGCGCACCCTCCCTGTCAAATTGAAAAATAATATGCAATTGGTGATTTGACATTTCATTTTCACTGACATTTGGAGGCAAGACTGCCAATATTAAAATGAAAAGACAAAAATGTGAAAAAGAAACTGCAAATATATATTTTTACAAAGATTTTGATTAGTGTTCACACAATAATGGTGAGACAATTCTAATTAAAATGTAACTTTTGCTTTTCATTTAATTTTCTTTTTTATTTCACCGTTTTAATGTTTATTTTTCATTTTTAAAGTCAACTTGTATGCAAATTATATTTAACTAGGGGGTGTGGTTTACTCGGGTAGCAGAGGACTAGGGTAATGTCTGAACGTAAGAAGAGTGCCTAAGTGCATTGCATGATAACGGTGATGATGACGAAATCAGTAAAAGTCAACTCTAATACAGTGGTAAATATTCAATTTTATAATGTGGCCACAGTGCAAAATCATGAGTTATAGTATGTGAAATCTTGGCTAAAGAGATCTTTAAACTAGATTTAAATTTGGACAGCGTGTCTGAGCACAGAACATTTTCAGGAAGGCTATTGCATAACTTCGGGGCTACGTGTGAAAACTCTCTACCTCTTTTGGTGATCTTTGTTATCCTAGGTACTAAAAGAAGTAGAGAATTTTGTGATCTTAACGGGGGTGGTGTGATAAGAGACTAGTTAAGTAGGCAGGAGCTAACCCATTTAAAGCTTTAAAGGTAAGCAGTAGTATTTTAAAATCAACGTGGAACCTAATAGGTAGCCAGTGTAGTTAGGATAAAATTGGGGTGATATGATCATATCTTCTTGTCCAGGTAAGAACTTGAGCAGCTGCAATCTGCACTTATTGTAGTTTGTGTATTAAGGATGTCAGGCAACCAGCTGATAAAATATTGCAGTAGTCCAGTCTCGAGGTCATGAATGCATTGATTTTTAATGTGGTTTGTTTCGTCCCTCTGATACTGATTAATTTGATTACAGCTACTGAGTCTTACAAAGTCTTATGAGTCAAATAAACTCTCTCTCTTTCTCTCTCTCCCTCTCTCTCCTTCTCTCTCCTTCTCTCTTTTTTCTCTCTCTGCCTTTCTGTTGTCTCAGGTTTTTTAGAAAAGCTGTCAGACATGAACAGCACGTTAGAGGAGATACAGAAGTCCCTGGACATGTACCTTGAGACCAAAAGACAGATCTTTCCCCGATTCTACTTCTTGTCTAATGATGACCTGCTGGAGATACTGGGCCAGTCACGCAACCCTGATGCTGTGCAGCCACACCTCAAGAAGTGCTTTGACAACATCAAGAGTCTCAGTATCAACAAGGTGCCAACACAAACATGTTAGCATCAATGTCAACTTATGGTTTTTGCCATCACTTCTAATATATGTGTGTGTAGATTGGGATCACCAGCAATAAGTCAGAAGCAAGTGGAATGTTCTCAGCTGATGGGGAGTTTGTGGACTTCACTGATCCTGTTCTTTTAGAGGGGCCAGTAGAGGTTTGTTTCCAACCTGCAGTCCAACACAAATATTTTTAGTGCTTCATAAGGCATACATGGCCACCATTGCTCTCATTATCTTGTGGCTTGTTGAGGAGAGCTGTGCTATTACATTTTACAAACAGGAAACATAAACATTTTTATATATATTAATGGGTAAATGAACTCCTGTAGACTTACACTGAAGAAAAGGCTCTGTTGGGCTTATTTGGGTCTGTGAGCAACAACCTATCAATCACCCCTGACAACCTAGAAACTACCTAGAAATCTTTTAACAATGAGAACACTTGCAAAACAAACTTTTGCAGCTTTTGCATTGTCAGGCGCCACTCATATTTTCATATGAGTTTTTCGAGATTTTCAAAAGTTGAGAAAATCTAGTTACAAATGCAGAGTTCAGATGCAAAAGCCGCTAAGTTCCACCTCTGTCAAAAATGAGATCACAATGTTGAGTGAGTGCTCTCCACACATAGCATACATTACTCAAATCATTTAGCTTCAAAACACCTAAATATAGGTGTAACATAAATACCTCATTCTGTCCGGTCTGAAATAACCATTTGTAAGCAAAAGCTTCTAAACGGCACTTCCCTTTGGCAGCAAAAGCCTCTATGTTTTGAAAACCAATCCGAAGGATTTGATCGAATCATATCATTTCAAGCTGTATTAACATGGCGAAGGGCTGAGGAGCCGGCTGTTTTTGGGCTTTTGCCTTTATTTGACTACAGAAAAATGGGGTGGGATGGCAAATAATCGCGATCTCATTCAAACATGGGTATGGTTATGGATTTATCGCCCCTCCAAACCCCCGCTTAAAGATGTTTGTCCCCTGTTCAGTCTTTTTCACTGTCCACTGTCTTAAATCTTTTTTAGTGTTTCTAGTCGCATCTTTAGTGATTTTGCAACTGTTTACTTCCCAAAGAGGTGGATTTAGCATTGAAAAAAGACGCAAAAGAAAATCTAATTTGTTTAAAACCAATGAATTGTCTAAAGTGACATGAAAAAAAGGCTTTTCATTCATCAACTAATAACCTTTTTATGCCAATTAAAATGAATTTGCTAAACCTGAAAATTATCATTTAAAAAAAAGCTTAGATGAATTGAGAGGGTTTTTCATCTGAACTTTTCAAATCTACACTGTGGATTGAGTATCTTACGTGTATGCAGGCATGGTTGGGTGATGTTGAGCGTACCATGCGCTGGACTCTAAAGGACTGTCTGAAGAACTGTTGTATGACTCTAAAGAAGATGACAGGAAAAAGAGGCAAATGGGTGCGAGACTGGCCAGGACAAGTGAGTCTGTTTGACTTTAAGCATGTTTATGCATGTTTGCATCCAGCAGGCCCACAGCTAAATTTGCTTTGTTCGTCTTTACAGATGTTGATCACTGCTAGTCAAATCCAGTGGACTACAGATGTCACCAGAGCTCTCATGACCAGCAAAGAGACAATGGATAAATCTGCCCTCAAATCATTGAAAAAGAAACAGGTTAGAAGATTTTCACAGTTAAAGACACAGACTATTAAATCAAAGGTCACTGAAAAGTATGAAGAATTGTGTCGCCATAGTCACTATTGTGCCTCTAAGCAAGACAGTCAAGCCCTGGCTGCTCCTATAGGATTGTCCATATAATAAATCTAGTGGAAAGGTCTGTTAACACTAAGTGCTAGTTTTGTGTCTGCAATATTGTTCTGTAATTTTTATTATTTATTGGTTTATTGGCAGAAAATGATGAAAACCCTGTACCAGATTTGGTGAAAAAATATACATTATTTATACCAGACCCAGCTGCTCTGTACAAATTTCTTTTGATAATAACTAATAACAATAGTTGAACCCTTTCTATACTGTCATTAGAGCCTTTAAAAAAGAGTTTACATTTAGTTTTATTTACATCTTACGTTTGACCACAGAATGCACAAAATATAGAAGTTAATTATGGACAGTGGCTAAAATGAATCAAAGCGTCACATGTGATAAACCAACGAGTAAAACCCAAAGAGCACGTCAGGCTGGTTATTTTACATGTGCATTTGCAGCCCATTACCCATTACTTTTCAGTGTGTGTTTGGAGTGACTGTTTTGATGTGTTGTGGCAAGTTGTTTGTCTTTGAAAACTGAATGTTTGTGGTGTGTTACCCAGGTGTCCATGCTCAATCAGTACTCTGAAGCCATACGGGGAAATTTATCAAAGATCCTGCGGTTGAAGGTTGTCGCTTTGGTCACCGTGGAGGTCCATGCCCGGGATGTCATCAGCAAACTGGCCAAGGCGGGCTGCTGTGATGTCAACTCTTTCGATTGGCTCTGTCAACTCCGCCTTTATTGGGATAAGGTTAGAGAGAGGAGTGGGTTAAAGTGTAGAGTATAATCTGGTACAAAATATCAGTATAGTCTAGAGTCTGTTGAGTTAGAATTGGGAAGTAATAGCCATAGAAATGTCTCATTAGCATATTTTTTAGCATACATTTTTATTGGTGGGAATATACGTGTATTGGGAAGTAATAGCCATAGATATGCCTCATTAGCATATTTTTAGCATAAATATTTATGGGTGGGAATATACATTAGTTGCCCTGTAAACACTTGAGATTTCACTGTGTGTTCCAACAATTGTAGCTATACTCATGTGTGTCGCGGTGCTGGGTGGAAGAGACCAGGACAACAGAGAGTAATATCAAATGATTCACTTTACTGGTTTTTCCCCATCACAGGGAATGTCAGAATTATCAGGTACAACAGGTATTCAGAGTAACAGGAACAGGCACGAATATATCACAGGGCAAACAAAACCCACGCATCCAAAAACTAACAACATAACAACAACAACGACCGACAGGCAATGAACAAAAAGGCAGACAATAAATAATACAACCAATAAACAGATAATGAATAAAACCAGGTGCGGGTGATAATCAAATGATGGTGCTAACAAGATTACAAAATGGTGAGCAGGTGGTGAGGTGCAATGCATAATGGGAACTGAAGTCCAAACAAACGGTGCAGGGTGAAAAACAAAGTCCAAACGGGCTGAAATCATAACAATGTGTTAATATCTAATGTTAGGGGCTGTTATGCATACCCAAACATTATAATGGCTAAACTAACACAATGAAATAGCAATAAAAGATGGCCATGATATTAAAGGGGGGGTGGCATAGATTTTATTATTTTGATCTTTTTCCCTAATGTTATCAACCCACTGCCTTAAAAAGTCATTCATGTTACGTGTGGGTGGTTTAGAGAGATGATGCAGAGACTGAAAGTAGTGCTCAAATGGTTTACTGAAGTGAAGTGTATCAGATCCAAAACAAAACGGGTAACATCCACAGGTATACATCCACAGGTAAGCGTCCTTTAAGATCTTACACTGAATAAAGAATAAGACAAGGATTATAAAGAGCCTGGGTGAAGGAGGAACAGTTGAAGACAACCATGATAGCTGACAGGTGACTGTGATCAAACATGGAGGATGCTGATGGTGCAATGGATGCTGGGAACTGGAGTCCATGGGGAGGTGCAGGGTGAAACCGTGACAGTACTCCCCCTCCCGGAAGGCGCGACCTTGTGCCGCAAAAGTACAAACAGATGAGGGAAGGCGGAGACCTTGGGGGTGGGTGGAGAGGAGGAGCAGGAAAAGTCAATCAGGCCAGGGAGGAGTTGAAGGTGGGAGGAGCCAGGAGGAAGCCAGGGGGCAAGACCCAGAGTGCAGCCAGGACAGCAGACCACGGTGGAGTTGACGGAGGGAGGAGCCATGGTGGAGGGGCTGACGAGACCAGGGAGCTGACTGACTGAGACGGAGCCGGTGGAAAAGGAGCCCAGGCGGAGCTGATGGGTCGAAGGGCCGAGGTGGAGACCAGGACTCAGAGGCTGGAGGCGAAACAGGGAATCCTCATGCCTAGGCTGAGCTGGGAAGGCCAGAGGCTAATCAGAGCGGCCATATAGTGCAGAATGAAGGTGAGCTGAGGGGCTGAGAGGGACCAGTGAAGTCAGGGCAGAAGGCCAGGCTGAAAACAACAGAGGAGGCGGAAGAGGGAGGCTGGGTGGGAACTTCTGGGGCAGAGTCTGGAAACTCTGGGGCAGAGTCTGGAAACTCAGAGACGGCCATCTTGACCGCGACAGGGAACTCAGGAGCGGCCATCTTGACCATGACAGGACACTCAGGGGCGGCCATCTTGACCGCGACAGGGACCTCACCCTCAATCTCCCAAGCGTAGATGAATCGCTCCTCTATGTCCCCAATCTCCACCAGCTCTCCCGCGGGCACAAGTGGTGTTGCCGGCTCACACACCTGGTCAGACATATAATGATACTCTGGCTCCTGGGCGATGGTTTGCTCAGTTGTGGGGCTCCACTCTGGCTCTGGTGTCGCTGCAGGCTCAGGCTCTCTGTCTGTGGTGGGCTTGGGCACTCGCTCAGTGCGGCAGGATGATGGCTGGCTAGGCTGTGGGTCGGGAGTGGGGCTGACGATGTCCTCCAGCCATCTGCCAGTAAGAGGACATCCACAGTTTGTCAGCACTCACTCCAAAAAGGTGCAAAATCTTTTTCGAGGACCCTGCCTGGACAACTTAGCCTTTGTGGCGGTGTTAAGACCCACATAGTAAAAGGTACAGAGGCAGTTGTCCAGGAAGTCTGTTTGCAGGAGTAAAAAGAGTACCGTATGCTCCTCGAGAGAGCGATCTCCCTGCTTCAGGAGGATGAGTTGAATGCCGGGGGTGTTCATGGTGAGGGTTAGATGTGTTGGTCAGATCTTCTGTTACGGGTGGGTGGTGGAGAGAGATGATGCAGAGACTGAAGGTAGTGTTGAAACAGTTTACTGAAGTGAAGTGTATCAGATCCAAGCTTAAGTCGCTTCAATCTCACGCTACGTCATTCAAAACTCACAGGTAAATGGGTCATAACCTGTTGAAAATAGTAGTTAAATTAAATACATTACTTACAGTTTACAGGATCCTTGTTTGGTCCGAAAGAGTCGTCACATAAGTCTGCTTAAAAAATAAACAATCCATTTCTCTCTGACACCCTTTATAAGCCTGTGAAAAGGCACTTGTTTTCCAAAGCCAGGTACAGCACAGTGTTTGGCTGTCATCTTGCTGCTATCACAATCCTATTGTGAGTTAAATAAACCACTCGCTTCTTTGCTACGGTCTGTTCCACTATGATGACTGAGCGTTACTGCTCGGCTGAAGGACAGTGGGCGAAGCTAACAAAGCGATGGCATGCCTCTCGGGGAGGGTTTTGGAAACGTATCAGAATCTGTGATCACAAATCCGACCACTTCTACTACATGAATTTCTGGACAACAATTCAATGAATACTTTCATTACTTATAAGGAGGATGTTTTAAGCTCTAAAACTTGCAACAATGTATTAATGATACCACAACCTCTTATATGTCAAAAGCTCAAGGGAAAATTTCTACACCACCTCTTTGAAAAGTTACATTAGTTTAAACTGTAAAATGAATTTAATAAAACACAAACCATCACATTCTGACCCATGAAAGGGTGTCTAATTTGTTAAGTAATTTAAGTTGCCATTTTTTACAACCATGTATAAATACCAAATGTTACATGTTGTTTTGTAGAACCAAACATTGTTATTAGTAATCAACATTGTATTTAAAATGCAAATACTATGAAAATACAAGAAAGTAAAGCAAGCTAACATGACACTAAGTTAAGAAAAAGTCTGTATGTGTATGTATGTATGTATATATATATATATATATATATATATATATATATATATATATATATATATATATATATATATATATATATATATATATATATATATATATATATATATATATATATATATATATATATATATATATATATATAGTCATGTGAATAATTAAGTCAGTGACCCCCCATGAAAGCCTGTTTTTTTAACATAGTTAATCACATTTGGACATTTGATCTTCGTTTTAACAATATTGGGAGATTTAAGTAATATAACTAAACAAATAAAACCAAAGAAAAGTTTTTTTTATATGATCTATGAAAGGGCATTTAAAAAATGTTTCGAGGATAAAGTAAGGACACCCCCACATTTATTTCTACTTAAAATGGCTAAAATTACATATTGGTGTATCACATCAGGTTCAAATTATTAGAACATTGTTATAAAGCATTTTGAAGGAGGCTTGTCTTATTTAAACATCAGAGCTCTCTGATGCTTAAAGAAGTGCAAGATGCTTAAAGAAGTCTCCAAAAACCCTAAAATATCATCACGGGACCTACAGCAAGTTCTTGCAACAGCTGATGTCAAAGTGCATGAGTCTACAATCAGAAAGAGGCTGTGCAACTTCAATTATCATTGTGCAAGGAAGAAACCATTGCTGTCTACGAAAAACATGAGGGCAAGACTGAAGTTTGCCAAATAACACATAAACAAAGGCCAAGACCTCTGGAATAATGTCTTTTAGACAGATGAGTCAAAAATGTAATTATTTGGACACCATAACAGAGGGCATGTTTGGCGTAAACCAAATGCAGCACTTCAGCAAAAGAAACTCATACCAACTGTGAAACATGGAGGTGGAAGTATTATGGTTTGGGAATGCTTTGCTGCAGCAGGACCTACACATGACCGAAAAGATAGCAGTAAATCCACCAAGGACTGTCTGAAAAGTAAAATAATTCAGAGTTCTGGAATGGCCAAGTCAAAGCCTAGATCTAAATCCTATTGAGATCCTGTGGGGTGATTTGAAACAGCCTGTGTGTTATGATCCCAGTCTGTGTCTCCGTGTTCCTTTCAAGGGAACGAGACTCTGCGTCAGTAATGCGACGCTATGGGAATGCCTTTGCGTGACCGCGTCTGAAGCACGTGTATCAAAATTGTCGAATGACAGGCTGCGACGTCATAGGCGGGATGACGTCAGGACCAGGAAGTATAAAGCACCCCGGAACGATCGCATTTCTAGCTTTTGTGCCTTCAGCTGCGCGTGTGTTGTTGAAAGTTTAATGGAGCAGTTTAAGCCATGTCTGCCTCCCTGTCCTTTTATATTACGGGCAGGGACACACACAATCTTTGTGTTGCATGTTTGGGAGCGGGGCATGCCCAGTCAGCACTCGAGGGTGCTGGCTGTGTGCATTGCGAGGCATTGCCGCTTTGCACGCTCTGTTCCAGGGTGGCATGCTTTGGGAAGCGTGGCCACCCACGCGGCTCTCGCAGCGGCGGCTCCATGTCTGCTGAGGCAGAGCGGCGGCCACCCTCGTGTGGGTCACAAGTGGACCTGGCCATGGGGTTGGAGACGGGCAATATCTCCGTCCATTTCGGCAGCGTCCTCACTCGCTCCGGGACAGAAAGCATGTGATGCATCCTCTTCCGCCCGGGGCGAGAGTCCACTGCGAGAGTCGTCAACGTGCAACCAAGCATGTCTTACTCTCTCGGGTTGGTCCCTGCCAGCACAAACCAGGGAACCGAGTTACCCTCACACGTTACACCACACACCTTGAGCGGCTGGTTCCCGGCTGGTGGACTTTCTGGCAGCGTGGAAGCTTCTGCCGAATGCGTCTCGTTGGGTCCTGCGAACTATAGAAAACGGTTATACGATTCAGTTCGTATGCGGGATCCAGTTAACTGACCTGTTAGCACAGTACTTGAGTTCCTGCAAGACCGTTTTTCGGGGCTGATGCCCTCGACTATAAAGGTGTACGTGGCAGCCGTTTCAGCTTACCACGCCCCTCTCAATGGCCAGTCTGTGGGTCGGGACCCGCTGGTCATATGCTTCCTCCGTGGCACACTGAGGCTAAGGCCTGCAAACAAACCGTAAGCAGGTGGATAGTTGAGGCTATCACATTAGCATATACAGCCTCTGGACAGGCATCTCCACTGTCTGTCAAAGCTCACTCTACTAGGGGTATGGCGGCTTCTAAGGCCTTATGGTCTGGGGCCTCTTTACAGGATGTGTGTAAGATGTGGCAGGTTGGTCCTCACCGCTCACATTCATGAGGTTTTATGACTTGGGCCTGGCTTCTACGCCAGGTTCTCATGTGCTTTTGCCATAGCTGTGCTCTACGGACTCACACTATCAGGCACTGGCTCGCATGGTGGCGTTGGGATCTCGTTTCCATAGCGTCACAATGCTGAAGCAGTGCGAGATCCCTTGAAAGGGAACATCTCAGGTTACGTATGTAACCATAGTTCCCTGAAGAGGGAACAAGACGCTGCATCTCCCTGCCATACTCCCTGCATCCCTGAGTGCGCTCAGGGATGCAGGGAGTATGGCAGGGAGACGCAGCTTCGGCCTAGAAGCTAGAAATGTGATCGTTCTGGGGTGCTTTATACTTCCTGGTCCTGACGTAATCCCGCCTATGACGTCACAGCCTGTCATTCGACAATTTTGATACACGTGCTTCAGACGTGGTCACGCAAAGGCGTTCACATAACGTCGCAACGCTGATGCAGCGTCTCGTTCCCTCTTCAGGGAACTATGGTTACATACGTAACCTGAGACATTCCCTGTCTTGTCCCTTCTCCCTCCTCTGGACATTTGCTCCATTACACTACATTTCCCATAATCCTTTGTCTGGTTCAATCATTGTTTCATTGCCTTCACCTGTGTCTTGTTACTGCCTTTTTACCTGTGTCTCTTAATAGGCAGATAGATTTCCATGTGGAGCACCGTCTGTAAACAGACTCCTTGTGCATATAAAAATCTCGCTGGATTATTTCCTACTGACATATTACAGCAAAATATATATATATATATATGTAACTTAAAACGGTTTTCTGGGGTGAAAATACTAACTAGTAAAGACTTTTGGGCAATACTGTATGTAGATCTATGCCCCATGTACCACATGTTAACCACTGTTCTGTAATTGTGTGTGCCTCTGGGTGTGTAGGATGTGGATGACTGCATCATCAAACAGACCAACACACACTTTCGCTATGGCTACGAGTACCTGGGTAACTCTGGCCGCCTGGTCATCACCCCCCTTACAGACAGGTGACATATCATAACACAACAACAGTTCACATACCCTTATAGAGGTTAATTTAACACAAGTGTAGTTGTGCTTTGCATCAGCACGTCTCACTGTAGCAGCTACAAATATAGCCCTATATGCTCATATTATTATGCTACTCACAGATTATTAGATATATCAATATCCTGTCCTGCGTGGCTGTCAACTCCTGGGTATGACTGATGTGATCAGTGGGTCATAATGATCATTATTAGTGCTGATGCTGTTATCTGACTTCAGTCATTATGAGCAAAAGAGACAGATAGTGTCATTAAGCATATCGGTCAGGATCTCGCTGCCCTCATCAGCAGAGCATCACCTACAGCGAGATGGAAAGAGATGCATTAAAAAGCAACGAGGAACAGACATGGGTTCTGCTTGTGCTGTTCCTCCAGATAGTGATAATGAAACAAAAAATGTCTTCTACTTTAAATGAGAGGTTGACATCTTAAACCTATTTAAGAGCATGGGCAACATTCTTAAGCCTGTCTATGTGCATTCATTAATGGATGTGTGTTCTTGGAATGGTCTACAGTATCTGCCATGTGGGTGTGCTTTTGTGTATCTGTTTCTAACCAAGATATAAGCCTCTTTCGCAGAACTATTTTTTAGTTCAGAGACTTTTTGCCGGAAGTTCCCGCTTTTTGTTGTGTTTCTTTGTCTTTTCTTTAAATCTGTTTAACAATCTGTAGATGCCTTTATACCACAATGTCAGCCTAGTTGCTTCAGTGCCTGTATATTTATTATGCTCACATACAGGCGCTAAATACTTGTGGTGTGTATATTACAGTGTGTAAAGTGTTTGTACTCTGTGCAGGTGCTATATGACTCTAACCACAGCGCTGCATCTACATCGGGGTGGTTCTCCTAAAGGTCCTGCTGGCACTGGGAAGACAGAAACAGTGAAAGATCTGGGCAAGGCTCTGGGCATGTATGTAATAGTGGTCAACTGCTCAGAGGGCCTGGACTTCAAATCCATGGGCCGCATGTACTCTGGCCTCGCTCAGGTATCAGGGCATGTGATGTAAATAAAGGCACGTACACATATGTTTACAATCCATGTCATGTTGTTGCATATGTGTGCATGTTCTTCTTTTCAGACAGGAGCATGGGGTTGCTTTGACGAGTTTAACCGGATAAACATTGAGGTGCTGTCTGTGGTGGCCCAGCAGATCCTCTGCATCCTTTCTGCACTTTCTGCAGGGGTCAACAAATTCATCTTTGAAGGAAAGCAGATCAGCTTAGTATGGTCTTGTGGAATTTTTATCACCATGAACCCAGGTACTCAAGCTGGTATATTTTTTTGTGAGAACATAAATGTTGAATATCTGTTTATGTCAGTGTTTGGAATGCTCATTGCCTTCTTATCATATGTTTCCTGTGTGTGTTTATGCTTGTTCTGTAGGCTATGCTGGCCGCACTGAGTTGCCTGATAATCTGAAGTCTATGTTTCGGCCAATCTCCATGGTAGTGCCAGATTCTACTCTTATAGCAGAGATTACTCTTTTTGCAGAGGGTTTCAGTAACTGCAAGGTACACAAACACAAACACACACGTACATACACACACTTTTATTTCAGCCTCCTCTTCTAACATTTTATATTTGGTGTGAACATTTTTTAATTTAGTAAAAAATTTAAACCTTAAGTAAACCTTAAGTAGCTCTATAGCGTGATTAATGCTAATTCAGTAATATCAAAAAGAAAGTGAAGAGTGTGATTTTCCTCTTCTTTTTGAAAATTTTTAAAAACTCATTGAAGCATGCAGAAGCTAATGATGTCTTTACTGCTTATAAAACTTAGAGCAAAACCGGAGGCTGCATTTATTTAATTTTAAACCTAATATTTAAAAGGGATTACAATTCTGTAATGTTAAGATTCTTGCTCTTTCGCCAGTGTAATGTTGAGGCACAGCTCATTGAATTCTTGAAGAGTATAACACTTGGCACATTTAAAACATTGTTCTGTTTGTTTCTAACTTGCTGTTTTTATGAAGAAAATATGAGTGGTGTTTGCCCATACAAAACTGAACAACTTATTGTTCAGACTTGTCCATAAGCACCACATTTTAAATCATTATTGTAAGTTCAGTGTATGTACAGTACAGTAGCTAAACTGACTTATGATGACAGTTGTTAAAGGAGGTGGGAAAGCAGATTATTATGGGATTTTTGATTCTGAATATGGAGACTATCATCTTGGTTAGGCAACACGGATGAACTGGCTCGCTCACACACACAAACACACACACACACATTTGGACACTGATCATGCCATCGGATTTACCTCCAAAGTGCATTGTCTATTGTGCGCTTATGCACATGTACGCGTACGAGGCACCCGGCCAACTCATAGGCACGTAATGCCAAACCCCTCAAACACAAACTCCACAAACACCCCACCTGTCGTTTACCACATCCCACAAGTTTCCACTGGCTGTGTCCCCATCTTCTCAATGCAAGCACTTTCCAAATGGGAAGTCTCATTAGTCGATGCTGTACACAGGCCCGGCGGGCTGGCGGACATACAGGCACAGGGAATTTGACAAATAATGAACTTGAGATTAAGAGAGCTGGGAAGGTAACCAGCACCAGCCCCAGCCAACCACAGAATGTCAATGGCAGATTTTATTGTCTCTGCATACCCGGCCCTCTTCCAAACACCACTCTGCAGAGTCAATACAGCAGAATCATCATGTGCTGCCGAGAGCAACTATTACCTTTACAAATGAAAGGAAATGGACATATCAGTTCTGGCCCATGTCAAAGAGAGAGGGAGAGAAAGAGTATTGCCCTGATGCATTGGAGTGTGCAGGTCTCAGAGTTATGAGCCATAACTGACAGCGAGATGACTGGCCCCGGTGAGCCCATAGTCTGCTCAGCCTAGTGTGACCTTGGCGCGTGTTTCTGCATGTGGGTTTGCATGAGCTCTTGTGTCTGTCTAAGTAAGATTTTTAGTGGGAAGTGTGAAGAAGGAGCTGATATATTAACCCAGGCTCACACACTTCATAAATTTCCTAATCTGTATTTATGTCTCGTTTTTCAATAAAAAATCTTTCATTTCCAGTACATTTGCATACATACATACTTACGGGCACAGTTATTTAAAGATTATAAGGCTTTTTTTTAGTGAATTTAGTTTGATTTATTGCTTATTCATTAAAACTGATTAAAATTCTCTCAATCTACTAAAGGCTTTTTAGATATTTTACTGAAAAACTAGTTGTTGTTTTTTCAAAACTAGGTTTGTTTCAAAGGATTTTTTTTCTGTGTACTATTATGTTCTTTTATCCCCCAAAATGCCTTTCATGAGTTTGCACAAAACTCACTGTTATATTATAATGTAGGTTTTGCATCCTGTATCTTTCTCAAGTACATACAGAAAAGATATAGTTATGTTAGATGAAGTAAATGTATCATTTTAGAGTTAGTTTAGAGACCGAATAAACTAGTTGTGCACACGTACGCACACACACGCACACAGGATATCACATTAGTATTTGAACTGCTAATATTCTTGTGGATTATGGGCTTTTTTATGTTTGGGTTAGAGTGTATTAGAGAACGTTTGTTTCTTCACTTCCACTCTGCACTGCTTCCAAAGTCTCATTTAAATACACAAATGTTCACATAAAACGCTGTCTAGGTAGCATAGGTGTAATAATAAAAGTCAATTTGTTATTTTAAAGAGAATAAAATGCTGTTAAAAATGAATAAAAATTCCATATTGAGCAACCACTGTTCTAAATACTCTGTTCTAAATACTCTGGTTACAGCCCTGACAAGCAGACATCTTGGTTTTAAAACATTATTAGACCCTATCAATGATCGTTTCTGTCACATTTCTTATTTTCATAATAAGATTTCTGCGATTGTTTTCTTGGTCATTCTTTAACAAAATATAATGACGTTTCTCACCTCTGAAATGCCTATGACTTTCTTTTTTATGTCTATGTTCTAATGTTGTCTATGTTCTCATTTTTATATTAGATGTAGGTTTCACTCAGAAAAAAGTCACATTATTTAACTTGTGCTGTTTAATTGTGTTAACTTGTTGTAAGTGCTCTTTATTGTAGACTTTAAATGTTAAAGAGTTAGAGACTTTAAATGTTAAAGCCACACTTTTTAATTTATCTTTCCCTTTCAGGTGTTGGCTAAGAAGGTCTTCACCCTGTATTCTTTGGCAGTCCAGCAGTTGTCTAAACAAGACCACTATGACTTTGGCCTGCGAGCTCTCACCTCTCTTCTACGCTATGCTGGAAAGAAGCGCAGGGTGTGTCCGGACATTGCAGATGAAGAGGTCTCACAAACGCACACAGATAGCTGGCTTTTACTATATGTGACCCTGTCTGGGTCACTGCTTTTGGTAACAGAAGAAGTAGCCTAGATGGGCTGTTATTTTATTGATCTTAGTTTGTGTGGTATCCTGTCAATTAAGGATGACATTTGGTAAATCTGGCCCACATTAGCTTTGAAGATCTGCTCTTGTATTGGACTAATTTAACTTAAAGCTGTTTTTCTTTTTACCCTTTGACCTAAGATATTGCTGATGTCTATGAAGGACATGAACATTGCTAAGCTGACCTCCATCGATCTGCCACTGTTTAATGGGATCACCCAGGATCTTTTCCCTGCCGTGGTGACACCTACTATTGACTATGGACAGGTAGCATGTCCCTCCGTGTATCTGGGCTTATAATAGACTAGACGCAGCTGAGTGTGTGTATTTGTTTATAAATGTATGACTAATAGCCCTTAAAAGCATATTTTAGTGTGTTTCTGATTACAATAATTCAATTTTTTCAAAGAGAACAGCTTTCACAGTGGTTTTACAGGCTTTTTTCGTCAAAACATTCACCAAAAGAGCTATTAAACCCTCTGGATATTTTAATGCCTGTCTGTACACAATAATGCTGTGTTTACACAATCCATTTCTTAAATACAGATAAAGACTAGTGCAAGGGCTTTAGTAGGGTTTTTATGCTACATGCTAATGATAATGCACTACTAAATGATGATCAGTTTAATCGTAAATACAGAGTATCAAACAAAAAGAAATTAAGTGTCCTATGTTAAGTCAAAGAAAAACTCCTTAGGCTTTATTAAAATGTTTGTCTCTAACAAAAATAATAATCATTTGCCCTCGTAATTAACGCCATTTTAAATGTTTAGTCATTTATTACCCTCATTAAAAAAAGTAGCCATGTTTTTACTACTAACCACAGTTTTTAACTGTGTAACCACAAATGTACCATGTTTTTACCATATTAGCTATCCTTTTACCATAGTAAAACCATTTTTATTACCATTATAACACAAACAGCAATCAGTTAAATAAATGTGGTGGAAAAAAATAAATGAATAAACAATAAAATATTAAAGAATAAAAATAAATGGAAAATTAATGCAGAAAAAAATAAAACAAAAATAAAGTTATTTTCTTATTATTTTCATATTATTACATTTATTTATTTTTAATTTTTGCAGGTTTGGTCCTCCATAAACATTTATGCATTTGGCTTTTATTCAAAGCGACATAGAGTGCATTGTACTAAACAAATTTACAGTATGAGCTATATGTAAAGCTGCTTCCTGTACCATCTGCAATCAAGTGGAACACAAATCAAGTCAAAGCACACACAGATATACACACACTCATAAACACAAATGAGTATATTTTCTCCTCCTTTGCCTCCGCTCATGCATGTTCTACAATGTTTTTATAGCTATTTTTATCACCCTTCCCAGATCTTCATCTCTAACTTACTCCAGCACAAACTGTTTAAAACTGCTTCCTTCATTCTTTCTTTCCATCTGTTTAACGAGTCGAGAGAGAACTAAGAGAGGGAGATTAAATTAACCTGAGAGTTTAGTATGGTTGCTTTAGTGCCTCTAAAACAGTTTTGTTTGGTGCAACTTTACTCAGGCGTGCAATATTAACGGGGGTTTTAATAAGATGGCCACCCACCGCTTGCCGGTTCATTTCTCTTTAATGCTTCCGTGGGATTCATCTAAAGCAAAGGGCTGTTTTTCCATCATCGAAAGAGTTTATGTAATGTTCTGAAGCAATTAGCACCTGTTTGTTGTATCAATCATTTTTTTCTGTCTACCTAAACTTTCATTCTCTTTGTCTTCAGCTAAAAGAGGCTATTGAAGCAGAACTTCGTCTGAGAGGTCTCCAGGTGACCTCGTTCACCATGACAAAAGTAATTCAACTGTACGAGACCAAAAATTCACGACACTCCACCATGATTGTGGGAAAGACAGGTGGCGGCAAGACGGTTACTTGGAAAACCCTCCAGAATGCCCTCAGCAGCTTGCACCACAAAGGAGAGCTGGAATTCAACCTTATACATGTGAGGCCTTTAGTCTTCTGTTAGACTGTTTCCTCTTTCCTCTTTCTCTGGATCACTAACTTGCTGTTTTGTGTTCCTTTATGGCCTGCTATGTAAATACAATTTAACACAAGGTTCCCGGACAGCGTTGGGACTGAAAGGGCAGTCAGAGACTGAAATGCTGCAGACTGAAAGTTTATGTTTATTTTTACGTGTTTAGTGAAGTCTGACCTACAAATTAATATGATGTAAAGACAGGTAGCCAAAAAGTTAATGTCTTAAGTTTATGAATAAGGTAAAACATTTGTTTTAACATTTGTTACATCACACCATAAGTAAGTGATTAACTGAAGCTGTCAGGTGACATTTGGATTCAAAACATTTGGATTTCTCAGAAACCTTGGCGGCAAACACAAAAGTAACTCAAACCTGCTCTGTAAGCTTCATCAAAATAAGAATCCTCCATACACAAGCTGTTTTAAGGGCAAAGATCATGCCAGTAAAATAAATGTCTATGCAGCAGCTGTTCTAGAGCATAAGATGATATGCAAGCCTTCCATCCCTCATTTGAATAAAAATGAACTGCCTTTAGCGGTCGCACCAACTCAGCTCCTGATACTCTTACTGCCAAGACAACAGAGTTTTCCTTAAACACCTTTCATTGTTTAGAGAATGTAAAAACAAAGACTTAACACTCATCAAACGCCCCAACACACTCGCCTCGTCTGTGTTTTAAAAATGATAGTATTGTCAAGACGGCAGCTAGCACTAATTGCCAAGTGCTTATGATCTTGTCACAGTCAGTTTGGCTGTGGCTAAAGGAGTGTCACGTCATGCTGTGCTTTTTACACAGACATCGTTTCCCAACTTTAATGTTCAAGTTTGTTATGATCTTTTGCCATTTTCCTCCTTTTTGTATTCATTCTTTGTAACCCCTGTCACGTGTTATTCCGATGTGGGTATAAATAGGAAAGTGGGTTGGGGGGATACAGGTGTTCTATTTGTGTGTATGAGACAGATTTAGGTGAAGTGTGACAGGCTTTTATACGCTTATATGCTTTTATACAAATCATTTTTTTCTCTCTATTTGATCTTATTTCTTTAGTTCTGTTATATGTAGTATGTATTATATGCACAGTATGCACACTTTATGCTAGAATACGTGACATTTGCCAAAATGTTTATTATACTGTACAACACACGAGGGAGAATTAATGATAACATAATTTTGTTTTGGGTGAACTATCCCTTTAAAATATCATCATGTATTAAAACTATTAATACTAAATATACAGCACATCAGTAGCCAATATAATGTAATTTTAATACAAACTAACAGACAAGGTAAGACATTCTAAACCCATGGGGATTTTAGCTAAATTGCTTCCGGCGCCCCTGATGTACCTTATTCCCGCTCTCTGCTTGTCATTGTCTACGCTCTGTGGGTTTGGGCATCTGTGATAACTGTGTGTATGTTGTTTTAATGTCCTAGTGGTAGAACCTGTACGTAACTGTGTGTAATTGTAACTTTTTGTTGGTTTACATCTCAAGATGCTTTGAGTGTGTGTAATTCTTTACAGTTCGGGGATCCATCGTGTTCTCTGTGTGACTCAAGCTGTCCATTTCTGTTTGCATTCTCGACCTCGCGATGTCTGTTTCCTCTTTCATATCTAATTCAACACCTCCCTCTTTGCATATCTATTTCTGGTGTCTATCTCTTTCCCTCCATGCAAACATCACCTCCCCCTGTTTCCTCATTACCTCCACTCCATATACCACACACACTTCTGTCTCCTGTGCATCAGCTTCTAACCACTGTTTGATTTTATCTCTCTTTGATTCCTCTCTCTCTCTCAGTTGATTTATTCCCTCTCCATCTTTGAGCTCTGACCCTTGATCTCTGTTGATGACCCTTTAGGAGTACCCCCTAAACCCCAAGGCTGTAAGCCTGGGCGAGCTGTACGGAGAATACAACCTCTCTACCAATGAGTGGACGGACGGCGTCCTCTCCTCCCTCATGAGGGTGGCCTGTGCAGGTACTGACCACTCATATGGAGAGAAAGTGGGAAGGGTGAATGAGGGAGGATGTAACCATACATCTAAATTCAACATTGCTGAAATGAAAATTGACCTAATAACTTGAGACATGTTTCTTAGTTCATTTTGTTCATATAAATACACTGTACTAATTTACTAATATAAAGATTATATATAATATTTAAAAAAATAGAAGATTTATGAAATGTTATATTTAATATTTAAAGTAGCTTGCTTGGCTTCTGAAACGTCTTTGTATTTGCATGTGCATATTTGTACTGTATTTCATGTTTTATTTCTTGTAGAATGTCCTGTTTCACTCAGAAATACGTCATCCAACTGACGTAAAATGGGTTATGCGCATCTTGCTATGTTGATTTTACAGCTTGTTTTTAGAAATACTAAGCTGCCAGCTGTTGTCATTTGCTGATAGCAGGTGTTTTATAACTTCAGCTGAAGCATTAACAGAGAGAGAGGAATGATAATGAGAAACTGAGTCCTGGTGTGATGAGGAAGAATTGAAAGAGAAGCAAAGAACAAGAAGAATTGGTTAACATTTGAAATTTTGAATCGGTTTGCTCATCAACCCCTATGCATAGTATGGAAGTTTTTTTAAAGACAAATGTTTTTGAATCAAAAAAGCATATTTAATAGCAATAATTGAAAAATGCATTGCATTAACAGTCCTTGTGTTTTTAAGGGTCCATAATGGACACATTACACGGTTTTATTGTTATAAAATTCAATATTTTAAATTCACCTTTTAAATCAGGTTGTTTTTAAATACAGTTTTAAAAGTTTAACATCTGGGGATTGCAGGAAAAGCAGTATTGAGCGTCGATGCATATTCACAACCTGCTGCTTTTCGTTAATGCAGTAATATAATAATAATAACTTAATAAAATGTACAGCTGATATCACATCAGTACTCAGACTGTTGGTTAATGTTTACCAATTAATTTTAACCAACAGCTAAATAGCCATGTAAGCAATGTATTAGGCTATTGTTATATGTACTGTAACAGCATTTATAAAATATTTTAACATACAATGTAATTATGAATTACAGTTAAAAGCCAATGACACCATTTGGCACAAAAAGTGAATCTGGTCAAAGGATAAATTTCCTCAAATAAGGATGTAATTATGATCAGATTTGGTAAAAAAAAAAGTTTTAGCCTTGTGCTTTGTGAGGAATTCTGTGAAAATAGAATTGACTGCACCAAAACAGCCTTCCCTGGTTACAACTCACACATAATCTGCAGTCATTTTTATGGTCAGTTTTATACTTGCTTCTACTGCCTTATTTAATAGCAGACTGGAATTAAGCTCCAATGTATTTGTTTGTAATGCTTTGGTCTTGTCTTGAATGTTTTGTTGGGTAATGCAAAGATTCAATTAATTCCTCTTAACCTATTAGTAATTCTTACACTTCAGGCTGTTTGTTTACTTGATCATTTTTTGTGTGGCCTCCCCTGTGATGTAATTTTTGGTGTCTGTACTCACTCCTTGGCCATACACATCCCATATTTTCAGAGCTTTGTTCTTTGTTTCTCTCTTTATTTGCTCAACTTAGCTGTGGCCCTATTACATACACATGTGTTTTCAGTGAATCCCAAAGTGGTCTCTCTGAGCGAGCTCTGTGGCAGTTTTGACCAAGGCAGCACAGAGGGATGTCATTTTCCTGTATAAATCCTGCTCCGGTTACCATGCCAACATGCTATTTGACCAGCTGTAATTTCTCTTGACACCTGCTAGTTATTGAATCCAACCAATCAGTTATGCCCACAGTTTATTTTATTTTAGGGGTCTCATTGTATATATTTCAGGATTAATATCACTGGTGGCCCTACATTTGTCTTTAGTTGATGTGTGATATGTGTGGGTGCTGGTGTAATTCCAAAAGCCCCATATAGTTTGCTTTTGTTACCTTGGTCCCATACTCTCAGCTCAGAGAGAGAAGGTGGCCCAGAGGAGATGTGACACTTGATGTCGCTGTGTGTGACAGGTTTGGTGTTATATGCTTACCCAGGCAGATAGCAGTCCTGCTGTTATAAGTGTGTTTTTGTGTATAAGACAGACATGTATTGTGTTTTTATAAGTTTTAATTCAATAAATGAGACATACATGGGCAGATGAAGAGAGGAAAAGAGAAATGATTAATCATAGGCTTCACAACAATTGCCAGCAAGTCTCTTGGGTGTTTGTAAAGCAGAACTAGGAAAATAAATTGCACAGCAAGAAGACCCGGTAAAATGAAAAATATAGGGAAAAAGAGTTCCAGGGTATATTAGGACAGTGGAATTCATTCTGTGCGTGCGTGCGTGCGTGCGTGTGTGTGTGTGTAACAAAAACATTTACTGTCTGTCTGTGTGGATGAGCTCAGATGAGAAACCTGATGAGAAGTGGATTGTGTTTGATGGGCCAGTGGACACGCTGTGGATCGAGAGCATGAACTCTGTAATGGACGACAATAAAATTCTCACACTCATCAACGGAGAGAGAATATCCATGCCTGAACAGGTACTTGTGCTTAACAATACATTCTTTTAAACTCGAACCATCACCCAGGATTTTTGAACTTCTGATTCCAGACATAATACTTGAATACATAAACAGTTCTACACATAATATCTGCATGATTTATCATTTAATTTACTTAGTCCTGTTTCTATCATTTTTTTGTAATTTTGTATCACTTATGATACGCAATTTTGTATCACTTATTTTATATATTTAAAATGGACCATTAAGATTTTTCTCATTACTATACTACCTTCTTTTAGTCTAAAATCATGAATCATAAAAATCATAAAATCAAAGCCATATTTTTAAATAAAAAAAGTTTAAAGTGAATTTAGAATTACTAATGTAAATACTTTACAATTAAAATAATGTTGATTTTTACATTATAATAGTTATTTAATAATAGTAATATGTCACCGTGTTATAGTGCTTTCATTAGTTGCATTAGTTGCGTCTTTAAAACACTTATCTAGAAAAGATTAGCAAGATATGACAGTGTGTGAGATTTTTTTCTATCACCAAAAAGTTGAGGGCAAACTGTATGTTTAGCTGGATCTCATTAATGATAGTATTTGTTGCAGGTGTCATTATTATTTGAGGTGGAGGATCTATCTGCGGCATCACCTGCTACCGTGTCTCGCTGTGGTATGGTTTACAATGACTACTCCGATTTGTGCTGGAAGCCCTATGTTCAGTCTTGGATGGAAAAACGGCAGAAGGTTTAAGACTTATCATTAAACTCACACATCCATGTTATTAGATTGGCTAAGTGCTTTAGTTTGTAATAATCTCTCTGTTTTGCTCTCTCAGGTTGAAATGGATAATCTAAATCAGCTGTTTCAGCGGTACATGGAGAAGACCCTCACTTTTAAGAAGACGCATTGTAAGGAGCTTGTGACCATTACTGAACTGAACGGAGTAGCATCGCTCTGTAAACTCTACGACTCACTGGCAACTCCAGAGAATGGGGTCAGAACACTCATACTTCATTGATGCTTAGAACCCACATTGTGACCATACAGATGTGATAGACCTTGGAATAGTTTCGTATATTTTTATCTTGTAACACTTTTAAATACTGCTCTGAGGCATGCGTTCAGTCGATCAGTGTGTTCTCTTACTACTTTTAAGTTTCTATAATGCTGGGTTAGACCCTGCTCTGAAGTAGAAGCAAATAAAGTCCTGCTAAAAGGCGTTCCTGGACTAAAATCCCCCCTAGTTCCTAAGATGCCAAATGCAACAAAAAGCATTATACTTTCGTAACTACAAAATAGTTCCGCTGTTGCAAAACAGGCTATTTATTATAAAAATAAGTCATTTACTCATTAAAATGTGTGAACATTCTTCAAAATTTCTCAATTGCTGTTCTCCAAAAGGGATTTTGTTTATTTTTTGGTGAACTGTTTCCCTTTGAAGACAGTTTTATGTATTCACCAATTCAGACTAATGTCTGCTGGCTGTGCTTTCTAATCTTGCATGTCTTATGTCAATGTTTGAATTAATTAGAGTTTTAAGCATATGTTTTAAGCTTAATTAACCATAACATTTAGCTTGGTATTTGTTCAGAGTGGCTGATTATTGCCTTTACTTCAGGTAAACCCTGCGGACTCTGAACATTTTAGCCGTATGGTGGAGCTCTGGTTCATATTCAGTCTTATATGGTCAGTGTGTGCGTCCGTAGATGAGGATGGACGCAAGAAGATTGACAACTTCCTACGTGAAATAGAGGGAACTTTCCCTAACAAGGTACACTTAGAAACGTGAATTTTGCACTGGATAAAATCAAACCACTTATTTTTGCAATTATTTTAAACCATCTTGTACAAAGGTCCCAATTTTTAGTCATAAATTCTTTTTAATAAGGGTGTTTTTGTGAAGTTGAAGTGACATTAATACACTAACATTAATACATTCTTAAGCATGGCTTAAAATATAAAAGTATACTGTACATAGTACACGAAGTGTAGTGCATGTACAGACAAAAAAATAAAAAAGTACAGTATATGCTTACATGAAAACTGCCAATGCTCTGCATCCAAAATTAATAAAATATTTTCAAGCCATTCTGCCCCCAGAAACAAATATATTACCAGAAAAATAATCATCTTCATTAAATCTCAGGACACCATCTATGAGTACTACGTGGACACCAAAAACAAAACGTGGGCGTTATTTGAGGACAAGCTGCCCAAGGGCTGGCGCTACCCTTCCAAGTAAGATGTGTGAGTGTGCCCCTGTTCAGGGGTCTCTGTCAGCCGCCTGCGGGCTAAGTCAAAGGCCTCTTGCCTGGCTCCATCCAAGACTTTTGAATTGCCTGTCTATTCATATATTTCATCTTTTTATCTGTCTTCATCTCTGTCTTCTCTCTCCTACTCTCATTTGTCATGTCAGTCCAACTCTTTCCCCTTCATTGTCCTTTCTGCTCCCTCTTTGTTGGCTGTCCATTTTTTCCGCCCTTTTAGACCATCTCTTTTTCATTCCTCTGTTCATTTGAGATGTCTCGCTGCATCTTTCAATTTTCAGTATTTCAATCAGGACTTTTCACCTCCTCTTTCCTCAGCAGATTTATTCATTCCACTCTCTCAAATCTTCTTCTCTATGTCTCCCTTTCTCTGTCTTTCTCCCCATATTCTACCATTCGTTTCATTTTTGTCAACCTCATACTTAGATGTCCCACTTTTGTACTTTCTTGCAGCTGTCTTTTTAATTTTAATTTTTGTCCACAGTGCTCCTTTCTATAAGATCATGGTTCCCACAGTGGACACGGTGCGCTATCATTATCTGGTCAAGACTCTGGTCAGCGCTCAGCACCCTGTGTTGCTGACAGGTCCAGTTGGGACTGGAAAGACTTCAGTGGCCCAGAGTGTCCTGCAGAGCCTGGACACAGTCATGTGGTCCACACTCACTGTCAACATGTCCTCACAGGTCAGAAACACTGTTAGAAAAGTTTCTTCTTAGTCCAAGTTTCTTTACTAATCAACAGTATTTTTAAAAATGTTTTCATAAATTGTACATTGCTACTTTTCTTATTAACTCATAATCATGAATGTGCCAAAGAGAGCTAGGGTATGTCCTGCAATTTCCTGCTATTTGCTTTGAATAAACTCTATGCAATTATCCCAAGACTGTTATGTGAATTGTGTTATGACTGATGTGTCTGGATTGGTTTATTTGTTGAAGAGACAGTTCATCCAAAAATGAAAGCTAAAGACAATTATGTCAAAGTAAATCTTGATCTTTTTCTGCAGAGGTGATCTTTCACTGCACTATGACATAAGAAATATGACAAAGCGTTTTTGTAGCTTGGTTTCGGTAAAAGCTGTTTTAGGACTAACAAGCCAGTTTTGACTACTGAAACTTACAGGATGTTTTTATAGTTCATGACCCTTTTAAGTCACTGGTCACATGACCAAGCCTGACGAGCAGTTATTATAGCAGGCGGTAAGATCACTATACCATCTTATACATATACTCTTATTATAAGAGTAACATTATGAGAGTTATTATGAGAGTTTTCCAATTTTCCAATCATGAATATTCACCTATTTCTGCTTCCTGGCTAGCATTCTTCTCTTCATAATGGTGTCGCAATATTTATTTTCTCTCTCTCAGACAAGCTCTAATAACGTGCAGGAGATCATTGAGTCTCAAGTGGAGAAAAGGATTAAAGGTGTATATGTGCCAGTGGGTGGGAAGAGAATGCTTGTTTTCCTGGATGATCTCAACATGCCTGCAATGGACAACTTTGGCTCTCAGCCTCCACTAGAGCTGCTCCGCCTCTGGATTGATTATGGCTTCTGGTACGACCGCCAGAAACAGATCATTAAGTCTATCAAGGTAAGTCTAAGCCAATCAGGTGTGCATTTTTATATACAGGCTACTTGTCATATGTAAGAGAGATGTATGTGCACTTATGTTGTAGTCAAGACGACCTTAACTGAAGACCAAAACCAAACCAAGAACCCTATGTGGTTGTTGGGAGTTCCAATTCTAAAAAATGGTCTCAAGACCAGCCTTCTACTACAACTTTAGAATGCACATACATGTATTTATTCTCACTATGTCACTTCATGCTCTTGAAGGACATTTTTCTCCTGGCATCCATGGGTCCCCCTGGCGGAGGGAGGACTCACATATCAAAACGCCTGCAGAGCCGCTTTAATGTTATCAACATGACGTTCCCTACAGTGAGTACAACCTGATAACATTTACCAATATAAACAAGATTGGCTGGGTAGCAAAAGGACAGTGTTTAGCTTTGGTTTAGGCATTTGGTAAGCTTTGGTTTAGGCATTGCATCAGTCTTGTTTTCTGTTGTGTTAACACACAACACTGATGTTTAGGTTTTGAGTGGCTATCAGTGTAGGTCAATAGACAAAATAGTAATATTGTTTAAAAAAAATGAGCCTTTTTTTATTGTTTCATCTCTCATCAGGAGTCTCAGATAAAGCGCATCTATGGCACAATGATCAGTCAGAAGCTGCAGGAGTTTGAGGAGGAGGTAAAATCCATCGGGGAGGTTTTGACCCAGGCCACCCTGGAGCTGTACCATGCCATCACTGCTCGTTTCTTACCCACACCCGCAAAGATACACTATCTCTTTAACCTTAGGGACATCTCAAAGGTACGTAACGTGTGTGATTGTGCCTCTCAGCCCAAAACATTTTTGGGGCAAATCTTCTAAGCGTAACATTGCTTCGTTTCGACAAATTTTATCACAATGAGATGATACTGTGCAAAACATATGAGTCCATTGTTTGATTAACCACATGCCAAAAGATTTTTGATTTGCTCGAGAAAAAGGTTTTAAAGAAAAAGAAACAAACATACATAAGTAACATCCTTCCAAAACATTTTTTAACTTGATGCAAAATTATGCACTATACTTTGTATACAATTTAATTCTCTCTTCTTTCTTTCTCTCTTGCTTTGCAGGTGTTCCAGGGTTTATTACGAGCACACAAAGACTTCCATGACACCAAGCAGAGCATTACACGGCTTTGGATTCATGAGTGTTTCAGGTAAAAATCAAACATAGACAGACACACACACATACTGTACATGTGCTAGGTGAAGGAAAGACAGGGATTTTGTGTGTTTCAGGGTGTTTTCTGATCGATTGGTGGATCATGCAGACATGGAGACATTTGTGGGACTTTTGTCAGAAAAACTAGCATCTCATTTCAATGTTCCCTACCACACCATCTGCCCCAACAAACAGCCCCCTGTGTTTGGTACACACACACACACAATGAATCATATTAATATTATTTTATTGAATGGTTGATCTACTAAATGGTATATCTATTATATACTGTATATTGAGAAATGACAATTTGATTATCATATATATCAAAATATATTAAAGAATTTTTTCAAATGGTTGGGTCTTGGAGTCAAATGAAGAAATAAAAACTTTAAATTGATAACTGATTTTAAAGTAGTGCTTCTACAGCATATAAATTAGATTGTGTTTATATCTGTGTGTGTGTGTGTTTGTTGTAGCGGACTTCCTGAGGGAGCCACATGTGTATGAGGACCTGATGGACTTTAAGTCTCTGAAGGCTTATATGGAAATCCAGCTGGAAGACTATAACCTCACACCTGGTGTGGTTCCCACAAGCCTGGTGCTCTTTAGAGATGCAATTGAGCACGGTAAGAGTGCAGAATCCTCCAGAACTGTGTGGTTTAGAGGTTAAAAATCTGTTCAAATCCTGTAAGGGGTGGTCCTTGAGCTAACACCATTGTTCTCCTAAACAAAGCACTTAACTCAGTGCTACAGGGAAATTGTCTCTTACAACTCAACATGTTATTGTGGTGACAACATTTTATGGTGATGTTGTCTAAAAGTTGTATGAAAGAAACAAATTCCACTGACTCTTTGAAATTAACTTTTTCACTCACTATTCAATTTGTCTACTATTTTTTTTATTCACTGGCCATTAAGAATTTCTAGCCAAAAAAGGAGAAATTAACAAGAATAACAAAGTTAGAGCTTTTATATAAATACTGTACATTTATTATAAAAATGGTATAATATTTAATATATTCAGATCAGTAAAAATATTTACATTTTACATTTAATAATTTAGCAGACGCTTTTATCCAAAGCCATTTACAAGTGACCAGTGGCACACTGGGAGCAATTGGGGGTAAGGTGTCTTGCTCAAGGGCACCTCAGTTGTTTCCTGCTGGTACTGGAAATCGAGCTGGCAACCTTCTGGTCACAAGTCCAACTCTCTAACCACTAGCCTACAACTGCCACTGTCGCTTGTTTTTCATGTTTTTTAACAAATCCGACAATAAAAATTCCCAAGGTTTATATACGATGATACTTTCTTTTTTTAAACAATAGTGTTTAGGTCAGTTATTTCTCTGTTGATTAGATCAACTGTAGCTTAGATGCTGCTGCATCATCTTTCTTGTCAATTTGTTATATTACAGATGTGTCATTTGCATGTCGAATTAGCGGCTTTAACACTCTGCACAACTACTTTAACTTTAAAACTTGACTAAAGCTCTGCTTTAAGACAGAAATGTGTAAAAATGCTGAACTTGCCGAGATAGATGGAAAGAGCGCACCAAAATGATCTTTCACTATTATTAAATAACTTTGCTGGTTGCATGCATTTCAAACCGTGAGGCGTGATCCGTACAGATCACAGATCAACTGCAGTAATAGGCTGTATTTATCATGACTCAGAAATGAGTATTCGCGCTAATTTTGTGCAGGTTTACACAAATTACCTTAAGCAATTTTTAAAACACAAGACACCCGTCAAATTCGCTAGTGACTTGACAGTGTTACCCACCACGGTTGATTTGGTGGGTTGGGGGGAGTTAATTTCAAACCCTGATTCTATTCTGTTAAAGTCATTCATATTCATGTCACAGTTGCCTTACAGCTCTCATCATTTGGTTACTGATAACAATACCCATAATTCAATGCACACTCTCAACTACCATAATTCAGTGACCAGTCTATTTGTCAGTCAAAAAAAAATTCCCAATCAGTACTAAATTCACAAAAAATCACTTCAAATCACATTCACTTCAGTCCTCAGATCCCCCACTAGCATTAATAATTACCCCTCTTATTCCCACAAAGAAAGCAGCCGCATTACTAAGTACTCAGCATGGTGAATAATTAGGCCGCTAGTCCCACAGCCTATATGTCACTCAGATTCATACACACATTTACTGTCAAATGCACATGTAAGAATGCTTTATATCCATCATGTCACACACACACACACACACACACATTCTGCACTTTATGTGGCATAAAGTAGTCACATTCAGTTTGAAGAATGCATCCCACACTTCACAAGCGCTTAGCTCAATGACATGCCACAGTGGGTAGCTGATTGATCACAAAATTAGCAAGTATAACATATAAATTCACAGGTATATGCATTATTGGCTAATAATGTTCTGGTGTTTTTACAGTGTAAGTCTGTAAAAATGAAGTTTTTGTATGCGTTAACATTTCAGGCTGTTTCTAAATGTTGCATTAAGCAAATGACACATAATATTTATTCACATAAATGCATTGTGGCCATAATGAGCCTCTTTCTGCTCCCTCAGTAACGCGTGTGGTTCGTGTGATCAGTCAGCTCAGAGGAAACATGTTGCTGGTTGGTATTGGAGGCTCAGGCAGGCAAAGTTTAACCAGGTTGGCTGCATGTATCTGTAAGTTGACAGTCTTCCAGGTGGAGGTCACCAAACAGTACCGCAAACAAGAATTCAGAGATGGTAAGTTCTGCGGGCAATTTCCAGTATTCCATGCAGGCAATGCTGATCTTTTCTGAAGGGTTAGCATTACATTCATAGATGTGCAACAATATTTCATGACCAAACAATGTAAGGCAGCTTTTTTGAGCAGTTTTTAATCACAATACATTTTTATGAATTTTCCTAAAGAAAATCACTTCTGGTAATGACGTCCCCAGTGCTACAGGACCAAACGATCTTTTGTTATGCATAAATTCAGTCTTTATCACGCAAGTTAACGTGGCCTCAATGTTAAGATATTTGACACATTTCCTCTCCCAATGCAGACATTAAAAAGCTCTTTAGATTGACCGGAGTGGAAAACAGGCCCACTGTGTTCCTGTTTAACGACACACAGATCGTAGACGAGTCTTTCCTTGAAGATATTAACAACATCCTGAGCTCAGGGGAAGTCCCCAACCTCTATAACGCAGATGAACTTGATGAGGTGTGTGCATTAATTTATACATTTACATTTTTATTTTTTGTTACTGTAGGGATGCATTTTATTAGGTCTGAAAGCTGATCTTCAGTGTTTGTTTAGATCCAGAGAGCTCTCTCAGAATCTGCACGGAAGGACAATATCCTGGAGACTGCAGATGCCATGTTTAACTACCTGATAGAGCGTGTGAGAAACAACCTGCACATTGTGCTGTGCATGAGTCCTGTGGGAGATCCATTCAGGTGCTCTAAGTGTTTCTATTAACTTTTCATTTCAGTTGAGTCTGCTTTATTTACGCAACAAACTGGATTTGTACAGTATTACATTTGGCCAGCATAGCTGGATATAGAGAGATGTGTGGTAAAATAAGGTAAATATAAACAATAGTGAATTATTAACAGTGTATAAAATAAAATAGTTGTGTACACAAGTGTAAAATATAAGGGGTTTCACAATATTGTACAATGACCGTAATATTGAAAACCATGATCATGGAAATACTACACATATGATAATATTGTAATATCCTTACACTTAGGATTTGAGTGTGCTTCATTGGCAAAAAAAAAGAGAATACACAGAATAATCAAAATTAAAGATGAATTTGACTTAAGAGCACATTGTAGTAAGTTTCATGATAATATACACCCAGCTTGTTGTTATAGAAGAATAAACCCCTAAAGGATGATCAAGAATGAGTATGTGAGTAAAATACTTGGCACAAATTATTGAATTAAAATATTTTATTATCAAATTTGTAACAAATACTGTGGCTTGTGGCACAACTTAATTTGTAATGTAATCTCAAATATGATAATAATCAGGCATATTTATATTTAATTTATTTGTTATTTTGTTGATATATTAAGTAAACTATTTTTTCAGATGACTCACAGTACCCCAGATGACATGTGTTAGTTTTAGGCGGTTGTTATCTGGAAATAGCATACCTTGGAATGTTGGAACTGGCCAAATAGACTCATGTATTCTAGACTAACACTAGAGCCGTTTTCACACAGAAATTCACGTAAAATACACAGATAATTATGTCCTGGGACTTGTCATAGATCGTTCGATTTTGTTCTTTCACACTGACTGTCATTTTACGGCATCTGCGCTTGCATTCACACACATTTCATAAAGATCACATACAGATGGTCGACACCAGGATGTGCTGTGTACTATACGTGTCGAAAACTGTTTCTTTTTCTGCTTCTATTTTAAACTAGTGCATTGCGTATCGTTCCTCCAAGCTGACAAATGGTCTCAGCCTCAGTGCGGATAGTGATGAGCTCTCTGTTCGGTTACCTGGAATGAAGCACAGACATTTCTTCGTTGTGATTCGTGAACGTTCATTCACATTTAAACCACCCGCCAGAGTTGCATGATAATCGCGCATCATCACTATGACACACCCCTCGCGGCCCTTACGTCATTTTTACTGCTTTCTGTTCACACAGCCGGCATGTGTTCACACACAAGGCACTCTGTTCAGATTAACGGCAGTTTCACGGGACCAAGGCTGTGTGTAAATGGGGCTTAGATGTTCCAAAAATATTAAAATGCTATACGTTTATTATACATTAAGACAAACAGAGGGAAGGCAAATTAGTTACATTGTCAGACGAAGCCATGCTGTGTGTTATATATCTGTTTCTCTTTTCTGTGTCAGATATATTTCATGGAAAAACATATCCCTGTAATGGAATGTTTGTACCCTGCCTCTGCATCAGCCCTGAGTGTCTCCTCAAATAAAATCTCTGTAATACAGAACACAGGCATGCCTTCTCTTTATAATGTAACATGCTCAAATATCTCTGTCGGCCTTATTTACCATACTAACATTGAGATCCATCCTGTGGCTTTTTATGGCATACTATCTCCCTCTGAGGGCTTATTTTACAGTGAGCGCTTTCAATGCCAATATACGGTTTAAGCCAAGAGACTCGTACACAATATAATTGCTTATGAATCAACTGATGATTCAGTATATGAGTTCATTGTGGATGAGAGTTACAACTGTGTGAAATTATAGGGAACGACAGAAGTAAACCTCTCTGGTTGCACATTAGAACACATCAGAAACACATCAGAAAGAGCATTCTGCTCTGCATTTGCAATCTCTTTACTACATGCTGTTGTGAACTTACAAATCTTCTCATGAAAGATGTAGTATATTGGCTTTCTGCCTGTCTCTCTGTTTACTTCTCCCTGTCCTTAGCTTGCTGTGTCTCACTTAATTTTAGCAGCCTATAGTTATTGCAAAGGACTGTGCAAAATCCATAATAATAAAAATGTAAATCGAAATAGCAAAAAATATCCATTATAATGACTGATATTAGGTGAAAAAGAGTAAAGGAAAACTACACGCAGTAGATTATTCATTGGCTCCCAGACGATAGCATGCAAACACATAGTCCCTCTGTTATTATGCCTGTCACACTTCTAGCACTTTAGAAACATGCATGGCAAATGTTCTTGTTAATCGCTCATTTGCATCTGCTGTTATTAAACAAGGCAGTTGTGACCTGCAGGGTCTTGAGTCATTGGATATGACAGTCGGAATCATCTAAGCCCTAACTGTGATTGGCCTGGTACTGGTGTAGCTAATAAACCTGATTGGAGTGGTTGGGAACATTAATGTTGACAAATGAACATATACCAATTTCACCCATCTTCAGTGGATAGACTAAGTGGGCCATTCTCACAAAACCGCTGAAACATCATGGCAGTAAAGATTGTAATTATAAAACATATCATTTGGTAACACAAAAAATGATCATAGCAAACATAATTGTGTTCTTTACTTAACATGGGAATCATTTACTTTTGGACCTTAAGCAACAAACGAAACAATAAAACTTCCTGTATTAGCACTTTCTTTTTTCTTGTCTCGAGCGTAATGCCAAATAACGTGCATCTTTAACATGCACTTTCTATGGCAAAACTGTAAGAATATATGTTTTCAGTGGACTTTAGTCTGCTTTGCTTCAGAAAGCATTGTCAAGTTGGTTTGTATCAAACAAAATGTGATTTTCGGAAATCAAAATGGCAGCAACAGCACATTTTTCCGCTTGGGCAAGCGCTTCACTGACAGATTAGCTTGCGCTTGGAATCACCCGCATCCCAGCAAACTAATAAAATCACGTAACAATCCTGACAGATAATAGCAATAGAGTGCAGGTGCCAAAGCTGCTGTGAATCCCTGGAAGCTTCCGTACAGTAAATGTCGTTTGGCAAAGAAATCATTTTACATATTTACACTTTATGTCGGTTGATGTTAAATGGCATGAAACTGACATTTTCTGTGAAATTGTACCTGGCAGCTCGACTTACTGTATAAATCATTATTATAAACTTACTCGAGAAGTATTTTATGTACTTGGTCAATCAAAGATTTTTGTTTATTTTTAATAAAAATCACACAGTTTTACCACTGATTGATTAAATTTTTACTTCAGGATATGTAATAAATGTTTTAACATAGATGAAACACAGATTGAAGCCATTTCAATTAAACTGCCTCTAACTGAAAATTCACCAATGTATGTGTTTGTGTGTATGTAGGAACCGTATTCGGCAGTACCCAGCACTGGTCAACTGCACCACAATAGACTGGTTCTGCGAATGGCCCCGCGATGCTCTGTTGGAAGTGGCTGAGAGATGTTTGGATGGTACCTCTCTAGGGAATAAAGATGGGGTGAGATTCGTTAACAAAATATTTTTAGGTGGGATCGGTACCTGACCATTGGTACCTATCCTAACCCTAACATTGTGTTAACACTATACAAATCAAATAACGTCAGTGACACTCACTTATTTGGAGTCTTTGTGGGGTGCTCCATTTCATAATGGCTGCTATATATAGCCTCGGGAATGTGTTTTTTGCACTTTTTTTGCCAGTTTTCTGCGCATGTGCAGTTAAGACACCTGTTAAACCCAAGCTCTTTACAACACAATACAAGGCATGCAGCTCACATAAAGTCATGAATGATGCACATTCTCATTATGCTCTAAGATTAGTGTTCAGAGAATCTCTCGATCAGCCTGCAGGTAGCAGCTTAAGAGCGAGGAAGTCTGTTTGTTTCTTCCTTCTCTTTCTTATTTGTATTATAACACTTATGTATTGGTATTTGAACATATATTTTGCTTAAATATCCCCACGACTTTTCAAAACAAAGTTACGTCAAAGCATACAGCATTAAAAACAAACATATTAAAGCATGTATGCCTATAGAAGCCTGCTATTTCATCCGACAGACCTGTCAACTCGAGGATCTGTCTTTTTTGCTCTTGTTTGGTCTTCAAAAAAATTAGTTTTTGCGGCATTTGCAGCACTAGAACGCTCGCTTGTGACACTTGATCTTCATTAACGAATGCTTTGAGGTCATAAGACAATGTGTTGCCATTGTGGATTACTTTTTACAGTGAAGTTAATAAAGGTTTCAATGAATATTAGTAAATATATACGAATGAATAAAATAATTTGTATTTCTTTTTTAATAAAAACATTTTTTTTTTATACCACTCATTTTTTTGTTTCGCTCAACACTAGGGGGTGCTGCAGCACCCCTACTTCCCGTGCCTATGCTGCTATATATTGAATCATTTATGGAGGTTAATTGAATTTTAAGTGCTGATATTCATCAGTCACTTTTGCTCTTGTAACCTTCACCACTTTAAAAATCTACTGTTTCATTTCATTTTCATTTCTGTTTCAGTTTGTCATACACACCATTTTCATTCACTGGTCTTAAACTACCATACAAATCATTTTATAAATATAGATTCTCCTCAAAGCCAATTTTTGTTTTTTGTTAGGATTAATGTGGGTTTAGCATATGTCTGTTGTGACTTTGTGCAAGGTTTGTTGGAAACTCGCCCTGTCACAAAGTCATTTCTCTGGTCTCTTTACAGATCCAGAAAAAAGTCGCCAGTATCTTTGTGACCGTGCACCAGTCTGTGGCCCAGTTCTCTCAGAAGATAAAAGTAGAACTAAAGCGGCACAACTATGTCACCCCAACCAACTACCTGGAGCTGGTTTCTGGATACAAGAAGTAGGATTTTTTATTTCTCCTTCATGTGGTTCTTAGTGAAAATTTAAAAAACATATTATATAATAATATAATAATAATTATATTGTTTCCTGTTTCCATCCACTGCTGTCTGTCTGTAAATCTCATAAACCAACTAAAACAAAGTGTTTGTCTTAAAAATTGTGTCTCTGTTGCTCTTCTTAGGTTGTTGTCTGAGAAACATAGTGAGCTTGGAGAACAGGTGTCTAAACTGAGAAACGGTTTGTTTAAGATCGACGACACGCGCAGTAAGGTAGAGGCCATGTCCATGGAGTTAAAAGATGCCAAGAAGAAGGTAGCAGAGTTCCAGAAACAGTGTGAGGAATATCTGGTTGTCATTGTTCAGCAGAAGAGAGAGGCAGATGAACAACAGAAGGTGTGTGTTGTGCATTTGTTTGTCTGTGTATTGTTTACATTCCTTAATTGGTGTCATTTTGCAGTTTATGAGCATCTGGGAGTGTTTGGTAACATGATGTGTCTCTGCGCATGTGTGTTTTCATTGTGTGTGTTGTTTTTCTTCTTGATATGTGTTGGGTAGGGTTGTAGTTTTGTGATAATTATAACCCTATAGGATTGTTAATGCAGTGTTGTTAACATGTTTGTTTGTGTGTGTGTGTAGGCGGTGGGTGCTCACAGTGAGAAAATAGAAGCAGAGGAAATCAAATGTAAGGCCATGGCAGAGAATGCCCAGAGAGACCTTGATGAAGCACTTCCTGCTTTAGAGGAAGCCATGAAGGTATGAATCTACATTAACTACTTCTGTCAGTAAGGGTTAACAATGGATAAAAAAATATTTGATCATGATTTAAAACAAAACAATGTGTAATTATCATTTTTGTGTAATTATCAGTCAATGGCACAAATAGCGAAATATGTATGTATATTAAAGGTGGGTGGCATGGATTTTTTTTTTTTTATTTTGTTCCCTGAGGTGCAATAATAATATTGCAAAGGTTTTTTTTATATAATAAGCAATTTATGATCTTTATCAACAATGTTATTAACCCACTGTCTCAAAAAGTCTAATTCGGCAGTCTTTCGTGATGGACAGCTAAACTCTACTATATGATCATAGTTTTAATCGTACATAGAGAGTATTAAACGGTTTAGGCACATTGTGTGTTTGTTCATGTCACATTCACCCAAAACAATCACATGACTACAACAAATAAAGGTTTTACCACTAAAGGAAGCATATAAAAATAAATTGAACCTCCTAAAGCCCCCCGCCTTTAGTATGCATTCCCCGGTGAGCCTCCAAGAGAAGCGCCTTGCATTAAAGTCAGCCCAGACTTCCAGGAACACAGGCTCTTCTAAACAGAGGTTTCCACCCTAAATAATGCACTTACTGCAAAAACTACTATTACTACCACAGATTATACATGCTATAACAATGTGTTTTAAAATTTGTTTTTATAATTTTAATTTTATTCAGTATAGCTACACTATACTGAATGATCACCGCAGAACACAGTGCACTGTTTACCCTTACCCAGTTTTCCACCTTAAATAATGTTTCAGGCTGATTGTTTATATTCAAATTCTCTCTCTCTCTCTCTCTCTCTCTCTCTCTCTCTCTCTCTCTCTCTCTCTCTCTCTCTCTCTCTCTCTCTCTCTCTCTCTCTCTCTCTCTCTCTCTCTCTCTCTCTCTCTCTCACACACACACACACACACACACACACACACACACACACACACACACACACACACACACACACACACACACACACACACACAAAAACACACACAAACATAAACACACAGAAATACAAACCCTCACACAAACCTTTCTGCATTTTTTCTTTAACCGCTTGATGCATGTGGTCCCATATTTGGGATTCAAATTTCCATGCCCCAGAGAGTACCGTCCCAAATGTGGGATTTCAGAATGTACTGCATACGGATAGAAATTTAGCTTTCACGGCACACACAGAGGAAGAGACTCATTATAAAATAGCTTCTTAAACAATGATTTTAAGGCAATGATGTGTTTATTTAATGTACCGAGCATTAGAAGTGAAAAAATATGCAAAATTATATCAGCTTTTGCTGTGTACAAAGAGGGAGACGCGTTTGAAGCTGCTGTCATTTATATTCACCAAAATAGCTTCTCATACTCATACATCAAAAAATGAAAATGGCGCCCAGTGTCATGCATACAAACACAAATCACCATTAAGGTAAAACATGTGACAATTAAAAAATGCTATAAACATTGACTAAACAACATTAAATGAAACCTAAAACACTCCAATATACACATCCGGCAATAAATATTAGAAGAAACATTACTTTTTGAAAGGAAATATTAACAAATGTCACGCAGAGAATTATGTCCTTTAACAGTTTTTCACCGTAAATTTTAGTGTAACTTGTATTTTTAAATTACAAAAACATAATTTTAACATTATTTTACTGTAAAAGTGCACGTATAATCTTGTTGAATATTTTCCAGATTTTCACTGTAAAATATATGGTTATTCAAACAATTTGCTTTTAAAAATCTTACATTTTACATCATTTTACAGTATAATTAAATGTAATGTTTTGTTAAATCTTTTACAGTATTTTACTCTATATGTAAAGGTTTTTCACTAGTAATCAATTAACAGGTCTTTACTGTAGCATTTTTACATTATTTTTCTGTTAAAATTACAGACATTTTTTACAGTGTATTGTTGTTTGGTCCAAAAGAGTTGGCACATAAGTGTGCATTGACATGACTAGGACATTGTCATGAAAAAATAATAATCCTCTAAAGTATTTGCTGGTTTTGAACTGCTAGTCTGAATGACAGTGGGCCAACCCAACGAGGTGATGGAGTAGACCTCACAAATCCTTCCATTTCTACTTCGTGAACTCAATGAATGCTTTCGTTATGGATTTAGGCTATAAACTTGCAAGCATGTATTAATAAGAAATTTTATATATCTAAATTACGAAAATATTGAAATATTTTTTAAAGAACACATTTCTAAAATATTTCAACTATATTTTTTTAGTACTCTGTCATGTACTGTACATACTGTATACACATTACATAAAGCCTAGTAGTGTACATAAAGTAAATTAACCATGAGTGGTTTCCACAGATATTTAACATCTGAAATGTAGTCATTTTATCACTCTTGAAATAACCTATAACCAGTAGTAATCTAACACTCGTTAAAACATAACTACATCAGTAATATCTATTTTTGGGAAGCATAGGATGAGAGCAGTATGTACATTAACAACGATTTGGGACAAATATAATTTTTCATTTAATGTTAAACTATGTGAGTGGCCCTCTGAGGCACGGCAGAAGTTTAAATTAGCCTTCAGAGATGCAGCTGCACGCAGTCGGTGCCCGTTCAGTTCGGTGCGCGTACCAAACAACATGTTCAGAGAAACGACGTGGCACGTCTCTCCAGTTTGTGACCCTTATTAGTGGAGATGGCATTGTAATTAATATTCATGAGACAAGAAACCATTTTTAAAGGATCCGCAACAAAAATGGAGATAAAGCATACCTAGAATACAGCTTCATCTATTAATATTTGTTGATAATCTTGTGTATTAAAATTTTTAGTCGTTCTCCTGCATGGGCCTTGAGTCAGTAAGTTTTGTATGGTGTTGCTTTTTGCCCGTCCTTCTTAAATTCTGATCTTTAGTTTCCAATCCAAACACAACTATGCAAATTGAATACAAAGTTTTTAATACATCTATAATAATATATTTGAATGAAAAGCAAAGATTTTGATTTAGCAAAGTTGGACATCCCCTTTGGTCTGGACTGTATATTGTTCTCATCAATAAATTATACTGTTTGTGTGTTTACAGGCTCTGCAGTCCCTGAATAAGAAAGACATGACAGAGATCAAGTCTTACGGCAGACCTCCAGCTCTGGTGGAAACTGTCATGCAGGCAGTAATGATCCTCAGAGGATGTGAACCAACCTGGGCAGAGGCCAAAAGACAACTGGGTATAAGAGAGAGAGAGAGACATTTCCAGATCTTAATTAAATCACTTCATTACACTGATGTCACACTTTGATTCGGGTTCTGGCCCAGGCATGAAATCCATACCAGACTACTGTATAACCAAAATCACATGAGCCAAATAAAGAGAGAGAGAAAGACTCAGGCAAGGAGAGGTTGGTTAATTTATTAGCATGCAGGCTATATTTAAAAAGGTCAGCACAATGCAGTGGAAAGCCCAGAACCACATAACATATTGCACAGAAAATGAAATATGTGGTTGCCTGAGGCTGAATATAAGCCATTTGTTTTAGGAGAGGGCAACTTCATTAAGCAGTTGGTGAATTTTGATAAGGACAACATCTCTGACCGTGTGTTGAAGACCATTGGACAGTACTGCACGCAGCCCGACTTTCAGCCTGAGATCATTGGACGGGTCTCACTCGCTGCTAAGTCCCTCTGCATGTGGGTCAGGGCCATGGAGGTACATGCACAAATACTGTACAGTATATTCATTAACCTTTACAATATATGTGCATAAACAGCTGATAAGAAAAGTCTTTCCCTTGGGACTGGTTAATAGGTTTTAACAGTGTTATGTTGAATCATTTTTTTCATGTTTTCATAACATGCACATATTGTTTTTTGTGCGTTTGGGCCAGGTTTACGGTCGCATATACAGGGTGGTGGAGCCGAAAAGAGCCAGACTGCATGGAGCGCAGACACAGCTGGCTGAGAAACAGGCCGCGCTGGCTGAGGCGCAGGGCAAACTCAGAGAGGTCAGTGTGTGGGCATGTATTGGTCTACTCGTTGCTGTGTTCCAAAACTTAGTGAGCTGCCTTCAAAGACAGCATCCCAGCTAACAAAATATGTTATAAGAAAGTTTAGCTTACATTGCCATTAAATTATAAAAATGTTCTTTGTAAATGTTTTTAAATAATCTAAGAATAGCATACTAACTTTTCAATAAACATTTAGCATTGGCATAATGTTGATAAAACACTCTTTTAACGTTATTGCCAAAACATATTTGATAACTTTGAGAGAACTTTGAGAGAATGTTAGCCAGCGAATAAGCATTCTGACAACAGAAGGTAGTAATATATATATATATATTTTTTTTTTTTTTTTATTGGGGGGAATTCTACAGCAGTGTTATATGTTGTGATGCCAATCCCATACTGCATAGTGACAGGCTTAGTGAAAAAACAAGATGCTGAATGAAGAAGTATTTATTATAACTCAACTTCTATCTCATTCAGCACTGAATAGTAATATACATGCACAATGCATTTTTAACAGGTTTACATTAGGTTTTGTGTAACACTGTGTCCTAACCAGACGCAACTCTGCAACATTTAAAAAAAGTAATTTCTAATTAAGAAGCAACTGTTGCTCATATATATTGTCATTGTGGCTGCTTAGGACAAAAACGATACCTTTTATTGTCTGATTGGGACAAGGTGTAATAGTAAACACATTAGACATGCTGTCTAATATGTCCAACATGAGAAGCACAATTTGTATAGTATGCATAGTGATGGCCTATATAAAGTGTTCCAAATTCTCTTATCATGGTTCCATGGCCATGAGGATGCTGCCTTAAAAAACATTCTTTGCTTATTTGTTAGTGTTATTCAAATATATAGCAGTAAAACATTTTTGTTTGTGTATGTGTAGGTAGGAGAAAAGCTGGATCAGTTAAAGAAACAGTATGATGAAAAGCTGGCCCAGAAAGAGGAGCTGCGCAGGAAATCAGATGATATGGAACTCAAACTGGACAGAGCTGGAAAACTTGTATCAGGACTGGCAGGAGAGAGAGTTCGCTGGGAAGAGACAGTTGTTGTATGAACACACACACACACAGTCACACTGTGGATATGAAGATGTGAGGCCTTATGTGATTGTGTCATGTGTGGATGTTTAGGGTCTGGAGAAGAACATGTCCTGTCTGGTGGGGGACTGCCTGCTGGCCGCTGCCTTCCTGTCTTATATGGGTCCCTTCCTGTCTAACTACAGAGACGAGCTGGTCACAAATATCTGGATGAAACAGGTGCCAGTTTGTCTGTCTGTTAGTTTGTTCACTCCTGCACAAATTATGTCTGTAGCACAAACGGAGAATTTTACCCAGAAATGAAAAAGAAAAGAAACTTTTTTTAGTTGAGCCACAAACAAGTAATATATTTAATATTTAAATACTTGTAATGTAACTTGTCTTGTAATAAAAAACGTGTATGACAACTAGTTATGGGACAAGTGAGACTAACGAGATACTTCTATTTGGTGCTTGCATCTGCTTGTTAGTGCTTGCATCTGCTTGTTTACATTAACATATTGTTTCGCTTCAGGAGACATTTATTAACCCATCACAGTCATAATTTAATAGTATTGAGATGTTATGCCGATGATGGCTCTAGTACTATTGTGTGTTTCTCACACAAATCATCCAAAGGCCCTTTCCTTAATTCTTAACTTCTTAACTTTAATTCTTTCCTTAATCATTTTTATCTCTAGGTGAGAGAATTGGAGGTGCCGTGTTCTCCAGGGTTCAGTTTTGCAGTGTTCCTGTCTAAACCTACAGCAGTGCGTGAATGGAATATCCAAGGTCTCCCATCTGACACCTTCTCCACAGAGAACGGAGTCATCGTCACCCGTGGAAACCGGTCAGGCACAGAAAGACAATCCTAATCCTAACACTAATTAGAATAATGATGATATCTTGTGAATAATGGGCAGTAATGAAAAGTGATTGGAGAATAATTAGCTAAAGATTTTTTTCTGATTTATAATTTTATAATAATTTATAAAATCTTATAATCTTATAAAAACAATTATAATCTGCTACTTTTCTTCCTACACACACCCCAAACATATTAATAACATTTGAAATAGCCTTTTTATGGGTAATGTGATATTTATAGTGAGAGCTAATGTTTCTCTCTCTCTGTCATTGTTCTTTCACACAGATGGCCACTAATAGTGGACCCTCAAGGACAAGCGCAGAAGTGGATTAAGAACATGGAGTTTAAAAGAGTAAATATTTGTGAATATTTAATACACAGACACTTTGTTGAGTTTCCATGTTTTATGGGGACTTTATTTATAAGCTGTTTTGTATTGTATTACTATCTTTTTGGCGACATTTGGCCCCCACACTGTAGGGTTTAACACACACACACACATACATGACTCTCCATTAGATGTAATGGTTTTTATTTTGTACAAACTGTATATTCTATCTCCTTCCCCTAAGCCCACCCCTAAACCTTTTTGCCATATTTAATTATAAAATAAAACACAGATTAGTTTCTTCAGATTACACATAATAATAACAAATCTGGATATCATAACAGCAGAGAAACAAAGAAAACAAGGCAGCTATGAGTATTAGAATGATTAGAGCTACTTCTCCACAAAGGAAACGTAAACCACATTTAGCAGAAACACTACCTTCTCAAAGTCACAACGCCTGGTCACATGACTCACACAAGCCGTTTTCAAAGACCTAATTGGAGTGAAAGAACTCCAAACTCAATTCTCCTGTCTGCTCTCCGTCAGAAGAATTCTTCTATTTATCACTTCTCCCAAACCATATTCACATTAATGTACTCACTCTCTGTCCTTTGTGTGTTTTGAGTGCAAGAAATGGCTCTCGTGTGGATTTAACTTCAGAAGGAGTTATGGCCAGACGCACACACATTCAGTACTTGAGTGCAGTCTCTCGGGATAATTTGTTGTGCAGCTTTAGTCTTCTGTCCTCACTTGCTCTTCCTCACTCTCTGCCTGTCTGTGACCTTTTCCTCCTCTTCGCAAGTCTTTTCTCATCTGTAGTGCTGCGTGTCTGGAGCGGCGAGTGCCGTTCACACGCTACAGTTAAACGTTGACATTTACGAACAATAACGAAATGACAGAGCTACAGCCTCTTTTCTGCCTCCTCCAGCTCTTCTTCGTCTTTTTCACATCCCATTTTCTTGCTTCAACATCCATTTATCACTTCTGAATCATATTTATCCTCTACTATCTTCTTTCTCCCCTTTAGTTGATAGCATTCTATCGTCCTCTGTGTGTCCTTCATGGTCTTCTAGTCCTCATATGCTCTGTTTCTTTCACTTTGCCTCTCTCACACCCTGGTTTTCTGTCTCAGGGGTTGAAAATAATTGACCTGCAGATGCCTGATTTTTTGCGAATCCTGGAGAATGCCGTGCAGTTTGGTTGCCCTGTTCTCCTGCAGAACGTCCAAGAGGAACTGGATCCAGCACTGGCCCCCATCCTTAACAAGTCTCTCACACGAGTCGGTCAGTCAGAGGTCACACATACAGTTTAACACACAATGAATTTTAAGATTGTTGTTTAGGTTTCTTTAGATATTAGTGTCCACAAAATTAGTACTTATTTCTTATTGTATGAGTGTATGTGTGTTCTGCAGGTGGGCGTTTCTTAATAAAACTGGGAGATAAAGAGGTGGAATACAGTCCCGAATTCCGTTTCTACATGACCACCAAACTCTCTAATCCACATTACACCCCTGAGATTTCATCCAAAACCACCATTGTCAACTTCGCTGTTAAGGAACAGGTCAGCGTGTTTTTTAGCTTGCACCTAAGTCAGGTGGTTTAAAGAAAGAAGTATAAAAATGTGTGTATGTATGCATGTGTTAGGGTCTGGAGGCCCAGCTGCTAGGGATTGTGGTGAGAAAGGAGCGTCCTGAGCTGGAGGAGCAGAAAGACTCACTGGTGATTAACATCGCCTCAGGCAGGAGGAAACTACAAGAGCTGGAGGACAAGATTTTGCGGTGGGCGGCACACACACTCACAAATGCCACAGCACTGCATTAACACCTTTATACAAGTGCCACTGACACATCAGAAACTTTAAACTTCAGTGTATATATATACTTGCAGACATTTTGCACTTAACAACTTCCTGTGTGTGCAGGTTGCTGAACGAAGCGACCGGCTCCTTGCTGGATGACGTTCAGCTAGTGAACACCCTGCAGACCTCTAAAGTCACTGCTACCGAGATAGCAGAACAACTGGAGATTAGCGAACTGACCGAGAGCCAAATCGATACTGCCAGAGAGGTGAGAGTGGAAGAGAGAGAGTCATGAGGGGAGGTCAAGGATAGTCAGATTGCATAAGGGATGTGCTGAAAGGGTTTCCAGATTGGATTAACGATTGTAGCTCTGAATAAGTGAGAGAGATAAAAAGACTGCTGACATGAGGATCTTGATAATAGAGGAGGCAGATAAAGCTATAGAAACCACTATTTGTTTGTCTGTGTGTGTTCAGGCATATCGCCCATGTGCCCAGAGGGCGTCCATCTTGTTTTTCGTGCTGAATGATCTGGGCTGTATAGATCCCATGTATCAGTTCTCTCTGGATGCCTACATCACCCTGTTCACCCTGAGTATAGAGAGCAGTGCCCGCAGCCATAAACTGGAGGAGAGGATAAACAACCTTAACAAGCACCACACTTATGCTGTCTACAGGTCTAAAGCACAAACTAACGCATATACTTCAGACTTACAGACAAATTTAGAAATGAGACTGTCTATCCAGTTTTTGAATTGAAATTGTAAAAATATGATGCAGACTTGTAATTTAATTTTAAGGTAGTAGAATTGAATTGTAATCATATTTAATGTAATTTTTGATGTCATATAGGTTGATGTCATGTCATTTATGTTTTTTAATAACAATAAAAGTGATTTTGAGAATGATGGCAGCATGTTTGATCTGTTTGCAGATACACCTGTCGAGGACTGTTTGAGTGTCACAAGCTTCTGTTTAGTTTCCACATGTGCGCCAAGATTCTGGAAGCATCGGGCAAACTCAGCACGGATGAATACAACTTCTTTCTCCGGGGGGGACTGGTAAGGGATGCTAGAGGGGGGGTGTTTGTGGGAAAGGATTGTCTTGACTTGTTTAAAAAAGAAAAAACATTCTCAAATGTAATGAATAGTGTGTGTGTGTGTGTGTGTGTGTGTGTGTGTGTGTGTGTGTGTGTGTGTGTGTGTGCATTAGGTGTTGGATAAGGTGAAACAGATGGATAACCCCTGCTCTAACTGGCTGTCTGACTCTAACTGGGACAACATAACAGAACTGGATAAACTGAGAAATTTTCATGGGCTTATGGCCTCGTTCGAGCAGTACCCTCGAGACTGGCACATCTGGTACACAAATCCAGAACCAGAGAAAGCACAATTACCTGGTAATGTTTCCAACTTTCTATTAAATTACAATAGCATTACTCATTGCTCAACTCTCTCTCTCTCGCTCTCTCGCTCTCGCTCTCTGAACAGGAGAATGGGACAACAGATGTAATGAGCAGCAAAGGATGCTGATTGTACGTTCTCTCCGGCAGGATCGCATCTCTTTCTGCGTCACAGACTTCGTCATCAAAAACCTAGGCTCTCAGTTTGTTGAGCCACCAATCCTCGATATGAAGGCCGTGAGAGACCCCCCCCACACTCACACAAACGCACGCACACACACACACACACAGCTTTGGTAAAATTTCTGTGTTAAGAAATGTTTATTTTACATGACTCTTTGATAAAACAACACATTTCTGTATTACATTGAGGTGGATGGATTCATAATAGGCTGACATTCTCAGCTTTTAAAATGGGGAAATTTAATGAGCCTTTCCTAAATGTAATGCATTTTAAGTCCATGGATCTCTAGAGCATAACAACACAAACAAATACAGTGTTCTCCGTACATATTGGGGCCACATTGGGGGACAATGGGGCAAAATTGTTTTGTTTGCTGTGGAGTAGAGAAAATGTCTAATCAGTTAAAAAGGTGAACATGAGACAAAAGTGCAGAATGTCAAATTTTGTCCTAATGCATTAATTGTTTACACATCAAAAAGCAGAGAATGTATAGTATCAGTTTGATCCATTGCTTCTGCAATCTGAGTCTTGCACTTGGTGACAACACACACAAGTCGAGATGAAAGGTTGTTGTGTTTTGTTGGAAAAGCAGGTATGTGTTAAAAAAATATTTACATATTAATAAAATGTGACATTCTGTCTTTTTGACTGACATTTATCTTACCAATTTCTTGGCTCCACAGCAAACTGAAATTTTTATGTCTTTTTTATCCCAATACTTTTGAGTTAAACAAACAAACCCTTAAACAAAGTAAAACAAATTATTTTTCAGATATCATTATAAGAATTTCTGCTTTAAAAAAAAAAAAAATAGAAAACCTACTAACTAAAACACATTAATTAATTGTGTATGTGTCAGGTTGTAGCAGACAGCACAACAAGAACTCCTCTGATCTTCGTGTTGTCTCCTGGTGTGGACCCAACAGCAGCCCTGGTCCAGCTGGCAGAGACGTCAGGCATGAGTCAGCGCTTCTTTGCCCTCTCACTGGGTCAGGGCCAGGCGCCCATCGCAACACGCCTAATCAAAGAGGGAATTAAGAATGGTAAAGTGGTCTCTCTCTCTCTCTCGCTCTCGCTCTCTGTTTCTGTAGCTCAACTGGTAGAGCATTATGCTAGCAACATAAATTGTCGTGGGTTTAATTCCCAGAGAACACAGGTACACACAAAGTAGTCAAATGTATAGCTTGAATGCAATGCAAGTCTGCATAGAAACAAATTTTATTAATTCTGGAAACAACAACCTTTTGATATTTTCATTGATTGTTTATTCTCTTAATATTTACTGGGTGTGCGTGTAGTTGAACAGGCCATTGTCTACTCTTTAACCGGTTAACTGTCACCATTCCTCAGGAGGGACACCTATGTTATTTCCCTATTCTCTTTAATATTTCATAGTTGAATTTTATTCTAATCATGACAAACAAAAAAATTATGGAAAGGTATAAGACTCAAGCCTCAATTTTATTTAACAATAAACATAAAAAAATTCAAAAAATGTTAATGTTACTGTAATTTATAAAAATTCCTAAAAGACTTAAAAATGTTTGAAAATAATATCAAATATCCAAAAATGAAAAAAATGTAGTTTGGCAGTGCATTTTTATATGTATACTTAATTTCTGCGGTGCATAGCATTTTTCATCATTTTAAATACATGTCTATGGTTGGGTCTACTGAGTATCATTTGCAGACTCAGGCTTATTTTAGTTATTATTGTAATTCAAACCCAAATAGAGACTTGGCAACATATAATACAATCACTCAAATCAAGGTTATTACAGATTTGGATTTTAAATGTAATTTAATTTTATTTTGTTTTTCATTTTAAATATGTATTTAATCCATGTGCAGCAATGACAGCAACTAAATCTTTCCAGTAACTGCTGATCAATCGAGAAATAAATTAACATTCTTTAGTAGATAATTCGAGCATGGCATCAGTTCTGGCGGGTCACGTTAGTCAGCTTGCATCAGCTGATCACATCAGGTGCGTCTAATTAATGTAATGATTTAACACATAGATGTCGTCCTATTTACAGTAAGTTTGCCTTTTAAGCTCCTCATCGGCTCCATTATTTTCATTCCACCAACCATAAATTATGCAATTGTTTAATAATAATATTGTTTAAATATTTTAAAATAGTGTCCTAACAGAACAGCTTAAACTCTGGGATGTTAGTGGGTTTCCTCATGTGAACTGCTTGCTTCCACAACATTTCAGTTGGATTAAGGTCTGGACATTGACTTGGCCATTCCAAAACATTCATGTTGTTAGTCTGTAACCATTCTTTGGTACTTTGAGTGTGCTTTGGGCAGCTGACTCAGCAGTATCCACTTTCTCTTGAGCTTCAGTTCATGGACAAATGTCCTGACATTTTCCTTAATCATTTGTTAGTATAATTAAAAATTCATTGTCCTATCAAAGATGGTAGTTTTTCCTGGCCCAGAAGCAGCAAAACAGTCAAGCTTGTTTTTTTACATCCTTATATAATGACGTCATTCGTATTTATTTCTATCATCCACGTGGATGAAAATTCACTCAAACACATTCAAATAAAGTGGTAATTTCTAATAAAATTTTATTTTATTTTAATAAATAACAGTCATTATTATCATCATCATGGGTAAGTTTCCTACATTAACGTTGTGCAACTAACTAAATGCATATTTCCAACATGATTAACGGTTATTAAAAATACTTACATTTCAACCAATCAGTCTACATGAATTGTTCACGAATTGGAGACCACTATTTTTAATAGCCCTCTGGCTTGTCCAAATGATCTTTAGCACACTGTGCACACAGTGGCTTTCTCCTTGCAACACTGCCACAAACACCTTCTGATGGTAAACTATTGACATATTGACATTAAATATTGACTATTAAATATAAACATTAAATCAGCCAATGTGAGAGAGGCCTTTAGTTAGAAGTTACCATGGGATCCTTTGTGACCAAAGTTCAAAGACCAAAAAATTATTTCTATTTCATTAGTTAGTTTTGAAGTAACTATAATAACCTTGTCAAATCTCGTGCAAATATCAATGTGTTATGTTTTTTGGAAATCTAAAAATCTAGTTTGATTAATACAGTAATTAAACTCTCTTTCTGTTTGGCAGGTCACTGGGTATTTCTGGCTAACTGTCACTTGTCTCTCTCTTGGATGTGTGAGCTTGATAAACTGGTGGATGAGTTACAGGTCCAAGAAGCTCATCCAGATTTCCGACTGTGGCTAAGCTCCTCTCCTCACCCAGAATTCCCTATTGCCATTCTGCAGACCGGCATCAAAATCACCACTGAGCCACCCAGGGTATGTGCACATACACATGCTTAACACACTATTTTCATACTTTTGAAGCCTAGTGAGCTGTAATTAAAGTGGTCTTTGTGTGATTATGTGTCTCTACAGGGGGTGAAATGGAATATGAAGCGTCTGTATCAGCTGGTGTCTGAGTCTCAGTTCTCACGCTGCTCACGGCCTCTGCTGTACCGCAAACTGCTTTTCACTCTTTGCTTCTTCCACAGCATCATATTGGAGAGGAGGAAGTTCCAACAGTTGGGGTGGAACATTGTCTACAGCTTCAATGACTCTGATTTTGAGGTAGAGGGAGAAGGAGTGTAATGTTATGACAAACTATGTAATGTTTTTTATAGAATTTATACATCATTTGTTTCTCAGGTGAGTGAGAATCTTCTGAGTCTCTATCTGGATGAGTATGAGGAGATCCCTTGGAATGCTTTAAAGTTCCTCATTGCTGAAATCAACTATGGAGGTCATGTGACTGATGACTGGGATCAACGTCTGCTTACCACTTACATCAACCACTATTTCTGTCCTGCTGTTATTGATACACCCTTTTTTAAGTGAGTTTACCACAAAAAAGTCTAATGAACTGTCCATTGGTCCAAACACTGTACAATATCTCTAGGCTTTGTATGATGATCAGTCTTTGTCCAGGTTGTTAGCCATTATGAAGTGATATAGCGCCCCACATGGCCAGACTGTAGTTGCCTGGCTGCACAATTAGAAATAATTTACCCGCAACTCCAACAGATCATTTCATTCCACACACACACCCCTTCCACTTGATATATGTCAGCCCATCACACACACACGTACCCTTTGATCCTTGACACCCCTTTTTGCCCTGCTGTGGGAATTCTCCAGTGTCCTCTTATTTTTTATCTTACCCACAGTCTTGATCTAATAAAGAGCAACAGCTCCCCCAAGATGCCGACTGCTGAATCTTATAGTGTGTAGAATTAAATAACTCCATTCAGATGTGTATCACTTTTTTGTTGCTGGACTCAGCAACACCACATATGCAGTTAAAACCTCTGTTATTACAGCACCCACATCCTATAAGTACTTTTAATCAGTGTCTCCATGGTGACTTGAGTGCACAGCAGAGGCAGCTATAAAATTTTAGGCAGTAGTAGAAAGGCAATTGAAAAGATTTGTTGACTTGGAAGTGAAATAGAAATTGCCAGTAATTAAGAGTATGAAGATGCAGATGCTGAACAGTTCAGATACTTTTAACAAACTATCAGTTATTTCTATTCTTCAGCTTTACATTTCTATAACAACTAATATAATTGTTGACCCAAAAATAACATATTGGCACTTTAACATTTTTTATTTAACTAAACTGTTCACACAAAGTCTTTGCGTGTCAGCTATTTAGAACAAATCCAATGCCAAAACTGTCGCCGTTTCTTGAAACATACAAGGAATTAAACATTCGACTTAGTCAACTAATAAAGAGTGATGGATCATAATAAGATATTTCTAACCCATTGTGAAGAAATCTTTAAAAGCTTGTTTCTGTGTGTGTACAGGCTCTCATCCCTTCCCTCTTACTATGTCCCTCGTGATGGACCTCAGACCTCATATGTAGAGTTCATTGGTCAGTTGCCATCACTGGAGCATCCGGAGCTGTTTGGACAGCACCCCAACACTGACATTGCCAGTCAGATCACAGAGACTCGAACCCTCCTCCACACATTGTTGTCTCTACAACCACAGGTCACCAGCACTGACTTGACCAGTACTGCAACCAGCAGGGAGAACAAGGTGTGACACCTTCATTGTGGGAACCGGACAGTTGTATTTAAAATAGGGTTGTGTATTTGTGTAGTTGTATTTAAAATCATGTTCTTGATGATGTTGGACTTGTCCAATCATATGTAGTCTACAAAATATCCAACATCCTATAACTAAAGCATATAATCAGTTTATTAAAGCCAATATGGCCCACCCTAACTTGGTTCAATAGATAGGTTAACATGTCAAGCACTTTTATTGGGTCTTAAAAGTGTGTGTATGTGTGCAGGTATTGGAGCTCTCCACTGATGTGCTTCAAAAGATCCCTGCTCAGATAGACTATGAGGGTACCAGGAAGTTATTGAAAGATGACCTTTCACCTCTGAATGTAGTACTGCTGCAGGAGATCCAGAGATACAACACCCTGCTGCACACCATCAGGTCTGTGTGTGTGCACCTCCGAGACAGAGCATGATGTCCATCTACATGATTATGAATATTAACCTGCTCAGTGTATAATATTGTTTTGCATCTGCATGCAGGTCATCGCTCTTAGAGCTGGAGAAGGGCATTAAGGGTCTGGTTGTGATGTCCAGCAGTCTAGAAGAGATATTTCACTATATCCATGATGCTCGTGTGCCTCCTCTCTGGGAGAAGGTAAGAGAGAACACTACAGGCAGATAGATAGAGTAGAGAGAACAGTTGTGTCGTAGCCATTTCATAAAAGCAACTTGAGGTTAGTTACATACATAAAAAATACATGGCATATTGAGTAAAATATTCCATTTCAGTAACTAAATAGTAAATAGAATAGTAACTAAACTATTCTATCAAAACCAGTCCTCCCCTGGCTCGACACTCTGTCAGTGCGGAACACTGACGCCTGTTTCTGTGACTCCTAAAACCTGCTGAAAAAAGACAGGGGAGCGTCTAAAAGAAGAGCTTTTTCCGCCGCTTTATCCGCTGATATTAGAAAGGTCACATATATAAATACAGTCAAATAATAATAAAAAAAAATATTTAGGATTTGGTCCAAAATGTAAAATATTTGATGCAAAACATAACCTATTTAGTTGTATCAACTATATGTTGTAGCTAAATGCTCTGCTAATATAAAATTGTATTAAGAATACATAAAATGGAAAGAAAAATATGAAAATTATAATTTACTGTATTATTACATTTTTAAAAATGTATTTTTCATTATTAATTCTTATTTTATTTTTTAAATGTTACATGTTCCATACTTTTGAAGGGTTCTCAACAATAAAACTATTTTAAAAATCAGATAAATTATCTATTTTACATATTGACATATTTATTATATAGATATTTATTATTATAAGATATTTAACATCTTTTTAAACCAGAAGAGATTCAGACAGGATATTGTGGGTTGATAACTTGTGTTAACTTCTATAGTTTCCAGAACCACTAGAAAACTTACAACTGCGATCATACAAACCATAGAATTTAAAAGCACTAACAAACGTGGCATTTTAGCTAACATGATTTCCGTGCTAGTCTACTTTCAAATGCTTCTTTAGGTTGCATGTCGAGTCCTTTTGATAAATAAAGTGTTTTTGCAGCTGGAGGGCATAGTTTGCACTTTACAACCATGTTCTTTGCATTTTCTTCTTTAAAAACAAAATAACTGCGAAATTTCCATGAACTGAAATTTCCATGAACCGTCTGCACAGGCAGCATTGTCTCAACTACCTGTCTTTAATCTGCGTCCGATGAGATTGTCTGTGTTATTTCCGCATGCACCAGCAGGTGGCTCACGTGAGTCATCACTGGCATCAGAACCAGGAACGTCTCAGGTTACGACTGTAACCTTTGTTCCCTAAGAGGGAACGAGACGCTGCGTCAGCGTTTGACGCTATGGGAACGCCTTTGCGTGACTGCGTCTGAAGCTGCGTGTGTAAAATTGCCAAATGGCTAGACTGAGCGTCACAGGCGGGTGGCGTCAGGACCAGGAAGCTATAAAGGACCTTGGGGCGCACACACATTCAGCGTATAGTGCGAAGCTGCGCCCAGGGATGCAGGGAGTATGGCAGGGAGGCGCATGGCGTCTGTTCCCTCTTAGGGAACAAAGGTTACAGTCGTAACCTGAGGCGTTCCCTGTCAAGGGAACTCAGCGCTGCGTCAGCGTTTGGCGCTATGGGAGCGAGATCCCAAGCGCCGCCCGTGCGAGCAAGTCCCTGGAAGTGTGTATCCGCAGAGCACGACTATAGGAACTGACCGGCGGTGAAAACCCAGACCCTGGCCCTCAGGCCAGGACCTGTAGAGAGGGAGTAAAGCGGCGAGATCTCCTGGCCGTTAATAACCCCAATAAGCCCCTCGGGCGAAAAGAGAAATGTACAGGACCTCGGTCCAGACACAGAAAAAGCATGCAGGGAATACTCGGCCGAAATTCACTGGCGGTATTCAGACAGGCATCAGCGCGCTGGGCTCACCCAATGCGATATGAGTCACCAGGACCCCTCGGGGCCCGGCTGAGGTGCACAGGAGTAAAGCCCAGAGACTGGTAGCTGGCTCTCAAGCCAGGACCAGAAGAAAATAATACACGGCGAGACTCTGCTGGCCGTTGTCTCAATTCACATCGACCCCTCAAGGCCGAAGTGCATGGGGCCCCCTGGCAATAAACAGCAAGACACCCCGGCTGTCATTTAGAAAGGACGGACCCCTCAGGGCCGCAATACGTGGGAGCCTGGCGTGGAAGCCAGGTCCAGATCATAAAAGCGAGCGTGGCCGGCGAGGACCAGCCGGCGCGTACAAACATCCTCCTGAGTGTGGCCCCTGACCGTAAGGCCTTAGAGGCCGCCATACCCCTGGTTGAGTGAGCTTTGACAGAAAGTGGAGACTGCTGTCCAGAAGCTTCATAAGCAAGTGAAATAGCCTCGACTATCCACCTGCTAAGAGTTGGTTTGGTTCTGGTCGCCGGCAGCCCAGCGGCGGGAGAACCAAAACACACAAACAGCTGCTCAGACTTTCTTAAGGGAGCAGTTCTGTGAACGTAGGCGTCCAGTGCTTGCACTGGACACTGTAAATTAGCTTTTTCCTGGTCCGAATCCTTGAAGGGAGGAGGACAGAAGGCTTAGGCGTAATGTGCCTCGGCACATTGGTGGGAACTTTAGGCACGTATCCTACCCTCGGTAGAGAAAGCCTTAACCATGCCCGGTCGCGAATGCCAGGCATGACGGAGAAACTGAGAGAGCTTGGAGATCGCCAACTCTCTTCAGAGAAGATACTGCCAACAAGAAAATTGTCTTGAGGGTCAGGAATTTGGCCGACACGGCCTCAATGGGTTCGAACGGGGCAACCGTTAACCCTTGAAGTACCACCGCCAGGTCCCAAGTGGGGATCCTGGCACGCAACACAGGCCTTAGTCTCCTAGTACCACGGAGGAAGCGTATGACCAGTGGGTCTCGACCCACAGACTGGCGGTAACAATGCTATGAAAGGCAGAGATAGCTGCCGCGCAGACATTGATAGTCGAGGGCATCAGCCCTGAAGAAAAGCGGTCCTGCAAGAACTCCAGCACCACGCTGATCGGGCAGTTAACTGGGTCTTGACGCTGACCTGAACACCAGGAATAGAAGACTTCCCACTTTAAGGCGTATAGCTTCCTCGTGGAGGGAGCCCTGGATTGTAAAATGGTGTCTACGACCTCGGTCGAAAGACCCGTGCTGGTGAACCTGGCCCCCTCAGAGGCCAGACCCACAGTTTCCATAACTCTGGGCGAGGGTGACGAATGGTGCCCTGCGACTGAGACAAGAGATCTCCCCTGACTGGCAGCCTCACCGGGTGCCGTCTAGGAGCCGAAATCAGGTCCGAGAACCACACTCGGGCCGGCCATAACGGGTCGCGACCAGTAGGAGGCGAACCCCGTCCTGGCGCACCCTTTCCAGGACTCCTGGGAGCAGAGCGATCGGGGGAAAAGCGTACAGGCGTAGCCTCGGCCACGGATGTACGAGAGCGTCCGCCCAGCAGCCTCAGTGACCCGATGACGGCGAGGGAGGAACTGAGAAAAGGCCGCAGCCTGGTTCTTGGTGTCCCGGAACCTATCGACAACGGCATTTACGGCATCGCCGAACAGGCCCTCGGGCCCTCATCCAGGTCCCGCAGCAGGTCTGCCTGGTAAGCCTGGAGCATTGAAATTGTATGTAAACATGCCCCAGCTTGACCTGCTGCGGCATAAGCTTTACCCACCAAGGCTGATGTTACTCTGCATGGCCTTGATGGGTGTACGAGGGCTTTTAAGGGCGATGCGAGGGAGGGGACAGATAGCCCGTGGCGTCTGTTCCACCAGCGGCATCGCCATATAACCATGCTCTTTTACCCCGACGATGTTAGAATAAACCGACATACGGGGGTTATAAATCGCGAGAAGAATAGGGCGTCCATGAGCCTGATAACTTCGTTATGCAGGTCTGGGAAAAATGGTAAGCCCGGCGAGGTGATGATTTGGGCTTTAGGAAGCTCATCCAGTTTACTGGGCTGGTGGCTCTGCACTTCCACGGGCCAGTCGATTTTAAACTGCGCGACTGCCCGCGTCACAACCTCAACTAATTCCTCATACATGGGGGTGTGAAATTTCTTTGCTCTCCCCTGTTTCCATGCTCTGCATATCTCCCTCCTCGGAGGAAGATAGCAGAAAGCGTGGACTCCTGCCCCGAGCAGCAGGAACCGCAGCGAGCTTGCTGGCCGAGGCGAGAGGATGAAGCGGAGAGAGGGAGAGAGGGCGGGGCCCGCCTCCAGCGCGTCCGCTAAATCCATATCGATCCCCATGGCGGCAGGCGCCGCTCTGCCTCGGCAGAGACGGCACCGCCACGAGAACCGCTCGACTGGGCATGTTTATCTACACATGCCAGTCTAGATCTGAGAGTGCGCATGGGGAAGGCTTCACAATGCACACAGTCGGCGTTTTCGAGCGCCGACCGGGCATGATCCACCCCTAAACAAACAACACAGAAATCGTGTGAATCCCCGCTCGTGATGTAGCGAGCACAGGGAGAAACACACTTTCTAAAGGACATATTCACTTTTTTATGTCACACAACCACACACACTCTCTATATTATTGGCGTTTTCGAGCGCCGCTAGCTAACAGCAATCACACACACACGCGCAGCTGAAGGCACAAAAGCTGAATGTGTGTGCGTCCCAAGGTCCTTTTATAGCTTCCTGGTCCTGACGTCACCCGCCTGTGACGTTCAGTCTAGCCATTCGGCAATTTTACACACGTGCTTCAGACGCAGTCACGCAAAGGCGTTCCCATAGCGTCAAACGCTGACGCAGCGTTGAGTTCCCTTGACAGGGAACTACTGTACTGTATTATAAAGCAGCGCTTAAAAAAGTATGCCAAAATACTGATATATTTACTTTAAAATGAGACCATTGTAATCCTAAATGTATCCCCCTTTTTTTTAAAAAAACTGTAATTTGATTACTGGGTTTTATTTCGTAACTGTAACGAATTACAGTTACTTGTTTTTTTGTATCCTGATTACATTACATGTATTCCGTTAACCACCCCCCGCATATCAGTAACCTCATGTCTCATTCTCTGGTAAAATAACATTATTACAGCACATGACATTACAATAATAATAAAGGTAAGCAGCCTGTTCATGGTTATTGTTAGAACTTATAGCAGGCTTTTTAAGTTTAAGTTGTATATGTGCGAGCAGGGTGTTGGTATGAATATTCAACAAAATACGTATATAATTTTTACAAATTATTTAGTCCACTTTATTTATCAGTTGCTATCAAAATGCAAATTTCAAGTTTATTAAAAAATCTTAATGAAAATCATTGCCTAATTTTATCCACTGAATTTGTTACATTATGACATTGTATTTCTTATCATGGATATACACAGTGCTGCCTTAGAATTTGGCCAAAACAGCATAATTATACTACATTATAGTTATAGGTTATACTCCCTCTAATAGGTTATACTCCCTCTAATAGGTTATACTCCCTCTAATAACCTTCATGTCGACAGCACACCTACAATGACAAATGTTGTTTAGACAGGTAGCTCAGTAGGTTTTGGAACAGAATTTATGAACTTATGAATTACACACATACCGGATTATGTTGTAATTGTAATAAAGCCCCATGTAAGGGAATGTGAGGTCAGAGTCAAAAGTGCAGCAAAAGTGTGTAAATTAATGCTTAACAGGGTTGCTCTATAAAAGATAAAGTGAGCGGTGCAACATTTACAAGACTAAACACTCACTTACTTTGTGTTTACACACACTTCTCACCTCTGGGGTCTGAGGGTGTTTTGGGACCTTGGAGAATTTGCCCTGACATTTGTGTTTTTAAGTAGCTTTTAGTAGTTTTTGTAAATATTAATGGTTGATGTCACACTGCACCGTTTAGCACAAAGTGTGCTACAATAATATACAGGCAACATGTATGTGCTACATACATGTTTTTGAGACAATATATACTGGTCAATAAAAAGTGTAAAAAATATATCTTTTTTAAGTCACACACTAAACATATATTCACAAGATTTTTGACTACTGGATCTTGTGCTACAAAAAGATGTGAAAACCATACTGCCCACTTATTTACCTAAAACAATATTGATTTTGCTTTTGTAAGACACGTTTTCTCTTACTCATGAGAAGGTCATGAAAAGACCCAACCCCTAATGGGCCAAATAAAGTGGAATGTTGTGAGAGAGAAAGAATAAAGAATGTTTTATGTTTTTTACAAATTAAATGTTTTATTTGTAGTTTATTTACAAAATAGTGCACATTTATCAAAATATAAATAATGAGTGTCAGAGGTACATCTTTGAGCACACATGTTTGTGTTATTTTTTAAAACAGTTTCTCTGCAACTGAAGAAGTGAACATCAGATCCACAAAGCATGCAGATCCACATTCCTAAAAGATAATTGTAAAGAATTGTTAGCATATATTGTGCAAAGTACCAGAGAGTTATGGGCCAAAACTGCTAAAAACACAAAAATAATGTCTTTTTAATAATAATAGTAATTATGACCTACCACTAATACTAACAATGCCCATGCATCACAAAATCAACTTTACCCGTACAGACACATATTGTGGTAAAAGTATACTGTATAAACAAAGCAGTATAACATATTGCAGGTCTTGAAATATAGTCTAAATAGGAAAATATGTACATATTTTTTATAAAACAACGTCAACTAAAATGAATCATGGTTTAACTAAAGTAATCTAAAGTATATGTTGTTTATACAAATAAGATTGTAAGTATTAAAAGCAAACCCTCTAGTCTACAAGATCCAGTAGTCAAAAATCTTGTGAATATATGTTTAGTGTGTGTTTTTGTCCTTATTTCAATGACTTCAATGATACTTTTTATTAACCAGTATATATTGTCTCAAAAACACAAGCGTGCACATACATGTTGCCTGTATATTATTGTAGCACAGTTTGTGCTAAACAATGCAGTGTGACATAAAACCTACTAAAAGCTAACCTACTAAAAAACAGATGACATGAACATTTAAAAGGACTGAGTATATCAAGGTGCAGGGCAAGCAGCAGCATAGATGTAGGAAGTAAATATAAATATTGATGTAGATCTAGATCATCTAATATCACCATACGCGTAATTTGTGGGTGGGACATGTCCCCACCACTTTTTGACAAAGTCAGTTGTGTCCCCACCACTTTTTGAAATGATTAGAAGAATAGGAATATGTGTATCAAAAGAAAAACCTCTACAAATCATTGTTCAAGTCATTATTCATAATTTAATATATACATGTAACAACATTCTTTTGCGCCAACCAGAACCAAGCCTCTTCACAATGTGATAAAAAGCGCAAATGTCCTACGTCATGAATGCTGCGTGGTTATGCTGCTCTGGGTAATTAGCCAACTATGATCGCAAGTTCCGTCATACCAGCATAGTTGAACGTTTCAAGTGTTTCCCAAAACCATTGTTCAAACGAACATTTGCAAACAGCATCGCAAAGTTACGTGGTTTAAACTACAGATCTCAAACTGCGGTTAGGGGCATATAGTTTCTTGTTAATGTAACATGTAGACGTAGATCATACTCTTGAGCAAAAGATTTGGCAAGCAACATGTTGTGCGTTCTATATCCATCATTCTAAACATAAACAAATTCCATTCTATGTCTTTTATTTTGTCAACAAAATGAAAGCGCTCTGTTTTTGAAAGAAGTGCACATGTGTATAGAATTACGTGCTTTAGGATCTGTAACCCCACTTATTATTTTAAAATGCTTTGAACGACTGGTTCTCACCTACATTAAAAACAATATACCAGCTGATCTAGATTTACATCAATATTTATATTTATTACCTACATCTCTGCTTCTGTTTGCCCTGCACCTTGACATACTCAGTCCTTTTAAATGTTCATGTCATCTGTAAAATTACTGTTTATTTGCAGTAGATACATTCACCTTTTATATCTGTAATATCCTTTTATTACCTTTTGTATTTAGAATTTATTTTGTAATTAGTACTTATGTTGCATCTTCCTTTCCTGTAAATATGTGTGATTTTACTTACATGTACCAGTGGAGGATGTGCTTGCTCAATGACGATTATTAAGTTCTTTTAATTCTAATTCACTCTACAGACACAATCTAGAGCGCATCCTCGCGTGTACAGCGCATTACTGTCTAAATACACTGTAAAATCAATAAATCCGCCCATGAATCTGGATCATTTGTTTTGGATGCTATTGTTTGTGGGTGTCACCATGTTTGCAAGGCTTGCGCAGATCATTACTGTACACAGCGCCCTCTGTGTGTGGGTGGGATGACATTACAGATAATAAGCTTACACAAGAGAAACTGTACCTGTCTTTACTTTCATGCTTATTACATAATCCAAAAACATCTGTTTCTCTTCATTTTTTTGAAAAGTAGACTCCTTATAGAAGATTCCTTTAGATATATGTTTCAAATTTCTATGATAATGTAAGACTGGTGCAAAGATGTCCAAACCAAAAGGACATCACATCCTGGGGAACAAAGGACTCTTTCCAACATATTGAGTTCCCCCACTGAGTTTACATCCCCATCTCAGATAACACACCTGAAAGGATGCTGATTGTGACCTCACACCTTCACATCTGTCTTCTTCTCCCCCTCTCTCCATCTACTTCCCCTCAGCTCAGAGAACCCTGAAACTCACCTATGAACTGTATTTAAGATATATCACATTCTGTGTGGTCAAAGTATCTAAATATTCATGTCTGATATCATTTGAAATGTCTCAGTGCGACTCACACAATGGTCTTATCCCCACAGCAGATCATAACAAAGGTTTAAGGAGTTTGGAGATATTCTGCTCACTGCTGTGGGTGTGTCCTTCCTGGGCTCTTTCATGGAAATGGCCATTTGGGCCTGATCAGGTTCAGAGTCTTTTCAATGTAAATTACATCTCCATTTGGAGGAAATATACTTTGGTTTGGGTATTTAAGGGAAGCAAGCAAAAGGTTCTGGGAGTCTGTAAACGGATCTCCCGCACAGTTGATGTGTGTAGTTCTTATAGTCGGAGTCTGTAAACGGATCTCCCGCACAGTTGCTGTGTGTAGTTTTGATTATCAGGTAAACATTTCTAAATTCTCTCATCTCTGCATTATTGACTGTTTTACATGAATTGATCACTTTACTAAATTGTTCAAATTAGATATTGAATCATTGCTTTCGTTTACCTGATTAATAAATTGTTATGTTTGTATTGATTCTAAATACTCTGAATTATTGGCTTAATAGATTCTGATGCATCCGTGTTACCGCAATTCCACGACCAGGGTTAAGCGTATTTAAATAATTAAGTTGTTATGCAGTCGGATTCCCTATATGGGGCTATCATAGTGGTAGTCATAACCTCTCGTCATTGCCTGTACTTTAATTAAGTTGTTATGTAGTTATATTAATAACTATATGGGGTCAGATGAAATCCCTTACGGTGCTGGCTATAACCTCTGATTATTATCTGAGCCTTGAACTAAGTTGTTATATAGGCAATTGTATGGGGCTACATGGGTACCTTTTAAGTTATACGGTCGAGTTTGTGATTGTGGGCCCGCATACCGGCGGGTGTGAGGACCCTGTGTGACAATGAGAACCTTAGTGTACAAGTCCAATAATAATAGTGAGTTGAATAGAATGATAAAACATTTATCTAAATTTAAGGATTATAACTTAACCTTTACAAGGTTTTATCTTTTGGAGTCAGATAAAATTGAGGTATCAAAAGTAACGAATAAGTGCCGGAAAAGACCGAACGCACTGAAACCTTCGCCATTGCCACTGGGCTCCGACGTTGGGCCAGTGGGTGGTTTCTCTTCCCCTTACAATAAGAATTCACAAAGTTTCAGTTTGTTTTTATGAAGCATTTTAGGATCCTGGCAGAGACAGCTAAAAGTGAACCCTGCTTACTTTCTCAGTTTTACAAAAGCACAAAGTTTTGTTGTGAGTATACACAAATATAAATAGACCATAGATTCAAATGATTTATTACTCCTATGTGTAAAATAAAAAAATACTTCAAATTACATTTTAATTACTTTTTGCTGTTATCAGCAAAAGTGGTGGCGCCCGCACCACTGTCGACCCCTGGGGGTTAACTAAGAGCTGCCCAGCTCATGCCAAAAATACAGTGTTCACAAGCCTTTGTCTGCAAAATCTTTTACTAATGCCTGTGCATTTGTGTCTTCAGGTCAGCAAGGGCAGTCTGTGTGCGTCAGACCTTGTCTTATACGATCTCATTAGACTGATGCATATTTGTGTGTGTATGCACTGGACATCAGGTAGTGTGTATGTAGGCTTCTTGGGTCACTGCTAAGGGTAACTGCGCTGTAATAAGCTAAACAAACACAGCCATGTTTACTTGAAGATCTACAGAAAGTGCATAGCATATTACTGCTCCAAATGGCATCCATCCATCCTTTTGCCTTTTTGCAGAGCGTCTATTAAGACTTTCTCCCCAGTTTTGACTCTCTTTCTGTTGTCTGCAGTCGCTCATTACTGTCTCTCTCTTTCCATCAGCCTACCTCTAATACTGAGCCAGTTTGTCTCTCTGTCCAGCATTATATTTTGGCAGTGACTCGTATGCCTGCTGAGATGTATGACTTTCATTTGCCGCTGACTCTTGTCATTTCTCTTTTTACTCCCATCCTGCCTTTTTTCATGCTCTTTGTAACTGCTGGCCTGAGCGGTGAGGATGTCAGGCCTAATATGTCTCTTTGGCACTGCTGATATAACCTCTCATAACCTTAAAGGCTGTTAAAAGATAACACTGTTTTAACCTAAAGATCACTTCAATTTCTGAAGGTCAAAATGTTGCATTTGATTAATAAAGGTTTGGGGCATTTATAATAGTGTATGGTGACATTTACTTTTTTAGTTTTAGTTTTAGTTTAGTGTCCTGCACGTGTTTGTGGTATGCAAATATAACACACTTTACTAGAACTGTTTATTGGTTCCGGTGTTCTTAAAGTCACCATGAAATTGACAACTAATATTCTTTTGTGGAATGTTGCAGTGTTTTGTATATCAATGACTTATCTGTGCACTTTATTATTTTTTAAAACTTTAGTTTAAGTTTAGTTTAGTTTTTAAGTTTAAATTGCTACAGTCACTCATGATGTTCCTCAGGGATCAGTGCTGGTCCCATTGCTTTTTTTCATGTACATTCTACCTCTTGGCAATGTTTTTCGTCATTTTGGGATTAATTTTCACAGATGATACACAACTCTACCTTTCTACAAAACCAAATACTTCTCTCCCTTCCTGTTCTCAAAGTCAATGGAAATAAAAGAGAAGTGCTCTTCATCGGTTCAAAGGCCACACTCTCTAAATCTCAACATATTTACATTTATACATTTAGGCATTTAGCTGACGCTTTTATCCAAAACGACTTACAAATATTAACATATTACTATATTTTTTGATGGCTCTTCGATTCCCACCTTCTTCCAAGTTAAGAGTCTCCGTGTCATTTTGGATAGTGCACTTTATTTTGGCCACATCAGCAATATTACTGCATATTTTCATCTCCGCAATATCTCCAGACTTTGCCCTCCCTCACTCAACACAATACACAGGTCCATGCCCTGGTCACTAAACGCACTGACTACAATAATGCTCTTTTATCTGGCACTACAAATAAATTTCTTCATCGTCTTCAACTCATTCAGAACTCTGCGGCTGTCCTTTTAAACATCAGAAGATGGGCAGATAATGTGACGTGTTAAGGAGTGACAGTAGTGTTGTGTAGTGTAACATTTACATTTGCATACATTACATACATCTTGATGTTGAAAATGTAGATTCATGTTATTAGCACCTAAATATTCTCTTATCATTATCTGTTTCTCTGTTTCAAAGTGTAAAAGCAGTCATTTATTCTGCCTGGAAAATCTAAAAACATTGTCATTGTTATGCCAGCGTGGACCTACAGTAAATGCATAAAGGTTTTTTATAGAACAGCATGAATTGAAACTAATCATGAGTATTGTCATCACATGCAAATATCTTGAACAATAGAATGATACAGAATGAATGAATCATTTGCATTCTAAGAAATTTCAGAAAACATTGCACTACACTGTTTTGCACTGACAGTTTTATATAAGTTTAATTGCACAATTTGAATGGCTTATGTAAGACTTGTTTAAATGTCTTCCAAGTCTAATAGTAATATTAAATTCTGCGCCTCAGCTACACAAGATATTTTTCATGACAGACAGTAATGTGTCTCGTCCTATTTTTTTGTGTGTCTATGGGTGCCACTTATCTTAAACCTTCTGAACTCTGGATTAAACAATACTGAATAAAGGGCCTTTTCAAAGATAGATTTCAGAGATATAAGTTATTTTTGGAAAGTTGATCTTTGTTCTTTACAAGATTTCAGTAATCGGGTGTTAAATTACTCTATAGAAAAAATGAAAGGAGAAATGTTCCCTCTTTGAAAGAAAATGGTAAGATCATTAATTACACCAGCACATATCACTAGAGACTTGATATCTCTTGCAGGCATACTCATCTCTAAAGCCCTTGGCATCTTGGACGCGGGACTTGTGCCAGCGCGTGGAGCAGTTTGCACGTTGGGTGGAGACGGCTCACCCTCCTGCCCTCTTCTGGCTGTCTGGATTTACTTTCCCTACAGGCTTCCTCACCGCAGTATTACAAAGCTCTGCACGCCAGCACAATGTGAGGCTTTACACAACACAAGGCTCATTAAGTACATATTCACACATGCTTTAAAAAAAAAAATACAAAAAAAAGTTATATATTTTATTATAGGCCTATGTCTTGTATTTGGGTAGTGACACGTTTGAATATATAAACAATACAATTCTCTACATTTCTCATCATTTTAAAGAACAACAGTTCCAAAATACATAGATAACCAATTATTTTCACATTTAATATACTTTTTTTGCGCTGGAATTAGTCTTTGTAGGAGAAATGAATATCAAATTACCATGTTCATTTTGTTCCCTACTTTGTAATTATGATTTCCTAATTCGTAAGTAATAACTCACATAGGCTATAATCACACAAGTTTAAAGCTTATAGTGTAACACACTACTACACTCTGAACTGTATTAGAATCACAAACTTTATAGGGTCTTATTCGAACACACACCTATACATTTCAAGTCTAACTCAAACACACTCTGCAGCATCCAACTGGAACACTTTTACAGACACACACATTGGTTTTTCATGTTTTATCGGGACTTTATATTGACATAAGGACTTTTACTGTACTGTATATAACTGTATATTCTATCCCCAAACCACCTTCACACAATTTTTACACATTCTTAAATAAACATAATTTATTATGATTTATAAGCTGTGTTCCTCATGGGGACCAAAAATGTCAAAAAGGTTAAAAAATTACTCGTATTACTATCTTTGTGTGGACAATTGTTACCCACACTGTAGGGTTTAGCAGGACCACACACATACACACTGCAGGGTGTTAATGTAACATACTTTGCAGTTCTACAGTAAAACATTTACACTTGCATAGTCTGCTGGGATGCAGCAGAATCTTGCTCCATTACCTCTCTAATGCCCTGGTGATGATGTTTATACTTAACTCCTTTTGGGACCTTCAAACAGCAGTTCTCACACAATCCCCCAAATAACACTGAAGTGTTCAGTTCACATCACACTAAGCTTTATCTGATGATCAACAACATGTGATGCTGTTGGACATGTAATATGTAGTATAATAGTGTCCACTGCTCTTACACACACAGCCGTGGCTAGTAGGATAGACTGAAAGTGCCCACATCTTGGCAGTACTGTAATGATATATTGTGTGTGGACTGTTTTTAAATGTTGCCAGTTCCCTGTACATCAACCTGATAGCTGTGTTCTGTTTGCTGAGCAGGTGTCTGTGGACACTCTATCCTGGGAGTTCACTGTCATTACAGCAGATGACAATAATTTGCTTTTTACTCCTAAGGTGAGTAACTGCTGCCATCCCCTGTCCATTATAAGTTGATGCACCTGATATTTGCATCTCTCTCTCTCTTTCTCTTTCTTACCTGCTGACTGCTGCCTCCTGTGGCATTAATCCAAATTCTGTGGCTATGTCTTCTCTCATTGCGTGTGTGTTTCTCATTGTACTCCAGCTCTTGTTTTATTTTCCCCAACTTCTTCAGGATGGAGTGCTCATCCATGGGCTGTATCTGGAGGGGGCAGGCTGGGATATAAAAGCCTCTTGTCTGGTGGAGCCAGAGCCCATGCGGCTGGTTTGCCCTATGCCCACCATCCACTTCAAACCTGTGGAGAGCCGCAAGAGGGTCGCCAAGAGTGAGCACACGCTCTGTTTTACACTCTGTGTTGTACAGAATCTTCAGCATTGAATTTAGCTGTCCAGATTATATCACTGAAAATATAATAATGTATAACTAAAACCTGCTTTTTTTGTGTGTAGATATGTACACCTGTCCCTGTTACTACTACTCGGTGCGGTCTGGCGGTAGCGGCCGTCCATCATTTGTGGTGGCAGTTGATTTGAAGTCTGGAGCTATGCCTTATCACCATTGGATCAAGAGAGGAACTGCTCTGCTCATGAGTCTGGATAACTAGAAAGACAACATATTTACTGACATTTTTGTTTTAGGGTTAGTAAAAATATTTATAATTATATACAATATGCAACAAGAAACAACCAGTTCTTAGTCTTACAAGCAGTTAGAAAATTTCATTAAAAATGTGCTTAAACATAACAGCTGAAATAAAAAAAAAACATTTTCATCTTATGAATTTAAGGAACTGTGAATATATTAAAATGTTAAGGTGTTCAATAAAGAATTAAAATATATATATATATTAACAATGAGTACTTTTTGTCAGTGTCTGTGACCTTGTAGACAGTGCTCCAGACAAGTGGCGCAAGTGTGCTTCGGGAGACCAGAATTCCCGGCTCAGCGTCCTTTTGCAGTCCTGCTACCCTCTCTTCTCCTCATCACTTCCTGTCTCACTCGAGTGTCCCGTCAATAATAAAGACGAAAAAGCCCAAAAAATAACTTTAAAAATAGTATTTTTCACATCTTCCAAACATACACATTTTATCATCCAATAATTTCATCCAATAATATCATCAAAAATGTATGTGTATCAGTGCAAAATGTCAAAAAGAGGATGGTTTGAATTTTGTGACCACAAGGTGGCACTATTAAGTTTGCTTGAAAAACAGACTTAAATCTATAAAATGTATAGTTTTATATGTCATTTTAGAAGCAAAGAATTTCAGAACTCGTAAGACCAACAAAACACAGATATACAAAGCTGAAATTCACATATCAAGTTCACGTTTATTTGTATAGCGCTTTAACAATGTAGCACTGATCCAAAGCAGCTTTACAGCAAAACAAAAGAATGACAAGCAGGAAAATATAAAAGCTAATTTAATAACTAATGTCTGATATCAGCAGTTTCCTAGTGAGCATTCCAACACGGCGACGGTGGCAAGGAACCCAAACTCCATAGATATATATATATATATATATATATATATATATGGAGAAAAACCTTGAGAGAACTTGGAGGGTTATTTCTCCTCTGACGTGGCACAGCTTCAGTCAGTAATTTGATAAAAAAATATATTTAAAGTGATGTACTAAATTTACTAAAATTTGAAGCCATGTAGGTCTGAGTTTTGAGTTGCTCTGCATTATTAGTTGTGATTGAATTTAACAATGTGTTATCTTACAGCTAATGTGGCCGATATCAAGCACATATAATTTAATAGCAATATAATAAGAGCTGACTTTAAAAGCCTGCATCCATCTGTGGCATGGAATCACAGTGACTTATGATACCTATCTTTCGGGGCCAGATACACTTTTCTAAGGATAGACAGACAGCACTCTTCACTAAGTTATTTTAATATAGCAAAGAATCTAAGAAATGATAATACATGGCTCTAACAACTTTAGTTAAAAAAACAATTGTGTGTCTAACTTGGAGCAGATAATTTCAGTATTCCACATACAAAGAACAGGACCTAGAACAATGCCTTAAAGGGATAGTTCACCCAAAAATAAAAATAAAGAAAGCAAGAAAGCCATACAGGTTTGACATGACATGAGGGTGAGTAAACAATAAAGGAATTTTTATTTTTGGGTGAACTATGCCTTTAATGTGAGAATGTCACCAATTTCTGGAGATAGGGGGCACTATAACTTAAGAAATTATGCACCGGAAAGGAGTGTGTGAGATCCAAAGAAATTTAAAATGATCACCAAATGTAACCCTATTTGTCTATGTTTTCTATTCTTCTGCTTTTCCTGTATGGTTGTTTTCCAGGGTGGGTTGCTTGCAGTTTTCTTTTTTGTTGTTTTTTGGTGCTGAAGAAAAAAGCAATGATCTTCTTAGGACACTCATACGATCAAGGGAATTACTGAGACTTAAAATAAGAAAGCAAAGAAACTAGAACAGAAGAATAGTTCAGAGGGAAGGAAAAAGAAAAAGATAGAGAGAGTGAGTGAGTGAGAGTGGCCTCAGTGTAAGGCTGTATTCAGTCTCTTATTGCTTCGGGAAAAAAAACGGACTTGCTCAGACTGTAAGGACCCCCTTATTCAACCACAGGTCTGTGTGTCTCTGTACCTCTGACTGGCTGTTGGGGTGCTCATAGCAACATGTTTAATTCACATTCAAATTGGCCTCCAAGGCACTTTTGTCATCTCTTTGAGTAAGCTTTTTTATTTTAAAAATGGAAGTTAGAAAAAAAGGAAGAGAGACATCTTTTGATTCCCGAGGATGAAGTCCCTATAGGGTTCATTCAGCACAAGAATGTTCCCACCTCAGTCCAGTTGTGAGAGGTTTGTTCACAAGAAACAGCTTGCATTTCCTCACATTAATCCGACACTTGTTGCTGCCAAGCCGTTCAGGAGAGAAGCTACAGATGCAAACTGTGATTGTAAAACCTGCACAGACTGATGAAGTTTTTCCAGATTTCTGTGTGTACCCTCCTTGTCCTTTTAGAATCTGGATGAGATCTTAATAAAGGTCTTCCACTAGCGGAAAACATGTGGACAAATTGATTTAGTTTTGTGTGATTTGTGTCTTTTAGGGACACAAGTTTACATTTGAACCGACATAATTCAGTTAGCTTTTCTCTGTATAGTATTGCAATCAAATGTTCAATCAAATCTGTGAATTCAATTATAAGAGCAAAAAATCCAAAAACAAACATCCAATGGAGGAACACACTGAAATAAACACACATCCCTCCACTTAACACCTAACAATAGGTGTGTCTCATCATACCATATCCAGACTGTTTTAGTTCCATAGAAATTCCACTAAATGAATTAATCCCAGTCATTATTTCCAAGCCAAGGCCTTGAACTGGACATCAAGTTCGACTCATCCAGATGGAGTGAATGATGGTGGAATTTGGGAGTATTGAGCGTCCTGTCGAAAGGGAGGCGGGGCGGTGCGGGTCCAGGAGACTCGTCCACCGAAAATAAAGCTGCATGAAGAGAGAGAGAGAGAGAGAGAGAGAGAGAGAGAGAGAGATGAGGAATGAGAAGGGAGAGATTTCGAAAGAGTGCAGGGGAGACGTACGGGAGAGCTCAAAAGAGGGGAGTGCCTGCATTTGCAGTGGATTAAAAACTGCGCAATTTCCAGACTCGCATCCCTTTCACGCTGAAATGAAACTCATGAATGGACACGAGCTACTCGCATCGTGGCACCGTTTTTGGCAACCAAAACTGCATAATATAACACAAAAGGATAGAAGTCGTGAGATTTAAGCACGCTTTCTTGGGGAACAATTTTGCGCGCTTGATGTTTGTCACATCGTCTCCTCTTACTGTGGTTTCATAACGCAACTACTTGAAGAATTCACATTCATGCCGACATTTTAAAAATGTGCGTTTCAAAACGACACGTGTATGATATTACAGAGGCACTGATTGATCGCGTTGTGCGGCGTTTATTCACCGCGCCAGAGGAAAGAAACTGCGCAGTTGCTAATTTAGGTTGTATTTTTACAACGAGGACATGCGAGAAGAAGCCACCTCCCAGTTTGACACTCCGTGCATTAGCAGGTAAAGACGGATACTTTCTTGACTTGATTCATCACTGTTTATCTTAACAATGCATATTGATGAAGTATCATAAAGCGCGTCGTGTGCTAATGGATGACTGTGTTGTCATGATTTGCTCAAGGTGTGAAATGCAATGAAATAAACCGTGGACTGTGTGAATAATTCCCGCCTTTAATTTTTATGCAAGTAGAGCGTGTGATATGAACGTGCAGATTGAGGAAATTCAGTCATTATGTGAAAACAAATATGAGTGAAAGTTTCGATTTGATGGTGGATAAAGTTGCCCATCCTTTACCAGTAACATACAGTGAGATCATAGTTAGTTTGAACCGTTTTACAGGAAGAATGTGGGAGTTTAACATTGTGCATTTTTTTGCTATAGAAACCCTATAAGAAATATAGTGCACGCAGTTATAAATGAAATCATACCAATGAACACGCTCTACTGTTAATGTCGCTATTATAATACCCGACTGTGGGTCAAAATGTGTTGCGTATGAGAAAAGTTAAATGAATTAATGTTAGGTAATCGTAGTCCGTGAAAGGGATTTGGGCCTATTTTCTTTTGGAAATGTCATGTGGTGAACTTGTGGCGGGATCAGAGTATTTTTCTGTGCCATGTTTTTCTCTTCCTCTCTTCTGCTGACTGTACGTCGCCGCCCCTTTTTCCACACGTCTTTCTTTTTATGACCACAGGGAGGCGCTGCAACACTATTAAACGAGTGCGCACACGCCTTCTTTTGGATCTTGTTTTGATTGTGAGATCCACCATGCTTTTGGGAATAGGTCATAGCTGTCATTAGTCTTAAATGGGGGTACCATGGATTTTCTGAGGAATAATATTAATATTACAAAGTTTTCTGTAGTAAAAACAAACAATTTGTGATCTATTTTCAATGTGTTATGAACCCACTATCTCAAAAAGTCAGATTGAGTGCCTTCCTTTAGCAATCTTAGGCACTTTTGTGATTGACAGCTACACTCTACTAAATGATCACAGTTTCAATCGTACACACAGGGTATTAAACTGTCTTTTAAGCACATTGTGTGTTTGTTCATGTCACATTTAACCAAACAATTACATGACTACAACGAATATAGGTTTTACCACTAAAGGGAGCATGTAAATAAATAAATAGCAAACCTCCCTGCCTGTGGTGTGCATTACCAGGGGAAGTCTTCAGGAGATGCGCCTTGCCTTAAAGTCAGACCCGACATCCATTTCTCAATATGCGTTCTTGTCTGTACTTGTGTTCTTGTGAACTTGTGAAACGTCATCATTGGCTGACCAATAGGGGTGGGAATCTTTAGGTACTACCCGATCCGATTCCGATTCTGGGACTCATGATCCGATTCCAAAACGATTCTTCATATAATTTTTATGCTTTAGTTTTTATGCTTTTTGTTTATAGTTAGAATCTCTTTGACAGTATTCCCATCTTGAAGTTTAATTTTAGTGAAGTTTGATTAACTAATTTCGGGAGGAGCACGCACAGATAATTGAACCGGCCAATTCATCATTAGTAATCACAGCGTCTGCCCTATCAGCGCAAGAGAGAACCTCTATAAAATAATCAAGCAGCCTTACCTTCGTTCTCTCTAGCGTTTCGGCATCCCTCCTCCACCCCTACGCCTCAACGTTACCTTCCGTGGGGGGGCAGCGCTCTGGGTTCGGGCAAGCGCCGAGCTCGGAGCCCTCCCCGGACAGGGGGGGGAGCGCTCCGGGTTCGGGAAGAACTGCCGAGCTCGGGGCCCTCCCCCGGACAGCACGCCAAATACGCATAACTATTACGCTTGCTTATTATCTGTAAAGGCGAACTCGTGAATTGCTTTTATTTTAACAAAGTTATATTCAGGATGAACAAGTTCTGACATAGAATCGATTCTGAATCTTTGAGAATCGATTCAGAATCGTTAGAGAAAGAATCCCGATGCATCGATGCATCGATTTTTTTTCTCCCACCCCTACTGACCAAGTTCTGTTCCAATTCAAAGTTCACATCTAGCCAAGAACGGTTAAAATCCCTGGATGTGTTCTTGCTTTGTCCCTTTTATCGAGGTTGCATCGATACGTGACTTGTGTAAACTTGTGATAGCTATATTATCCAAAATGCATTGCGCAGCAACGGCAGTTGAGCAGTAATACTGCATTATGTTTAAAATATTACTGTTATCGTGTCACAAAGTGTAGTTTTAACATCTATTTGGGCGAGAATGTATGTGTTTTAAGCTCAAATATCAATCAGTTAATAAAGATAGCGTCTATATAAAAATGTGAAAAAACATTTTCGGAGACGTGAGCTCCAAGCATTCAGCGGCCGCTCAGCGCTTTTGTACCCTCTCAACACAGTCTCACCTTGGCAAGTCCTGCTGAAAATCATTGCTGGTTGTGATTTCTCTGTATTGAGTAAACAGTAGATATTATTCATTCCGGGTATATGTAACAGCCAGTCTTTGGTATCATTAGTTTATTGTTTGTTCTAGAGCTGCACGATTAATCGTTAAAGGATCGCAATCTCGATTCAAACACCCATACGATCTCATTAATAAATTTCAACGATTTTTCGTTGCCGTTGGTGGTGCCGCCGAAGCAGAGAAAGCAGTAGCCTATTAAACTTGTTTTCCATTTTACTGCGCTACTTTTTCATTATTCTTTTTGTATAAGGATTAGTTCAGAGCGTTAACGCCCAAAACGCGAGTGCAACGGACAAACACGTGTGTGTACTGTATGTGTGTTAACAAAAACCTATGGTAAATAATGCAGTGCCTTTGAAAAACGCATTCTGTATGAACAGTCCTAATTGAGGTCTTATTATGACCCTGGTTAGAAATATTCAAATGATCAGAAGTACTGGGATAAAATTTCGGATATAAACACTAATGTCTACGTGATCAAAACAGAGCACACCACATTTTGAACGTAAATTGGCGCCTCAAATAATGCATTTATCGATTACATTGTTTCGCCACTAGGTGGGGACAACGACTCTAAAAATGTATTTTTCATGAATCAATCATTTAATGCTGATTCATCCAGTAATTGATCAAGTGAAATATTTATTAGTGAGTAATAAATGAAACATTTTAAATATACTGCAGCAATTGATATTAATCAATTTACTTATAGTTGCTGATTAGAATCATGGGAGAATCGTGATCTCTATTTGAAACAAAAAAATCGTGATTCTCAATTTAGCCAGAATTGTGCAGCTCTAGTTTGTTCCTGAGCAAATCTTTTGACTGAGGGCAAAGTTAAATTGTATAACATTATATTTTTATTTAACTTACTGAATCGCTGCCCTAATTGTGCTTTTGACTGAATTATTTGCTTATGTATTTCCTATTGTACAAATGATTTATAATTTATAATAAAGTGTTGTGTTTTTATCATATTTTGTTTTATTATAAACAAATACTTATAGGATAATCAGAGTACAACATACTTTTTTAAAGTGTCAGGAAGCAGTGTTTTATATCATATTAGTTTATATTACTTAGTTTAATTCTAAATCTACATTAAAATAAAGATCAAATGAGCCCTTATTTGCTACCGCAGCTGCATGACGCATCAAGTACTCCAATTTGCTGTTGTCCTTGAGAGTTCGAACTCCCCAGTCTGAACTTGCAAGTTCGATCTAGCAAGGACGCAAAGTCCGTTCTTTGCGTTCTTGGAATTGAGAAACGGCCAAAGTCTCTTTTAAACTTTTTTTTTTGCTGCTTTGAAACAGTGCTACATTGTTAAAGCGCTATATAAATAAACTTGAACTTGAATTTGAACTTAAACATAGGTTTCCACCCTAAATATTGCCCCTAATGTAAAAAGCCGCTTTATCACTGCTTTATTCATACATACAGCATATCAAATGGTCCTTTCAGCACATTGTTTGTTTATACATACACTCAAACAATCATATGAATACAATGAATAAAGATTTTACCACTAAAGGGAGCATATAAATTAATAAAAAGTGAACGCATAACACAAAAGACTGTGTTCACTCTTTTAAACAGACGTTTCCACCCCAAATAGTGCACTTATTGCAAACTCTTACTATCACAGATTATGGAAACTATAACAATGAGTTTTAAAGCATATGTTTGTGTATATACAGTAAAAATCAGATCTGTAGTTGTGTGCACAATATGGACACTATTGAATAATTATCATTTTAATCGTACATGCATACGATACAATACTTCTCTGACAAGCCACTCGTTCTTCCAAAGCATCCGCTGGTCTGCTGACTGCTCATCTGAATGACAGTGGGCAGAGCCAACGAGGCGATGGAGTTGAACTGTGTTGCAAGAACGTATCAATTATACCACAACCTCTTACAGACAAAAGCTCAGGGAAATTTGAATTTCCACGCCACCCCCCATGTTAGACTTAAAATTTAATAATTATATCACATTATAATTTTTTAAAAATAAAAATCTTTAAAACATATTCCACAAAAGTATATATCAATCAATTTATGATTTACTGATAAGCTTAGTATACTTATCAGTATCACCCATACTTATATCAGCTGTCTAACATCAGTGCTATTGTCACATTATCAATAAATGGGCAATTCCATGCAAATGTCAACCATACCATAAGACAATCAAGTTTTTTCACCATAATGAAAACCCATTTGAGGTCTCTCTCAAAGTTTTTAAAGCATTTTTTATATTAAAGCATGATTTTTCATAGAGAGGTAATATGCTTTTTTCAGAATGGTCACATTCATATCAGTCTATATCTCTCATAAATGAGCACATAAAAATTAAAATAACTATTTTGTTCTTTAGAGAGTCATGTCTTCTACCTTTGTTGGGTATTGTTGCTTTTGGTTTGTGGATTTAAATTCACAGAATTCCTACAAGGTATGTTGCCTCTCAAAAACAAACAGTGCTTAAATATAGTTGTGTGTTAAAGTTATATACCACTAGATGTCAGCACATGCTCAGAAAATGGAGGCTTTTAAAATATCTTTGTTAACACTGAATAAATAAATGCTATTTGTTCACAAACACACAGTGTTTAAAAACAGTGTTTTTAGATGAGACTCAGACTTCCATTTGCATGTTTCTTAGGTGAAAAAACAAACAACCATGCTAGTACATTTGATTTTGTGATCATAACATTTGGAGTTAAATAGAACATGAACGTGCCTTTAATGAACAGTGTATTTTTTGCATTTTTAGGTTGGTATGGTGATTTTTATAAAATACTTTATGTGCTTGCTTTTTACAGAGTTTATTGTTTCAGCATGGCTGAAATTTGGTTGGCCAACATGAATGTCACTCAGGAACCTAAGGATCACATGCCCCAGGAAACGCCTCAGTGTCTTCACCTATAGCCAATAGGAGAGGAAGATCACAGAATGCTTTTAAAAGTGGGCCAATGTGGTGGATGGATGACTGTAGAGACTCAATGGCTGGAGTGGAGAGGGAAGAACAAGGTCAGTGCGAATTAACTTGTTTTTTACTTTTTGTTCAATACACAGATGCCTAGCATATATACATTATTTCTCAGTTTAAAGTAGCAGGTTTTATGCTTTATAGTGATGGGAAGTCCGATTCTTTTCTGAGAACTGATTATTTCGGACAGGGGTGCGTTTCCCAAAAACACAGTTGACCAACTATGGTCGCAAGTTCCGTCGTTTCCAACATAGTTCAATGATTCGGTGTTGGTAAGGATGAAACTTGCGACCATAGTTGGCTAATGATGCTGTTGGGAAACGCACCCCAGTTTATTAGTTATTTTACGTCCTTCCATAATGATGTCATTCATGTCTGTTTTTATCAGCCAGGTGGATGAAAATTCACTCACACACATTAAAATAAAGTTATGTCTAAGCGCACATGACTGATTTACAGTTTATATAAATAAATAACAATCATTATCATCATCATGATAGGGCTGGGTTTTGCGACCAATTTGGAGATTCGATTTGATTCTTATATGGTTTCGTTTCGATTTGATTCGATTCAATATTGATTAGTTATCAGCATGTCACTTAAAATGCTAGTTTTACAGACATAAAATCCATTTAAATATATATGCTGGTAAATGATAGGGCTGCCCCCAAATAGTTGACTAAAGTCGATGAGAAGAGGCTGTGTCAAATACATTTTCATTGGTCAGTTAGTCACGATAATAAAAAAGTCACGTGACGTCACGTAGTTAGTATGCACGTTAAAACACATTACACATTGCTCTCGCTGTACTTTAATCCAAAGCGCATGTCTGGGGCCTGACTTATTTGTGCTCTTGGGGCCAATTTTTAAGTCATAGCTTACATGGAGGCCACACTGGTATTACATTTAGCGTCTTTTGCGCGTTGATGTTCGTTATTTTAAATGTAGACGCGCAGCAACAGCGCTGAAACAGACTTGCATGCTTCACATAAATCTAGATTTGAATTTGCTTAGGGTGCGGTAACACACTATGTTCTGCACGTATCTGAAGTGTTACAGTCACGTAAATTATGTCATGCTGCCAAATCCGCACCCCAGTGCGTTTGGTGATCACAGGCTCTACGATTGAGCCACAAGTTAAAAATACTCCAAACATTTTTCTATAAACTTGATAAAGAAAAGAAACAAAACTGAACAATTTTGCCATTAAAAATTAAACTTAACTATTTTAATGGCTGTAACAGTGTTATAGGCGTAGTGGGGAGGAAAAAACATGCAGGCTGCAGTTAAATAATGATGTCTTTAACGTGCATTAATTACATTAATATCATAAATGAGATTATTCGACTAATTGCTTAAATGAAGGTCTACTATTCGGAGCCTGTGGCTGTGTGGACAGTGATCCAGACACGTAGTGCAAGTGTGCTTTGTGAGACCCGAGTTTGAGCCAAGATTCTTTCTTTTGTGGTACACTTTTGCAAAATGCTGGTTACCGCCACCTATTGACTTCCATTGTACCTTGTGTCCCTACTATTAAATTGAATGGGTGCCAGTAACCAGCATTTTGATCATGTCGGCTCGTTATAACAATGGCTAAAAACAAAGAAATATAGCAAAAAAATTAAAACCTGCTTTATTTTTTTATCTTCTTTATTGTCGGAGATCATAGCACTGACTTGCAGACTCTTCACATATAGATGTTTATGGTCAGTGGAACTGATCTGTCAGTAACTGATGATGTAGCTCACATGGATTGTCATCCGGCAAGTGCTGACATTACCGAAGCTCATTTTACGCTGTTTACATGAGAAGACTTACTGCCGCTTTGTGTTTTGCCTGTTGTTTTCATTAAAATGATTGTGCATCATTTAAGAACTTTTATATTAGCAAGTGCTGCTGAGTTTGAGTACTAACTTGACAACTGTTATGCATATAATAATTACTACATTATTTGGATAATTGGAAAAAAGTTATATTTGATTGTGTTGCAATGACCTCAAGAAAGAATAATATATTTAGCATTTTTTTAAAAATACATTTAAGTATGTTTTTGTGTTTTTAGTGTATGTAATTAATACAGTTATATAAAAGCTATTTTACAAAGTTTTTTTTTGGTTTCGCTTTTGGTCAAGTGCAAAAACACTGTCAATCACCTGTCTCTGCACTGTCCTCACTGTGTCACACACACAGACACATTTACTGTATGAGCTGGACTGTACAGTCACCACAGAGATCTGTTTTTTCACCTGTTATTTTGCTCTGCTTTTATTTCTACCCTTGTTTCTGAAACTGCCATATTACATAAATGCAATATGTAGATATACAGTATGTTTCAAAAACACATATAATATTGTGATAATAACCTGATGTTGCAGTATGATTGTAGATTTTACTGATTCTTACCGCTTTGACTAATGCTTAGTCTCCTTTATACAAGAAAATATTTGTGTGAATATTATAATTTAAAAATTTTCTGAAAGATGTGAGAGTTTAAAAGAGTAAATGTACTTTATTTTATAACACTTTGATTGACAGACAGCTTCTGTAGGGTTCATTTAAACTCTGACAGTACTCAGGTACAGTGCTGTATTTAATTTAGACAGATGTGTAGATGAATAGCTGCTTTGTGATTGTTCATTTAATGTTATTATCAGATTAGTTTAAAGTTTAAAAGATATATTTTTCTTAAACAATCATGCCTATAAATGGTTGACAAAAGTGAATGGTGTTGGCAGAACAGGGAGATGAAGAGAAAGAGTGTGCAAGTCAGCTGAGTCAGTTGTAGGAAGTAGTGTGGGTAGATATCCTGCACACGCCGCCTCACAGTGTGGAGAACAGAAGATGATGTCACTCAGAGGTATGAAAGAGCTGATGTCATCACACACTCAGCCCACCTGCGGAAGGTGTGTGTTTGTGTGTGTGGAGGAGGATGACCGTGTGAGGCATGATGAAGGGACAAAGGGAAGGGAAGTAAATGTATTTAAGTAATTAAAATGCGTTTTATATAGATTCTCTGTAAGAGGCAATGAGCATGAACTCAAATGTATCAGCTATTGTATGGCTTCAGAATACTTTGGGGTTATTTTGGTGTTTAACAGTGTCTGTGAACATTTACTTTCATTGCATGGAAAAAAAGCTCTTGGGAAATTTCTGTTAAATTGTCATTCTTCGTAAGCTGTCTATATTAACTTAGGAAAAGTGTGAAATAAAAATCAAAACATTCTTGTCGCCCTCCACGTCTTTTGAATAACAGGAGCTAATCATAGCCCACCCCCACCACAGTCTGGGTCACTGCTCCCAGCTCTTTGTGTACCAGGCCTTTGTGTTCAAGAGGCCCTAAGAGGGAAAGACAGACAGTGAGAGACAGATATGGCATTGCACTTGGAGGAGAAAAAGATCGCTTTGTGATTGCATTACACGACACTAAAAAGCAGTTCCAGTGCTACCATGCAAAAACGCTGCGGTGACATTTGTGGTGTGTGTTATGTCTGTATATGCACACAAGTCCTGACAGTGATCACTGCACACTGCATGCATGTGCATTTGTCCCTTGCTTAACCCCGACACAAACAGACATTACCCAGATGCTGCTGCGCCCAGTCACATCAATCATGGCCAGTCTATTTCTCTCTCTCTCCCCCCTCTCCTGCTCTTTGACTAAATTCTTCCCTCTCTTTGCTTTATGGCATGGCAAGCAACTTCTTTTATATTTGCAAAATTTTAACATTTAACATTTTAAGGAAATACAAAAGATACACATAAGGGTTTCTTCTTCATTCCAGTTAGCAAAACATAGCTCATTACTATCCACACTGAGAACGTTTGTCAGCTTGAAGGAACTATTTTTAGTTTGCACTGGTTTATGATGGAATCAGGAAAAGAAACTACAGTTTTCAATGTGTATAGTACACATCACATCCTCTCCGTGTCTGTACGGGATCGTTACGGAATGTGTGTGAATGCAAGCGCAGATGTCGTAAAATGACTGGCAGTGCGAAGCAAAATCGGCGATCTGTGACGAGTCCCAGGAAACAAATAATCAGTGTATTTTACAGAATCTCTTTGTGAGAACGGCTTCAGTGTTTCTCTAAACTCAGATCGTGACTTGGATTCAAGTCAGACACAAGCCCCAATTTTTGAGATTTATGACTTGGATTGGCAAAAAATAAAATGACTGGATTACTTATGACGATGAGTGGTTTGACTTGGTCTCAATTTGATGACCAGTCAAGTCATTTGTACACAAAGAGAGCTTTGACTAAGCTGATCTTCTGGACCGGATATTTATGTCATCTATGTTCTGTAATGATAAAGTAAAATCAGCTTGCAAATATTACGTACCAGGCATAACTTTATAAAACTGAAAGACAGTTGTGTAGTTTGGCTAAACCAACAAAATAATGTTAGTGGGTGACTGCAGAAGATTGTTCACATGACTGTAGTTAGCAAACATGGAGATTTAATAATTCAGCAGATAATTACCGTTGAAATTATAACCGAATATCTTAAATAGGTTTGAATTGTCTTAGCAGCTACACTAGTTACATTAATTACATGAGCTTTGTGAAGAAAACTTTATTACTTAACTTAAAGTAGGTGTGTTCCTTGGAAATCAAACTCTGAAAACTTGGAAAACCACTGCAGTGCAATGCTCTGTCATCTGTGCTAACAAGAAACCTGTTTAAATACTAAAAGTAATTTTATTTCATGTTTTTTAAAGGTCTGCAGGGCTGTACAGTACGACATATATGTCGCACAAGCGACGTAAAAATCTGACTGTGCGAGAAGTAATTTATCCCTGTAGCACGTGTGTGATACAGCTTTGCATGTGCGTATGACAGAGGCGCTTGTTTGTGTGTGTGAGGTTAATCCATGGACTGCCGCTGTTTCACTTTGTTGTAGTTTATTTTGCCATTTAAACTCGTTTATCGACTGCATTGAGTCCATATACAGCCCTATCCCCAAAGCAGGAATCGAGGCGTAAGATGTGATATGAACTAACGTCAGTAATTATTCGTCTGCTTGTTCTGCGTCTTTCTGAATGAATAAGTTTTGCAGTTTGACGTACTACACGCGTGACACTCGTGGATTTGTCATATGACACTATATGAGTATGTGAACATATGAATTTAATCTCTAAGAAGTGGCTCTAAGAAATGTATTTTACTGTTTCATAAGAGAAAAGCACAGACACGCTTTCAAAATAAAAGTTGACTTTAACATCCAGATGAAAAAACACTGTGCTATAATATTCACTGTAGTAAACTGTATTAGATTTTAATGTTCTGTGGTATTAACTATTGCAAATTAAGCTGTACCAAATAATATACTTTAATATTTTATATGGTCAGGTTTAAAAACATTATAGTTCCTAGGAATAAAAATACATTTTACATTCTATAACATTTTGGCCTGTGCTACAAAACTTCAAAACTCTGTAGCACCAGTGCTATATGCAAAAAAAATTAACGTACAGCCCAGGTATGTAAACATTAAATATGCTCTGGTATTAAATGTCTTAAACAGGTTACACATTATGTGCCTACCACACGATTTTTATCTGTCTAAAACGCACCTTTTTTCAGTTCAATTTTAATACATAGATTGTGTGAAACATGTATCTAAAATCACAGTATTACTTATGACAATATTCATGTACATCTGGTCTGAAAAGTAATCCAAATAAATTTTACAGGGGTGCCCATAAACCCGTAGGTGTCTGTGCGTGATCCGACTGTAAATTGGGTATGCAATTAATGTTAGTTTAATTAGACAGTTGTTATGGGAGTCTACCAGTAGCTCAAAGCTCACAGGGAAGTATGGCATAATTTTAATTATCTGTTGTTAATTTTGAGGGCCTTACCCTAGTAACACACATATATGTGTGATGTGTGAGCAGCGTGTTGTATAGTAAAAGATCATTTTGTCTCTCGCTCGCTCTCGCTCGCTCTCTCTCGCTCTCTCTCACATATACATATATACACACACACGCACACATTTTATGTGACTGTTAAAGTTGGTGTGTGTGTCTTGTGAATATAATATTAAACTTATTAGATTAGATTCAGTTTGAAAACAAAAAGCATAGACACCATTACACTGTTTACATGTGAGTGGATGCTTAAATTTTTCTCTTCATTTATTCTATGTATACGAGTCAATAACAGCCTTATATCCTTAAACCTTTACAAGATTTTAATACTGTCTGTGTATACCAAAATCTTCCCTGTTCCTATTTACACATTTTAGTTTTTTTGCCATGTGTGTCCTGGAGTGCTAATGCATGCCCTGATTGGATGTGATGAGATCAGCAAGCACTGTTGATTGGCTTTGGAGTTTGGTGGTGTTGTCATCGAGAGTGGAGTATACTGTTATGATGCAACAATGCATCATATTGATGACAGCATGAGCTGTAATGTGCCCGCATGGTATTATGAGTTTAAAGGATGATTACCATTCCACTGCCATTATTGTACATACATCTTTACAGCATTTTAAACACAAAGGTTTGTTTTTTAGTTTTTGTAATGTGATTTTTCTTTTCTTACTTTCTTTACTCAGTCACCCCCGGTTCGTGAAACGCAGAAATTATTTCCGGAATTTAGTAAAATCCTTAAAACAAGTTTGGCATTGTGTGCAGTGTAAACTTAACACAGAATGCAATCTTGTTTAATCTACATTTACACTAGTAAATATGTTAGGTAGACAACGAATATATACATTTGAGTATAAGGTGTGGATGATAAAGTCTTGGAACCTAAAAAATCTTTATATCAATCAAGTTTAGTAAATTTGTACTCTTGTTGTATTTCCTTGCTGTGTGCCGGAATGTGTTTGTGGCTATGCTTGTTTTCCTCTGTTTTCTGCTGACACAGACATTTGCTAAAAGAGCATCAGTCTGTGTGTCCATGTGTCGCTGTGTGTTTTGGTTTGTGTTTTTTGCAGGGTACCTTTAAGACAGGGCCAGGCTTCTGTTGCCATGGTGAACACGTAATCCAAAAAGCTGAGCTCTGTGTCAGCTCAAGCCCATTACAACATCTCATTGGCTGACTGTCCTGCATGGGATTGTGATGCAGCCTGTCAGCTGGCCAATAGGGCACAGACTGAGCGAGGGCTGTTGCTAGGGGAGTTGCTTGGAAAATAGTCAGCTGTGTTTTTCTCTCTCGCTCTTACTCTCACATTGCACTCATTGACTCTTTGAGCCCTCTTTCCCCCTTCCTGTCTCTCTTTTTTTTTACTTCTACACGTGCTGGGGGAATAAAGCACTTGTTGAAAAATTCACTGAATATTTCATCTTGACTTTTTATGTGAAGCAATATATAAATGTGTGTGATGTGTAAAATTGTTTTGACTGCCTATGTGTGCATGTGTATATATGTGTGCTGTTTTTTTTTGTTCTTGTGGGGAAAAGTAGTATATCCATACTGTGCACATGAGTGTGTGTGTACATGCAGCAATATGCTTAGAGTATCATGTAGGCAGAATTCACCCCAGTCATCCCCCATTAAGTGCTAAACCGTATATTTATCCATCTGTTCGAAGAGGACATTTATTGTTATTAAGATAATCAGATTGTGAATAAAATAGAATAACTGTAACCATATAAAGCCCTTTAATATTCCTTTTAACAATATATTTATTTTTCAGAATTATCCAGTGTCCCATATCCAGCACAATTAGTGCAAGAATTATATATTTGTAAATATTTAAATTATAGTTGTTATTATTATAGTAATGCAGTATGCATTATAGTTGTTATTATTATTGTAATGCAGTATGCATTATAGTTGTTATTATTATAGTATTGAAGTATGCAGACGGCTTTATACTGGTATGGGTTTTATTTTTAGCACATGAAGAACTGCAGCATGTATAGCAGGCAAATGAGGTAAGGCTAGAATGAATGCAGTGGAGTACTTGAGGTCACTGAGTTCTGCTGTTATGTGGATGCAGATCAGGTTACATAACACACTTTAAGCACTTCTCTCAAAAACACATATATGAACAGGATTTGCTATGACTACAATGAGAGACTGAATTATTACAAGTGTTAGTGCAGGGGTGGTTCTAGAATTTTATCCTTAGGGGGGGCTTAGCCCTCACTACTGTTGCGGATAACATTACCTAGTGTTGTGGCTGTGTATTGCAAATGTAAACATAATCTTGTCACCATTTCATTATTATCATCAGCCAGAATTACTGTTAGCTAGCTAAATGCAAAAAATATTGACTTTGTATTGAAGAAATGGATTATTTTATGACAGCCAACAAAAAACTTGATTGCTTCAGTTTGCAAAACGTGACCAAACAATGCTAAATTATAAACTGGATGCTGATTATTATGGAGAATTTGTTCTTCTCAAACCTTAACGTAACGTTACCTTATTTTAGTAAATTATAGCTACGGCCCACGATTTAACTAAATGAAAACAATTACGAATTCTTAATTGGTGGCTAGTTTGCTACGTTATTATATATTTTGTCCGCATATCATGTGCTGGGCTCTGTAGGTCAGCTAATTTTAGAATGCAAATTTCCGTAGACACTGTACACATAAACTGCACTAATACAGGCTAAACACATTTTTTAGAAAACACTTTCTATTACCACCTACGTGTAAGGATGTTTCATGAAAGCGATTTTCTTGACATTGTCACCCGCCACCGACTGACATACAGCACAAGCCATTGCACTTCCAAGGAAGGGCTATCCCGCATGCGCAGAATAGCAAAGAGAATGAAAATAAAAAAAATATCTTTTTTTATTGGCATGTCCTGCATTTATTAGTTATTTTCATTTTTATTTTAAAAAGTAAAAATTATACTGTCAATAAATTTTGATAGTTGATCATTTTAGGGGGGCTGAAATGACAGACAAAAGGGTCTAGAACCGCCCGTGTTAGAGATAGAAAATAAGAGGAGATGGAAGGAGAGAGACAAAAAGAGAATAGGACAGGTAAAAAAATAGTCGAATGACAGCTTCATATGTGAGACAGGATACCACTTAATCAATGCTGACAGGAAAAGATGTGCAGGTGTGTGTGACAGTACTGGGAAACAGTGCTGATAGATTATTATAGATGCTAAAGATTTTTTTCTGGAGCAAAACTCTTGCTGGACTTATGAATGTGACAACTGCAATACCACTCTTTTTTGTGTTTATATGGGCACTGATTGCTTGACTGCATTGTCAGGCCTTTATTTTACTTCCTTGTATCTTTATTGCGAAGTGCAAGAGATGAAGGGAGTGAAATGTCTTAAGCCAGAAAATAAATGGAATAAAGAAAAGTGTGATGATGCATATGTGTAATAAAGGTATGCAGAGAATGGGGTCCCTGCAGTCTAACGCATATTGACTTCAGGCATGTAAATTACAGAAGACAGGCTACATGTGTAAAGTCTCTTTCATTTGTCTGCTCTCACATTCTCTCCCTCTTTGAGGTGACTGATACCCCCCTCATTTTTCCTCTAAACTGTCTGAGATTCATTTTGTGTCTCTTTGTTTCTCTCAGTACAGTATCTGAAGTAGAGTTACATGTCTGTCTGGTTCATCTTTTGTTTGTATGGCACATTCTGAATCAGTATGTATGAATGCCTGATGTTCTTCAGTTTAGATGTGGAGATCACTTATTCTTGAGTGTAAAACTTTTGACGCGTTGTTGTGCAAGTGAATCAGCGCAAAGCACGACACAGATGGACAGGCGTCTTGCAGCTAAAATGGATCGTCTGGAGTTTGTGCCCATCTGAAAATCCAGGCGGCGACCCTAGCTAACAGGTTTAAACTGGACACCGGTCATCCTCAAGTAGTGCTGGAAGTGTTCATCATCCAGGCATAGTTTCCCAGAGCAGACGGTAAAATTCACAGAGTTGTGTGTGCTTCTGGGAGGTGCTGTGAACCCAGACATGTCTGTGGTTGATTTTCCAGCGCATTTAGGACTTCCACAACAGGTACAGAGCAGCAATGGTGGTTTTATCCAACATGATGGAAAATTGGCAGAAAGAAATGTTGTTGTGCATGAACTCCATGAAGACACTCGCGAGCTTATTTGTTTTTCGGTTAACTAGAAAAACTGTTCCCGCAAGTAATCTAGGGCAAGGAACGCGGTGTGCATATTTGCTTTGCTTTTGGTGTAAACACACCATTAAAACTAAAAATAGCAGCAAGAATGAATTGAGGCTTTTAACATCACCTATTTAACAGCGTACCACTAGCAGACGTTCATCATCAAAGTGTATTAATAATGGTGAGTGGCGCCACTTAGTGTGCGAATGTGAATTAGCACAAGGCAAATAATCGTTTCATGTCTAGTGTGAAACATCGCTTCCAATGTGTAAAGGCCTTTACTCTCTGCACTCTGTTGTTTATTTTTAAATGGTGTGTCACAGATTGCAAAATTTATTCATTGGGTTAGCTGTCGTTTATATTGGTTATTTGGTCGTTTAAATTGGTTATTTGCACTGCTGTATTATGTACCAGTCAGCTATACACAGACATCCAAGACATACTACAAAAGTGTGAGCAGCGGATAAATTGTGATCAGGTGGTGTAGTGGCAAGGCTACTACATCAGAGACCCGGGTTTGATACCCGTGTCTGCAATGAAATTCTTGTTTTATGCTGATATAGGCGACCACAGTTACACTACGGAACATCTGTAGTGACAAGAATGTCTCATAAACAAACGTGTTTCATATGTTGTTGGATGTAAGACTGAAGACAAAAGTCTTTATTTACTCCTGACATCTGAGCCGCTGAAGACGCAGTGCATTAGTAGTAGAGCACACACGTGCACTCTTCACTCTCTCTCTCTACAGAAGGGGGCGGAGATCAGCAGCTTACTCAGACACACACACACACCAAAAACCTTGCATACTTAATGAGCCTAAAGAATTGACATTTAGAGCATGTGTTTTGTATTTTGAGCTGAAACTTCACAGACACATTCTGTGGACCCCTAAGACTTATATTATATCTTGATGATATCTTATATCTAGGTCACTTTTTAATTAGGATATAATGACTATAACCAGGAGTAGCCATTACAAATATATATCTCCCTGTAGGACTATGATTATAGAAGGCTGCATAACACTGTATGTTCATAAACACAGACAGTTTTTTTTGTTTTTTGACTGATCTTCATCCATCACAAATACAGGAACTGTATGAAAACATGTTTTATGATCACTATTGATTTGTTTTATTTATTCCTATATTGAGTATTTATTTTCTACATTCCAATTCCAATGTCTTAATTGTCTTAAGAATTTAAAGGTATTTGTTCTTTAAAAGGGTAATTCCTAGGGCCTACAGATTTACTACAAATACCATAGTTAAACTATGGTTACTGTGTCAAACCATGGATAATTTGTGATTACCATGGTTTAACTATAGTAAACATGTAAGACACCGAGTTAAACGCAGAGGCTGGCTATCTTAATGTATTTTATTGGCCATCAAACAGGTTTTCAGATTTTACTATAAAATTCTGAAAGCAGTACCCAAATATTAAAACACTACTAAAATAACTGTTGAAAATTGTTGGATTGTATAATAAGTTTAATAGTTCTGATTAGTAAAATTTAATTTACAGAATCAAGAAAAATTAAAATAGAACGGATTTCATAGGGCCATCATTAGCCTATTTGTTATCTTTGTGCAATACTTGCTGTTGCACAGACACCCATTCACTTCATGGACCACAATTTTACTGATCAGAAGTGCAGGTGTGCCAACAATTACACACTTTTCCCATCTCACACACACCCTACTGTCTCGCTGTTTCACTTTGTCTAACTCTTTCTCTGTCCCATGTGTTACTGGTCTATGGGGATAAAGGTCCTATTAGTGCCTCTGTCTGGAGCCTACAGAAACCCTACACCCGACAGAGACAGAGAGACGGAGCAGAAGAAAAGGGGGGAAATGGGGTAACTTGATCTTTTTGATTTGTCTATTCAATACCGAGGTCACTTACCCAGGCACGAAGCAGTAATCCTTGTACACAGACACATAAACACTCATTTGTCGTAAAATCCCTAAGCAGTAGCATGCGATGCAATGATGTAATTTTCAGCAACAGTTATACATTATTGGTTCTGCCATCATGGTAATATTGCCTATAGAATTATGGGTGGTTTCTGTCAAAAGAAAAGGGGCTGCTGAGAATTGTGTATCCTACACCAACATATGGAAGAGAGAGATAAGGGCATGGAGACAGAGGGAAAGAGAGAGGGACAAGCAGACAAACAATGTGTGTATTCTAATTTGAAATCATAGAATCTGTCTTCTGACAGTCCACTTACAATTCAGAGTTAGAAGAGAGAAGATGGAAAGTAATTGGGGAGGAATGGGCAGACTCTGGTCATGGTACAGTTTAGACCAGGGGTGTGCAATTAATTTTTTCAAGGGGCCACATGAGAAACTTTGACAGTTGTCGAGGGCCGAACTAATACACCTAGAGTTTTGCCCAATATGTATCTCTTCATATAAAACCATAAATAAAACGTACAATGATACAATGAAATGTGGACAAAAGAATAGAATACCACTATTTAATGAACATTCACAAATCAGTTGTATGCAAAAATGTTAGCATCCATTAGCATCCATTAACTTTACACAAAAAAGAAATAAGTTCACACAATAAGTTCGTTTGTTTGTTTGTTTTGTTTCCTTGTTTTCTTGATCACGCGACAGCACACAAGTGATCATCACTTAGAGAGGATCTGTATCTAGATTTGTTCAACTTCATCACTGAGAATGTTTGTTCAAATCCAGAGAGAAACAACATCCTCTGAGCATGCCTCCTTAAGTTTGGAAAAATCTACTCTTTAAGAGAAGAATAGAAATCCAGCAGTGATACTGACTTAAAATGCTCTTCCAGTAGTTTGTCAGACAGCAGGTCGATGAGTTCAAGCTGGACATCACTGGTTGCATTATCCACACTGCTAGTGAAGGGAGAGGAAATCATGTGCATTTCACTCTCAACTGTTTTGAAGTCTTTAAAACGTCTAGAAAATTCACCATGCAGTGTCCCTAACATGGATGAGTACTTTAACTTCATAAAAGCCTTCACCAGGCTGTACATTTCATGTGCAAAAAGGCCCTTGCCTTGCAGCTTGGTATTTAGTTCAGTAAATACTGTATTCACATCAACAGCAAAAGCTAAGTCTGCCACCCAGCCTGCATCTGAGAGCTCTGTGATGTCCCTGCCTTTCTTCTCACAAAATTCATCTATCTCTACTCTTAGATTTCATACTCTTTTAAGCACCTTGCCCAGGCTGAGCCATCTGACAGCAGTATGGTAACCTATGTCACTATATTTACTGTCATGCTCCTCTAAAAGGGCAACAAACTGTCTGTGAATTAATACTCTTGCCCTGATGAAGTTAACTATTTCAGTCACAACATCAGTCACATTGTTAATTTTTAGCAATGACTTACATAACACCTCCTGATATATAATACAATGCAAAAATATCAATTGCTGTTCTGGGTTTATTTCAGTCACTTTATCTTGCATTCGCTTCAGAAGTCCATGCATGCATTTACCTCTGTGAACAAATGTGAACACTCCCACTTGTAGTCCCTTTCATTGACCGCATAGCCGTCAGCTCCTCTGTCATCTCAAAGTTTTTTGTTAATCCACGTACAAAAATGAATAACTGGGCCGTGGTGCGAACATCACAGCTCTCATCCAGAACCAAGGCGAAAATGTCAAATTTGTCCGCTTTGTTTTGCAGTTGAAGCTCCAAATTTTCCGCGATGTCCTCGACCCTTCTCGTTACAGTTCGTCTGGAAAGGGGCACATTCACAAACGCTTATTTTTTTCTCCGGGTATATTAGCGCTGCAGAATCCACCAAACATTCTTTGACAAATTCTTTGACAAATTCATTTATTTTACAAAACTTCTGAGAACTAAACTTAAGGATTATAAAGATTTTGTGCCATTAAACCTCTGAGGTCTAAGGGTGTTTTGGGACCCTGGAGAAGTTTTGACATGCCCTGACATTTGTGTTTTTTTCAGTATCTTATAAACACATTAATGGTTAAAGTCACACATCACTGTGTTCAGCGGGAGGGAGTGTCAATGGTCATGAATATTGATACATTTCACACCTGGGAGACAAAGACCCAAACTCCTAGGGCCTATCAAAGAGGAATGTTGTGAGGGTGAGAGAAAAAGAATGTGAGGAGATTTAAAGATTAAATGTTTTGTTTGTAGTTTATTTGCAAAATAGTGCGCAATTATCTAAATATAAATAATGAGTGTCAGAGGCAAATTTTTGAGCACACAGTTCATGTTTGTACCATTTTTGAAAACAATTTCTCTGCAACTGAAGAAGTGAACATGCTTTGTAAAGCACGCTGATCCAGTGATGCAGATCTACAATCCTAAAAGATAATTGCAAAGAATTGTTTAGCATATTTTGTGTACCAGTAGACTACATGCATAACTTATGGGCAAAAAAAAATTTAAAACACAAACTACTGTGTGTAATTATTACCCACCACTAATACTAACAATGCCCATTTATAACAAAAAATAACTTTAGCCTTTACAGGCACATATACATATTATGTTATCACAAACAAACAAACCCAAGTCGTGAAACATAGCCTATTGCAGGTGGAAATATAGTCCCAATGGGAAAATATGTACATATTTATATAAAACAACATGTCAACTAAAACGAATTGTGGTTTAACTAAAGCAATCATATTTTTTGTTGTGTTTAGACAAATGCTATTCAGTCCTGCAAAATCTATGGTTACATCTACATTGTAACGCTTAATAAAAATTAAAGGAAGAATACTTACTGGTCAGGTATAATAAGCTTCACTGGGCGCAGTTAGGGATGGGTACCGAAACCCGGTATTAAACTAGCCCCGGTGCTAAATTATGAAAGACCGAAGTATCGATAAGCTCTGACGCTATCGGTTCTGCTTTTGGTACTGGATAAATTAAGAAAATACATGTCCTGTTTATTAATGCTAAATAAACGTTATCTTGCGCATTTTAACTGTCCAACCATTTCTAATTTACGATAATAGCCTATTTAGACATTAGACATTTACCTGCATTTTTATCCATTAAAATTATTTTTTTCACGCACACAACACGAAAGCTCGCGCTTAATAGACTGATGATAGCGGAGAGAACCAAACGGTCTAAAGTGTGGTTACATTTCACTCGAGTGGATGCAGACAATGCTCGTTGCAACACGTGCAACATGATTTTAGCTTGTAAGGGCGGAAACACAAGCAATCCGTCAAAACATCTTTCAAAAGTTCATCATGTGCGGACAGAGAATTGCAAAGTTTTCGACTGCCTAGTTAGTTCATCATCCACCTCCTCAGGTAAATATGCTAGCAGTCTTCCCAAATAACAACGACATAAGCATCCTATAAGGTCTCTCTAAATTAGTATTTAATAATTTAATAAATACATCACGTTCAGTTAAATTATGAATAACCTACGTATTTTTTCTGCAGTAAGCTAAATAAATCATAGACATTAAAAATGCCTTTACAGTACTGCATTTACAAATAGATGAATAAGAATAAACTATGCTTATTAAGAAATTATAAAGTAGAAATGACCTAAAAATGAATTTGTAGCGATGAAATACATACACTTAAATCTTGTAGTGTACATTGCAAGTAGTTCCAAACATGCATAACTTTTAAGCCCAGTTCTTTTGCAGCCTACCTGCATGCTGCTTTAAAGCACTGGACATTCTTTTACAAAAGAAATTGTTTATTTGATTTATTTTGTTTGTATAATATATATTTGCTCAAACATTGCTGTTTGTTAGGCTATAGATAATTATTTTATTTTACATTTAAAAAATAAAGTGTTAATTCTGTTCTCAATTTGTTTTTGTTTTTTATTAAAAACACAACAAAAAGTACCGCTAAGAGTACCGTTAAAGTACCGGATCGATAAGTGGTATCGATAAAAGTAGTAATACCGTTAAAACCTTAACGATACCCATCCCTAGGTGCAGTTACTCTCACAACAAAGCAGGATCTCCGGATTCGCAATCTTTTTTTTTTATGTAAAAGTGGACTTTAACATCACTCTACAAACAAATCTGAAGCACATCCTCGCATGTGCAGAGCATTATAGCCCAAACGTGCTGTAAAATCAATTCATCTGACCAATAAAAAATCTGGTTGATTTGTTTGGGTTTGGAGCTCTGTTGGAGTTCTGGTTGATTCGGTTTGTTAAAAATAAGACATTTTAAGCTTTCTTTAGACACATGTTTCACGTTTCTATGATAAGAATTCGCGGAGTTTCGTTTTGTTTTCTATGATGCGTTTTAGGAAGATGCTGAAGGAGGCAGTGACAGCTGAAGACGCACTAAACACTGTTTACTTTCTTAATTTTACGGAAGCACAACGTTTTGTTGTTATTTTAAGTATAGTAAATAAAAATAGACCCTTTACAGATTTAAAAGATATATTAAGTGTACAGTAAAAAATGACAGCATTTTAAGCTCTTTTTGCTGCTATCTGAAAAAAATGACCCCTGAGTGTTAAATTTGTTTATATTGTGCCTTTTTTATATAGTATGCCAGTACCATGGCATTATTTTTGAAAGTGAAATACCATAGTACAGGATTTATTCAGTGCTAAGGCGTATTAGAAAATACCATCTGATACCCTCACCGTATGGTTATGCCACAGGTTTTTCAGATACAGTCAGGTACCATACAAAAAGGGCTTGGACAGCAGGCAGCTTTCATTGGGATTAATTTATTGCCAGCTCTTAGTGAACAGATGTCTGTTTAATTGCATTGTTTTGTGGTGCGATGTACATTGAAGTGCTGCACGCTATTGTACCATGCCGGTGCTGCAGGGCAGTGTGTCTGCCTCGTGTGGCCTGGTGATTCCCATTTAGCCGAGGGTTTTCCTGAGCACACAGCCTCTGCATGTGGCCTGGCCCTGGGCCAGAGTTGTAGCCTGTTCTGCCTGTGCCAGAGTTTTTGGAGGCCTAAAAGGACAAAGCTGGTCTCCATCCAGCTCTCTTAACCTGATAACTGTCACAGCAGAAATTGACATGAATGCACTGCCGAGCTACATTTGTTCATTTTTAGATATTGGATATTTTTCAGGTATTTTTATAAATTACAGTAACATTAACATTTTTTTATTATTATTTTTGCTTATGTTTATTGTTATGAAAATGTGAGTTGAAATGATTAGAATAAAATTCAACAATGAAATATTAAAGATAAGGAAATAACATAGGTGTCCCTCCTGAGGAACAGTGACAGTTAACAGGTTAAGCCCCAAATGCTGGCACAGGTTGAGCCCCAAATCTCTTTCCGTCTCTCCTTGTCTCAGTTGCTCTCAGCCTCTCCCTGTGATATCATTTCACTTTGATGGCCTGCTACTCACATAAACATGCTTTTTTACAGCTGTGGTGGCAGACTGTGTGTGGCCTCACATCAAACCTGTAAGTATTTTGAATAATAAATTCTTTGCTCTGGCTGTTTGCTTGTCTGAGCGGTACCAGCATCTACACTCCAGTACCATGCACCACCCACAGTGAGCCCCAGAGAGAAAGAGAGAGATATCCTGGCTAGGGTGGTCAGGGTGGTTTTGGTCTTGTGTGGTCTTCCATAATGTTTAAATTAGGTTCTTCTCACTCAGATGGATCATTAGCTATAATGAGCCTCAACCACAGAAATTCACACTAAAGTTGACCGTTAGAACAGCAAGATGCATTTTTTTCATACAGCAGCTTGCATTGCTGATCTGTTGCATTTGCATGACTGTTAATGGAAGTCAGTGGAGCAAAAAAGTGTGACTGCTGCATTAGTCTTTTTTATTGTTTTGACAGTATTGTTTTGACTTTTGCTTTAAATCTAATAATGTCAACAGTTTATCTGAAGGTTAGGATTAGAAGTAGGGTATAATAAATATCATTATGTTAGTGTGAAAACTATTGTCACTATTGAAAAGATCTTTACTAATAGATCCCCAAAGGTCTGTGAGTACAAATACTTTTGGAAACTCACTTGACCTCTACGTACAGACATTTTCCTACCCCCACTGCACATAACCCTTAACAACATTTAAACCAGACCAACACATTCAGATTACATCAGTTGCTGTTCCTTTTTTCTCACTCAACACTCACAAAATTTGCTTTTCAGTGAAGATAAAATGACTTATAACTCTCAGAATTAAATGGCAGAAGGTTTCCTCTTTTACTTTACTTTTATGCAGTTTCATAGTAATTAATATTAGCTTTATCAAATTGATTTATAAAAACTCAGCAGAAGTCTGTGGTGTGTCCTCATTTGCATAGCCAGGTAAACATATGTGTTGGTGTGTTTAAATGGCAGACATAGCAGGAATACAGTTTAATATTTTACAGCAGTAGTTAAGAAAAGGAAATAAACAAGTAAAGAAAAAAAAAACTTTGTCCTGTCTTCCTCTCTTTCTCTCTTTCTTGTGGGGGGTGGGATTACACAGGCCAACACCCCCTTGACTGTGGGTGCCCATAGTGGGAGGGACACATGTGTGTCTGTCCAGTAGGAGGCTGTGGTATAGTATTTTTAGTGGTTTGATGAATGTGGACTGAAGTGACTTTCATATGTTTTCACATTTTCGCAGTTGATCCCAAAAGGTGACTCACTCTCTCTTTGTTGGCCAAAACCTGTGTGTGTGTGTACTATACACAGTAGCATGAAGGGTCAACACACCGTACTGCACACATTTGTAAACTGCAGCCATACATATGCTAGAGGTGTGAATCGTCACTGGTCTCACGATTCGATCACTATTATCATGTTAACGATTCAATTCAAGATCACGATGCCGGGCATCCTCAATTGTCAGTATTCTTGTCAATGAACACAAACAGTCAGATATATGAACTTTTTTATTTTATCTGCTTCTATAAACACTTTTTTGTAGTCTGAACACAGAAGACAACAGCATTTAAAATAAACACTAGTAACTTTTTTATAAAAATATGTATAAACACAAGCTGGCGAAACCAAGGGTTGTCCACAACAGAAATAGTTAATTATTAACAGACTGAAATGGACTAATATGTGCATCTTTGTCTTCTTTCAAAGTCACATGCACTGGGTGGGTGTATATTTAAACATATATTTAAAAAGTATGTTGTCTACACATAATCATACCTAATAATATGTAAAGTGTAAATGTATTTACATCTTCACATTAACATATAAGTGTCTCACACATATATTTTGTCCGACACACACACACATATACTAACACATGTTTAAACTATCTGCAAGCAATGACTCAGGACCAGAGGGTAAAGATGAATGGTCGAAGAGGAGAACTGGCTACATGGACTTGCTACAGGGTCATAAAGGTCACCTCACAAAGGTCAAAGTTCATCCATCCCTGTCATGCTTCAGCATGTGCCCTGTGGTGATGTCATAGCAACCAAACCCAGTTTGTTTGCTAAGTAAATATGCAACCAGGCGAGCAAACCTGAAATTACCCGCACACACAGACTTTGATGTTCAGAATTGCAGTTTGCCAAGATACTTGTGGAGCAGATTTTCCAAGGGCATTTTTCTCTCTGCTTTTCCATTCATGTGAGGTCAGAATAATTCTTTTTTGGTGTGTATGATGTTGCCATAGCAAGCTACTGTATGAAGACAGAGATACATTTACTTGAACTCCTGTTCTGTTTGTTCCTCTTAGGAACTTTGATCTAAGTGGTGTCATTTATGACAAACACATGCACTGATATAGTGTGTTCAATTAGGAGTATGCGGGGTTTATCTTAGATGTAATGAGCATGTGCATTCAGTAATAGCAACACATTTCCAACCTATTGAGACAAAGATAGAGGAGTTTCATGGTCTCTGTCATTGCACATTGCATTTTGGGTAAAAGCCACCCTTGTATACGGCACAGAACGCTAGCATACAGGAGCCGTGTTGCTAATACAGTGCAACAGAGATAACATGTATGAAGCGAATAATGCTAATCATACATTGTTAACGTGTTGAAAGGGCAAGAAGATTATGTATATTTATTGTTTCTAAGCGAGTAAGCTGAAAAATAGAGCTCTTTTAAATATAAATTTCTAATGTCGGTCGTGACTGCGGTTATGGCATTTTATTACTCAGCAAAAGTTCACCATTGAAACACGAACTTCCATGTCTATTTGTAAGCTACACAGCTCCCACCGGAGCTTCCATGCTGTATTCTCCCAACATGCATTGCGTTACTTGCGTCACATTCCCATTCTCTATTACTGAAAAATTACTCAGTTAAAGTAATCACTTATGATAAATATATATCAAATTTATCAATGGAGTGAAACTCCCACCCCACTTTCAGAAATGTTTTTCAAGGCCCTGGTGTGTAGAAAGTTGGTCTTTACAGCAAACTTCAGTTTGAAGTTTTTCTGCATGTGTATATGTGTGCATATTTGTTCGAATTGGTGAATACATGCCTTGTGCAAAGCCTGTCTGTTTGTCTGCAGGCCTTATGTGTGTGAATCTGTGTGCATCTGCGGCCACGTTTATACGACATCAAAGTAATGAAAATTTTTCAAATGCACACAACAACGTTGTTAAAACTATACACGTTTACATAGATCCGCAAAAAATGACTGAAAACTCTGTATTATGTATTATAAACCCTTTGACGGCGTATGTGTGTAGCTGCAGAAAAGTCTTGTGTGCTTTTTGCTTAAGGTGCATTGTGCATGACGTCACATTTTTTTTTTCATTTTGGTGTTTTTATGTTTACATAGGGACGATAATGGCGTTGTTTACAAAAACGTGCACTTTTCAGACCCTTTTCAAACGTTTGCGTCCCCCAAATGTTCAGTCTCCCAAATGGCTTTGCCGTGTAAAAGAACAGCCAAGAAGCATTAAAAGTCTTCAGTTTTTGGTTAAAAACATGGTTGTATAAACAGCCCCTGTATGTATGTGTGGATTTCTGTGTTCGATTTGTTTGTCTGCTGTAGTTCCTGCTGATGTTTATTCCGGAGCTATTTATCACCTTTTATGTGAGCTAGACAGAATAGCGAACATGAGTCTGTTTCAGTTTGTGTATAGGATTCCTCCCGCTGCTTACAGTTGCATGTCTCTGGCTGTGTTACTAGGAGAAATGCTTTTACTAAAAATATCCTATAAACTCAGTCACCTCCTCCTGCACCCCTGCTGGATATCATCCCCTCCCCCAAACCAAACACCGCCCATTCCCCCCACCCCGCCAAGGATTGCTCCACCCTGTCATGAAATGCAGGCTGCTCCTTCCACAGGCAGCACATTCCACATGGAAGAAAATCCAACTCTCTGCAGAACTATAGAGGGGGGTTATTCTTTGATACCTATTGAAAGAGAGCATTTCTTGCTCCAGTATGTGGTGTAAAAATGTCCTTTTTGCATTTCGGTTAGATGCACACTTTATTGTTAAAGTCACATGTTGCATGTGCATGTTTTTGTTCATGCATGTCTACAAAATAGGAAATGTTGTGCAGATTTAAGTATTCATGCCTGTGGTCTCCCAGTATGTGTTTGTTTCTTTGATTCTTACTTTTGGCAAAGGTGTGTTTGCATGCATGTGTTTTTCTTCCCATATAAGAGTGTGTGTTTAGCCAGCTGTGTGAAGGTACATTCTTTAAGCTTTAGGCAGAAAGGGGGTGGGGGTGGTTGGAAAACAGAGGAGCCAAATTCTGATTCATACTCCAAACATGTCCAGGGCTAAACTGCAAGCCCAGCGAAACTCACGTGGCTCTGTGTATATTCTGTGTTTTTTTTTCTGTGATTTAACTTTCAAATAGTTTCATAGGCATGATGAAAGAAGCCAACATTGTGTGTATTTGGGGGGGGGATAAAGGGTGGATTGGGATACATTCTGATATAGAAATGGGTTTCACAAACTGTCCCAATCTACCTGAATTCACCCAATAATATAGCAGATTGCATTTATGGATGGACCACACTGTTATAATAATATAATCCTACAGACTATGATGTCATAATAGCATCATAATAGTATCCACCACTTTTGACACCTCTAGTCTAAATAGGAAGTTCTTCTTATGCTTCTGTTCAGGTCTACATAAATGTATGTTTCTTGTTCTCTTTTTTTTTTACTTTTCAAAGGTTTGTGAAATGTAACAAGTCAGTATTCAGACTGAACATAAGAGTTTAGACAGATAAATTGCAGTGGTTATTCACTGTATTGAAGTAGTTGTTGATGTTTTTCTTTGAGTTGTATGTTAACAGCATGTTTATTTCTGCTTTTCCATGAAACATGAATGTATGCCCTGTTTACACCAGGCATTATCATACCATAGGCCTATATCATTTTGTGGCACCACATAAATACAGGTGTAAAGAGGTCCAAAGAATTTTGTGAAATACAATTACATAAAACCTCTTTCACGTTATAATGTTATATTGAAGCGTAAAATGTATTTAAAGATTTTAAGCATTACATTGAGCCCCAGTACGATCCATCAAGCAAAACAGTCACCCAAATTTCAAAGCGCATCCCCAATGGGAGTTTCTGACAAGGTCACAGCTAGCTCATAGGTTCACATCATGCAGCTATTAATGGTCTATTTTTGACTCATTTTATGCGGATAGATGCATGTTGTAATATTACAATTAATATAAATATTATAAGTAGTGTGTCTAGGATTAATCTCGTATGTAATGCGTCATAAAGAAAGCGCTTCAGTTTACTGGTGCAACTGATTGCACAGTGAAGAGTTTATTCCAGAATGCACAGAAACAATGAAGTATCCTATTTTATTTTAATATTTGAGAGACACAGGTTTGATAAGCAGAGTTGAGTTTTTTTTCCAATCCATCTGGTCTTCACACTCCATCCCATTAGGTGGTGTTAATGCACCGATAGCTAGTTTTCCAGCTGCCATTAAAAACTAAAGAAGAAGAAGTAGTTTGGTGGTATGAGAGAGAGAAAGAGAGAGAAGTTGTTCTTTGACTTTTTGCAAGAAGTACCTGGGTGCGTTCCTTTCGACCATAAGTGGACTGCGAAGTGGACTTTACAGGGTATTCCGCCATCTTAAGTGAGATTCCATTACAAAGGGAGTAATAGCGTATTTACTTTGAATGAAGCATATCACAGGCGCGCCACCTGCTGAAGCGTGCAATGACGTCATGGCGCAGGTATGCCAAGCAAAAGGAATGAATTCGATAAATGCACTTTTTAAGCACAAATAGAAAATGAAACACTATTTAGCAATATTAGAAAAATTACAATTTTATAATAGATTCAAAGGAAAGTTACTACATACACATGACTTCTTTTCACCATTCAATTTATCACATACGCTGTAAAAAGCACTATACAAATAAACATCTAATTGAATTGAATTTAGGTTGTTCAGGTGCTCATTCACTCTCAGCTTCAGATCACGCAGTTATTTATTTTCAGATGTCTGTTTTTATCCTTATTTTTTGTGCAAATAGATCCACGTTGTGCATAGATGGTTTTGTCGGACACGTGCCTGGCCTGAAGTTATCTTCCGGTCTATGTTTGTTTATTGGACGTTTGTTATCGATTCTTTGCAGAAGTATACCGGAAGTTAAGTTTGGGCCAGGTAGTATCATTTATTTTTGTTATTGCCATTAATACTGTCTTCCATTTATTTACTTTAGCTCATGCAGCCATTTCATTTCTTTTTCAAAAACATTGATGATGCACTAGTAACAATCCATCTGTGTGCATTTTCTCTTCATAACTTCAGCAACATTCACTTTCATTACAAAGTTTTTTTTTTTTTATTAAACTGCATTACAAACTATGATTAATATCAAAAGACTGTAGTGGTGTATTGTGTGATGCATTATTAGGAATGTGCTGATAGGTAATTGCACACAGCTGTAGCTCATTAAACGTGAATTGCCAATTAATCAGCTGCTCCTTGATGTGTTATTTATGTGGAATAAGAAATTAGCTGTGTTGAAAAGAGCAAAGGTGTCACAGTTTCATTCTGCACCTCCCCATGGACTCAATTTCCCATCATCTATTGCACCATCACTTCCATCTTTGATTACCTGTCCGTTTACCTGTCAGCCATCATGATACTCTTCACCTTGCCTGTTCTCGGATTTACCTGTTTTTCGTGGATTACCAGTTCTTCATTGTGTTTGTCCCGTGGTTTTTCCTTGTTCCTGTTTTGTTTTTGATTCTTGGATTTGTTTTTATAATTAGATATTTCACCTATCTTGTCCTAAAAGGATTTGTGCCATGAACAGAGGAATGTTATTATTTCTTTCCCTTCTTCCATAATAGTTTCCTTTTTTATGTCAAAGCTATCTCACAACTCTCCATCAGCTCGGTTAGTAAAGAAAGTACAAGAGAGAATAGGGATGTGTATGTGTGCGTGTTTGGTGGAAAAACATTTTAGAGTTTAAAGTGTCACATCATTAGAAATAAAGGTTTAGAATACTATGAAACATAGAAATATCGTATAAGAGTAGGAGTATGATTATGGCTCTATATAATCATGGTCGAGAAGCGGAGTGATACAAATGGTACAGCGGGAATGATACTAATTTAAAATCTCATTTCAAACTTTCTTATGATAGATATAATAAGACATAATATAGTATACCAATGCATGATTGCCCACGGAAACTTGACCCATCCAGTCACATGAGTGATTGTCTTGTGACAGTCCAAAGTGGGCAATAAAATGCAGGCTTTATGAAGAGGAAGTAAATTTTTTATTGTTATAGTTCCATAACTCTGCACAGGACCTTGATAACTTCTGACATACATTTACACTTTTTACTCAACTGCTTCCCTCTCCTGTTTGCACTAGACTGTAAATATTTTGTACTCATGTGCAGAGAATGTCTTTATTATGTTGGCTTGCCAGAGAACAGAATGCAAAGCATCACTATTGTTATTCGTCATACTTATTTTTCTTCTTCTTCTGGACAAAAATTTGGCGCGTAACGTCCCGCAACGTTGGTCACAGACCCATGAATAAGGGGTCAAATCGACCGGCTTATTGAGGAGAGGTGTGCTATATCTTTTCTAAGCGATGGGGGGTACGCTGTTCATGGGGCAGACGAAAACCCCCCCGAAAAATCCTATAGACTTAACATTGCGACAAACTTTGACAGGTTATAGCTCTGAGCATAGATTTCATAGAAACATGTGGGTTACCATATGTGCAGAGGTTAGCAGGCTCTGTAAGAACCTACCACACAATAGGGTGTAAGTTGCACCTCTGGGGCGTAAGAGCTACCCAAAATTTCCCATAGACATATAAAACGCTAACATCAAAACGTGCTAACATCATGTTAAAATGTGCTAGCATGATGTTAAAATGTGTTAGCGTGATGTTAAAATGTGCTAGCATGATGCTTAAATGTGTATCTAAACACGATAGCTAGATAACTGTTTTTCAAACTAAAAACTTTTAAACTTTTAAAGCTAAATTTCAAACAATTTTTCTAAGTTTTCAGGTTGGGCTTTGTCAAGCCAACATAAAGTTTGAAAACAAACTTTACTATCTAGTTATACACATTGTATTTTTATTTATTTTAATTAGTTTTTTTATTTTATTTTATTTCATTCTATCTTATTTTTATCTGTTTTTAATACTAGTTATGTTGATGTCTCGCACCAAGGGGTCTGAGGGAAATGGAATTTCAATCCTGTGTATCCTGTACATATAGCAGGATTGACAATAAAGCTTGACTTTGACTTTTTGACTAACTTTGATAAACACTATTGTTTTGACAATTGGCCAAGCTTCTAATGTTTTATTTATGGTTGGTACATGGTCATATTTGTACAGTATAAATCAATACAATGGAAGTTACATAACAATCAAAAGTCTAAACACACAGTGGATAAAACCCTAATAGTGTATGTGACTTTATTTGGCTTTTGAATTTTCCTCAGGAAGATATAGTGTAACTTTCCAACTTTCAATTCATAGAAATGCATTTGTGAAGAAATGCTAAAATTAGCTTAAAACAGTGACTATGTGAAACATTAGACAAGAGTGTGTATGTTTCTTTTGTATTACTGAACAATGTAACTGTGACTTCTCTGGACTAAGTCAGCAGGTTTTCTAGCCAGCTTTTCTAGGTCTCGCGGTGGAACATTTGAGGCTGCACGTGGCTATATCCTCCTTTGCTGGCTTTGTGTGTGCGTTTGAGGCTGATTCGAGGTGACTTAGTCAGTCAGGAGAGTTACAGCACAAAACAGCTGTTTCTTTTATGAACACACACACATATACATACCTCATACTTGTATGATACATTTACACCTTTTTCAGTGATGATGTAGGCTATATACTGTGATTAAAAAACATCATTCACAGCATACATAATCCAAAATGCCTACCTATTTTCCAGCAAATTTACAAACATAAATACAGTCATGTTACGTAATAGGACAGATTTAATGCCATCAAATATGGCTGTATGTAAAAAGATTTCAATACTGTGCCACGTTTTTTTTTTTATTTGAATTAAGAAAAAGGTTACGAATATTTTGTATTCACAAAAATAACTTCTTAAGTAAGTTCTTATTGTTGTCTTATATAGTCTTAAGAACAAACCTAAGAAGAATTAAAATTCTTGAAAAAATAACTGTCGTAAAAAACTGTCTTAAAGTTAGGATAACAGTTGTCTAAAATTTCAAAAGGCAATGGCTGCGTCCAAAATCGCGTACTGCCATACGATATAGTAGCCGAAAATCAGTACGCGAGGCGAGTAGTATGTCCCAATTCATAGTATTCGAAAAACAGTAGGCGAAAAGTACTCGGATGGTCTACTACTTCCGGACACTTGGACACTTTTCTATCCCATGAGCCCCGGGAGCCGAGTCAGCCAGAGAAATTCTATTTTTTTTAATCTATTTTAGAAAATGTCGGAAAGCGGCGACGCGGCTATTTTTAAGTGTAAGTACCTCAGGAAAAAGTTTGTGCTTGTGCTTTTATTGCGCTTGTTTAACATCATCCAAATAAACGACTTGTTTATTAAGTGTGATCTGCGAGTAGCTGACCGACGCCTCCTTTGAACTGCTAAATTAAACGACGTAAAAAACGACGTCGGTGGAAACGGCAAGATTGTTGGAAAACATTGCAGGTATCAGCGCAGTGTGGTGGGCTCTTTAAATGTTCGGGCTGCTGTGAGGAATGTATGTCACGTGATGCATAAAATGGCGGATGTAGTACGTCCGAATTTCATTCATACTTCCCGTATTCATACTATATAGAACGTACTGGTTTGACGGATGATAAGTAGGCACTACTTCTAATTCAGTACATACTGTCACAGTACGCGATTTCGAACGCAGCCAATATGTTTTTTTACATTTTATCGTTTGTTTAAAATGTCACATGTATCGTGTTGAATCAGAAATTGTAATTTTGACTGTTTACTTCCCTTAGATTAATTTAGTTATGAGGAATTTGAAAGTAATATAATGATGATTATATTGTTATTATTACAACAATTATACTATCTTACATTTTACTTTTAATAGCATACTACCCAGCAAAACAATCCCCTACATTCACATCACACGCTATTTATATATATACAGTATTTTACCGAAGTGAGTACACTCCACACATTTTTTGTAAATATTTTATCATTTTTTGTGTGATAACACTAAAGAAATGACACTTTGCTACCATGTAAAGCTTGTATAACGGTGTAAATTTGCTGTCCTCAACACACAGCCAGTAATGTCTAAACCGCTGGCCACAAAAATGAGTACACCCCTGAGTGAAAATGTCCAAATTGGGCCAAGTGTCAATATTTTGTGTGGCCACTATTATTTTCCAGCACTGCCTTAACCCTCTTGGGCATGGAGTTCACCAGAGGTTCACAGGTTGCCACTGGAGTCCTCTTCCACTTCTATATGACAACATCACGGAGCTGGTGTTAGAGACCTTGCGCTCCTCCACCTTTCATTTAAGGATGCCCCACAGATGCTCAATAGGGTTTAGGTCTGGTGACATGCTTGGCCAGTCCATCAGCTTTACACTCAGCTTCTTTAACAAGGCCTTGGAGGTGTGTTTAGGGTCGTTATCATGTTGGAATACTGTCCATGTCCCCACAAAGATAGGAATACCAATAAATTTTGACGTTGTGGGGACATTTTTTTGGTCCCTATGAGGAAACAAGGTTATAAATCAAACAAAATGATGTTTTTGAAAATCTAAAATAGCAGAAAGTTTTCTGTGATGGTTAGGGTTTGGGGAATATATATACAGATATGATGCTTCTTACTGCAAAAAGGTTAGGAATAAATTTATTGTTACCTTATGACTAGTATAATCAAAGTTAAAGTCTATCATTAAATCATCAGCCTATCAGTAAATATTTTAGAACTTCTTACGAAATGTTCGAGAATTGCACTTAGGAACATTCTTACGAACTTTGTATAATGTAACTTAAGAACAATCTTATTTTTTGTCTTAAGAACATTTTCGTTGTCCAGGTTCTGTACCTGCACTGTTTTGGAGGAAAACTCTGTGGAATGAATTTACATATACTGTATTAGTATATTTAACCAAAATATTTAATAAATTAACAGTAAAATTCATGGGAGTAAATGATGGTCGTTCTGTGGTCCTCTGCAGGGATAAATTCCCAATGAGCCTAGTGATGATGCACTCTGCTTCCAGGATATTTTAGATGCATTGAAAGGAATGAGGTAAAGTAAAGAGATCCCTTTCGGTCTTCAATCTTTTCTATCTGACACACAGGGAGGGAGGGAGGGTGAAAACGAAGCTAAAAGAGAGAGAGAGAGAGAGAGAGGTGACATGGGGATGGGGGAGGGGCTGTTTAGAGCAAGAGATGTGAAAAAACGAGAAGAGGCAGGCTGGCCTATAGCGGGGGTTGGGCTTAAGCACTGTGTATGTGTGTAAGAGAGAGACCAGCTCTTTTCCTCTCTTTGTTTGACTGCTGAGTGGAAAAAAGCAGAGAGAAAGAGTGTGTGTTTGTGTGTGTGTGAGTGTGTGTGTGAGAGTGAGAGAGAGAGAGAGAGAGAGGGGGATTGAGTAAGGAAAGCAAAGAGAGAAAGAGAACGAGTGAGACTTTATTTAACTGACTTTGGCTGAAAAAGAAATGTTGCTTTGTTTGGAGCTGGAATTCTGCATCCTCCTGACTGTGTCAGCTTTTGCATAGTGTGTTTTTGTTTGCAACCCTTGCTGCCGGTCTGTGTGTGAATGTGTGTTTGAGAGGGCAGGCAGTCTATCCTGCAGCTGTTTAAAAGGAAAATAGGAGGCAAGATTTTGCTGAGCTCGTCCAGCCAACAGACTGAACAAGCAGTTCACACTGTGGATTTACCTCAGAAACACAGGGAATAACCATCAGAAACACGGTAAGGCTCGTTCCTCCTTACTCTCCACCTCTATCCCTCTGTTTTCTTTGTGCTTCAAGCAGGCATTTAAACTGAACTGAAAGTATCCGGGCTGCATTTGTATGGCTCAGCAAAATGAAAACATACACTAGGTGGAGAGCAAGAGAAAGTTGCACTGGTTTTTCCAGTTTTTTTGTTTCAGCTGAAGAATGCCGCACAAAGGAAGCTTGTTGTGTGCAGCCAGTCCAGCTTGCTCTGTTTGTGTGTGCGTGCGTGTGTGTGTGGATAAACACACACTTCTACATACACACTCACTGTACTACAAAAAAAGAGACAAACCAAAATTATTCATCCTTTTTTCTTTGTTTCATTGCCTTTCCTTACAGACACGTTTATATGACTTGTTTCTGACATGCTTGTAGAGTATAGAGGTTTATCCTTAAGTTATTTTTTTCTGTTAGTTAATCTTTCTTTTATAATTTCACAAAATGTGTTAGCTTTTTGCAATTTTATGCAGTCTTAGTATATGTGTGTGGTGTCCTTCTGGTTTGCAAAAAGTGATAGTTAAGCATTGTCTGTTAGGTAAGAACTAGCATTGAGTGTTGGCTATATGTTTGTCTCGTCCAACACGCATCCATTACATCCTAGAGTGTTTCGATCAATCAAGAGTTGATGTGTGTGCGGTGCTATTGTCGTGGGCGTGTATCTGTTGGCACCGCCCCTAATTAAAGCTCTCTATTAAGATAAAGAAACACCAAATATTGCCGGAAGTATACACTTCATCATTGTCATGAGAAAATATGTACAACACAAAAAATCTGTGTGTCAACTCTTCAGGCAATGAACATCTTTTCTCTTTTATTCCTAACATTATTTATTGTCAGTACATCAATTCTGTGATTTGCTACAGCAGACTCGGTTGAGACTGTCTGGTCTGAAACATATAGTGTCGCCATCACTGCTTTGCATACGCGTATGTGTGTCGTTCTCAGGCCAGTTTTGCTTTTAGCCTACATCGCTTGTCAGTTACAGCACAGCTCATAGCTGGTGCCGCACCGTTTCAGTTGGGCACAAGCTAACTCTGTTAGCTTCAGCCTTGCAAAGACTGTTATTACCCATAATGCCATAGTGATTAGCAAGGTGCTAATCTATTCATTAGCTGCTAATTTTATTGTCAGCTCTGATAATGACTGGGTTATGTTTGGGTATTTCTGTAATTGTTAATTTATGTTATATTTAGTCATTTAGCTGATGTGTTTATCCAACGTGACTTACAAATTACAAACATCACAAGCAATTTGTTAAACAAGAGCTACAATATCAATTGCAGATGCAATATACTACAAAGATATTAATGCTATCAGTTTTAAGGGACTTTACCTTAAAAATGACCTTATGTCTGTGGTATTAGTCCCCGATGACAGCAAAAAAGAAAAAAAAGAAAATGTCACTGAAAAAGAATATAAATATTTGAAAGATTACATCTAGATGTGTATTTTTGTTTGTGTTTGTATATAATATAGATGCTCAGAGCTCATGTAAACCCTAACAATTTCCAAAACAAATATGTTGGCTTCTGTCTCTTTTTATCGCTCCCTGTGATGAGCATTTGTTCTGCAGATGTGCACTTATAGTAAGATGTGTAACTGTTGGGGGGGGGGGTGTGTGTGTCCTGAACCCCACCCCTCCAGGACAGGCCTGGCCAAACGGGGGATTGTGCATTCATTGGGAGAGAGAGAAAGAAGGGGGTGGAATGATTGAGTAGGCTGCCTGGAGAAGAAGAGAGAGAGAAAGAGAGAGATGGGGGAGGGGAAATGTTGCTTGGCTGGTGGTACGCTCTTGGTTGAACGAGGAGTGGGGGAGGTGGGTAGGGTAGACACCCAGCTGGTTGGTTTGAGAAAAAGACACATCATGTATAGACACATTAGAGGATGAGATGCTGGAGAACTTCTTGCAGTCGATCCTGGGTCATATGTGCATGGCAGACCTTAACATTAATATTGTGGGTGTTTATAAATACTATGGCAGTATACTTTGGCCGTGTCTTGAATTGGAAGTGCTGACGGTCCACATGGTTTCTTGATGACATAGTTTAAATGCTTTGTTTGGTAAATTTTGTTGGGGTTACAAAGATGAGAGGACAGATAAGCAGTGTCTCCCCTCTGTCTCTCTTTTTCAGTCGAGCAATTTTAGTCTGACACACTCTCATAAATTCCTTTTTATCGTAAGCGTGCAACCTGATCACTCCAAACACACACCTGTGTTTCCTGTACCTCCTTTGTCTTGTTCAAGTCTTCTGGGATTAATGTGGCACTGGTACACACATACTCACACTTGCTGTTTTGTCTGCTTAATAAACAGATAATGTAGATATCATTGTTAAAAAAGTGACGCTTGAAGCTACCTGTATTATTTCTGTATTATTATACAGTGTGTGTGAAGTGATGATGAAAGACCAGTGACAACCACATCAGAAGACTGTACACCACATCTGTAGCTGTACACAGATTAAGTGAGAGCGAAAGAGAGGTGAAGATAGATCAATGTTACTGTGATTTGCCCTTCTCAGCTCATATTACTTACATAATGTATTTCTGAGTAAAAATGCATATTCAAAGAGAATAAATGGATGATCGGACTACTGAATTGATTGAAGAATAGATCTGAGGTTGTGTCTGTGCACTTGCATTTGTCTTTGGGTTGGGTTCAACTGTCACAAGTTCTGAAAAGTTTAGGCTGTCATGACTTTGGCAGTGACCAGTGAGCTTCCAATGCTGAAGAACCAATGAACAAATGCTCAGCTTAGGCTTATTTGTTTTTTTCAGAATTTCTTTTTATCAGCTGGTACGTGTGAGATATGGAAATTGGGACAATGTCTTACAGGAAGAAACCAGACTTTAATTCTCAGTTTGTAACTCTTTAATCGGTGTCTGTTGTGTTGTTTTGTTTTTCCTTCATTTTCTTTTTCTATGTGTTTGTCTGCTGACAACCAAAAACATTTTCATGTTAAATTTGGTTGTCTTTCCTGGGGTAGTGTACATATATTATACATATGCACATCTATTTAATAATGTAAATATTGTTTTCTGTTGTGCATAATGGGCCATGACCCTTGCATAACCTCTGTGATCGATGGGCGTTTTGCATTACAAAAAAATGGAGTCATGTGACTAAGTGATAGGGTTACGGCATCAATGGGTAAAATGGCACAGAGCGAATCGATAGCAGTAATAATAAGAGATATATAGTGCAAAAGGTCATATCACGGTCAAAAGCGTGCGTTTGAGAATTTTTTTTCTGTCTAAAAGCATACCAGTTTCTTTATGTCACCGCTTTTTCTCTGGCCTACCTTGCTTTAGCTGTCTTTCATTCTCTGTTTTGTGGACTGCCATTATGTATATGCTACCCTTCTAACCTACTTCTCCAGTAAGCTTTGACCTATTTTGTAATGTGCGTGTCTGAGAGAGAGATTTTAATTGTACTTTGCTCTGACTTGTTGTGTAAGGTTTGTATGTTAAGGTGAATTTGTGGTTATGTTGTTTAAGGCCTTAACATTAGTGTGTGTGTGCATGTGTGATAAGAACTGGAACGTTCAGGCTGCACAGTGAAATTTTCTGCAGGTCTGTACGAGATCTGGTTAATTCTTTGGACTGTGGTCTGTGTGTGTGTTTGCTCTGCTGTGTGTTTTACACTCCTGCAACATAATCCATTTTCTGAAAATAAGGTTGCCTGTATAGGTGACCTGTGTGTGTGTGTGTGTGTGTGTGTGTAAGGTTGCAGTAAAAGTCATGTTGATGATGTAATTGATTTCTCAGTCGTCATGTTTCTGTCTTGTGTGATGTCTGGAGCTATTTTAGCTGGTTTACTTGTGTGTGTGCATTAGGGATGTCCATTTTCTTACAACTTCCCATAATCAATCTTTATTTAAATTAACGATCAATTAATCAATTACCCGTTAACTTTAATATTGCAATATGCCTCTACTGCTGTAAAATATAGCCAAAGAATGACAGGGTGTACAAATGTCAGTCAAAACCCCAGTTTCCTCACCTGAACATAAAAAGACGTCTTAGTCTAAATAAAAGGCCAGTGGCAGTATAAAATAAGTCGATGTGATATCCTTACTCAAAAAGATGACGAGTCATTTGCATGTTTATCAACAAGACTTTCTAGATGGTGCAGTTTTCCACTTCCCACACCAACAGATGGATCAAGATTGGACAATCGTGTATCTGCAGCAGTAGTGATTGGATAAAAATGTTTGGCCAATGTATCAATAGACAAAGTTCAATATTCACAGCTGAGGCTCATGTACTGCTCTTAGCTCTTCAACAAATAGAAAAGGAACAACAATGTCAATTTTTAGTTTGTACAGATTCAAAATCTTGCCTACAAACACTTGAGTCTCTGAAGACTGACCATCCTACAACAGTCAGCATAATAGAAAAAGCAGACCATTTGAAAGGACAAAATTTTAAAATCGTCTTTTGCTGATACCAGTCCATATGGGAATAACAGGTAATGAAAAAGCAGACAGAGCTGCTAAGGAAGCGCTTGGACTAAGAATCACAGGACGTTAAATTCCATCATCGGATGTTAAATGTTAAATGATTAATCTGTATATAAGTGGCAAATAGGATGGAATGACTGTGACCAAAATAAATTACATGAAGTAAACCCTGATATAAATAAAAGTATTTTGCAATATTATGAGTTTGAAAACAAGACAAGATCAAGCAGTTTATACTAGATGTCGAATTGGTCACTCAAGACTTACACATGGAGATTCATTAAAAGGTGAAGAACCACCAGTATGTGATTTTTGTAAAATTCTATTGACTCATTTGAACATTTATTAGTGGAGTGTCATGCTTTAGATGATATTAGGCAACGTTTTACGTTTTAATTTTAGTCTAGTTTTGCAAAGCTTACAAATGTCATTTGTTTTGTTTAATTCATTACTCCCTGGTATACTATTAAAACCAAAGTACACCCACACATCAGCTCTAAAAGCTGGAGGCGCTTTCATATTTTCCGCCACGCTCACTCCCGCTTACTTGTTTTGACATCGTACGTACTGTTAGCTTTGTTGACAGCAAGTCAGCAACATCTACAGGAGCAGAGGAGGAGGTCATTTGACACAACTTTAAAAAAAATGGATCGAGACTAGAGGTTGGAATATCGAAACACTATCGTGAACAAAATTACTTTGTCTGTTGTTCTCAGACGTTTAGTACACAGTTGTCGCTCTGTTTACTGTAAATTGCACCCAAATACTGTTGCATGATTTTCACGTGGATTTTATAAATTGACAATTTACAAAGAGAATAATCCACCCAAAGGAATAACGTCAGGTATGACAAATAGGGAAAAAATGGGAAATTAAAGAATTATTAAAAACTTCTATAAAATAATATCCTAAGCATTGCAATGTTGTTCCTGTTCCTATTCCTAAGTGTTTGGATTACTTTAATTAAAAACTCTGCTTTTGGATCTGCTGCCTCTGCTTTTCCTGCAAAACGTTAAATTGAAGTTTATTTGTATAGCGCTTTAACAATGTAGCACTGTTTCAAAGCAGCTTTACAGCTAAATAAAAACAAAATAATACAAGCATGGAAATATAAAAACTAATTTAATATCTAATATCAGCAGTCTCCTAGTGAGCATGGCGACGGTGGCAAGGAACCCAAACCCCATTAACGAATGTATATGTATATATACTGTATATGGAGAAAAAAATGAAAAAACCCTTGGGAGAACCCAGGCTCACTTGGAGGGTCAGTTCTCCTCTGACGCGTCACAGCTGCAATCAGTAATTTGATAGAAGTTATTTGATTTAAAGCGATGTGCTTAATTTACTAAACTTTTAAGCTATGCAGGTCTGAATTTTGAGTGGGTCTGGATTATTTGTTGTGATATAATTTATTTATAATTGTGTTAGTGTTAAACTGGCTTACAGGTAATGTGGCCAATATCATGCACTGAATTTAATTAGGGTTGATGATTTTGACTGAATTTAGATTGGGTCTGATTTGTGTTAATTTATAGAGGTCTTTTGGTTAAAGTCTCATAAATAAGAGAAGGAAGGTTTGGGATTTGAACTTTAGATGCTAAATATTATCTTCCATGGTTTTGCGAGCTAGTGTGAACATGTGACCATTCAGTCCAGCAGGTGCAAGATATAGTCATTAGAGCTGTGTGTGTGTGTGCTAATTTCCATTTGTTTTTAGCAGCATCAATGGCAGTTGTGGATGTTGCTTTCATTGAATGTTTATATGGAGCCATTTGCTTGCAGCTATAGTGGCGTTCCCTGCTGTGTGTGTGTATAAGTTTGTTCACATGCTCTGGTTGAGAATAAATAGAACAGCAGTGTGATTTCACACCCCTCCCTACCCCGCCACCCTGCCTCTTCAGCATTAGTGCATCTGTGTCGTCACTGGGTTCTAATGTCCAAGAGTAACCCCCCCACCTTCCTCACTCACAAGATAATGCTCCGATCGATCGGTAGCAGATCAGAATCAGCTGAAAATCACATTCTGTGACTAAACCGGTACTTGCCAAATTTGCCCAATCTCATGAACCGGTCACAATTTGATAATATAAGCATGTGAGAATGTATGTGATGATATCTAGCTTTAGTGCCGCAGTCATGCCATTGCCATAATATAAGCATGATGCATATAATATAACCAAGGCAACACGTGTTTACGTTTTTAAAAAGGTTAACAGCGACAATCATCAAAGTGCTTGTGTCAGTAAAATGTCAGTGATATAATGTTTGAAAGATCAGGATCAGCATTGGTATCGGCCGATCAGGATGACAAGAAGTTGGTAGTCAGTATCAGCTGCAAAAATCCTGCTCAGGGATCCCTATCACACGCACCTTCATTTTTCTCTCTTTTATACAATTGTGCTTATATAATTTAAAGCATTTAAAGAGATAGTTCAGTTAAGAGATAAGGTGCCAGAATTTTCATAGGTTTAAAGGTGACCTATTATGCCCCTTTTTACAAGATGTAAAATAAGTCTCTGATTTCCCCAGTGTGTATGTTAAGTTTTAGCTTTTAGTGCATGAGAAGAAACGTGCTGTTTCTGTGTGTGCCCCATAAAATGCAAATGAGCTGGTGCTGCAGGCTCACTCGTCAGAAGAGGGCGGAGCTTCGCGCACACCCGCACCAGCTCTGATGATTTTTGTAACACAACAAAACAGGAGAGATTCTAGAAGAAGCGATCTTTATGATTGTACTGTGCATAATAAACGTGTGTTTATGAATCGCACAGACAGGGAGCATGGCACGATTAAAATAACAACATAGCTGGTCTCATGGTGCCTTTGCATGCTGTCACAAACTTTATAAACTCAGACTTGTAATTGAGAATGACAAATTCACGTGGTCTACATCAAAGGGCTTTCATGTGCAATATTTAACTACCACATTCCTATTTACGATCATTATGGCAGCAATGTAAACGGGCAGAGACAACTTTGTTGCAACTTTCTCAACATTGGCCTTCCAGCGTGCTAAGAAGCTCATTCAGATTTGGAAAACATATGTAAGACTTATTTCTTCTGTAGCTAAGGTTCGCAAATGAAGCGTTGGTTTTGACCCTTCTTTTAACGTCAATCTTTGAACAAGTCCCACGTTGAACTTTCCCAAGTTCGTAAAGCAGTCCAACGTGAAATGATTGGCACAAACATTTATTTTTTTACTTGTTTTTTCTGGAATATTTCCTTCGTAAACGAATTGTAATCGCTCTGTCCTCGGTGGGTAAGGTAGGACTCCTATGTTCATTGTTGCATCCCAAAAGGCAACATCTATAGTGTTTCTTAGACACAGCCATTGCTTGTTCCTCCTGCAGCCGACAGCACACTATTGGAGGTCTATGCAAATAGGGCACTGAACCTCACAAATAGGCTGGGTTTTGCATAATGTGTCACCTTTAAAGAGGGGCATGACCAAAAATGTTTGAGAACCACTGACATAAGGGACGTTTTTGACACAGTGGAAAAGCTAGTCATCATTAAACTTTAAAGACTATAAGCCCAAAGTCCTGCTCACGTTTGATCTGTTTATCTGTGGGGCTGTTTTCTAATCAGTTAAAGTTAATTTATTTCTGTGTTGTTGTAATGGAGAAGGTGCGGAAGCGTGTGCAAGCCTGTTTGTTAATCACCATAACACGGTGTGCGTGCGTGCGTATGTATGTGTGCAAGACAGAATTTGGTCTGGTTGTTGTTGGAAAGCATGTGGATGTCGATGGAAAGTTTTCTTTTTTAGTTTTAGGTTTTGGAAAAACCAGGAAATTTTTCCTGTTTTTTTTTTTAAACAGGGAAAATTGCTGTTTTGTTGTGGGCTGCTGTCTGCTGCTGTTATGTGGTCAACTGCATGTGAGAAATGGACCACACCCTCATGAATGACTGACAGATGCTCAGAGATGTTTTAAATATTCATAAAATAGTTAAAATGCACATGCACACTTTGAAGAGAGTCAATGTTCTGGGATCCCTGGTTGGCTCTGTTGGTTACTTTTTAGACTAGTGGCCAACCGATTATTGACGTCGGCTCTCTAACGCAGCCATCTCTTCTGGAACTCACCACTCTCTCAAGTCTGGCCAATCAACGCGAAAGGCTGCAGGCAAGTTTGCTCTCTCACACGCACTTGCTAACTGGAACGCATCAGTTGTAGACAGCAGCAGACATTGCTAAAGTTGCAATAAATCACAATTCACTATACTGAAGTTGGGCTACTTAATTTTAGCTTTTAGCTTGTTCTACTAATGTTAAATACTCAATAGTACGAGTAAGAAAATATGTGGATCAGTTAATTGAAGATCATGTTGCCTGCTAATGACCCATTTAATGGCGCTGTATCAAACGCAAAAGTGAATGTCTAATTCATTCTGTCTATTAAAATGCATTTAGAACAATCACAAAATTCGAAATATGGAGGCAGAAAATATCTACATTTATATGATTTCATACAGTTAATCAATATCTCACAAAAAGTGAAGTTTTTCCCCCACAAATCATTATGATTACAAATGTGGTATACAACAGTTCAACAAACAAGAAGTTAATACTAAGAGATACGTTTTAGATCTCACATTGCCGTGGTTTTGCTCTATTTTGCCAACAAAAATAATTCCCAACAAAGCCACGACACATTTTGCGTCTTTTAGCAATGCTAACTTTTTTACTTGTTTTCATTTTTTAAATAATCTCAAATATCAGTATTTCAACGTTTTGTGTTTAAAATATTAAAACATTATTTATGCATTTGTAACTGCAGGTTAAAGCATGTCCCTTTGGGCTGCATTAAACAGTGTGTAAATACATCTAAATGCTCATTTGTTTATTATTTGTTCATTTGTTGCTAGTTGTTGTTTACTACTTTAAGTTTTACAAAATGTTAACAGAATGCTGCTGTTTGGGTGCTGCCTGCACTTTTTGTTACTGTTAATATTATCAATATTAATGTTACTATTAACAGTTTTCAATCTTAAAGATAAGCTTACAAGCATTTAAAGAAAGTCTTTGTCAGAGCCCTTGTTAGTTTTGACATTTTCATTTTTACAAGAGACATATATATATTGGTTCAAAATATTGATCATAAATCTACTTGATCTGTAATAATTGATATCGGCCCTGAGAAACACATATAGGTTGACCCCTAGTTTAGACAGTACCATGTGTTTGGATACAGGTTTGCATGTGGGTAAATTTTACAAACCATATATGGCTGAATCTGACCTTTTCTTGATGTGTGGTAAACATTCACTAAACCAATTCTTCGCCACAGTTTCTGCACCCGCCCACCTACTCACACAAACTGATTGAGCAGCGACCCAATAGACCAAAACGAGTGAAACAGATACACACACAGAGCTCACTATTTTAACCTCAGTGTTTCTTGTAACTCTTGCAGTTCCTGTTGGTCATTTAGTATTGGCAAGACAAAGGTCTGAGGTTAATTTCCCAAGAACAATGTATTTACGATGCATTTACAGTTTATTGAATTATTGTCTATATCGGATTAAATGGAACTTTTAAAGTGAATACATGTTCAGCTTTTTTGACTTGGGCTAGGAACCATCCAGAACACCCTTCCGAACACCCAGAGCACCTTAACTTAATAGCAGTGCCTTGACTACCACCCACAACACCTAAGCATCACTGTGGCTTTTTTAAGAAAATACAAAAATTTAGTTTAGTTTAGTTTAAATTTTATTTAGTGTGCCTGTCCATATGTGAGTGTTTTAGTGTGTACATGTATGGGGTTATGTGTTGGGACAATAGCCCTATAATAACGTTTTATTTTTGTATTGTCTCAACACGAAGAGACACTCTTAGTCATATAATGAGTAACCATCAGAAAAAATGAAAACAGTACCTTGATTCACGCAAAACATGCTCACACACATAGACTCACTGCAGGATCCATAGAAGCAGTGTTCACATTTAGGTGTGTGTAAGGGCGTGCTCCCGGTTGGCATGAACTGTATCTGAGAGCGATTGCCCCACCTACATTGCACGATCCGGACCCCGGCATGCTTTCCTCATTACAGTGCGAATGTTTGGAAGAAAAACTAAAAAAGAAAACCGGAAGAAACACACCCTCTTACAGCACAATGGAGTCCATCCGAATGTTGAATTTGTGGCTTGCTAAAGCTTTAAGGGGGTCATGAAATAAGAAATCAACTTACTAAAATAAAATCTGATTTTATTGACACCAGGCTCAGCAAACGCCAGATCCTAGAATGTGCCTATGAATGACGTTATAGATAGGTAAAACACCGCCTCCACAAAGGAATATCATCTGTGTATTATGTAGCCCCGCCCATAGAAGGTTCCAACTACAAATGACATAGCTTGTCACTACGTGTACTAACGGGGGAGTCGAATATAAGTTTACTATGCAAAACTGTTATCCATAACATAGTACTGGGCGTTTACTTGAAAGTCTTTAATGCAGCATGCCCATTAAAACCGATCGTCTTGCGAGGCAGCCTCAAAATCAGAGATATTTTGAGAAAAGTCAATGGTGGCCAATGTTTTTTGGTTAAAAACATTCAAATGACATGAGGGTGATTAATGAAAGACATAATTTTTGTTTTTCTGTGAACTGTCCCTTAAATCTAAAAAACACACTTGCACGTATCTGGTGTATACACACTGAGGAAGTGAGACCAATAAGAACTTTATTTCCTTTTTTGTTTGTTGCCTTCTGTTTTCTTACACTCAGTCTCTTATATTTTACAGTCTCTGAGTACTAGATCTCACCTATGTGCTTCTATAATCATCTTAATTCTCTTCTCACCTTTAGAGAGTAGATTAATCCTATCTCTCTCTTTTGTAAAGTAGATTTAGACTCTGGCCTTTTCTCATCTAACTCCTCTACACTCCCCTCACTGTGACCTTTGAGCTCATGAAGTCTGTCAAGGTTCAGAGTGACATTTCAAATGAAAGGCTAGATGTTATAGCTATGAGATTTCAGAATTTGATTTCAACAAAGATAACACATTTTTCAATGCCCCAACCCCCCCATCCCCCTCGACCCCGTGTTTCGTCAAGATTTGTGCATTTAGTGAACGAAATTCAAATGTGAGTGCTGCTTGCCCATCTATACATAATCACTAGCATGCTAGGACTTTGCTGCTTGGGTTTGTATAATATATTGTAGTATTGTATAATTTATTTCTTTAGCAGTACGGGACACATGTCAAAGTTCAATATATTGTTAGGGGTTAGTTACTTAACCCTAAGTGCTTTTTTTAACTTAAAAGTCTACCTGCAGGGGTGCGACCTTTTGAGATTTAGGTTGCAAGTCAAGCACCCTAACCATTTCTGTTTTATAGCCATCAATAAATATATAAACCCATTTTATCTGACAAAGAGAAAATATCAAGAGAAACATGGACAAAATATTCCAAGGAAATGGTTATACTGTTTGGGGGTATGTTTATGTGGACAATTCAGTTTCAAAATCATCTGGCCCATACTCACAACGTAATCCATAATCTGTGTGTGTATAAATTGGGTGTGTATAATGGGGGCAAAGGTGGTTTATAACCCTCTAAATGAACAAGCAATATGTGTCACCTTTGACAATTAATGCTTATTCAGTGAAGCCCCCAAAATGTTAGCAGAATAATGATGTAAAGGCCACTAGATGTTTCCCACAGATTCTTATGCATTAAAAAAGGCTGCCGCGGTGAGGACATTTCTCTTGCAGTAATTATGGGTGGCTCAATAGCACAATTTGCGCGATTACTGTACCCCCCCAAAATAATGTATCACATAATGTTGCTTTTCAAATGACAAAGAGACATGTTATAAAACATTTTTGTTTCTTGGTTTATAGTTAAATGCCGAACACAACAATAAGAACACAAGAAGAATTTCCAATTAAAAAAAAATATATATTTTAAAAAAAAAAATACAGCAAATGTTAATAAAAAAAAAATAATAATAATTCATTAAAAAAATTATTTACTTGAGCGTTAAAGAATGTGATTTAGACTGAAAATCCTTTCTGATGGTGTGTATGTTGGACAAATACACATGTATTTGCGGGCTACTTTGTAAAGCACTGGAAATACATAATATTCAGCCCGCATGTCCACTGAAACGTATATTTTCTGCGTATTAAGTTATTTGCAACGCTTGGCGCAGACGCTCTGCGTTTTTTGTCCAGGCGTGGACAAAGCACCTACCGTTTTCAGCCACGTTAAAATCATCCTTAAATCATTTAATTTTCAGTTCAACATTTTTATTAAACAAAAAATACATTAATTCAGCACCAGATGTATTTCAGTCATATTTTGTTGAATTTTTATTGTTTCATTTATATTATTTATTGTCTGTTTATTCTCTCTACCCTGTAAAAAATGATCAGTAAGTTATGACCTTATTTAGCTAATCAAAAATAAGTAATGCTATACGAGTAAAGTATATGATAAAGTTATACGCGATTCTGCTTGTTTTTTAATCATTTTAATATAATTAAAATTGAAATTACTTATACAGCCAAGTTTATTGTACTTAATTGAAGGCAACATTAATTTAACAGTGTAATAACAACCGAATAGTTTGAATTTAACATTCCACTTGTGCGTTTTTTGCGGTTACTTTCCTTCCTCTGCGGTTGTCTTGTCAATAGCGGTATTACAATTACACGACAGCCCTATGCATGAATACACATGCCACACATTTCTGCCATTGCCCATCTGACAATCCTGGATATTTCAGTTCTGTGTGTGATCTGGAATCTTCTGTGCTTGTAGGAATGGCAGTATATTTAGCTTGTGTGTGAGAACAGGGTTTCAGGAGATTAAGGCTCAGTCCCTTCTTTTTTTTATAAAGCTTGAGCTAAGCAGTCAGAACGGCAGACCTCATTCTCAGGAAATATATATGTTAATGTACTCCGAAAACACTCAACAAGCACATGCACATATGTACTCAAATCTTGTGTGATAGCAAATGCTGTGCATATGGTGCACATAATCACACACTTGGGTGTGTTTGTGTGTGGGTGTCAGTAAAAGACGTCACAGGGCATCACACCCCAGTCACACTGGTCATATCACTTCCTCCTGTGTATTGTGTCCTGTTATGAGTCCCACCTCAGACACATAAATAGCCAGTGCTGGACAGCAGAGATATGCTGTATAATGTGAAAGATTGCTTATGAGAAAAATTAATGTAAGTGTACCCATTAAGACCACCAAAATCTAAGTTTAAGTGTTTTTCATAGATTTACATAGATAGACATGGTTTATAGGAAACATAATTTGTTACAATCCAAGATTTATCTTTAATTTGAAAATGTCTGGTTTTGAATCTGGCTGTCGGTTACGTCACTGTACATTCTACAATCCCACATTTGGGACTATACTCTCTGAGGCTAAAAGTAAAGTTAAAGGTCTGGCACTGGCTTAATTGGTATCTTGGTACCATTTAAGCTCACATGTGTTCCAAATAAGGCTACCTAATAATTGATTCACAAAAAAAAAGATTGGTTTTAAAGAAGTAAAACATCATATATTCAGTGATAGGGACATATTTTCAAATAAACGTTATAAAAAAATATACAGTATGGTAAGTGGCATGGTTGGAGGTGACTGGATCTTCAGGATGCGTGAAACAGTGTGTTGCTTTCCATCCCCACTAGTTTACCTTTTTATATTATGCAAATAACTGCTAATTAAACTCAAAATAGATTTATATAACCAGGACTGATATAAATATGTACATTTTTATATAAATATGTAAATAACAGAAGACTTACTATACTCTGTTCCCGTTTTCATGCTGAAAACAAATGATACACATTATCAGACATCTGATATATAATGGTGTTACACGGTGTATATTTTGTAGATATAAATAAAGTTCTAAATTAAGGTAGTAAGTAAAGTAAAGTAAACGGTTATTAAGGCAAAAGCACACAAAGGACGGTTATTATTAAAAACTTTCATTCAGTAAACTATCACAGTTTGAAATTAAAGGGATTCTTCATTAAAACAAAAAATAAGGTGGGCTTAAATGGTTCCAAAGTGAGGATTGGTGGAAAAAGATAATGTTTTGCTTTAAATATGTAAGATATGTTTACAAACAGATGCACAGAGCTTAAATATACTGTGGACCAAGCATCAGAGTAATTTTTATTGTGCCTACATTAAGAAATGTTTGTTTTTTTTATTCAAGGTTAGCTTGTGTTGGTTATAGTTTGCATGTGTTTTGTGTCATTGTACCATTTAAGCCCATCTTTAAAATAAAAATAATCTGCTTTACAAAACAACTTATTTGTAAATCAATGAAAAATGAATTACAAAACATTAGTATTTGTAGTTCACATGCTTAATTCTTTTGCAGTCTCTTTCAGTAAAGCTAGTGCTTTGACCTTGACACATGATTTGTGAGCAAGCCTACAAAATGTATATTTCAATATAAAATAAAATGACATAAAATGATGATGTACTATTTGTTCATACACAAAAACAAAAAATGTATCTCTTATTTGACATAATATCAATTTATCTACCTGAGAAATTGCCAGAATTTGCAGAAATTGTGTTTCTGAAGGGTCCAAATTTTTTGGGTGTGTTTTGTGAGGTCCCCTGAGACAGCGTGCACATGGATGGGGATAACTCAGCATTGTCCACTGTGATTGCTATGCAATAATGGCTAAATAGATACACTTACTCTACTCCTTTTTCTGTATCCTAAAAAAGGGATTTGCACATCTGCTGCTCACGATGTTGATGCCTGTTTTTGGTAGGCGTTATGCTCCGAGCAGCTTACGTCCTGTGTGTGTGTAGTTTATGAAATGTCCTTCCGCTGCTGTCCAAGAAGCCTTGTTCCCGTGACACACACCCATGGTTTTGGCCGGCCTGTTGCGCCTTGCTGCCACTGATGTAACTTTGCTAAATATAACATGCTGACCACATACGCACACAGCGTCTGTTTGCAGTGGAATGGACATACCATGCTGTTCTCACACTTCTGAGTTACATACAACAGATGCCAAAAACGTCTACTAAACGTTGCTTTTGTGACACTCTTTAAGACTGAAATCAGTTCCACTTTCATGTCAAAATGTCTTTTCTCTATTTTTGCCTGTCTGTATTTTTTGATTCATCTGCTACTTCATCTGATTAATCTCTAATTCATCTGTTTTATTGTGTAACATCTTTGATTTCCAGTGTTCAACTGACTAGTCCACCATTCTTAAGAAATTTCCCTGTTTGTTTTCAGATTTAAAAATATGTATAACTAAACCCTGTGATATCCAGTAGGCTCTGTAGTAAAAAGTTCTTTATGGTATTATTGGATAGACTGAGAACAGGAAGTCGGGAAGACAGCGTTTTAAAGTATTATATTTTATGATTTGGCGTTATTATCTTATTTCGACTTATTAATAGCTGTGAAGCGGAACTATACTCCCGGGTGGCTGTAGGAGTAGGACAGTCACGAGTCCGCTTTAAATAAGCAAGCAGGCGGGGACGCGCCGGTTTGCGCTGTCAGGGAATTCCGGGGCCGTGCGCTGTCGTCAGATGTGAGGGCGGTGCTGTAAAGAGAGTGCGCGTGTTCCTGTGTGCCGCGCGGTCTCGCGCACACCCGGAGCTGTGTGTCCCTTTAAAAAAACAGCGCCGTTCATCGCAACTCGATCCGTGCCTGAACTCAGACACAGAGCTCTGTGCTCGCTACAAAGAGAGGACTAGCCCGACAACATTACATATCAGCAACACGCCCTCACAGAGAGAATAGACTTTTGACTTTAAACGAGAGGAAACGGTTTTGTGGAATATTATTGCTTTTTTCAGCCGGATTGGACTTCGATATTCCTCTGCACGCATTGGAGAAGCTCACCACATTCACCGGTACTAACAGGAATTTTACGTTTTTGTTCCCGGTTAAACTGGCGCGGCGCTTCTTTGTTACATTTTATTCCGACAGCTTTTATCACAAAAGCGCCGCATGTAATTTAAGAACGAGTTTGAATGGCTTCATATGTGATCACTCATAATTAAATAATTTCTCTCGTTGACACCTTTCTCGTGTCACATACCGGACGTCTCTTTGTAAGGAAAACTAAAAGATGTCCTCGTTTATTCTCCCACAGATCCCGTCTGACTTTCGAAAGCAAGCTGGTCTGGCAAGACGAGTTTTACTACTGAAGGTAAGTGAACTATTCCGTATTGATACTATTACCCCGCTGCCAAACTCCTAACTACCGTATACTTGTGTATTTGCCGTCACCGAACGAAATCACACTTTTTATTACAGCGTCGTCTGTGTGAATGAATGTATTGTTGTAAAGAGTGACCGGAAGATGAGTAGTCATTCCCACGCGTGTTAACTCATTACTGTCCAACTCATACCTTGTAAACAATGAATAACCTTTTGTACTTTTAAGCGAGTGACGGTTTTTTTTTTTTTTTTAAGGAGAATAGCTGAATCACTAAACTGGGTGTTTGGTGTAATATGTCTATAACATAAGTAGAGTATTGAAAGAAGAAATTGTTTTGCGCTCATTACTGTTAAGTCTTATACCCACGTGCTTTAGAAGGAAGGGGCTGGGTTTAATGTGTAAACTGCCCCAACTTGTTTCGGCCCGGCCCATCCCCGAGACTGAGCCCTGCCTACTTATAACCTACAAAGAATAGTGGACTGCTTAGGGACAGTTCGTTTATGCTGTTTTGTTAATGTTGCTATACGTGGTTTTAAGATTGCGTACAGGTTAAAACGGTTAAACTAAAGAAATGTACGTCCTGCTGCGGTGTTCCTGTGTGTGCGAGCCCGCATTACACTTACTTTTATGCATGTGTGCCTGTTCGCTACTCGGGCGAGCGTGCCAGTCTCATATAGTTGAATGGGACGCTTCAGTCTGCACTCGCTGACATAAATTTGACTCTCTGAAGGGAAATTATTTGTGTCGCTTTCTACTACAACAAGCCCGCAGCTCTGCCTGGGGGTGGGGTGTTTCTCTCTCGGTAACCATATTCCGACGCCTGGGTTAGGGACCATACAGGGGAAATTTCTCGACGACAGGGGATGGATTTTTTTATGGTTCAGTATACATTATCGACGGCTATTACATTTACTGGGAACATCAAAGTTATTCAAAGTGTTTGCGGTGGATGTGCACTTTGCATTTTATGAGGAGTCATAAACACCCGTGGAAGTAAATATAGGGGTATATAAGAGGGCAGGAAGATCCCTTTGAAGATTGACTTCCGATCAATTTGCACGACTGACATAACAAAAGTAACCTTCTGTTTTGTTTTTGCTTTGAAGTTAGCTTCGTCAATACTGACGAGACTAAAGGAATCCTCCGCACATTAGCGGTTGTTTTCAATCACTTTCATACATTCTGAATGTGACGATGTCTCCTCCCTTTATTCTTAAGACACAAACGGTGTCAAGGCAAGTAAACTCAGCCTATAAGATAAATTATGTTATGGGTCTTTGCGTTAGCAATTTTTTTTCATAACTTTCTGGTTTGAGTAAATATTTATGGTGTACTTTTAATTGATGAAAGTACTGTTTCCCTTACTGTCACAGAACAGTGTTTTGAGTTTGTTTAATGGAGTTAAACTGGAATGCTTAGTCAACTTATGTTTATGATGTTAGCCAGTCGAGAGTAATGGTTACATTAACTGTGTATTTCAGTACTGGCTTAATGATGAAAAGATCTTGTAGACTGTAAAATACTACTCATTCATTCCACAAGTGGTCATATTTGTGGGAGAGTATGTGTGTGTACAAAGTAAGTTGAGGAACTTTTGTGATGACAGGAAAAGAAAGTGAAGTACAATTTTCACAAGAAAGTGAGTAAGACTGTTAGGGTGTCTTTGTTATTGTGGAGTATGTCTTTATTGTATTAGTTGTTGATTACCCAAAGGCAACATAAAAGCAAAACCAGTTTCATACTCTGACACAGATTTATTCCCCCTCTGACTGGCTTATTTATTCCTTTGTCACTATGTCAGTTTTCAGAGTTATGTCACATTTTGGCAGAAAACCAGAGTAAAGGGAAAAGAGAGAGTGAGTAAAAGAAAAGGAGGGGTAGTGAAACTCGAGTAGGAGAGGTTGAGAAGAATAGAGGGAAGAGAGTGGTGGAAAACAAAAAAGATCAGTCATGTTTCTGTGAGTCAGATTTTGTTTTTTGGTTGGAGTGAGCAGCAGGGATACAAAACTCAGATCGCTGACATGCGTCATAACGTGAGGGGAAGACATGACAGAGGAGGGATTGTTTTCCTGTATCGTAGGCAGCTGAGCAGACACATGCATATACAGACACATTTAATGTTATAGAGTTTTCCAGACTGTATAACACACTATAACATTGCACATTGCATTTTTGGTTAAAAGCTGCCACTGTATACGGCACGGGGCGCACAGAAGTCGCGTTGCTAATACTGAGCGGCGTAGAACTAGAGTGGAAAAAATAACATTAAAGATGACCCATTATGCAAAACTCACTTTTACAGGCTGTTTAAACACAGTTGTGTGGCTGCAGTGTGTGAAAGCAACCAGCCTATAATGAACTAATTTTTTTATAATCTCCATAAATCATAATCGGTTTGTCTCAACACACTGATCCAGATGTCTCCCTATGTTGACATCATCATAGGGAGAAACCCGCCCATTTGTGATGAAGCCAGTTTTCTAACATTTGCTAACTTCTGCACAGTATGTGTATGCTGTGTGCTGATACATTGACTGCTCTGGTAGAACTGCACAATTCTGGCTAAACTGAGAATCACAGGGTTTTTGTTTTTTTGTTTGATCAATTACTGGATGAATCAGCATTTAGTTTCTTGAATGAATGATTCATGAAAAATAAATTTTTAGAGTCATGGTGGCCACCTAGTTGCGAAACAATGTAATCGACAAATGCGATTTGTAGCGCCAATTTACGTTCAAAATGTGATATGCTCTGTTTTGATCATGAGACATTAGTGTTTCTAACCAGGGTCATAATAAGACCTCCATTGGGACTGTTCACAGAGAATGCTTTTTTCCAAGGCACTGCATTATTTACCATAGTTTTTTTTGTAAACACACATACAGTACACATATGTGTTTGTCTGTTGAGTACGTGTCTTTCTCTGCTTCGGCGGCAGCACCAACACCGAATTTAACATCATGATTTTAGTCAGAGGTTTCGCGATTCCCGGTTTCACATGGCACGCATAAGCCGTGCGTTTGCATCGTGATGCCAGCTCGTTGGAAGAGTGTTGGCACCGTGCGTGTGGACCACAAGTATAGCAATCGCAAGTCCGCATTACTTATTTAAAATATATTTACGAGCAAACCTCTCCAAAAAAACGATTGTGTTCCTCTCACATATTTGCGCAATAAGCAAATACAAACCTCTGTAGCACCAGTGCTATATGCAAAAAAGTTAACGTACATTCCCAACATGCATTGCATTGCTTACGTCATGTTCCCATGTCTCTGTCTCTCTCTCTCTCTCTCTCTCTCTCTCTCTCTCTCTCTCTCTCTCTCTCTCTCTCTCTCTCTCTCTCTCTCTCTCTCTCTCTCTCTCTCTCTCTCTCTCTCTCTCTCTCTCTCTGTCTCTCTCTCTGCTCTCTCTCTCTCTCTCTCTCTCTCTCTCTCTCTCTCTCTCTCTCTCTCTCTCTCTCTCTCTCTCTCTCTCTCTCTCTCCCTCTCCCTCTCCTCTCTCTCTCTCTCTCTCTCTCTCTCTCTCCTCTCTCTCTCCATCCTGCATGACTACTTCTCTTACATTAGTGTATGACATAGTGTTTCTGTATGCTTCCACAGCAGCTAGTTTCTATGGTGACTGATATACAACCTGTTTGTGATTTTATCTTCTTTGTAACTCATAATTTATAAGTATCTGTAGTTTTTTGTTTCTTGGAAATGGCAAGTACACATGTAGGTGGGGGCTTTTGGGGGCTTACAAAACGCAATCAGACAATGAAAGAGGAAGGTGTTCAAGGTTTGCCTGTTCCAGAAATGAAGATGTTTTGATGACTATAGAGAGAAATCATTCCATCATTCCTTTGCTCACAGATGACTGTGTAGACACACTACAGACTTTCATGTCTAGCAGACGTTTGGACACTGAGTCACTGCCAGTCACACACACATTTGGGCTTTCTGTGTGTGTTGTGTAACATTTTGTTCCTTAAAAGTTTTACTCTACTTTTCAAAAGATCTGTTACACAAGATGAGTGACAGGAACTTAACCCAGGCAGAACATAAGAAACATTCACATTCTGAGTTTCCAAAGGAATTACAAACTAGACATCAGATCAGTCCTTGTGTTTAGACTATGGGCCATTCATAAATACAAACAAAAGTATGTTCCACAGGAAGTTACATAATTCTCCTTGAAGTCCTTTTAAGACACCCTCTCCCTCATCTCGTTTGAGAGGCCCATTTCCTGTTGCTCTGACAAAAACTTCCTGTCTCTTATCATATCCTCCCTTAATCAGTTTGGCTTATTAAGTCACATAGTAGCAAATTCACATTCATAAAAGCAGATTTTTTTTCCCAGCTAGTATTAACAGTACTGTGAAACATGTCAGAACATTTAAAATACAAGGCTTCTCTAAAATTTAAGATGTGACACAGGTGGTTTTCTAGATGAGCTTATTCTTGTATTAGTAATATCATTGCCAGTAATAGCCTACGTCTCATTTAGGGTATTGACTAAGCTTGTTTTCTCAGTAGTACTCACCACAGTGACAGCACTTGATGCTGATTTATTTTTTACTTTTAACAGGACACTGTTACTAAGAAAAGCACCAGGTTTCTTTTGCAGTAGATGTAGAGTAGAGTAGAGTCATGACTGAGACCTAAATTCAAGATTTCTTTTTTTCTTTAATTGCGTGACATTAGATTAGGCACCATTCCACTACTAAGGCAATCCTGAAACAGATACATACAGACTTAACATACAAATCTGATTTATGAAATTTAGCATATTTATTTACTTTCTCATAGGTAATATCAGAAGGACAAATCATTCACATGAATGCAAATGGATGAAATGGATACAATCAGGTGTTTATTTTTGACATCAGTGTCATATCAATAAGACTTGTCAACAATCAACATTATGAAAGGAGTATTAAGGCATGTTGTGAAAGTATATTTTTAGTTTGAAACAATCAAAGTTTATTGATATTTTTAAAAAGATTTGTATGAAAGAAAGTTTTGCAAAGGTTATATGCAGCCATCTGGTTCTACAGCAGGGACTCAGAAAATCAGGCAAAAGCAAGCATCAGACATGTCCTGAGCTGAACTTCCTCCTTGGATCAGAATGTACACTGTGCTGCACGTGGGTGTGTGTTTGTGTGGAGGTGTGCGGGCTTGGAAAGCAGAGACGACATGATGACGACAACGGCTTGCATCATTGGCAGGGAACAGACGCAATCCAAATGTGATGTTGTGTTTCCTTGTGCTTGTGTCTCTATCTGAGGTGGGTTATGTAATGGTCAAATGTAAATGCCCACACGCAGATCCTTCTGCCAGCCCCCTTTGCTCACTGAGAAACATTCCATCTCTCCCATTTCCTCACCACCACATATCTGTATCTCCAATCTGTTTTTGCCTCTCATAGTTTCCAAGCTTACACTGCTGTTCCTTGATTCCATTTTGTATTATTCCCTTCTACATGCTTGCACATTTGGATTTTTCTTTTTTTTTGTGTAATTTAATGGTAGCATAACGCCAAGAATAGCTGGTGGGACATTGTTGTCTTGTTGGGAAATGACATCATTCTTGACCCATAACTCTGTTTCAGAGTATGAGATCTGATTTAGGAATGGTTTTCATATTGCCCATACTGATTTAGTGTTCATCAAAACGGCAGTCATAACCTTAGTCAGTGTCCTAAAATAAGTGTAGTTTAATTTTTTATAGTTGTTTTTTAAATTGGTCAGGGTTAGCTGGAGACGCCCACAGACATGGCCCTCAGTTGGTTTGGTGTTTTTAGATGCTGATCTGGTAAATGTGGCGGCCAAGACAGTGACTGGAATCATTTTTTCATGTTTTTTGTCACGGGGATTTTTGTTAACCTGAGGAGCAACGTGGGGGTGAACGGGACTTTCTTGTTATGATGTCACTGCTGTATGTTCATGAATTAGAAATTATTTAAAATGAAAAGGCTTCCAAGCAGTTTGTTTCTAAAAATCCTAAATGCGTGTAAAAACACATGATGCTTTCGGTTTCAATTTAGCATAAAATCAGATGCAAAACATAGCAATAGACCAATAACCACATGTTCGTTATTGTAATCATCACCACCGCAGGCCATCCCTCATCTAATGTCTGATCAAAAACCATTTGGATTCCCGGTTTGGTGAAACGGGGAAAAACCTCTCTGTAATTTTACAGTTCACCATGTTTGTGCATTTAAAACAACAAATTGTGGTAGAGACAGATGACGGCACACTTGAAGAAATTTCCAATGCTGTCACTACGGTGGAAGCCCCCAATCACCTGACCATAAAGAGTATGTGAGAGATGGGGGTGGAGTCTCGGGTGTGGGGTAAGCCCTTTCCATGATTGACTAATGGGAGTTCCCCAGTTAGACTGTAGACGCAAGAGCTTAGACACTTCGCTGTGAAGAGCATGTGTTTCGATTTGTCTCTCTTTCAAGAGAGAGAGAGAGAGAGAGAGAGAGAGAGAGAGAGAGAAGCAGTGAGATTTCCAAGTTTAAAAACAGCAGTGTTACCCCTCATTGATAAAGAATATACTGTAGTGGTTCTTTAATGGATTTAATAAAGTTGTTTATGAATTAATGTCGTGGGGCAACATCACAACATGACAATACGTTTCTTTGCTCCTCGGCAGCCACAGTTTGCTGCTGTCCGCTCGCCTTGTTAGAGTGTCGTTACTGCTCTGTGTAAACAGGAAAAATGCGAAAACGATGACGTCATGCACATGTACTAGTATACTCAAAACAACAATGGCGGCTTACATGACTATGTGTTCTTCTTACTAGAAATACATAATGTATCTCAAAAAAGCATACACGATTTACTGCACCCTGACGACCCTCGTAGACACGTTATTTACATTATAAACATAATGTTTTTACAATTAGAATTGTTATTTACAATTCCCAACCATTTCCTCTTCTATAACCTTTTTTCTTTTTCGCCTTTTCGCAAATCAGCGCACAGACCAATTTAGGGCTAAAAATGATTCCTTGAGTAACTCGAATACAAAAAAATCATTGAGGCAAAATTATCTGCTTTTACTATTTTATTATTTGCTCGAAGCTTTGTTTTGTCCATTTAACTCCACATGGAGCACTGTTTCCCCCCATGGACCATTATTTATGACGCGCAACAGGGCTTATATGCTCCCGAGTGCAAAATATAGCTCATATTTAACATAATTTTTGTTGTGATGCGACCCGTTTTCATTTCTTTCTGAAACATTTGCAAAGTGTGTCTGCTGTGAGGTACAGTGACTGTTCCGGCCATTCACAGTAAACACGTTTTCCCATTCTGCTGTGCTATTTTTCCATTATTTTTCAATGTAAACACGTGCGCATAAATCAATGCTCATCTTGTGTCTGCGGTGACTCACGCATGAGTGCTGCATGTATAGCACCAGTTTCACATGACAAGTTTGCATTACGTTTTTTAAAACAAGTAAATCTCTTCAAAAAGCAATTGTGTATCCTTCACATATGTGACCCTGTCTGTGAAAACCTGGCTAAAGTCGAAAAATCTCATTCTGAGATAACAAGCATCAAAGTTGATTAACCTATTAATTTCACTATGATTTAAATTCTTGACACATCTTGCTTGGTCAATATTAAAGATATCAAGGTTATCTTCACTCTATCTCTGTCACACACATACCAGTATGTAGAGAGACATTTAAGGGGGTTTGTTCTCCAAATAACTCTAATTAGTGTTGCAGAAAAACGTGGTAAGAAATGTTATACGGACTTGTTCTTGTTCAAAGTTACCTGTCCACTAATTTTTGCCTCTTACAAAAGCCACAAAGCCTTTCAAGAAGACAGTAAAGTCTTATGTCATGGCTGAGCTGTAGTTAGGCTTAAACTATTAAGTTATGTTGCACAACATAAATGCCGTGTTTAGGTATTATTATTATTACTATTATTTTGATTTATGCCTTAGTTTTAGGTTGTACTGTGTTAACCTTTTGTACAGTAATTTAAAATGGATTTTCATATTTTTATTTATATTTGTATTTGCATTTTAAAGGGCTTTATAGGGATCTATTGTTTTTAATCCCGAGTGTCATCGTGTCTCACATTCGCGTCGCTTTATCGCGCCCAGTGTGAAAGATCCTTAACACCGGTATAATTTCAATGCCTGCTCAGTCTGCTTTACACACAGTCTCATAGTCGAGAGCACCATCTATAGCTTTTTTCATCGTACAGAGAAAAAGATGCTCTACACATGCTGTGTAAAGATAATTGATGAATCAGTTCTAAATGGTCTTCTTTCTATACTGTACTGATTTGGAAGGTAAAAGTGTACATGTGATCTGTGTGTGTGTGTGTGTGTGTGTGTGTGTTTTTGCAAAATTCAGGCTGCACATAGCATAGGAGTGATATAAGTGTGACAATGAACTGCAGTGTCATGTTTATTTTGGTCTCCACTACAAGCTAAATCCAGAGTTCCTGAAATATCATATAAGCCTTTTAATAGTATGGAATATGTGTGGGTGGGCTGCTGTGCTGGGCTCAAAATACACATACATATGCACACACCATTGCTTGTCCTGCTGAGCAACAAATGTATTGTATATGAATATTGTCTAAAAAATATATCTTCTAAACGAATTATTTTCTCATTGTCAACAACGTTGTAGATTAAGAGATTAAATAAGAAGAAGAATTTCAAACCATTACATTTTCTGTAAATTACCTATCAGGTTATAATGTATTTCATGGATGACAAGTTTTGCATATGTGGCCTGTGTGGTTGAATAATGCTGCATGTGTTGGGTGTCTATTTCCATATGCATACATATATGGTGCCAAGCAATTTCAATCATGTGTACATGTGTGCACGTATGCCAATGTTTGTGCTGATGTGTGTGTTTAAAAACTTGAAAGCTTGGTGTTGCATGTGTGGGTGTGCAGTGGGCGCATAGGCAGTCATGGCCTAATGAGATTAACCTCAGTGTTGTTTTTGATGCACGCATGCAGACACAATCAAACTCAAGCAACACAAGTACACACACTTCTTTATGCAAACAGGCACTGCTGGCTTGACTCCAGGGTGCCACTCATCCCTCCCTCTTTTCGCTTTTTCCCTCTGCCAGGAGGCCCCGGGAAGGGTTATAATGACCTTAGTGTACTCGCCCTATAGGTAAACTCCCACAAGCCCATCTGTGCACACATTTCTTTCATTAGAAGACAGAAGAGTACTGCCCCCTAAAGGCAGCCTGTGGTACTGAAATGCTAGTGTTTCTTTGTTTATGGCTCCCTTTAGGCCAAACACTCAGCCTACAAAAGATGTTTTTCCCCACCGTGTTTAATGGCTTAGATTGTATATTTGTGCTTACCCTCATGCCCCATCTCTTTTCTTTCACTTTCTAGTTGGCAGGAGTAGCAGTAACTAGCTTCTCTGTCGTGTTGGTGAGGGGCCCTCTCTGTTGTGCAGTGGAGGGCTTTACACTCGAAGCTAGTGTGGTGAGTACTTAAACCACCTAAAAAATCAGTACACATTGTTAGATTCTACTATTCACTTGAGAAATAGGGTAAGTGTACCAATTAAGCCCACGTACCCTTTAAGCCCACTTTCAACTTATACAAATAAAAAAAAAGAAAACCATATTTTATCCTTCTCATTATTTTAATCAACCCAGTGATTTGTTACTTCTCTGATTTTTATTTTCACATACCAGTCACATTTGCCAGTGTTGAATTTGCTCTGTCCATGTGCATGCTGTCATTAAATATGTCCTTGTCACTGAAAATATTATGTTTTACTTCTTTAAAAAACAATGATTTAAAAAAAAAAAAAAAAAAAAATTGTGAATCAATCATGAGGTGGGCTTGTTTTGAACACATGTGGGCTTAAATGGTGCCAAGGTGCCAATTAAGCCCATAAAAGACTTTATACATAAAATATTAAATTTATATTTGAATATGTGTATCATGTAATTAATACATTTTCAAATGAGAGGTAAATCTTGCCAAAAAATGTCAATATCTTATACCCTTAGATTTTGATAATAGAGTGAATACTCACTCTATATTTTGGATCAGAAAGGAGAGTTAGGATGTGTACAGTTTAAATTTTTTTGCAATATAGAGTGTAATTCATTTAGTTGAGTAACTTATGTGTAACTAATTAGTTAAGAGGTTAGTTGCATGCTCTGCTGCTCTAGTTTGATGGTTCATTGTCACAGCTGCTTATATTTTTATGTATTTGCTGTGATATATTGTACTTTGTAGTAAAGATTATGTAGTGAACAATACAACTGCAACCACAGTGCTCCGTTAACGTTTTTGCATATCGAACTGTTCCTACAGAGGTTGGAAGTTTTGTAGAACATGTATAAAATGTGATCTTTGAAAGCAACCACAAGTACAGTTCATTACATGAACAGGCATGCAGCTGACAAAGAACATTAATATCACATACAGTTAAATATATTGTGACCATACGAAATCAGTTTTTCCCCAAACTTAGTTTTCCCCACTAAATGTCTGTTTATGGACTAGGCTGGATGCATCACACAGCAGAACAGTTTGGTGGGTGCAGCACACGGGACCCTTTTCCTCTGGACGGACTCAGCCGGGGACCATGGGCTCCCGTGGGCAGCCGCACCTGGCCACCTCCCCCCAGGTATGTTTACAGCTTCATTGGGGTCACAGAAAGGCTTATAGTAACTACTAAGAAGTGATATGCTAGATAAATGGCAAAAGATTTAAAGCAGAATTTCTTTCTCCTGATAGGTGCTTAACTGGTATCAATCAAAACCAGTTCCTTCCCCATCTCCCTCCTAGTCACATGACTGGGCTGAACTATCCAAGTAAATTCTTAAACAGTGGGTAAGTTTCTGTATCTTAACCATTATTTTTTTACACAGAGCTGTCTCTGGTTATAAGTCTAACCTTGTACGTTTGCTAATGTGTCTTTGTGTTTTTACAGTACCTTGCCTCGAGTGGATAAGCAAGACCTGTCTCAGGCTTTGTTGCCAGGATTACAGAGGGTACCTCCTGCACCTCCCAGGCTTTGGGAACCAACCCGAACTGGGCAGGAATATGAGCCATTGTCTGGTCATGACCATAACCGGCTGCACAATGGCTACAATGCAGGACCTCCTGCACACCTGACAGCTAGAGCAAACCAGCTTCTGAAGGTAGACATTGACCTTAAACTGTGTGCTGCCTTGATATTCATTTAAACATGCAGGAAATTTATTTTGAAATAAATAATATTCATTCAAAATTTTATGGAATTAATTTACATTTCTTATTTAAGCTAAATTCATATTTAAAGAATTTTGAATGTAGCACTTCAACTTTTCCTTCCTCCCTTTACAAGTATTGTTCTCCTCATTTGCAGCATAGCTCTAGGCCCATGCCTCCATTACCTGATCTGTGGACCCAGCAGCAACCCAGGGGACCTCACTCTCATGCTGGGCAGTTAAAACGGCCAGGGCCCCCTTTGGGAGAGCACTCAGTCATTCAGCACACCCCTACTCCATCTCTGCACCGACCCATGGATGATTTCCCCAGCCCCAGCAAAAGAAAAAAGGGTTCTGGGTTTGAGCAGGTTGGTGTCACTGTTTTTTGAAAGAGCTTATTTGTATTACCTTTGCCTCTTTTAGATCTAAATGTTTTGTCCAAGTGTAAAATAAGAGTCTCTCTCTTTCAGCAGACTTACCAACCAGCCATGCAGCGACTACCTGGGCCACCTTTACATTTTAATCAGCAGCCACCCTCTCATTACCCCCCTCACAAACCTGGCTTTTGGAACCCATTGCACAAAGGAGGAGCACCCTGTAACCAATCAGAACGCAAAAGTGGACCCATTAATTTTCATGTTAGTTACCGCTAATCTGAATGTTAATATCCCACAGTATTTTGTTGCATCCTTTGGTGGTTTATACATCATTTGTCACTGCCATTATTATTATTATTATTATTATTATTATTATTATTATTATTATTATTATTATTATTATTATTAGCCTTTGTGTTTGTCCTTGCTGACATGATGTGTTTTGCCATTTGGTACAAAAATACAATAGTATTTTTGTTTGTCTAATCTTCCCTATTCTCGGTTCACAGGACAAAGCAGGAGTTTTTCTGTACAAACCACCTCCTTTGAATCCAAGTATGTCTCCACCTACTGATCCTTCCACAAGAGGCTATAGACAACGAGATCCTCTTCCACAATCTCACAGGAATCATCAGTCAACACAGCCCCTGGGATCACCTTCACACAACACTCACACCCAACATCCTACCTACACCTTCTCCAACAACATACCTTTGGCCCAATGGAAACCAGAGAGTACTACTCCACAAAGAGGACATGATTCTGAAGTGGACTCTTTGAATAGCCTGGCTCCACCACCTACATCCTCATCACTGCGGGCGGATAGGGAGCACCCAGAAGCCTCACCAGCAAACCACACCACTGTGCCTTACAGTCACCCTCGGTTCCAGCCTCACCCAGGGCTGGTTCATTCCACCAGCCCACCGGCCAGCAACCAACCCCAGGCAATAGTACCTCAGCACAACAACCACAAACCTTGGAACCAGGTACATGCAGTAAGTAAATCTTCCATTTACTTTCATTAACATTAGTCTCTAAAGCGCCAAACGATTGGCCAGCTTAACACTTTCTGGAAATGTGTTTAATATGTGATACTTAATTTCTATGTCAATAAATTGTATTGTACAATGTGTGTTATAAACTACAAATGTTTTTTGACTTTTTATTAACTTTTTCACATTTTATAAACAATTATTTTAAGGAGTCAAGTAACTATTCAGCAACAGGGGATTCTAATGTTGTCACTCACTCCTCCCAGGCACAGAACAGGGTTAGTGGGGACAACCAGGGTCCAGGAACCTTCCGGCGTGTGAGCCCACTTCAGGCCCCTGCTCGAGCACCTGTGATTACCACAAATCTGGAGACTCCTCAACAGTCTCGCTCCCTTAAACAATACGCAAATTTTGAAAGCACCCCCTCAGCAGCACCTACCACCTGCTCAAACCCCATCACCCCAAATAGCTGGACAGCCACAGATTCTTCAGTGCTAATCTCAAACCCAAACCACGTATCCATGATAAGTCAAAAGTTGCCACATGCAGGGTATCAGGATGTCCACCCTGGTGTTGGAACACAGTCACACAGATCACAATCTCAGAGCCCAGTGTCCTCGGCTCCCTCCACCCAAAACTCAGGGCATCAGAGATCAGGAGGGAGCGTCATTACCAGCAGTACCTCTAATACTCTGCCAAAGGCAGCCAGTTCACTCATGCAACACCCTCAACCTGTAACACGTGGAACAGTCAACTCGGCTCTCCAGCCTGTGTCCAACTGTTCATTCACCACAGTGCCCATCCAATCTTCCTCTTCAGTTTCTCAGGCAGCTACTGTTCCAGCTTCAGTCCACCCAAGGCCCTGTTTGCAACCTGCTGCCAAAAACCATCAGTCCATTGCTGATGCTTTAAATAAACTTGATGCAGAGTTACAGGGCCACATGCTAGCAAAGGAAAGAAGAAGGGAACAGGAGGACAAATGGAAATGGAATGCAGAGAGGCAGGAAGTGGGGACAAAGCCACACAATGAGTCAGCCATCAAGAGTCTGGAGCGTATGCTGTCAGGTAGTGCACCAGAGCCTCCACCTCCTCGCCTGTCTCCTGCTAATGCACACACATCCATTTCACCTCCTAGACAGAATTCACTTTCCTATCCCTGGTTGAGTCGGGGTGGAATGCCACCACGTCCTACTGGAACTGCAACAACTCTTCTGGAGCGATCCCAGCCACCTCCTCTCACACCCCAGACGGAATATGCCAGAGAGAAGCAAAGGCAGAGAGAGAAGTGCAAGAATGGTGTGTCCTTCAGTTCCCCATCACAGAATTGCACTGGCTTTCCCACATCCACACACCCTTCAAAGCCTGCTCTCATTAGCCCCTCTGACAACCAGAGCCACACAAAGCAATCAAAACCTGACCAATCCAAAGACAACACCCCTCCACTCCTGCGAGAGCCACCTAAACTTTTTCAGGCATTCCCCACACGTGCTCAGTCTTCATGCACATCGGTCAGCACAACAGTAATTAGTCTTCAAGAACATATGCCTAGCTCAAGGGTTGAAAGACTTTGCATTAGTGCTAGCAGTGGCGACTCTGATGGTGCACAATTTGAGGAGGAAACCTCAGAGCTCTTGCCTGATGGATTAGCAAACATTATGAAGATGTTGGATGAGTCTATCAAGAAAGAAGAGGAATTGTATTCTAGTCAGAGTGGTGAACAGGCTGTACCAGAACCTCCATTTTCTATGAATGTGGCTCCATTGAAGAATTACTTATGTGCTCCAGATCTTATCCCTGCCCTAAAGCAGTCTCCAATTGGGGATTATCAGCCAGACGGCCACACAAGTCCACCTGTATTAAGTCGGCAAGGTTCACTGGCGTCTCCTTGCAGCCGTACTTCTTCCCTCGAGGAAGAAGAGGAAGTTCTAAAGGTGATTCGCAAACCTGACAATGCGAATAGCATGCAGTCCCAAGAAAACATTCTGACCACAACAGGAACAAACTATCGCCATAGTGACTTGGCTAAGCTGTATGGTTTTCCAGAGGCAGAAAAAAGTGAGTGTGACGACGATGATGATGATAATGATGAAGATGAAGCTGAACGAGAAGATGAAACTCCATCTTGTTCTCCACAACCTCAGCGGCCACACCTTCATCAAACAGGTGTGAACCGTATGTTTAAAAACCTTGCATCTGTGCTTGAGAGTCAGAAATACACCTATCGTGGTGGGCCCTTTGGTCGCCCTCCTCCCTCTGCTTTTGTGGGAGTGAAATATTCTTCCTCTCTCTCTCTGGGGCCTGATATTTGCCGGCAACAACAAAACACTTCTCCTACTTCAGGTTTAGCCAGTCATTCAGACTTAAGCAGTTCAACACTTGCCAGTAGTAACTCTGGTCAGCCCTGCCCCCTCTCACCTACAGAATGGGCATCAGAAAGGAAGATAGACCAGTCAGATAATTTGAGCAATAATGATAAGGATTACAGGTTAGGTAAAACCACAGACGAGAAGGGTTCTGGATCCCTGAAAGAGCTTGTGCCATTAGATGAAAGTCGACCAAAGCTAACCACCATCTCAGAGTCTTCTCTTGCTGAACTTGGTCGTAGCTATGAGGTGAACAAACACATACTTCCTTCTGAGTTGCAGGAGGCCTGCAAACCTGATAAAGAGAAAGACAGACACAGAGACCAAGAACGAGAGAGGAAACACAAACACAGTAGCAAGAAACATGATGACAGGAAAGAGAGGAGAAAAAAGCACAGGGAAAAACAAGATGATGCATCCTTTTCCTCGTCCTCATCTTCCAGCTCCAGTAGACGGCACAAAGATGGAAAAGTACATAAGGAAAAGAAGAGCAGGCAGGTGCTGGGTAACCTGGATCTTCAGAGTAAGGAATTTAGGGAGAAGGAACATGAGCATGAGGAAGACGAGAAAAGAAAGAAAGTAGACCACCCCCCAGAATGTAGTCACCCCCAGGGTGAAGTGGAGGAGTGGTCATGGAGTAAAGCAAAGAGTAACAACTCTGGACATTCTTCTGATCTTCCATCAGCTTCATGTTCTGATGATTTGCAGAAACTAAAGGCATTGACAGATGGACCACCAAAAGAACTGAAAATCCGCCTCATAAAAGTAGAAAGCGGAGACAGGGAGACATTTATTGCATCAGAGGTGGATGAGAGGAGGATTCCTTTGGAAGAGATTACTATAAAGAACACAGCTAGTGAAATCATCAGAGCATGCAAGTAAGTGATATTTGCATTAAGGTAGCAAGTCTTTGCAACACCATGTTTATTGCCTGCAGAATCAGTATGTTGAAATAATCTATACCATGAAGGACCATAAGTAACACAAATTTTTGTTTCAGGGGAGTGCGCATCAGGGGAAAGTTTAAGGAATCTTACCTCCTACCTGCCTTTTCAGTCAAGCCGATTTTGACCACAGATCAGCCCATTCCTCGAGAAAAACTGAATCCCCCCACACCCAGCATCTATGTAAGCATAAATTCACAAAAAACAAGCTCACTGTAGTACCTTTGTCAATATCTTCTGCCCCCTTGTGTTCGTTACCTGTAATATATGCACACTTCCATCTTTTCAGTAATATTAAAGGGGTCATATTATGCCTTTTCAACTTTAGTTTAGTTTTGTTTAGTTTCATTATAAAAAAGATCTGCAACATTCACTGCACAGGGAGATATTGTCTTAAAGAGAAATGGCTTTCTAAGGACTACAGAAAATGGCAGAATGGAACTATAACCCCTTTGCTTCCCGGGAGTCATGTATCACAATCCCCAGAATCTGAAGAACGTCCGCCTCAGGAATATATAAAAAAGGGCCTCGTTGATTGAGAGGGAGAGTCGTTGTAGTAGAGTGTTTTTGTTATGACAATGAAACGCTTGACTAAAGCAGTGCTCATTTTCACATCTGTCAGCCTCTCAGCCTTTCTTTACATATGTACATCTGTCACACACTAGCTGATCTTGCCTGTGCATATGTGGTTTAAATCAATTTACTGGTAAGGTAAAATTTATGCCATTCTCACGGTTTATGCCTGAGAGCTAAAGCTTTTGTTTATAAGGGAGGGACATTTCTGGAAAAAGCTCTGAGTATTTAACAAATCACAGCAGAGTGAGAGAGACGTTTCAACAAGCGCTTTAAGCTGATGACCCATCAGAATGATGAGGAGCGTGGAGGAGGAGGGTGCTTCATGGAGACCAAAAGAAATCTGAGCGTTTGACAGAGCTCAGCAGTTTGGGGCTGCAATAATGTAAAATATGAGAAAAATAATGTGTTTCTTAACAATTAAACATGAAAACCTATTCTACAACACCTTAAAAGGGCATAACGTGACCCCTTTAAAGACACACTATGCTGGAATTTTTAGTTACTGTTGTTGACAACATTCATACAAGCTTGTAAACATGTATATGTAATCTTTCAGTAATACAGAATTACCACTGTTTTTAAGGTTCAGACAAGGAACTTGCTGGGTTTGTTCCTGTTGTTGTAACCGACAAGGCTTGTATGTTAGGCAGAAATAAAATAAAAGCTCCAAGTCATATCTACAAACTTCAAGGGTTATTTTTCACCAGTAATATGACTGGTATGTGTGCATAAACTGCTTGCACATACAAAGCGAACATTTAGCATTTTTATTGTTGCTGCATTTTTATAAAGTCCTACCCTCATCACACCCACTAGCCAAAAGATGCCTTCCTGACACGTCCTGAGCAAAAAAAAAAAGAGAAAAACAGTAGAGAATGGTCTTACAGTAGAAACAAATACCACAACACAATTCTAGTGGATCATAAGTAGCAATTAATGGGGATAATTGTATGTGTTGAGAAATTCTAGGTTCAAGAGGCTGGCCCGATTGCAGGTTAGCTTTCCTGTAGCTCAGTTTGTAAGAACATGGCACAAGTAAAGCCAAGGTCAGGAGTTTATGCACATACTCTTAAAAAACGTTATAGTATAATGCACTGTAAGTCGCTTTGGATAAAAGCATTTACCAAATGTATAAATGTAAAGTGTTTTGTTGGTGTGTTCTGCAGTTGGAGAGTAAGAGAGACGCATTCTCGCCGGTGCTGCTGCAGTTTTGCATAGATTCCAAGAATCCCATCACTGTCATCAGGGGACTAGCAGGCTCCCTCAGATTAAGTGAGTTAATATGTGCATGCATAAATGTTATAGACAGATTGGTGATTTGTGAAGATGTTGTTCATTCAGTTGGTTTTGTGGAATGTAAGTGGTGAGTTCTTTCTTCATATAGATCTGGGCCTGTTTTCCACAAAGTCTTTGGTGGAGGCAAATGCTGAGCATGCAGTGGAAGTGCGGACACAGGTTCAGCAGCCAGCAGATGAGAACTGGGATCCCAGTGGCACTGGCCAGATCTGGCCCTGTGAAAGCAGCAGGTCACATACAACGATAGCCAAGTATGCCCAGTACCAGGCCTCCAGCTTCCAAGAGAGCTTACAGGTATGAGCACAATCGCACATTCATACACATTGAATTTAGAACACCATAAAATGAGAGTTTCTTTTACGTTTACTTTTTCAGTTTACAAATACTTAATAAATAAAAAATCTTATATGCACTGTTCCATTATAAAAATGCATGCCAATACCTTTTTTACCACATACTAAAATTATACTTAAACATATAATCTGAATTTGCAGGAAGAGAAGGGCACTGATGATGATGAGGATGATGATGATGTAAAATCAGCCTCTAACTCTGAGATCTTAACAAGTAACATCTCAGCTTCCTGCTCCAGGTGATTCATAAATATAATAACTAATTGTTTAAATTTGAAAATTGCATATATTTTTAAAGGTAACCTATTATGCCCCTTTATACAATATGTCTTGGGGGTCAACAGGATGTGTCTGTGAAGTTTTAGCTCAAAATGCATCACGGATCATTTATTATATCATGCACTAAATGTAATTTATTCAGGCTCATTAAGTATGCGAAGGTTGTAGTGGGTGTGTGTCTAAGTAAGCTGCTGATCTCCACCCCCTTCTGCGTCTTTAGTAGCTCAGATGACAGGTGTAAATGAAGACTTCTCTTCAGTCTTATCCAGGTGTGTGCGTGTGTGTGTGCGTGCGTGTGTGTGTGTGTGTGTGTGACGTAGGATTTATCGCTCGGCACCACTGAAGCGTTTTGTTAGACATTTAAGGTTTTATGAGGATTAAAAGAAAATTTGTGGACAGATTTTTATCACAATAGGGTGGTTTGTAGACACACTGCTGACACACTTTGTTGTTTAAACAACAAAGTTGATTTTCCATAATAATTCTATTTTAATGTACAGCACGCTTTTATCTGTTTGGGTATACTGTATGTATGCTGTGTAATGTAATGAAGAAAGATATGCTATTACTTGTTTTAATTGTTTTATTATCTCTACAGTAATGCAGAGCAGAAACCTGTGGGAAAGATAATTAAATTTGGTACCAACATTGACCTGTCTGATCCCAAAAGGTAAGAACATACTTGGCCATAAAATAAACTTAAAATGTAATGCACTTAATGCACACACCTACAGACAAATGCATTGCAATGGTGCCATGTATGTCACATGCACATTCACGTTCGTGTGGACACGCTGAGTATAAATACTACGTATATACTACGATGCATGACAAAACAGTCAAAATTAATGACTAGCAATGATACTGCTTTTGATATCTAGTATTTTGGTGACTCGCATTTAATTTTTACAATGACATGAAAACTACTCTCTAATAAGAGTACTAATTTGTATTTTTTCATCCCCATTTCAATTGAAACATACTTGAGGACTTGAGAAAAACATTTGAAAACCACCGTGTTAAGTTTTTAGCTGATCAGTCAAGCAGGTATGTAGACCTTTATTGACAAAGTGGGGTTTTGTCTTGTGCTTTTAGATGGAAGCCTCAGCTGCAGGAACTGCAGAAGCTACCAGCGTTTATGCGCGTGTCCTCCAGTGGAAATATGCTGAGTCATGTTGGTCACACTATTCTGGGAATGAATACAGTACAGCTCTACATGAAAGTCCCTGGATGCCGCACACCAGGTTCGTGTCGGATAAAGGGACACCAGAGGGCTCCAGACAAAAACAATGGCTTTAATGAATAAACTGGTGCCAAACTAATTTTAAATAGCCACATAATGATACACTTACATTGAGTCACCCTGCCGCGTGTACGTCTGCCCCCTACCTCTATGAAAAATAGCCATGTTTTTTGCAGATTGATTAACATTTGTATTATCAGTTTTACTACAAATTTCTACTGTAGTAAACCATGATTAATTTGTGATTACTGTGGCTTTACTATAAATACAAGCAACTATAGTTGAATCAGGTTACTATAGTTAAACCATGGTTAATTTTCATGAGGATTGCACATATTAGGTTTGTTTATGTTAAGTAATATCAGAGAGGTTCTTTACATCTGCCTTTAAGGCATAGGCTGCAATGAAATTTATTTTGATAAGCATACCTTGACAGAAATGAGGATTGGCACTCTTAATTCAATGAAATTTTTCATTTTATTATGTCAACACAAGAAACAAGCTACTGCCCACTGAACATGCGCAGGAAGTCATAAACCCTATTCGCACGGGATTAGTATCATCTAGGGACCTCTAGTCATTTGTAATAATTGCGGAGGTTGTCTGTGATCTTAATCCCGTGCGAATCGGCCATGTCTGTAATTTGTAAAGTAAAAATTCCCCCGCAAATGACCTACCATATTTCGCCGAACACAGAGGTTCTGTGATAATATTAGTCCCGTGTGAATCGGCATCTCTGTGATTTGGCCAGCATTTTGCGGGTTATATCATTGTTACGTACTGCTTCGACATCATATCCGGGAGATAAGTCAGTAAATTCGAGTAAAATCTCAGGCTTCGCTTATCCCATGCGAATGCGCCACACGAAAATCAGACGTGGGGGGCTAATTTCTAAATCACACAAGGTCCCCAGATAATACTAATCCCGTGCGAATAGGGCTATAGCCTGCTAAATATTACGATCATAATGTGTAAATTTATATTGTTGCCAGGGGATGTGCCCATCTTAGGTCCAGTCTGGAGCCCTGCGCGAGTAACTTTCATGTTTACCTTGTAGTTTATTGATGTTAAATATTATGTTTATGCTTCTGTCAACAGGACACCAGGAGAACAATAACTTTTGTTCTGTGAACATCAATATTGGGCCTGGAGACTGCGAGTGGTTTGCTGTACACGATAAATACTGGAAGGCTATCAGTGATTTCTGTGAAAAGTAATAAACTGTGAAATGAACTAATTAGTACAGCAGCATCTTGATTTAAATAGGCATGCTACATTGTGTAAACCATATTAAATACTGAAAAAATGAATATGTAATAAAATAAACATAGACCTAGTGTGCATACACCTAAACCTCTTTATTTTTTTCTCTTTAGGCATGGAGTTGACTACCTAACAGGATCATGGTGGCCAGTTCTGGATGACCTGTACCGCTCTAATATACCTGTGTACCGCTTCATCCAGAGACCAGGAGACCTTGTATGGATTAATGCAGGCACTGTACACTGGGTTCAGGCTGTAGGCTGGTGCAACAACATTGCTTGGAACGTGGGACCTCTTAATGGTAAGAAACCGGAGTTATTGAAGTTGTTAGGTACAAGTTTGGTACTGTATGTTCTTTTTATAAAAAAAATATCTTTAACTAGACATGTCTTAGGCATGATGGTTTAACGAATAGATGTAACTATTCGCTTTGGCTCACTGTGGTTCAACATTGTATTTGTAGGATATCAGTACCAGCTGGCTTTAGAGAGATTTGAGTGGAATGAGGTAAACAAAGTGAAATCCATTGTTCCCATGATTCATGTGTCGTGGAATGTTGCACGAACTGTCAAAATCACCGAACCAGACACTTACAAGATGATTAAGTGAGTATGCAGCATTATCGTACACTTTAAAATAACTCATTCCAAGATAAACAAGAACAAAGTACCATTCAGGTTTAATACATTGTTGGTTCCTCCTTTCCAGACACTGTCTCCTTCAGTCTATTAAGCACATTCAGATACTGAGGGACCAGCTGGTGGCAGCGGGGAAGAAGATCTCCTACCAGAGTAGAGAGAAGGATGAGCCGGCCTACTACTGTAACGAGTGTGATGTGAGTGGGCATAAGAACTTGAACTTAAGAACCCAGCAAGGACCTTCTGCAGGAATCATAATAGAGCCATATCATTAAATTTGTCTCTATTGTGTATATAAATGGATAAATATGGATAGACAGACATACAGATATGTATAATGGAATATTTGTAATATATGCTCCTTGGAAGACGTTTGCTTTGTCACAGTACACAGCAAATGTTGATTTGCCATCAATAGAGGAAAATGCTTTTTAGGTCCAAATAGTGCAGTTCCAGCATCTACCAACTGGATGCTAACCAGCCCTAAGGCCTGATTAAAACCTTTTAACTAAACCAAACATTCCTTTCAGCAGACTGACACACAATACATGTTGTAGTTTCAAATACGTAATGATAAGGGAACCAAGGATTATCCAGGTCTTATGCAAAGAATATGTCATATACTCAAGGAGCCGGTGGTTTGACTGTTGTTTTGCAGGTGGAGGTGTTTAACCTGCTGTTTGTGACTAGTGAGAATGGTAGTCGGAAGACATATGTGGTGCACTGTGAGGACTGTGCACGACAACGCAGCCCTAACCTCTCCAATGTAGTAGTGCTGGAGCAATACCGTATTGAAGAGCTGATGAGCGTGTATGACTCTTTCTGCCTGGTGAGTGCAGTCACACACACAGTCATGAACACAGTATCAATTTCAAACTTACTTAGTGACTAACTCTACCATCATTTGTTTGTATGAATTCTAGGCCACCACTGCCTGCTCTTGATGAGGACAACTTACCCCTTTCCCTCCCATAGCCATAACCAAAATTCCTGCTTGCAGGACAAGTTTTATTTGTGATTTGTTTTTCACCAGTATATTACTGCTACTACTACTACTACTGCTAATAGTTGTTGAACAGCCAATGGGAAACTAGTTTACTCAGCATTGTTTACAGAACCATTAGTCAATCAGATGGTCTCGTGTACTGACAGACTTCAAATGGAACACAGTCTGGTGCTTACAGCAGTAGAGTTGTGTCATTTCTGATCATGTCATTTCTGGCATGTGGGTTTTGGTTTGCTCTTATGTTGTTCTTTTGTCTTAAATACTGAAATGTGTAAAATGTTCTTTATTCTTTTCATAGGGTGCTTTTTTCCTCCATTAATTTATTATTTTTTAAACTAAAACAGCCTAGAATAGATATATACCACATTGGCCTTGTGACTTGTATTTAGTGAAGAGATAAAAATTAATAATACTAATTATAGAGCTATGGACATTTTTCTAAAGCATTAAGAATTAAAAGAAATACAGTTGTTCAGAATGCTTCAAAACATACGGGTTTTAAAGAGTTTGTTTTCCTTATGTAATGTTGTGTTTATGATATCAGTTTTAGTTTTAACAAAAAATCATCATCATCAGGACAAACATTTAAGGCTTTGCTTTTTCCTGAATTTTGTGATAATATAATTGTTGAGTGAATTGTTTCTCACCTCTATACAGATGTATTTTCTTTGATTTGTATTTTTTAATTGTACATTTTTTTTATTTAAAATTTTTCTTCTATTTATTGTTATATACAATGTTGTCCCCTGCCTCGTTATGGTTAGCTGTGTTTTATTATCATTATGGTTCGCGATTTTGATTATTATTCTAATTTCTTGGAGATATTTCAAAGGGAATTAGATAGATCTGATATTTTTTGGTACTGAAGTCATGGTGCTTTCCCCTATAAAGGTATTTATATAACTGTATATTAAAACTCCCATAATTGACTCCACATCCACAAACATTGTAGTGGAATTTTTCTACAAAAAGAAAACTTTTCAGATTAGACCTGCTCTCTGAATCCTTTTTACAGTGGGGACTATTATGTCAGTTTCTCATACATATTGAACACATTTAGTGGTGCTTGTGTCCTTAAATGAACAGCATTTACGACAGGACAGGTTCACTATGCTGACTACAGTAGATGTAATCTTCAACATACGGTATACATTTGTTGGCTGCGGTGGGCTGTTATGCCAATATTGAGGTATATATGTGGTCAAGTTGAACTGTAAATTCTGTTGCATTTTACTGGAGTGAGTAACAGTGTGAATGGGGATTTAAATGCATTATCTTTTTCATTTATATACTGAATTTTTACCAAGCTTTAGCAGCATTAGCTTGAAATAATTCATGTATTATCAGGAATATGTTTTAATTATAATATAGATGGTGCTGAGTTCCTTTTGAGCTTTTATTTTTTTTAAAGTATGTTTCCTGTTGCAATATACACTTTTTACTCTGACTTTTTTATTTTAGCAGTTATTAAAAATCTGCACTGTTTTGGAATTCACACACCAAGCGAACTGAGCCAGACATGTCTTAAACACTTTGTGAATTCTTGTAATATTGATTACTCTGAATAATATTAAATGCTTTTGATAAACTTTGATCTTTGCTAGTTCTGTGAATTAATCAAGTAACTTTAACAGTGTTTCTTATATGTTGCTGCAAAAATCAATTTTAAAACAATAACAAATGTTAAGTTTGCTTGCTGTTAGATAACACTTCTACTCTATCTTTGCAAACATGTCAGGACCTTAAGTAAAGAGTTAGAAAAAGACAGAGGCTGACAGTGACAGAGGTTAACAATAGACAGACCTGCAGATTCCCTCCTTCCTGTAAATGCAGTTCTTTCCACCCCTCCTTAATAACAATTCTAGTCTACTCCCAATGCTAAAATGGTTCTTTAATAACAATTTCTTTGATGAATGAAAAAAATTAAAATGGCATTAATCACAAGCACTCATTAATGTCAGAGTAGAGTAACTTGGGACAAAGTATACAATGTTGATTGTTCTGCACCTCACAAGGCTTCAAATTCAAGAAACTTAACCCTAACCCCAAGTGCATTCAAATGCAGTTTATATGAACTATATGACATTAGCTGAGGACTACAGTAACAGCAGTTTTATGTAAACCTATACACTTCACTACTAATAAAGAAACTGATTTGCAATTCACACAGTTTTAGTTAACACTCAGGCTCCAGTGGAATATAAACCCCTACCACAATAATAAGTTTACACTGCAAGTTAGAAGTTTATTGCTGACAATATAGACTAACAATAGACTAACAGTTTGTAAACATATCCTTATACATACAGCAAGAGCAACAAACAATATTGCATAATTCTACACTGCTGCACAATAGGTTGTGATTTCTGAAGCATCAAATGGTTCTAAGAAGTAGAGTCTACGCAATTCTTTAGTTATAAACCCAGGAAATACACATGATAAAAGTATAAGTATATCCCAAATACTCTGTCGCTTTATATAAAATGTCTGCCAAATGCATAAGTAAAATTAATTAATTAATAAGCATGAATGATTTGGCAGTTGTAAACACCACTAACATTTCAATTTCTCTATCTTGGAAAGTCCATGTAATGCCAGTGTCTCACATTGCGAAATCACTTACTTAACTGTTTTTGAGGGCGTATCAAAGCGGGCAGTAGTCGAGCATTAAACAGATATGTGAGGTATTGATGTAGCTATGTCATGGAAATAATGACATGATTACAGATAGTTTAGGATAATTGTGAGAATAATTCCCTTTAGTGTCGACTACAAAATATTATTATTATTATTAGTATTAATAATAATAATAACAATAATAATAATAATAAATAAGTAATTTAAGTAATATAAGTAAGTATAAGTAATTATAAAACAATTAAGTTTCCAAAAGAAAGAATAAACTACAAATTCAAGATATTTAAGATATTCATCTTATAAAAAGTAAGTCATCCTACTTTTAAAATCATTTGCTATGACAACTAATAAAATGTTTAGTATCACGAAAACCTTTAAAAAACATTATTGGAAAAAATATTTGTACATTTCATATCATACTAAATTACACGATTATGGTCTCCGGTCTGAAAAAAACAGCATGTGATTTGGCATTTCTTTAAATTTACCCAGACTGTTTACTAATGCTGCTCAGATGTGCTATTAATGTACTGACACAAAATATATAGTGTATTTTATACAAATATAACTGATAAAAAATGAGGATACACAGGCAAAACAGTGGAAGAAACGTCTATTCATTATTTATTTCTATTTTATGCATTAGTAAATCAAGACTTTACAAGTTCTGTTGTAGAATAAAAACAACATGGACATGTGTACACTGTACAGAAAGCAAGTAAAGAACTCTCAACATTGCTAAGAAGGTCAATTTAATCTCGCAAAGGAACCATTAACAGTCTTGGCAGTTCTTGCAAAAAACTTATGGGATCCTTTAAGCACTTTGATGGTTTCACCTCCTGATTGTTTCGCAAGTGTGGCAGTGTGAAGAGCCACAAATGGTTCTTTCAGGATTTTCAGTACGCCTGCTCAGACCCTGACGTGGCGGAAAGTACTTTTTTTCGAAATTTTATAAAAGTATTATATGAAGTTGCCGTGGATTTTAGCGCACACACACTCTGAGATCAAATCTGTGCGTACATACGTTTTATAAATGAGGCCCTAGCTCTTTAAAAACATTCCTTCTCCCCACCAAAAAGTGAGTGAGAGAACAAGAGGAAGGCAAGGAGAAAAGGGGAGGGGGCACAGAAAGAGGCACAGCTATAACTGCCAGGCAAGACACATTTAATTCTCAGTCTGCCTCAAGCACAGAGCGTGGACTAATTTTAAATATTTTTATCTCTAATTGTTTACACACTCACAGAGCAGGCATTTAGAAGACTATTGGACCCCACAAATTGGAAAAAAGTGGTGTATGCTGTGTTAGGAAGATCTGAACTGAACTTCACGACATCTGGTAAGTTGTGGGTGCAGAGGGCCAGATAATGAACATGTGATACTGACCTATCAGAGGCTGCAGACAGAGAATGTGTAGAATGTACCTAGACAGTCTTTTCTGCTTTTTCTTCTGCTATAACATTAGCAAAATTTTAGCATGTGCATTTATGCAAAGTCATAATTAACAGTTACCGCAATGATGCGCATGGATATTTGTAAAAGCTAATCTAACATCTATTTGCTAACATGTATCTATCTATTTGCTGTAGTAGTGAAATACACTCCAATCACCAAAGCAGAAGCACTTATGGATTAAGCTGTTTTGTTAAAAATCCATATTATCTATAAAAAACTTAGAAACAAGCCCATTCATAGTAACTTTATTCATATATCTAAACAAATGTATTTGCTTAGCTACAAAATGCACTTTTTTTGATTCCCAGAGAAGTAAGAGGTGACTCCTTATCCACGTTTCATGTAAGTGGGAATCTAGTATTATGCCAAAATCACCTGCTGTACTAACACAGGGCATCAAAATAAACAACACACAGGTAGACAACACACCCATTAGCAAGTGTGCAAACACGTGTCACCTGCATATCATGCATTACTTATGCCATATTCAGGATAAAGTGTGTGTGCTGTTGATCATCTATTTTTAGATCATTAGTGTATGGCATTGGGGCCGCAGATCTCTGACGTATGTGAGATATTTATGTAGTCTGACCCTGGTTTATTGTTTTGGAGCCCTCTGGATGTTCAGCTAACAACAGTGTAGCAGATATATAGGTTCACAGCCTCAGGTCAACTTTGGCTATGCAGATTCTTAGTGGAAATGAAGAGGGTTTATGCAACAAATATGACTGAAAAAACTGTTTATGATGGTAGTATTTATTACACCCTTTCTTAAACTTAAGTTAAAAGTTGCCTATAAACAGATGATTCCTGCTTTACAGTAATTAAAATCTATGCAAATAATGAGAATTACAATCATAAAACTCAACAATAAAACATCTGTAACCACGTTACGGTAATCACAATTAAGGGAAATGTAATTGTTACAAGGAGCATGCAAAAACTTTGAATTCTCATGAAAGTGGAGATAAATTTTCTTTATGCAAAATATTAATTCTGTTTTGGGGCTCAATGAGCTGGACATGTTTCTTACATTTATATAAGATAAAAAGATTGTGCTTAGAGATAAAACAACAATAACAAACAAAACCCCTAAAGTCCTATCACTATTCATCACTTCATCTTATCGCCTATGTTACTTCAAACACCGTTAACCATCCATCAGTTGGTTTCCGCCACACAGCTTTTAGATAACAATCATTCTCTGATAAAATACCTAATTAAAAGATCATACAACTCCAGTTCCCTAATGATAAGTGATTTGCCCTCACTCTGACCTTTCTCTTCTGCAGACAATAAACAGTCCAGACCCTTCAACATAGACATATACCGTTTTCAAATTTTAGTGCACAAGGCTTGTATTTGTGAGACTGTTCAACTCAACAGCTCCATAAAAAGTTTTTTATAATGTCTGTAAGTTAATAAAAGGTTGTAAGTTAATTAACTCTGAACAACAATACTGTTCTAGTCTCATTATTGGATATTTCTGCAAAAGTCATGTTTTGTAAAATCATGTTGTGTCATACCTTACATTGGTAAAATCTCTCTACTCTCCTCTTCATCTTCAAGTCAGGATGAGCTTAAATGGCACAATGGAGAAAGGGACTCATCACCAGGTCCTCGACCTCTCGGAGGAGATTCCAACCAACAGCAACCGCCACCATCACTCCACCTTCCTGCACACATACTCGCTATCCTCCACTGTACCAGCTGAAACCCCAGTCGGTGGATCTGGATTGGTTGTGCCCCCACCTTACTCTGTTGCAGAGACTGGGAGAGGTAAAGCTCCGCTGGAGCTGCGAGGCTCTCTGGACTGCTGGGCATGTTCGGTGTTAGTGACGGCACAAAACCTGGTGATCGCAGCCATAAACGCCTGCCTGGCTGGGTTGGTTTTTGGATTGATCCTTATGCCTGCTATTGTCATGGTGGTGTTCGGCTTTCTCTGCCATTCAACGGTAATAAAAAAGGAGGGGCCCATAATTCTAACCCGCCAGAACAATAAGGCAGTTTAATTGCATAATGGTACACATAATTTACCAAATACTTATAGCATGCCAAATTTAATTACCATAATCCCAAACAACTAAAATACAACACAAGCACCAAAATTATGCAAATAAGGGGCAACTTTCAGGAGCGACTACCAATGAGAGTGAAGTTAGTAGAACTTGCATCATGTGCCTCTTGTCTCCTAATACTTGTAAGTCGCTTTGGATAAAAGCGTCAGCTAAATGTAAATGTAATTTAAATGCCTCTAGTCAGTTAGCGGTGATTTGTTCATAACTGTTTCTATGACAACCAGAACTAGAAATGCCTACAACAACATCATGGAGACGAGCATAAGGCTTTAGGGATATTTAGTAAGAGAACATTTAGTAAGTAAACCTGATACAGTAGATAAATAAGTAAGCACTTATTTTGATTTTGGTTCCTTAAACAAACAACCAGTGGAAAAAGATCCAGTGGCACTATGTTCTTTAAATTAAAAAAGCTATTATGATTCTGAGATACTCAGCAGGGATTTTGGGGAGTTTGGCCTCTGTCTTTCTTTGATTTATCAAGTATTGTAAAATCTTGAGCATTTCTTAGACATTTGAGTGCAGGAGTATAAGCGTGGCAGGTCAGGAACTGGAAAGATGACATCAGGAGAGAACGTTTAAAAGCCTTTTTTAGTCATATAGTGAACGCCCTCTGCATACTTGCACTTTGACCAACACAAGAGAAATTCTACTACACAGTCATGAATCTACATCTGCAATTTCTGTAAAGATTCTGTAATATTCTATAAAATGCTTTTTTTAAGTTAAGAAAGAGCAGACAACTATAGGTTTCCATGGACTGAACAGTTTATTACTTCAGTGTAAATTGTAAACAGTGGCAGCACATTTTAACTTTAGTTCCCCTCAGTGATACTGATGTAATTCAGCATTATAATTATTTCACTGATTTGAAATGAAAACCAATCTTGCTGTTGTTATTTCTACAAGCATCTTAACAGCAAAAACTGTCAGAGTAAGATGTGAAGCTCAAAACACTGATGGGCTTTATCGGTTTGCCCCTCCTTCTCTGTAGATACTCAGCTACCCTGTTGTGCCTGCTCAACTCTCCTCTATCTCCCAGTGTGATAAATGGAGAATGTGGGGGTGATGATGATTTTTACCTTAATCTCTTTCCTTTTAAGATGCATCTCTTTTAATTGTACAATGCCACTTATGTCAGTTAAACAATACAATTTATTACATAAACTATGTAAAGATTTTAGAAATAAAATATTAAAGCAAACATGATTATTTAGAGGTTTTAGTCAATTTTAGTAAATGAACTGTGGTCAACTATCTAAAAATAGATAATTAGAAAGGAAAATATCGACACCTTGTCAGTAACAAACAATTATTTCACAAAATGAAAATGAGTATATGTACTGTTGGCAGACATTCTTGTCTGGTCTATCTGTTCTTTGTCCATCTACGCCAGCCGAAACATTCCTCCAAAGACATTTCATTTCTCTTGCACCCTCCTCAGCATACTACTCATGTTTTAACACACAGATCCTGTCAATCTAATGGATAATGAAATCCAATGCAATTGTTGTAACAATGAGATGCAATTAACTGATAAAAATCATAATCATAATTAACAATCTCACTGCAGGTTCGACCACATGGTACATCAACATACTGTTCTCACCTGCTGACTGATGGCGGTTGTGTGGCTTTGCTGGTTGTTGGTTTCTTGCTGGTGACTCCACTACTGGTTCTGGCTTTGGCTGCGTACTGCCGGCTTGCTCATCACCTTCAGCTGGGTCTGTGTTTTATTCCATACAGTCGAGCCATCTACAAGAACCTTCCGGCTACCCAGCATCGTGGCCTGGGTGGGGGCTGCTGCGGACAGAGAGCTGGGAAAAAAGGAGGGAAGGGAAAGGTGTGGGTGTAGGATAAGCTTACATTACTGCAATATTAGATAGATATGTAATATTGTAGGAATACATTACCCAATGCAGACATAAAGCTACCCAGATAAAATATATAAAAATATATTTTGACACAGAAAGCTTTCTAATACTGTACATTCTTATACATTAAGTTACATCATGTTTCACAAGCAGTTTTATCGTGTACCTCAATTCTAATAACTCAAATGCCATATTTGTGTATGTATATAATGAAATTGAACATTAAAAAAATCAAAATAAGTAACCTTATGTTATACATATTACACATAACAGACATTGTTTACTTCACTTATACTGTATCCATCACGTTTTTCATAAACCTTTATAAACAAAATGTTGTATATAACATACTACATCACATTAAAACAGTTGTGTCATTGTGTTGTGGGGGTGGAGTTACTAAAATCCAGCTGCACCAAGTGGAATTGCATGAAAAATTCAGATACCTTTTTCCATTGACATTGTGCATTCAAAGTTTACTTCAAAGTAAATCTGCATAAACAACACATAAAACAACATAACTAACTTCTGTGATCAAAAGATTTAAAAAAAATTATGAAAGGGTAAAAAAATTATGTAGTGATTTTTACACAGGCCACCAATTAATACACACAAACACATTGTTAAATTCAATCACAACTAATAATCCAGATCAACTTAAAACTCAGACCAGAACTCAGAACTCAAACTTTAGCAACTTTTAGTACACGACTTTAAATCAAATAATTTTTATCAAACTACTGACTGTAGCTGTGATGCGTCAGAGGACAAAAGACCCTCCAAGTGAGCCTGGGTTCTCCCAAGGTTTTTTCTCCATATACTGTACATGTACATTCATTAATGGAGTTTGGGTTCCTTGCCACCGTCGCCGTGTTGGAGTGCTCACTAGGAGACTGCTGATATTTGATATTAGTTATTAAATTAGCTTTTATATTTCCCTGCTTGTCATTCTGTTTATTCTGCTGTGAAGCTGCTTTGAAACCGTGCTACATTGTTAAAGCGCTATACAAATAAACTTGAACTATTAATACATTTACATTTAGGCATTTAGCTGACGCTTTTATCCAAAGCGACTTACAAATATTAGGAGACAATGAAGGTTATTTGTTATTTTGTTTTTGGATTTGTTATTTTGTTTTTGATTTGTTTTTAGTTGTGCAATTTGTTGTTTTATTTTGCACTTCTAGGCCACCGTATATATTATATATATATATATATATATATATATATATATATATATATATATATATATATATATATATATATGATCCACACCCCATAGTTCGGACGTACATAATTTCTCACATTTCTCATATATGCTGCCACGTCGCCGCCAGGTGTTCCTACCGTGACGCCGCCGCCGGTCTTTCGTCTGCACTCCCTATCTATTCAAAACTCTACATGGACTGATGGCGACGTGAGGGGAGGCTGCTCCTTCTCCTGGTTAGGCTTCGAAATTAAGCTGTACCAAATAATATATACTTTAATATTTTATATAGTCAGGTTTAAAAACACTACCTGGGAATGAAAATAAATCAATTTTATTACAATTCACTATAGTAAATACTATATATTTTATATAGTAAATATATAGTAAATACTAATATTACAGTATTATTTCATGTGGGCAAATTTATTACTGTTGTATAGTAACAAATTGAAAAAAAATAACACAGAAAAATAGGAATAAACTAAGTTTGGGGAAAAAACTGATTTCATATGGTCATAATATATTTAACTGTATGTAACATGAATGTTTTTGTCAGCTGCATGCCTGTTGATGTAATGAACTGCACTTGTGGTTGCTTTTAGTCATTTTATATATGTGTTACAATGTTTTGTCCTGTGCTACAAAACATCAAACCTATGCAGCACCAGTGCTATATGCAAAATATAACACTGGTGCTATATGCTTATTAAGGCTCCATGAGGCCTTAATAAGGGGCATGTGGCTCTCAAGCGCGTAGTGATATATAGGGTTCTTTAATAACAACAAAAAATTGTTCCAAGCAGTGTATGATGCCAAGCTCTGTACCGTCAGTAACACATTTTAAGCTTCACAAATAAATGTAAAGTCTATGATTTTATTTCTGATATGCAGGATTTAAAATGAACTAGGTTGGTAGATTTATTTTAATTAGGAGACAGCCAGGTGTTTACCACAATGTTAAATTTGGACCCTGTTTCAAACATCATATCCAGTAAAGAATAATCTTCTTTTAAAGTAAGATAAAGGATCAGTTATCAGTTATCTCCAGTCACTTGCAGCAAATGACCTTAAATGTGCTGGAATGAGATCATTCTTTATACTTTATGTTTGTGTTAAGATATTATATAGTTAAGAAATATAACAAAAAATATATTTTTTTCCTGATTATTTGTATTCATTTATGAATGAATCAGTGTTTTAGTACAAGCCTATTGTTTTCTTTTACGGAACGTAAAAATAGAGGCACGGAATGTAAAAAATAGAGGCACCAGCCACCATAGTCCAATGTTTATCGGGAGCCAGAGCGCCTGACATCAAAGCAAATTTAAACGTGCTGGCTAAAGCTAAGCGTTAATTTAGTAAGATTATTATACACGTTGGCACGAATGATGTTTGATTCCGTCAATCGGAGATTACTAAAAATAACATTAAAGAGGTGTGTGAACTCGCAAGTACGATGTCAGACGCAGTAATATGCTCTGGTCCTCTTCCTGCTTATTATGGTGACGAGATACATAGCAGACTCTCATCACTAAATGGCTGGATGTTTTGGAAATGTAAATTTGAGGATCACTTTAAAATTAGCTGATTCTCTTTATTTCCCCCATCCTTACACAAACTACTAAAATGATATACATTGCATTGGAAGAACATAGGAACATGGGGTGGCTCCTAGGACGTTTACCCATCATATGTTGGTGACCATTTGCTCATGATTCAATCAAAGGTCAAAACTCAGGAAGGGACAACAGGCCCAAGGTGTGAACATTTCTTTATCTCTATGATAATAAAGCGGTCTCAGTAAGGGTGAGTGAGACTCCAGGATCTGAAGAGAGTCTACTGCTTCCTCCCTGTCCATTGTTTCTACTGTCACCTAAATGCTTTGTTACCATTTCAAGGGACTGCCCCTTGAAATGGCTATATATACAATGTGTTTAGATTTCAAATCAGACTTGATGACTGCAGCGCCCGTGCAGTATGCTCTGATTTGAAGACTCGCTATCTACAATAAAGACTACTGCTCAAGGAAATCCAAGTCTCCTGGTCTTCGCTGAAAAAAATTTCCAACAAGTGGTGCCTACAAAATAATATAGGCTTTATAGATAACTGGAAAAGTTTCTGGGGCAAGCCTGACCTGTTAAAAAAAAGAGATGGCCTTCATCCCTCTTGGGGTGGAGCTGCTCTTTTATCTAGAAATATGGCACGTAGTCTTAATGTTAATGTTAAACCTTGACTAACTGGGGCCCAGTGTCATGATTCTGCCCGTTTGGACTTTGTTTTTCACCTTGCACCTCCATCTGGACTTCATATCCCATGTTACTTTGCACCAGCACACCTGTTTTGTATTTGTTATCCCGTTTGCACTTGTCAGTTTATTATCACCCGCACCTGTTTCATGTTATTATTAGTTCATTGCTTGGATTATTTAAAGTCTGCTTTCTGTTTAGTTCTCGGTCGGGGATTGTTGTTGTTAGTAGTTTGAGTGTGTGGGTTTTCTGTTATTACCTGGATATCTTTATGCCTGTACCTGTTTACCTGGATACCTTTGTGCCTGTACCTGTTTACCTGGATACCTTTGTGCCTGTACCTGTTTACCTGGATACCTTTGTGCCTGTACCTGTTTACCTGGATACCTTTGTGCCTGTACCTGTTTACCTGGATATCTTTATGCTCGTGCCTGTTTATCTGGATTTCTCTGTGATGGAAATACACAGATCGTGAATTAGATGTGCTCTGTCTAACAGAAACATGGCTTAAACCAGATGATTATATCACTTTGAATGAGTCTATTCCCCAAGACTACTGTTATAAACATGAGCCTCGTCTAAAGGGCAGAGGGGGAGCTGTTGCTGCACTCTACAGTAATAACTTTAGCATTAACCAGAAGTATAATTTTAAATATAACTAATTTGAAACAATGATACTTAGTATTATGTCATCTAATGTAAATGATAAAACATTCTTAAAATGGCTACAGATAGAGTTCTTGTAGATGGTGATTTTAATATTCATGTAGATAACGACTCTGACATTTTGGGACTAGCTTTTACAGACATTCTCAACTTCGTAGGCGTTAGACAACATGTCTCAGGACCCACTCACTGTCAGAATCACACTTTAGATCTTATACTGTCATATGGTATAAATGTGGACAATGTTCAAATTTATCAGCAAAGTGAAGACATCTCAGATCAATATTTAGTATGTTGTACGCTTCATCTGCCCGCATCTACAAACCCAACTCTGCGTTATAAATACAGTAGAACAATAACTGCTAGGAAGTCACCAAATGAGGAGTCGTAAGTTTCAAGTATACTACAAATGGAGATGATGTTGTGTCTTCTTGCTGTGTGTGCATATACCAGATTTGTGTGCAGGAAGCAAAAACCAGGTGGGAGTATGCCCGACCTTGAAGAAAGTACCAAAATCACGACTGCTTCCAGTGAAGGACGGCCCTGAAACTTAACTCATCTGTACAACTGTATAAATAATATGTGAAAGGGACAGACAGGGTTCTTTCTGTCGTATTGCTCGATGGGGGAACTCTTTTGATTGTGTAAATGATATGGACAGATTGAACCCAGAGCTCTGCATATTTTCTTCAAGTATATTCTTTAATATATTTTGGCTTGTTAGAATAAATCCTTTTTAAAAAGATGTATTTTGACTCCTCCTTCCTGAATAAACAAGCACGCGGACTTGAGGAATTAAATGCCAAGTCCAAAACTGTAAAATGGAACGCACCTTTAAGAAAACAAAACTAGAGGTATTCCGCATAGCTTGGAAGGATAGTGAATTCAGAAAAGCCTTAAAAAACTCTAGATCTGCCTACTTTGCGTCATTAATAGAAGGAAATCAACACAACGCAAAATTTTTATTTAACACAGTGGCTAACTTAACAAAAAACAAATCGTCACAATCCTCAGACGCCGGCTAGCAACATAGTAGTGACGAATTTATGAATTTCTGTACAAATAAAATTTATAATATTAGAGAAAAAATGATAACTATGCAACCAGAGGCTATATTCCCAGGACAGACGGAACATCCCAGCCCCCTTACTGAGCAACTGCAATTATTCTGAAACATAGAAAAGGATGAACTGTTTAAGATAATTAAATCATCTAAATCAGCAACGTGCATGCTAGATCCAATCCCTACTACCTTATTAAAAGAAATGCTGCCTGAAACAATAGACCCTATGCTTAGTATTATAAACGTTAGGTTACTGACATAACCCCGGTTCTCTGATAACATGAAGTGAGGTATCTCACTATGGGACCGCCTCTGGGTGTGTCTGATCGCGGAAGCACCAATAACACCACGTCTGCCAACAATGGCAGACCAATCGCTGCAGTGATCAGGGAGTCCCGCCTCCCTGCATATAAACCGCAGCTACCTGCCGTTTCGCCATTCTCCGCATATCTCTTCTCCGTGCAGGACAGGCAAGGAGGGCAATGTTTGTGAGATACCTCACTTCATGTTATCAGAGAACCGGGGTTACGTCAGTAACCTAACGTTCTCTTTCTAACATTCGTTCAGTATCTCACTATGGGATATAGACAACTCCCGTATTGCCGATATGCTGACGAAGCAGACTAAGAAAGGCTGTGTAATTGTCTGAATCATAGCTCCCGACGGAGGTGAAAACAGAATAATATGAGGAAATCGCCCTTTAATACAATTGCGTTATACCACTTGACTATTCACTCCCAGGACTGAGTGGGCTAGAGAGGGTTCTGTCACATCTAGACTATAGAAACGAGCAAAAGTGTGCGGAGAAGACCAGCTGGCTGCCGCACAAATTTCTTGAATAGAGATGCCTCTAAACAGAGCCCAGGAAGTAGCCAAGCCTCTAGTAGAGTGTGCTCATATTCCTATTGGGGGCTCTAAATGCGCATTATTGTAGCATAATACGATAGCCTTCACCACCCAGTGAGAAAGGCGTTGACGGGAGATAGGCTTTCCTTTATAAGAGTCAGCCCACGAGACAAACAGCTGATTGCTTTTACGAAATGTGCGGGTCCTCTGAACATACATATGCAGAGTACGAACCGGACATAAACTGTGTAACCTCTCCTCCTCTGGGGATGCAAAGGGTGGTGGATGAAAAGCTAGCAGGTCCACTGATTGAACTGCACCAGCGTGATCAAACACTTTGGGTACAAACACAGGGTTAGTTCTAAAAGTGACTTTTTGAACACCCGGAGCGAACATCATACATGAGGGGTGAACTGATAAAGCATGTAGTTCACTCACCCTTTTTGCTGTAGTGAGAGCAAGTAGCAGAGCCGTCTTTAAAGCGAGTAGCTTCAAGGCAATTTTATCAATGGGCTCGAAAGGGGCTTTTGAGAGCGCGTTCAGAACCACGGACAAATCCCAGGGCGGGACCAGCGGTTTCGATACTGGGTGTAGCCGACGTGCCCCTCTCATAAATTGACAGACGAGAGGGTGCTGGCCAATCGTACCTGAGCTAAGGCCCACGTGACATGCCGAGATAGCGGACAGATAAACCTTAACCATAGAAAAGGCTCTGCCCTTATCTAGAAGGTCCTGTAAAAAACACATCCGAAACTGAACACAAGAAAGGAACTATGTTCCTATCTGCGCACCAACCCTCGAAAACCCTCCATTTGAGATAATATAAAGAACGCGTTGAGGCAGCCCTCGCGTTCACTCCCCGTACAGAGGATTCCCTCTGGACAGTAAATCTGCTCCCCTGTTCATTATTCCTGGAACATGCATCGCACGTAATGACAGGAGGGTCCTGCTGCTCCACATAATCAGTTCTTTCGCTAACAAGTGAAGCTTGTGAGAACGCACTCCTCCCTGTCGATTTATGTAGGCTATCACCGTTGTATTGTCTGTCCTGACCAATACATGATGATTCTTGAGAAAATGCAGAAAATGTCTCAGAGCTAGTAACACTGTCAGTAGTTCTAGAAAATGTATGTGCCTCTCTCTCAGTGTAGGAGACCAAACTCCCCTCACTGTTCTGCCCTCGAACACCGCCCCCCAGCCCGTGAGAGATGCGTCTGTCGTCACCACCTTCCTCAATACAACGGGACCCAGAGGGCATCCTGTCCTGAGAAAAGACGGGGCTCTCCAATGACAGAGAGCGCTCATGCATTCTAGTGAGACGCGCACTTTGCGGCTGAGACGGCTCGTGGGGCGAATGCCCTGTGACGCTGTCCAGTTCTGAAAATCCCTCATTCGCAGCAGTCCCAGGGGAACCACTGACGCTGTTGAGGCCATCAGACCCAGTAGTCGAAGACACATCCCGAAAGAGATTAAACTCCCTTGTTGAAAGAGAGAGAGGCAGCTGAGAAATGTCTTGATGCATTCTTCTGATAGAAACGCTCGAAACATCACTGAATTCAGCCTGAGACCCAAGTTCCTGTGAAGGAATTAGACAACTCTTCGTCTGGTTTATCTTGAAACCTAATCTCTCCAGATGCGTCACTAGTGTGTGTGTATCGCTCTCTGCTTGCCCCTGGGACGGCGCGCAGATGAGCAGATCGTCCAGATATGATGACACTCTGATTCCTCCGTTCGGGACGGAGACCTCACCCTCGTTTGGGAATCACAAAATAACGGGAGTAGAAGCCCATCTGGCTTTCCTCCGTTGGAATCATTCTTATCACTCCTTTTCTCATTAAAGAGGATATTTCTTCCTCTAAAATCTGAGCTGCTTCCCCTTGGGCCACTGAAATTACCACTCCATTGAACACAGGAGGTTTTACAGTGAATTGAAGTCTGTAACCTCTGTCTATCGTGGTTAAAACCCAGGGATGAACTGCGCATGCGCGCCAGTTCTCCGACTGAGCAGCGAGTGGGCCCTTTCTGGCTTCGCTCACTAGTGGTACTGTGGCTACCTCTAGTGGTGAGAGGGGGGAATTACTCTCCGTTAAAGGAGTTATATTCATCATTATTTGTGATTGTTTTAATCTTTTGTGATACTCTTTTATTTTTATCCCACTCTGCGCCCTCGGCCCTTGGCCTGGATGCGACAGAGAAAACTTTATTTGAGATGGGATGTTTGTGCACTTTTGTCTTTCCTCCCTCAGAACAAACCTCGTAGGTGGAGGGAGAGACAATTCTTTGAGGGGTGCCAGAGGAACATGGGCCATTTTCCCGCGAACACTGGACCTTGAACTGACCACTTGAACGCATTGAACATTTAAATTCCTTCTCCGTTTCCCAGCGGGAGGGAGAAAAGAATCGTTTTGAAGGGATGGGACAGAGAAACCCTGAGTGCTTTCTCCAAGCCCTTCTGTGTTGCCCACTGATGTCTCAGGTCGACCGCCTCTTCTTGTTCCCCTAAAGGGGTGGCCTCTGTGTTTCGCTGCTGCGGCTGCGAACGATTGTTTCGGTTTAACGAAACCGGGCTTTGACTGAGTCGCGCTTCCCGGCTGTTGTGGTGGAGCAGGACGGGAAGGTTGATACTCAGCATGACCTCCTCTACCTGAAGGCCTGAAATTAGGGCGGCTCGTGTGATAAGGGCGAGCTGCCGGCTTTCTGGGGAGACAGACCTTGAATGCTTCTCCCTCTTTTTTCTGCAGGTCACATTGCTGACGCATAGCTGTAACCGTTGCGCCGAACATGGCCTTTGGATCGATAGGGGCATCCAAAAACTCCACTCTTTCTTTGTCAGAGAGGCCTGACAAACCCAGCCATAGCGATCTCTCTCCCACAACCGCTAAGCCCATACTCCGACCGCAGCTTTGAACTGCTCCGCGGGACGTGCACAGGTTTAAATCTGCAATAACGCATATCTCCTCCCAGAGCGACGGGTTGGGAGAACCGGAGTCCAGCTGACGCCCCATCTCCTCTAATAACTCCGCTTGATAGGCCGTAAGGAGGGACGTCGCGTTCAAAGCACGGACGGCCAGCGCAGTAGATTTATAAATCTTTTGAAAAACAGAGGCGGCGAAGCGCTCTGTCTTCCCTGGCAGCGAGGCCCCGGCTGAAGAGAGCGCTGCCCTGCGACTCGGGTGCAAATGATTCGCCACAGATGGTTCTACGGGGGGGGATCCGCCATCCCCAAATTCTCCATTCCCTGAACATCAAGCCTCGAGAAGCCCTTAACGGGAACTCGGTGGGAAAAAGGCTTATCTCAAAACCTTTTCATCTCAGCCACACAAGCAGGGACGGCTGGAATAAACTGCTTCGCTGGAGGGAGACGTGACGGATGTCTCTTTCCGTCATACAGGTCTCTTTCAGCTCCTTGAGGCCAGTCGATCGACAGTCTAGCCGCGGCCCTGCGACAGACCTCGATTAGATCCTGAGTGTGTTTAGCACCCAAGCAGGAGATGCAGAGACCGTGTGAATGCTTTGCAGAGATCCACATTCCACACGCACAGGAATGAGGAGGACGGCCTTTTCCTCCGGGGCTCTCCGCTTCTTTTGCAGTGGCCATGAAGCCTGCACTCTCTTCGTACGGTAAGCCCAGCACAACGTGACAACTTAGTACGGAGCTGTGCTGCGATAGAGAGCTCTTTTCCTACTTTTTGATGCGTGGTGAGTGTGCCAAAACTTAGGAAAATTAGTAGAAAACTTAAAGCAGAAAACTTGCCTTGATGCGTTAGTTATCTTACTCTTAAGTAGCAAGCCACTCAACAAACGTTAAGAATATATTGCGTTTGGGACGTTACCTTGCGGCTCCGTCTGTAAACTGTTTAGCAATAATTCCCAAAGTCTGCTGAGAACAGCTTCCGAAATCTTCACGGGGAAGAGAGCGAGAATGGCGAAACGGCAGGTAGCTGCGGTTTATATGCAGGGAGGCAGGACTCCCTGATCGCTGCAGCGATTGGTCTGCCATGGTTGGCAGACGTGGTGTTATTGGTGCTTCCGCGATCAGACAAGCCCAGAGGCGGTCCCATAGTGAGATACTGAACGAATGTTAGAAAGAGAACTCATCTTTAACATTAGGATATGTCCCTAAAGCATATAAGCTGGCCGTTATTATGCCTACTATTAAAAAAACACAACTTGATCCTAGAGACTTAGCAAACTATAGACCTATATCGCATCTACCTTTCATTTCCAAAGTACTTGAAAAGGTTGTTTCATCACAGCTATGCTCCTACCTCCTTAGGAATGGAATCTATGAGGAATTCCAGTCGGGATTTAGAGCCCATCACTGTACAGAGACTGCTGTGATCAGAGTTACAAATGATTTGCTCTTGTCATCTGATCATGGCTGCATCTCATTACTTGTATTGTTAGATCTTAGCGCTGCCTTTGACACCATTGATCACAGCATACTTTTAAATAGACTTAAAACTTGTGTTGGTGTAGCACACGCAACCTACAATCTATACATAAACCACTTCCTAATACCAGATCAGAAGACTATGTTCACTCTTGAGCCAGCGTTGCAGCAAGACAAGGGAAATAATGACAGAAGACAGGATTATAGTCAAAAAGTAAGTGTTTTCTTTTTATATTACTTGTAGTAGATTGTTTCCATTGGAATAAAACAAACAACTGAAAACCCCAAAATGACAGCTTCAAAAAGAAAAACAATTCACAAAAGAACCCTTTTTCTTTTCTTTTTTTTGATGAACTTCTTAAAATAAAGCTGTTTCTCTCATATAATGACTCTTTGTATGTTATTTAATTCTGTAGTTAATATTTTATGATTTATTATTTACATTATATTATATGATATAATAGTTATTTAACTCTTTAATTATCCTGTTAGTTCTTCAATTAGTTTTAGTACTCCTAAATTACTCAGTTTAATTTTTTACAGCTTGGTTTGGTTAGCTATGTACCTTTAAATAACCTAATTTCTTTTCCCATCTAAATGGTATAACCAGTTTACACCTCAAGGATATCACGGTCTTGTAGATATGCACTTTACAACAACAGGAAGATCAGGCCATATCTCACAGAGCACGCTGCCCAACTGCTTGTCCAAGCCATGGTAATCTCCAGACTGGACTATTGCAATGCTCTTCTCGCTGGTCTTCCTGCACTAACAATCAAACCACTGCAGATGATACAGAACGCTGCAGCAAGACTTGTTTTCCAGGAACCCAAAAGAGCACATGTCACGCCACTCCTCATCTCTCCCCATTGGCTACCGGTGGCGGCCCGCATTAAATTCAAATCATTAATGCTGACATTTAAAACCATCACAAACTCTGCACCCTCATACTTTAACTCGCTTCTACATACATACAACCCATCCAGAACCCTACGCTCAACCAATGAACGTCGACTGGTGGTACCATCACAGAAAGGCACTAAATCTCTCTCTCGCTCTTTCTCCTTCTGTTCCTGGCTTGTGGAATAATCTCCCTAACGCAATCCGGTCTGCCACATCCCTCACCTCCTTTAAAAAACTACTAAAAACGCACCTTTTCCACGAACACCTAACAGCATAAATAAAAAAATAAAAAAAATAAAATAAAAAAACTTTTCCTTCCTCTACAGGTATTTATCTAGCACTGCATAACATTGTAAACTTAGGAAAGCACTTCTTTGTACTATTGCTGCTGCTTTTGATGTATCGCTTCATTGTCTCCTAATATTTGTAAGTCGCTTTGGATAAAAGCGTCAGCTAAATGCCTAAATGTAAATGTAAATGTAAATGTACACTCAAAACCCAAACAACCTTTGTGTTCTCTTTTCAGAACAATTTCAGTAAAAGATGGAAAAACAAAGATAACAAAAATAAAATAACAGTTGGAAAAATAAATTTCAGGTAAGTTGCCCGGTGGATGACACACCAAATCAGTTCCTTCCAATGAATTGTCTTGGAAACGACTCAAGCAAATTAAACGTTTAGTTCAGTTCAGTGTCATTCGCACTCGTTTCAGTGTTCAGTTAAAGAACGCAGATATGCAAATGCCGAGATGAAAAATGAAAAATGGAAAAGGGGAAAAGAAAGAAAAGAAAAAAATATATTTCCTGTTCACAGTTGTGATAACGTCCAAGAGAGGGGGAAAATGAGTATGTGTGATCCTACCACTTCGTTAAAGCTCGAGAAAACCAGGTTGGCCCGCCAGTTTCCACCAATGTTGAGCACTCCTTGTTGATGGCAGAAACAGTTCTAACTCGCAACTCCAAGAAACTCCTCGTTCAATTTTGATGAGAGATATGGTAGGACAGGGAACAACAAGATAGAGAAGAAGAGGAGAAAAAAACAAAAACAAAGAGGAGGAAGAAAAAAAAACCCAACCTTGCAAAGACAAGGCAGAAAAATCACAATTAATTTCCATTTAACAGCATTAACATTTCAAATGTTCATTCTCAACACAATAAATGCATCAAAATGCATCAAAATACCTACTTTGTCTTTAAACACCTTTCCTAACAGAAATCTAACTATATTTATGAAAAACAACGTCCCAGAGTGACGTATGTGCACTCGACTAGACTGTAGCTCGTAGCACATGGGCCCCATGGTTAGCAAAAACTCCACGTGAGCTACGTTACACTCATTACACTCATAAAGTTAGAGTACAGACATAAACACTTCTAAACAGTGTAGCAACGGTTAATTTGAGTGATAAATTCACATATGAACTCATTTCTTAACAAAAAAAAAAAACATATCACAGTATCAATTATGAACACTTGACTCCACAAAAGACTAAAAAAAATGAACAAATAACTAAATATGGTTAATTATGAGCTCACTTACCAAGAATAAACTGATAATGATCAGAAATAATATCGATGTATCAAGGAAATCCGTCAACTTTGAATCAGCTCAACTTCTCATTTATCTTTCTTGACTTTAGAACTGCGATTGACATGCATCACTGCTCAAGCGGCCATTTCATTTCAGTCCGTGACGAGAGGCTGTTCACCTATACTCAACGCTAGAGATGACGCATCCCACTAAGGGTGGAGCTATTCCTGATCGTTTAATTTCTGATCATTTAATTTAATTGTTTTTTCAATTTGTGACATTTACTACTGTCATTTTAGCAACATGTAACTTTTAAATCATTAAAATAAATCAAATAAAATGTTTACATGTGCATCTTAATTCTCTCTCTCTCTCTCTTTTTTATAGGTTTGGCATGGGCTATAGTAACCTAGGTTACATCGGCATTAGTGGAATCACATTAGAGTGATTTAAATCATACTTATTTGACCGCTTTCAATATGTAGCAATAAACAATGAAAAGTCTTACCGATCACAAGTCCAGTATGGAGTACCACAGGGATCTGTTCTAGTACCTCTACTCTTCGCCCTATACATGTTGCCCTTAGGAGCCATATTTAAGCAACATGGAGTTAATTTTCACCACTATGCCCACGATACTCAACTCTATATCTCATCGAAGCCTCACGAAACACAGCAATTCACTAAAATGATGGAATGTATAGTTGACATAAAAACTTGGATGAGTAGCAACTTTTTGTTGTTGAACTCTGACAAAACAGAGGTGTTAACCATTAGACCTAAAGCTCCCACACTTAACCAACAGGAATATTATCTTACTATTGACGGGTTCTCTACTAAGCCTTCATCATCAGCTAGGAATCTGGCTGTTTTATTCGACAGTACCCTCTCATTTGAAAGCCATGTTGCCAACACCTGTAAAACCGCTTTTTTCATCTCAAAAACATATCTAAACTGCGTCATATGCTATCACTATCGAGTGCAGAAAAGTTAGTTTACACTTTCATGACGTCTAGACTGGATTACTGCAATGCATTATTAGGTGGCTGCCCAGCTAGCCTATTACAAAAGCTCCAACTAGTTCAAAATGCAGCGGCTAGAGTTCTCACAAGAACAAAAAAGTTTGAACATATCAGCCCGGTACTGTCAACACTCCACTGGTTACCCATTACGCAACATATTAACTTTAAGATCTTACTGACTACTTATAAGGCTTTACATGGTTTAGCTCCTCAGTACCTGAGTGAGCTCCTAATACATTACAGTCCCTCACGTCCATTATGTTCTCAGGACTCTGGCCTTTTGGTAATACCTAGAATTTCTAAATCAAGTAGTGGTGGTAGATCATTCTCCTATTTTGCACCTAAACTTTCGAATAGTCTTCCCAATGCTGTGCGGGAGGCAGACACACTGTCTCAGTTTAAATCTAGATTAACAACCTATCTCTTTAACATAGCATACACATAGTCCAACAGTTTATAACACAAATCACCTAAGGGATTGTTAGGCTGCATTAATTAGGCCAACCGGAACCGGGAACACTTCCCTAACAATCTGATGTTCTTGTTGCATACAAGGGTGTGAAACAGTATTTTGCTCCCAGTTTGTTTGTTTCTTATTATTCCGAGGTTGCATCCAGTCCATACCCTGACCTGACATTGGATCCATCAGGAGGAGGCAACCCCCCCAGGAGAACCTGCACTAATTTTAGCTAATGCTAATGCTAGTTACTATGTTAAATGATAATGTTGGTGCAAGAGCACACAGTTTTTGACCGTACACATGGAGAAAGCCTGAAAGCGGCCTTGAAGTTGTTTGTTTGTTTGTTTTTATGCTACAATGCATCTTTATTTTTGATTTAATAAACTTCAGTTATCGTTTGAAACATCAACAAGTCTCTTTGGATCTATTCAGGCTACTTTGCACACATCAGAAATATTGCACCATCACCTCTCACAGTGGCCAAGAAACAAGGGACAAAACTGGAAATTGTGAAGCTTGTTTTGCTGCCACAAAATGTCAAAAACTCGCTTTGAACATGGAATATGTTTGAGAAGAAGAGGATTATCCTTAAAATTGAACAGGAATGGATGGACTGTTTGAGACCACATGGCATTGGAAGCAGCAAACAAAGGAAACTTCTCAAAGAGGTATGTGTTTGTGAAAACCACGTGCTGAGTTAAATTTATATGTTATTTGAAAGACTTTCAAGTTTGCTGAAAACTGTGGATGAAAGGATTCATTTGATTCAAATTTTGAGTTCAAAGGTCTTAATGTGATTTTAAAGAAGAATCAAAGGAAATTTGAAAAGTTTGTCTTTGGAAAGAAGAGATTTGCTTGTTTGAGACAAAATGGATGAGTCTGAACTAGAACAATCCCCAAGCTCAGCTCAAAAAGACTTGAATGAGGTTGCTGTTAGTTTGAAAGCCTCCAGAGCAGGCAAGATGGCACATCTTACAAGGCGAATGAACATTGTTAACTCTTTGATGACTGATGCTGAATATCTGGAAGAAGTAAAGGGGAACATGTTGAAGTTCAATGAAATGCTTGATGAATTCAAGTCACTTCAAGAATCATATGTACAAGTGTTAAATGAAGAAGATAAAGTTGAAGACTTGAAAACCAGGTATGAACCAAGAATGATCCAAGTTGATATGTTTGTTTCTAATGTTGAGATGTGGATGTCTACTATTCAAGAACCTGACTCTCAAACTAGTACTCCAGTTTCTTCTGTTCTAAAAGTGACTGACCAGCTAAATGATGAAGATAACATCTCAGTGATTTCATCTGTGCGTAGCAGTAGATCTGGCAGATCAAATTCAAGCAGATCAAGTGTGTCAACATCAACTTCAGTGCGCATCTGTGCAGAGGCAGAGAGGGCAGCTTTACTTGCCAAAGCCAATGCATTGCAACGAAAACATGCTATAGAGGAAAAAGAAGAAGAACTTAGAAAGATGAAGGAGATGTGGGAAGTTCAAGCTGAAATTGCAGCCAACACAGCAAAAATTGAGTATCTCAAGAATGCGGAAAACTCTGTAACAAATGGAAATGCAGTCACAAAAGATGCCATGAATGTGTATTGTGACGAGATGTTGAATGAAACTCCATCCAGTGCAATAAACACACAAGAGTTGCGTCCAAAAGAGACTCCTCATGTACAACTCTCTACAGCACCAAGACATTCTTATCCTCAGAACAGCAATGCAATTGATCAACCTACCTCTATGATTGCTGATTCCAGATCATCTGCACAAATCTCTCATACAGCTCAAGCCAGGCCACTAGAAAGTAGACACTCAATGTCATCTAATGTCATTCAAGGGCCTGATCTTCCTTCAAAGGCAAAACAACTTGACAGATATGCTTCTGAAACAACAACTTTTTCCACCTTACCAATAGGAGAAATGCCAATCTTTAGTGGAGATATCCTGCAGTACAGGTCATTCCTTCACTCTTTTGAACACCTCATTGAGAGTAAAACTGATAATAATGCAGACAGGCTGCACTTTCTCATTCAGTATACAAGGGGGCTACCGCAGGAGCTCGTAAGAAGTTGCCAACACATGTCACCGAGCAGAGGTTACGAAAAGGCAAAGCAGCTATTGAAAGAACACTTTGGTGATGCATATAGGATTTCATGTGCTTATACTGAGAAAGCACTCTCTTGGCCTTCAATAAAATCAGAAGATCCAAAGGCTTTACAGGCATTTGCATTGTTTCTTAGAAGCTGCTGCAATGGTATGGAAGATTTGGAGTTCATGGAAGAACTGGACACAGTCTCCAATATGAGGAGTATTGCTCTCAAGCTCCCATACAAGCTCAGAGAGAGGTGGCGCACAAAGGCATTTGAGTTACAAGAACAAAGGAGTAACAAGTAAAGATGGTAGATCTTGTCAGCTTCATTGAAAAACAAGCTAACATTGTCTCAGACCCAATATTTGGTGATTTCCAAGACTCAAGCTCAAGTAAAGGACAGCCCAAAGTCTTAGTGAAGCCCAAATCCAAAGGCATTTTTGCAACCAACGTGCATGTGAACTCACCACAGACCACATCTAAGGATTCACAGCCATCATCATGTTGTCTCTACTGTAATAATGGACATGAGTTGATGTCATGCTACAACTAAAGAAAACACCTGTGAGTAGCACACAGGTGTCCCTTCAAGATGGTAAGCATACTGGAGTCAGAAACACTCAGAGTTACACAGAGTGTTTGCTGTCGATAGTACCAGTACAGGTTAAAAGTTCTAAAGGAAGTAAGATTCTGCACACATTTGCCTTTCTTGATCCTGGTAGCTCGGCAAGCTTCTGCACAGAGGATCTTATGAGGAAACTCAACATTATATATATATATATATATATATATATATATATATATATATATATATATATATATATATATATATATATATATATATATATATATATATATATATATATATATATATATATATATATATATATATACATATATATATATATATATATATATATATATATATATATATATATATATATATATATATATATATATATATATATATATATATATATATATATATATATATATATATATATATATATATATATATATATATATATATATATATACATATATATATATATATATATACAGGTCTTGGGAGGAAAGATTCCAGGAGAGTTCAGAGAGGTTAACAGGAAAAAGCCGGCAAACAACACACCACTTGTCATGGAGAGACAGCTGCGCGGGCTGATTGTATTACTCTGCATTAAATATTACCTAGTTTGTATACACCACTTCAGGCAAAATATATCATTTATATATAAATGAATCGCGAATGTGGTTGGAAAGTAATGTTTTAATGCACTGCAAATGGCGGAGGCACATCGCAAGTCTGTCCACGAGCCACTATGGAGCTATGTGGCTAAAGTGCAAAATGTCAACAAACATTTTCTTATCACATAATGCATGGTGCCGCTGACTAGGGGCAGGGTTAAACACTTGGTCACACCTCTAAATAAGGAAAATATTAAAATAAAAAATTACTAAATAAATATTTTATATATAATAAATATTTAATTTAGTTTTTTTAATTGAGTAAATATTTAATTTTGACTCTCATGTACATACATACATTACATAAAACCTAATAATTTACATATAGTAAATTAACCATGGTCTAATGCAATGAGTGTTTTTCACATCATATTTAACATCTGAATGTAATGTGAATTATTTTCTGATAAACTATAAATGTAAAACTATAATGTTGCAGCCTATAATGTTATGTTAATGTAACGTGCGCGTTCACTTATACAAAACAAGTTTAGTTAAAAAAGATGTGCAGATACACTCATATAAAACACGCAGCACACCTAAAGGTTTATGACCCTCGTTACTAGAAAGGACAGCGCAACATAATTAAAATACACTAGGCATTCCATGTGCTGCATCAGAACTGTTTTCTGGCCGATACTTATTAATTGTGTGCGTTTCTGGTTCTTTAAAAAAACAGAACCGGTTCATGCACATAAAACAGTGCCGGGTAGCAAGGCAGACACATAAAACCGTGAGCCAGGTGATGTGTGCCTGGGAGGGTTATGCCTACTTGCGCCCCTCAGGAACCTAATGGTCAGGCTGTGCCATCCTAAGGAACTTGATGATGTTGTCGTGATGAAGGGCGATCGCGGCCACATACACTCTGAGGGTAGAAGTTTGGAATCCAACCTGTCCTGTAAAAAGGACAACACACCACTGATGGCACATCTCCATGGGTCCTGTCCTGTGAGGCACATCAGGACGAAAAGAGTCGCCACTTCGGGGCATAGAGCCGCCTGGAAGAAGGGGTTCTAGCCTGAGCGATGGTGTCAGCCACAGCCGGAGGCAACCCGACTAGATCTTCTTCGTCCCATCTGGGGACGTCAGTCAACAGGAGGTCACCCTCTGATGCTGTGACAGACAGCTCATCCTCGGCTTGAGTTGAGAAAGTAACTGAGATACCGCTTGTGCCGGCTGGGAACCCGGTTACCCTTGCCCTCTTGGAAAAGGATGAAAGCCGCGACCGCAACGATCTAAAAGTCATGCTCTGGCAGTGATGTAAAAAGTTTCCTAACTGCCCAAATTTATTCGCAAAGATAGAAGGCATAACTTTTATTCTCGCTGTTGTATTGTTGCTGCCATGTTGTGGAAACGCTGTGTTTTTCAAATATTGTAAAGGGCCTAACATTTCCGTTACACGCTAGAGTAGGGCTGGGTGATAAAACGATAACGATATGTATCGCGATAGACATGTGATTGATATCAATAAAAAATGTGTTCGATAAAACCTTCGATATTTTTTATTCTTCGTCGGAAGAAAACAGAGGTTGCGAAGCAAGTTTGGTTGCATTAACAAAGGCACTCGCTCTCTGGTAACCTAGCAACGTAGGGAGTGACACGCTAACAGCCAATCATTTAACAGTATCATGTTTGGTTGTGCCATATCGTTGTCTCGTGCTGGTCTGCTGGATTCCTCTTTGGTAACCGGCGACTGATAAACAGAAAATGAGTGTCGCAGCGAGCGAGGAAATTGTAAATAAAAGAGGAAAAGTCAGCTCGCCAGTATGGCAGTTTTTTGGATATTATAAGTCTGACCGTAGTCAGACCAATGTCGTCTATAAAAAGCTTTTACACGTTCACCAGAAGGTGAACAGCTAGTGAACTTCCTAGCACTAAACTTGCACTAAATTATCAGGTTTCTCTATGTTTATATTTAACACTTTGCACTATTTTATTACACTTTATTAAGCATTTCTTACATTTTCTTTGATTTTGCACCTTAAATGTTAAGAGATAATTGTTAAGTGTTCATTGTGACTTTTGACATGTTTACATTTTAATTATTTGAGTTTTCCATGGTTGTTAACATTTCTGTCTTAATAACTGAGGGGATTATGATCAGAGGAAGGTTAAGTTTAAAATAAAAATGTTTAAATTTAATATATTTTTCTCCTGGTCCTTATTTTAAATGGGTCATAAAAAATATCAATAATTATCGATATCGACCGATATGAAACACTGATATCGTGATACAGTTTTCAGCCATATCGCCCAGCCCTACGCTAGAGGTATTCGGGCCAATCACAGTGCACTGGATAGCTGGCCAATCAGAGCCAACCGCACTTTGTAAAAATGAATGCATTTTAGAAAGGCGGGACAGAGAGGAGCAACAATAATTTACAGTATTTGTAAAATGACTTTTTTTAATCTAAAACCACATAAAACACATTGCATTAAACCAAATACACAAAATAATGTTCTTTTTAGAACCATCATATAACCCTTTTAAGAAAAAAACTGGATTGTTCTCTCCTTAATTATCATAATTATAGACCAATTTGTAATATTTCATTTTTGAGTACGATTTTAGATAAAGTTTTATTGTCACAGTTTAATAAATTTTTAGATGAGATACAGATAAAGGTAATGCACTGAAAAAAGAGAAATGTGCTACTTGTCCATAATTTAAACATGTTAATTCAACACAATTAAAAAAATGGTACAACATGTATATTTCATGGTTAAATGGTTAAAAAAATATTAAAAAGTCCTCTTTTTACGGAAAAAAATAAAACGACACTTTTTAATTACTCTCCGAATGCAGTCTTGTGCAAAGCATGCTGGGAACTGGACATCCTCCGACTAGTTTCAACAAATTTATTTTAACACAGCATAAATCATTCATAGTCCCAACTTGAATTTGATTACCGAACATGTTGTGACAAATTGTTTATTAAATTGTGTTGAATGAACTTTTTATTTAAATTTTGTTGTTTAGTTGTTAGAATGTTTTAACAGCTGATTGCACATTGATACACATACATTTATAATGATTATTCTTTTTAGTTGATTTCTAAAACAAAAAGGGATATATTTTAATAACACTATGATGTGAATATTATGATTATGATTTTAAGCTTGATATTTGGTACAACCTATTACTGCAACAGAACTTTTAAATTTTAAAACCAAGTAAAACTTGACACATTGTCTTAATAACTGTTTAAATTGGAGTAAGCATTATGTTCTATATCCATAAGGTTTGTGGTCTGTTATTCTTATGTGAAAGCTCCAGCCGTCTTGTAAGAATTTCAGTGTTTAATAAAATCAGTGTTGTTATTTATCTCAGAGACCTCCATCATCCTGTTGTACAAAAAACATAGATCAAAAAATAAACTGAATGTAACACACAGACTTTTTATATGCAGCTCTTATGTTATACATATGTTAATGTAACATGTACCTCTTTTTTGTCACGGCAGTCTCCACAGAGACAGCCTAGGCATCCATTCAAAACCTGAATGCCACAGAGAATAATCTGGAGGAGACCCAGACCTAAAACTATGGAGAACAGCACAATGTGCCAGAGAACCACATTCTCTGGGAATACACAAAGTGACCAGAGTGTTTTATCAACCAGGTAACTGCTGTTCCTGTTATTGCAAGAAAAAGAAAAAAGTTAACCTAAAGATATGGTTTCATTTGAATTGCAGGAAAAATGGCTCATCTAGTGGTCATACAAATAACTGCAACTTTGTTTGGAGAAAGCAATTCACATTTAGTTTACACAGCATTAACATTTATTTATATAGAAATTCCTGCTTTCTGTTATGATGTTTGCACACAGTATCAGCTTTTATGAATGTATATTAAAACTTTGGTTTTGTTTATTGTTTTATTTTGTTGCATTACTATTTGTTTTGGGATTAGAATATGTAAGTGTTTATACCCTTTAGGCATTTCCTCAAAGGGATATTGCCACTTTCCACTGTCAACTTGACATTTTGGTCCAACAGCCAGTCCTGCAGAGGCAACAGAGGCACAGTAGAGAGCCCCAATAATGCCAAATACAGACGACAACACAGAATTCAGCATCTGTCCGAAGAAAAGAGCAATGCAATTTTAGAACGGAATGTTTAACACAGGAAATAAGGTTTCAATAAACATGATTGACATGTTAGTGTTACAGGGTGATGATGGTGATGAAGGATGGAGTGAGATGGAGATGGTAGACAGTTATGAGCTAGCTTTACTGGTGAGTAACATCCACAGACATAACATAACATAAAACGTAACATCAAACGAGAACTGACGAGAACAACACGAGACTTAGAAACAGTCCGGGTGATTGTGGGACAGAGACGGAGAGTCATAGAGCCAGGGTGAAGCCAAGGTTCTGGAGGACTGTTGCTCAAGCCCTCAAAGTCCAGGCACAAGCGGTGTTGCCGGCTCACACTCCTGGACGGACGTCATTTGAGGCTTAGGCTCCGGGGCGACAATCGACTGAGTCGTGGGGTTACACTCTGGCTTTCCAGTCATGGCAGACTCAGGCTCTCCTTCTGCAGTGGGCTCATGCGATTGCTCTGTGCAGCTGGCTGGGCTCTGGATCGGGAGTGGGGCTGGCGATTCCCTGCAGCTGACTGGCAGGATGCGAGCACCCACTCCACAAAGGCGGAAAAACCCCCTCGAGGCCTCCACACAGACAGTTTAGCCTTACTAATGGTGTTAAGACCCACATAATAGAAAGCACATAGGCAGCTGTCCAGGTAGTCAGTTTGACAGGAAAGGAATAAAAAGTACCAGGTGTGTGTTCGATGGCAGGGTATGGTGTGGTCAGTTCTTCTGTTACAGGGTGATGATGGTGCTGATGGACGGAGTGAGACACAGATGGTAGACAGTTTTGTGCAAGCTTTACTGGTAAGTAACATCCACAGACACAGGTACACATCCACAGATAAGTTTCATCCAACATCTACAGGTAAATAACATCCGCAGGCAAGTTTCATCCACAGACAAGTTTCATCCACAGGTTAGAAAAACACATACCACATAAAATCGAACGAGAACTGACCGAGATCAATGAAACACATGAGGCTTATAAACAGTCCGGGTGATTGTGAACAGGTGTGGTGACAATCAAAAATAGCTGACAGAGGTGAAGAGGATGATGGGAAATCCAAGTCCACGGGGTGGTGCTGGTGAAACTTAGCAATCATTTATTGTAAATTAACTCTATTTATTTCTATTTATTTTTTGGTTTCTATTGAACCTCTATCTATACTGGTCTCTAGTAAACCTCTTGTTGTGAATGATGCTTCTCAGTTTATTTTTGTGTTCTCTGAGACAGGTTTACTTACACGGCAACGGTTTCCACAGCAACCTGCTCCGCAGCAGCCTTTGCCCCCAGCTCTGATGGCTGAGCAGCTTGGACATATCATCTGATGGATGAAAGGGAGAGGAAAAATTTTCAAATAATGTTTGTATATATGCAATATATACAACATATATATATATATATATATATATATATATATATATATATATATATATATATATATATATATATATATATGCAAAAAAAGTTTCATTGAAGCAAAACAATTGAAAGTGGGGAAAAAAATCACATGCAATAAATACATGTTGGACACAATTTTTGTCACCCCTTAAACGTCTTATGAGTAAAATTTCTGTAAAAGTATATTCCCGTTGATATTTACATTTTCTTAGCACACTAAGATGACTAGAAACATGATATATATATATATATATATATATATATATACACATATATATATATATATATATATATACACGCCACACACACACATCCATATATATTATACATATATAACATTTTCTCTAATATGTATACTTGCACACAATAGTACAGTTATTGCTTGTCTGTTCATGTGACATCCAGGATGTTCCAAAGTACAAATGTATTTTGTATCAAGGAAGCTGGCCATAATTAACCACTGTTTCTCAAGGATGTAATAACTGTTCACACCACATCTATTAATTTAATTTTATTAATTTAATTTAATTAAATTTTTATCCAATTTAATTTTAAATAGTACTTTCCCTCCATAGCTCAATTTCGACAGCAATGAAACAAATGGTATACAAAGGCTTACAAACAGTGAGTTTCCCACTAGCTTATAAAAACTGTGAAATCAAACCTATTTACTAATTTTGTTTAGTCTGTATTTAGCATCTTATAATAACAGGACAGACATGGTTGTTATAACAGACAGCTTCAGTACATGTGATAATGATAGACGAACCCAGCAAAATAAATACTCACAAAAAGTCCTCCACCAAGAATTCCTCCCATGAGCCAGACTTGCAGGGATATCTGTCCAGTTTCCAACTTCTCTCCATTAGGGAAGAACAAAAGTATATTAGCTATCATACACAAAAAAGCTGAGGGTAGAAGTAATAATCCCACTAACCGCGCACACTTTCCGGTACAACACATTGTAATGGATTTGTAAACCTTAGAAAACAAGTACAATTGTCAGGGTTGTGTTTGTCTCTATGCACAGCACAGCCACTGACTGATACACAGAATGCCCTTTGAGACTTGACAATATTTACAATACTTCTATCAGAGCCATTTATGGTGTGTTAACACAAGAGTGGGCAGTGGGTGCAGTTTCTGCTTGGGATTATTACTGTAAAGCGTGTGTAGTGATAAGTAGCATGTGTAGTGATAAGTGGCCGGTGTCTGGTTGTAGCTCAAGGTGTGTCAGAACAAGAGTTCCAAAGTTACATACTAAATCATTAATTGACAGTTTTATTGACAGGTGTAGTAGGGTAACATCAACGATTAATATGAAAAATTGTGCTTTGTGATGATTGTAATAGTAAACAGACAGATAAATGCCCAGCTTTAAGTGGTGTTAACAATATAACGATAAACGGTAACTATAACCATAAAATATAGTTTAAAAAATGTTCTAAATAAAAGATAATAGCAGACTTCACATCACAACTATACTGACACAGGTACGAGACACAATACTGGGGATCACTAAGGATCACTTTTATAGCAATTTCTTTCAGCAAATGAATAATAAAACATATTGCCAAATATGTTCCTGTATGTTATTTGGCGAATGAGCCACCTTCAGCCATCAGACAGAGCAGCATTTGCAGTGACATTATAAAGGACGACATTAAATAAAAACATAAAGTAATAGCTGTATTGTGTTTATTGTATTTAACACAAATAAAGACCAAGACACTGATGGACTACCTGGGTAGGGTTGCACCAGGCGTTCGTAAAAGTTCTTACTTAAACTGGAACGTAAAGTTCACACTAGAGGCTTAGTAACTACTAGCTAGTTTGTAACTAACTCTGTTACACCACTTGTTCTTAAGGCAGAACGTAATTAGTAGGTCGTGAGCTTGCCCTATATTAATGCGTAGTTGCACAAAACTAAACGCAAAGTTTTTCTTAAGCAAATCAGAAGCCTACGAACGGTAAACAGGAAAGTCTGAACAACGCGAAAGATCCTTACTAGCGAAGAAAAAAACAAAAAAAAGTTTTGTCAAAACATTACATTTTTTATTAAAAATATCCAAATAGCCTACACATGGAAAAGAAATGGAAAGAAAATAAATTCTCAGCGCAAACGTGCATGGCCATGTCAACATCATCATACATATCCAAAGCAGTTAAGTTTACTTTCGTTTTCACACAGAGAGATACAGCCAACCAAAACTCTACACAGAGTTTCTCTCTATAGAATGGTCATTACTACAAATTCATATTTAATGCTGTAAATAAAATAAAATAAATATTATTAAAAATGGTTTTATACACAAGTTTAAGCAGCTAGATTGTGTAAAGTTTTAATTCTGTTTCATCCATTTTGTTTACTTTGAATAAAAAAATGGCCAAATGTTTTTTTAAGTAAAAAATAAATAATAATAATACAGTATAAATTAACCGTTTATTTGAATGTAAAAGACTTTTAAACAGTTCTCTCAAAATTGTCTGCTAAATGGAACAAACTAAATTATGTTGAAAGTCTTTGGCAGCTGAATCTGCATCAAGTGTATGGCTGCATAACTGCAAGACTGATCAATTGCTTTAGCATGTCAACATGACAAAGTTTTTACTGAAATTTACAACAGGGATAGAACAACAATTTACTCACACCCTTTTCTGCAATAAAACATAGTCATTATGAAACTGAAATAGAAGTTGGTTTTCAAAATTGCGAGAATTCAGTCTTCTGGGTCTTCTCAGTCTTCTCTTCTTGGGCTGAAGACTAGTCCAGCGATGCTAATAGCCTTTCACAGGCTGCAGAAGTAGGTAGAGGTGGGTTCAGCTTCACAGACAGCTTGCACACAGCTGGAAAGGATTTCAACAAATTTATGTGATCTGCTGAACAGGCCAAGTATCCATCCAGTCCTTCATCCATGATGGAGGCTTCCTTTGTCTATAAGTTCTTATAACTGTGTTGTCAGCAATTACATGCTCAGAGCATGGGGAAGAGTCTCTCTGTGCCTTTGCCACATGAGCAGAGTCTGAAACAGGATCAGCGTCTAGGCTTGCTTGCGCGGTGCATTCCAGTTTCTGCCATCCTCCAGCAGGTAAGTATTTTGTCCCGTCTTTTCCATTACCTCCTGTGGTTTCGTATATTTTTGCTCACCTTTCTTGATCATCCAGGGTTTTTTACTCTCACTTTACTGCCTGGTTGGAAGTTAGTCTGCAAAGTCCTGCAAACTCCTGTGTTTATTTGTATATTTCTTCATCTTCATTTGTTTGATTTTCACTTTTTCAAGCCCTTTTCACGCTCACAAGAGTCATGCAAGTGTATTATGTGAAGCTTCGTTCTCATTTGTCTCCCATGAAGTATTTTAGTAGTTTAGGAATTCCAGTGATGGCATGTGGGGTGGACCTGTAATCTGCAAGGAACTGGATAGTGAAGGGTTTCCATAACTGTCCTTGGAGCGTAGCTGTCTGCAGGCAATCGGCATGCAGCTTTGTCATCCAACTGTACTGAGGTCAGTTAATATTGTGTGAGGCATCTGTAGAAAGGATAGTCTGCAGTCTGGGGTCAAACAAGGCTAAAGCAGAACTGTGTACAATCATGTGCTTTACCTTTTCAAAACTTGTGCGGTGGTGGGCCATGAGAGTGCTTTCAGGTTTTCGTGTTTTGTGGAACTGAAAATGATTACATCATCAAGACAGCACTATACGCCTTTTAAGCCTTGTAGAATGGTGCACATCATTTTCTGGAAGGCTGCTGGTGCTGAACTGAGGCCATATGATACCCTTTTGAGCCTGTAGAGTCCATTGTGAGTCACAAAAGTTGTCAAGTCACAACTATCGATGTGCAGTTTAACTTGGTGGTAGGCATGTTTCAAGTCTAGAGTAGAGAATATTCTACACCTCTTAATTCAGATAAAACATCTTAGTAACACTTTATATTAAGGTACACAAATTCTCTATTACCTACTTGCTAATTAGCATGCATATTACTAACGTATTGGTTGTCTATTAGTATTTTTCAAACACATACTAATGCTTTTTCTATATGGCCATATTCTACAACTAATAGACCATTAATTAAGACTTCTCCTGCAATAAACTCCTAATTATTGCTTATGCATAGTTAGTAAGGTAGATGTTGTTTTATTGAACAGCACACAACTATGTACTCCAGGCCCAGCTTTATTGCAGTGTCCCCCTCTAACTGCCATGATAGAGAGGTTTGCTACATTGGGATTCCAATCCATCAGATAAGGCTACTAGAGCAACTGCCAGACACCTTCACAGGGAAACCTTGTTATCAAACTAAACCTCTCACCCCAAAGATTCGGGCCAGCCTGGCCACAAAACTCCACAGGACCTCCAGATGTGGCAGCTTTGGCTAAAGCAAAGAACACATCTCTACATTCCTTAATTTATAAAAATCGACACAAACTATCACATATTCATTTATGTCTCTTTCAATAAAATCCTTTATGATAGTCATTTGTGTGTACTAAACATACTTTATGATAGTCATTTGTGTGTACTAAAGTTTTAACAAATGCTATTTACATATGAATGAATGCATGCATGATAGTTTGACATTTTTCTGTCATGTTTATACCCTGTGTATTCAGGACAAAGCCAAAGGTATTTTGAAAGTGGTTTGGGAAGTGAGAATTGCATAGGTAAAACAATAAAGACATTCTGAATTTCTGGCCCCTGTGCTAGGAAGTTTAACCGATCACCCATCGTTTTGATTTCCAACCGGTGTGCTAGGAAGCGTAACAGCAACACCAGTTCTGAGTCTCCCCGCAAAGACTGTAATAGAGAAACCACATTCAGAGCCTGCTGTCCAGAAAGGCAATAACAAACGTCTGCAACAAGGTCAAGCCCAGGAGAGCAACCTTTACTTTAAGGTACCTTCATCTGCGTGTTCCAGATCATCAAGGACCTTCCGCACCAGCTTCAGGGCCTCATCTGTGTGTTGCAGATCGCTAGGACCCTCTCTGTGCTCCAGGAGATTAGCATCCCACAGCGCTTCGTGTTTAAGGCTGTTGAACAGATTTAGACTCCTTCTCCACTGCAACAAGGCCCAGCCTCACCAGCGGAAGACGTTGCCACCATCGGACTGCTCACATGAACGTAAATATCACTAACCAAACCTCTTTCCAGAGACCTTGGCATTAGTGTATTCTTTCAGTTTATTTCAGTTTATGTCTATCTTAGTTACCTGCATTTTTCTATTCTTTACACTCAACCTTACTATCCTTTAGCTTTTAGTATCATTTATTAGTGTTGTTAGTTAGTCTTGTATGTCTTTTGTAAATAAATCCTTGTGTCTTCCTTGTGTTGATATTACAGTAAAAGGCTCTACAAGTTAGCAAGAATATCACAAAATCCTTCAGATACCCCAGGTGATTTACTCCCTCCACTATACATAATTCTTCTTATCATATTATTTATGATTTATGTTGGATTATTCTAACGAATGTTGAGTTAGAATTCCTCAGCCGGTGCCCCGAGGTAAAAGGAGGGAGAGGTCATCTGACACACACGCACACTTTAAGTGACGTGGGATCAAGTCTCACTAACACCTCTAGTGTCCTGTGTGAGGAGTACTATTAATTGGTGCCCGGTGTAAAGATCACTACATAATTGGTGCCCGTGTGCGGCTCACTACATGTGCATATCATATGTGACTCTGCATGTAATACCCAGCTAAAGTCTATTAAGTTTATTGTGATTTACTATTACTATTATTATTATTGTGATTTAAAATGATTCTACATAATGTAAAGAAAATGTTTACATTGTTTTACATTTACATAACATAATGTTTCTAAAAATATGACCTTCATATCTTTAATATTGACTAAGTAAGACCATGTGAAAGATTGAAATCAGACTGAAATTAATATGTGAAATCAACATTTGATGCTAATAATCTTACACTTAGATTTTAGACTTCACAGGCAGGATCACAATATTTGTGTACATCTCAATTTGTGCATATCATATATAGCACATCTTAAACACACCTTAACTTTATTTATCAGGATATGCTAAGATCCATGTCACAGAGGGAAGACATTTGTAGTCCATCCGGGGTGGTCAATGTTTAAAAATTTAAAATTGCATGTTCCACTGCAAACATGGATGCATTTAATCTACAGGTTAGTGTTTTTACACCAAAACTCAGAATTTAGCTCCAACCGTAATCAAACACACATGAACCAACTAATCAAGATCTTACTAGGCAGACTAGAAACACCCCTGTGTCTAGACACCCTGGAAACCCCTGTCCTAGATGATAGGTGGATGCTTTATTTTGCAAATGGAAAATTGTTGTCATGTAGTGGGAGACCGACTTAAGAATGACACTAACACTAATTGTGTAGTTTAAGATTTGTTGGTTGATCTGTTATTGATTTGCCCAAGGTCCTCGACTGCGACAAGAGGACATGCTGCAGGAGGGGATTACTCGAAGTTCTGCAACTCTGAGTAAACTTGCAAACAAGCTGGGTAGGGTTTGCAAATCTGCAATGAAGAGAATGAGAAGAACAGGCAAGCAAACTATTGGAAGAAGAAGGGAAATTGTTCTGATAGATGAAAACTAATTTGTCCATAAAAGAAAGGTATGTAAATTACTTAAACATTTAAACATATTTTTCATTTATTCATTCATTGGGTTATCTGAAAAGAGTGGGCATAATCAGTAGTTAAAACACCAGGAGTGGGAAGCTCTTTATGTTTTGGTGTACTCTTCATTGTTTGATGGCTTCCCTGGCTAATGCCAGTTTGCTTGCTTGGTTGGAATGTCGTAACTGGTGGTGGAACTGGCAGCTGAGGTTCCACTTTGTAATAATAAAAATAGAAGTTAAACAAACTTAGAAGACAAAGAAAAGCAAGACACTATTTCTTACTCTACATTCTATTCATTTAGTCAATTCTGATCATCCTGATTTAATACATGTTTCCTGTTAAATTGGCTGACTGCTCTGCTGTCCTCCAAAATACTGAAAGTTTTATCCATTGATAGTATTCTCACAATATCAAAATGAGTAGTCAGATTTCATAATTCCAATAAACCAATTTGAATGCTACAAAAGAAACCTCATACCGAACTTCTAAATTATTGTACTATTACTGTATGGCAAGCAGGAGATTATGATTCTTTCATGATTCAGAATTTTTTTTATTTTAGTGATTTATTAATTAAATTAACTTGTAATTTACATGTAACTTGTTAAGCAAGGGATAATGTGTATCCAGCTGGTTGTAATCTTAATATAAATATAATTAAATATATAAATATATAATTAGGACCCAAAGCAAAGCAGGGGTTGTTTGGGATCAAACAAGTTAGCTGGAACCTTGCCACTGTTCAGTGTTGTGTGCTAGGGCTGTGTATTGGCCAAGGGCCTTGCAATACGATACATATCACGATGAATCACGATACAATAAATTTCAATATGATACATATTGCAATATTTTTTTAATCAAAAATATAGGAAACTAGAGCTTAAAATATATATTGCTGTGGACCACCTGAACTATCTGAAGTAACATCCCACCAATAGAATCCATCACATACCTGTAGACACCATTAAAAAAAGGTCATTAGCCAATGACAGCTAGTAGTAGTATAAGTCGCTTTCCCACCATCGGCCCAAAACGTTCTGTTGCCTAACAATTCTATTCCGTGCCAATCCGACCTAGCTGGTACGGTTCTGGTTTTACTGCTCACAAAGCTCTTTGTAATATAACGTGCCAGTTAATGCAATAGTAGCACACGTTCACAGACTGTATGACATGTAATTAGTGAGAATGTAGCCAATCCTGAGTAGCAATGTCACTAGACTTAGAATTCTGTGTCAAAAACGATTTCTAGGTTTGCCATGCCAATCCAGGCTCAAGTGGAAATAGAACTGTAACCCTTCCTTGCCAATCTTAGAACTGTTTGATCTGATGTTAGAAATGCAACAGATGCTACCAAGATGGCTAGGTTAAAACCAAGATGTGAGAAAGATACTTTATGTGTGCTATTTTCTTTAAAAAAGGCCTACAAGTGTTTGTGCAGTCCATTCGCCTTTTCTTTGGGGGGCAAGGAACTGAAGAAATATCTTTGAAAAATAATATAAAAAAAAAAAATGAACACCAATAAAATAAATAAGTAATTATTGTAAGGCCAGTGCCTTACAATAAGATATGTGAACCAACCAATCAAACGAGCACCACATCCTGAGCAACAAAGAACCTCTTATAATACAATGAACTACCCTGCAGAGTTTGCTATTCAATAAAGAATGCACATTCACACCTTTACATCTGTTTGCATCTTATAAAGACTGCTCATTAAATAAAATGTTATCTACCAATAATCTGTATAAATTATAAAATAAAACCTATTAGTGACTGAAATTGGTTGTCTTGTTCATTTTTCAGCATTCTTTGTGGTGCATTTAATCATTGATTATTTATTGATAAATTACTTGTGCATTTTTATGTGAATGTCTTTGGGATGTACTGATGATCATAGAAGCATGGGAAACATATGAATGCATGCATAATGTTAATGTATTGTACATTATACATTCTTCCTAGTCAAAAAACTGATTAATATGGTCTCTCTAACACTTATCAGACAAAATGTTATTATAAATGTAATCAGCATAATAATCACTGCATATAATGTGTTGGTATTTAGTGAAAATTGCTGCAAATACAGCTGCCTCCACTGTTTGTAAACTCCCATTTTACCATGTGTTGTGCCCTATTATCACCATTTATATCTATGGAGCCAATGATTTATAGATTGAGTCACTTAATTTTGCTGCTAAAGTGTACCAAATTGCAGCATTTACCTTTAAAATAAGCACAATTTTCCTAGGGGGGGTTATGCCCCCAAAGCCCCCTAGAGGAAATTACATTGAGCCCCTATAGTCTCACAAAATTCAGTGGGCTTGGGTTCTCTACCAAGCCTTCGAAGGTAGAGAACCCAATACCCGTCAATAGTTAGATAATATTCTTGTTGGTTAAGTGTGGCAGCTTTAGGTCTAATGATTAACACCTCTGTTTTGTCAGAGTTGAACAACAGAAAGTTGCTACTCATCCAGGTTTTGATGTCAACTATACATTCCATTTTGGTGAATTTTGTGAGGCTTCGAGGATATATAGAGTTGAGTATCATTGGCATAGCAGTGAAAATTAACTCCATGTTTCTTAATTATAGCTCCTAAGGGCAACATGTACATGGCAAAGAGTAGAGGTTCTAGAACAGATCCCTCTGGTACTCCGTTCTGGACTTGTGATTGGTAAGATTTCCCATTGTTTATTGCTACATATTGAAAGCGGTCAATTAAGTATGATTTAAACCATTCTAATACGATTCCACTAATGCCAACATAAGTTTTAAGTCTATTTAAAAGTATGCTGTAATCAATGGTGTCAAAGGCAGCGCTAAGATCTAACAATACAAGTAATGAGATGCAGTCACGATCATATGACAAGAGCAAATAATTTGTAACTCTGATCAGAGCAGTCAGAACATGAATACAAAAGATTCACTTCATGTAAAATTATCTAACAAATCTTCTATCTAACCTCTTACCTTACATAGATTTTAAATTATGGAGCACTGACAAAAATATCACACTTCTGTCTCTGCTAATTTTAATTGCACGTTTTTGAGGTCTGTTCTGGAAATCCAGATAATAGTGGTGTTTTTTTGTACTGAACTTGTAAGCTCCAATCAAAAATGATGAGCATGGGCTTTTGAACAGAAGGTCAGGGTGACTGTATACACGGCAAAGCACTTCTTTGTTGTTGTCTGCTACTTGCAGGACCTCACAGCAATGACCCTCACTAAGAATGTAAGCACAGTCTTGGGCCTTTGTAGAGATTTTCTCATTGTTTGGGAGTTTTTTTCATTGGACATCTCTCCTAGTCCCCTAGGATCAGTGAGTGTCTGCCAGAACGCACCATATTTTTTAGTTTTTGTAGATAGTTTTCAAACATAAAGGCGCTACAATTTTCCAAACCTTCAAAGTTTTCTGCATCACTTCCAATGTGCAGCATGGTATGGGTGTTATAGACAAGAAACTTCTGTCCATAGAGTCCCCAACCTTTATCCACAAAGTAATGCAGGAGATCATTGGCATATTTGGAATATTCCTGCACAAGACCTGGACACACTAGGATTGCCATGGCTATGCTAAAAGAAGGAAATGTAAGTAGATGGCATCTTGCAAAATTCCCTTTAACACAATTTTCCCTGTGTATAGTAGAAAGTGGTTCAATTCTGTTGCTTTCCCCCTGTCCAACGCCTTTGCGCAAAAGTAGATGGGATGCAGTAGGTGGGATCAGTGTTGTACTAATCTCTTCCATTTGACTGGCCGAAATCCTCATCACCCTCTCTTCTTTAGTCCAGATAAGCAGTAGCCTTTTCATAACACTAAGGCAAGCCTGGTGCATAAAATGGGAAAGCACCTCACCATATCTATGGGGAGGTAAGTCAGAGGTGTGTTCATCTGTCCGTAGTACGAGGTTAGCAGTCTCTTGGTATGTGACTCTGTTTAACCACAGACCTTTTTGCTCACATCATTCACAGCTGAAGTACCTCAGATTAACTTTTATTATTCTTTCTCTGAACTGAATCCCATGATTCATCAGATCTCCTAATTCATCAACTGTGTCTTCCAAAAATCTAAGATCTGTTGGTCGTCTTACACCACATGTCAAAGCCGTAGGGAAAATGGTGACAGGTTCCAACATGACTGCACAAAGGACTGGCCACATGCATGTTTTTGCGCTCTTGTACAGTGGTAATCCATCAACGTTGAAAGATAAATCAACAAACTGGAGTTTAGCTACTTCTTCAAGCGGGTAACTATCCAGTCCATTACATGTCCATGTACTGTTTTCTTCTTCAAAGTCAATAGTTTAATTCAGCCTGTTAATAGCCTTACATGTCGCTGATATTGACTGGTCTTCCATATTTTCAGAAAACAAATGCTGTTCATTGTCAGGTGAATCTCCAAAAGTCAGTTTTACATCACATGAAGACACTCTGGAATCAGCATCTATCTGTAACTGATCTTGGAGAGATAGATCAAGTGATTGCTCAAGAGATAGATCGAGTGATTGCTCAAGTGGTAGATCAAGTCGTAGATCAGCCTTAAGGTCAGGTTGAGAACTGGCCGATGCTTGCCTTGTGATTCTCCAAATATGCACATATCTCTTGTGTGCCTCCTTCTTTTCAAAGCTCATTTCGAAAGATAACTGTAGTATTATATTGATAGGGACATATTTTTATTTTAACATACTATTTAAAAAAGTATCGAGCCTAACTAATTAACATCAGCATACTTTTTTATGCATGATTCTCTTGTGATCTCTCAAACCAAGGACAAACCCTGCAACAAGAAACACAAAATTCAAAAAAATATAATTTATTTGCTACTACACTACAGTCCTGATAAAAATTATTTGCACCCTTTGTAAATGTGAGAAAAGAACGCTGTTAACAAACAGTTTATTCTATATAGCTTTATTTGTATTTATACCATGGTCTGCCTGAATACTTGATTCTGATTGGTTGGAAGGTTTGCATTACAACTAGGGCTGTCACAATTATGATTCTGTTAAATAGTGTTTTAAGGGGTATGATAGGATGAAATCAGTCACGTCTGTGTGCCAAATTATTTAAACAACAAACATTTATTTAATTTTTATCAGAACATCAATAACGCCTGGGCCACTCAAAAACATTCACCCTGCTATCCACCACACCACTCTCACTCCTACCACGCACTTAACAATTACTCTCTAGAACATAAATAATGTGTCCATTCTTATGTACAGTGCTGTGTTCATCATTTTGCAGTGCTTATTCATCTTTGTGTTTGCTTTAGGCAGCTTCTTCGATGAATATAAACAAGAGAGCTGTGATTTAATACCGCTAGCTTACAATAACAAGCCCATAGCAAGACTTGAGTTTAGAAAATATGGCTGTGTCATGGTTTAAGTGTGAATCACAATAATGTTAAAGTTAACTAAAAAGTTTGTAAGTTTGTGATAAATTGTAAATTCTTAAATAAAAGGACACTTAAACATTTTCCTCAGATTTTTACCTCAGGCCATTTCAATTTCCCTACAAAAGATCCAACAGGACATTTAACTATGAAATTAAGTCAAGAAAACTCTGAAATGCCATGCATTACATGCGCAAACTGACAGTCAACACTACACACACGAAAATACTACAAAAACACCTAATTTATATATTAAAAAACTGCAGCGCTAACCTTTACTTCTGTGACCGTTCGTTGCTGGTTGACTGGTTACAGTGAACCAATTAGGCGCGTGCGCAGTACCATTAAGTTTGACTGAGAAAGCTTGTGTGCAATTTAAATGACTTTTTAAGATTAAAAAAAACATTTTGAGATTGTTTTTGTAAATTGTCTATTTGTTACCAGATATTTCTCATAATATATTCTCTAGATGGAGTACTGTTTAATATATTTACTAAATTCTCATATGTATTATCTGGATATCGTGGCTACGATGTTTATGGTACGTTATCGAAAATTCTAAAAAATAGACATTGCCAAGACGTTCTCAGATTGTCGTCACAAAGTAATGTCATGGTGACCAAATGAAGACGAACTGGCGACGCCGTTAGAACATACTGTGTTTGCTGGGATCTAATGGTTCTTAGACACAGACATTTCAGCACACTGTTGGAGGAGGCGAAGCTTCTCTGTCTCGGTCTGTGTCTTTGCAAATAGGGCCCTGAACGTCACAAATAGGCAGGGTTTTTCCACCTTGTTTCGCAACGAAGTGCGGGAATTTTAAACAGCATATTTAGACAGACTGGTTTTGATTTTAGGGGATTATTGTTGTTTTCACACACTGCGGCCAGACAACTGTGTTCAAATACCTAATAAAAGTGAGTTTTGCATAATAGGTCACCTTTAAGAGGCTTTTCAAGATCAGCTAATATGTTTATTTCACCAGTGGTTGTAAGAGACATTTCTTCAATTGTGACGTATTCGGCCCCTCATATTTTTTTGCCCACATGTGAGAGGGTTTCAGCTTTGAATTTCCTAAATGCGAATTTTGTCAGTGTTTTGGAGCATACCAGTTTAGTGATATCCTTAAGGCTAACATATTTTCACTAAAATAAAAATATATTTTTTTGACCACCCAACGAGAGTGGCCCAACTACAAACTGCGCATTGAGCTTATGACTTTAATTTTGAAAGAATTAAAATATTAGATCAATCTGCGCATGCGCTTGTCAAAAGGAGGAAGTAAATGTAAAAAAATACAGTCCAAACTGGTACCAGTCACGACCACCTAGCTGTGAGGCTGTATATTATGTTAATTTATTTCAAAAAATATTTATGTAACAGTGATGTCTCGGAAGACCAAGACAGAGGAATATTACCGCTTCTTCACTGTAACAGATGCGAGAACACACGAGAAAGGTCACACGGAATATAGAGTAACAGCCAGGGTATGTACATGCAATACGTGAACGTTCGTATATATCTATTTAACAGAGATAACTATCATATTTTGCCAGTGGCGGCTCCTGCCAAATCTCTCAGGTGGACAAACGTTTGTATGATGGCACAGCTAGCCAAAATACGTGACTGTTACGTAACTGCAACGTAATCTGATTTGTGGCAACGTAAAATCATTACGTCGTGGTAACCGAAAGAGAGATTCCTGGATTTGTTGCCACAATTGAACTTTATGACGATGCCAGTTAGTCGTTGTGAGCACGTTATGGGTTGGTAGTCAATTGGTAATTCTTTACCTTTCTTTTCAGATTTAGTTTTCTAGATTTCTGCTATAAATGGGCGGACAGTCTACTGTCCTCGTTTATACTTCCTAATTATAAAAACTAAATAAATACTTACTATTACTATACTATGTGTTTTACCTAATGGTGTTGGAGGCAATGTGCCTTTACCATGGAAGGCCACTTGTGTCAAAACGTGTGCAACTAACGCGTTAACACGCAATTACGCCTTAACACGTAAATTGATTACTAATAAAAACATAAACTACATTTCAAAGTTGTTTAGATGTATTTAAAAAATATTGTAATGCTGTCATAGGACAATGCAACACAGATTCTTTTAAATAATATGCTAGTAGGGCTATCATCATAAGACAACTGTATTATTAAACTATTATTATTATTATTGAAAGTATAACCTTACCTTCATCACATAACTATTCTATTAGGTTGTATATTAGCCTTTGTTTGTTTGCTCAAATTGGCTGATTGTTGCATTAAACAGAAGCACATGATTCTGTAAAGGGTGGGGTGATTGTTCAGGCTGACATATGAAAACTGTTCCTGACTTTGGGAAATCAAGTTCAACTTAAGGCTACATCTATTTTTAAAAGTTATTTTCTGAAAAGTACAGAGTGCACTCCTAATTATGCATTATATGCATTATCTTTAAAATTGAAAGATTACATTAGGTGCAATCCTATATATTTCCTATAATATGTCTCTTTTTTTATCAGCAGTACTGATTTGCATTTGTAAAAACACAGACTTGACAACCTGTGTAGATAGTGTGTAGGTGTGTAGATAGATATAAGTGTATTACAAAAAATATGTGTTGATGAAAAGCATGAGTATAGACATTTTTAAATAAGTGCTTATATGTCTGCCTGTGCAGTCAGGCCGAAAAACTCTTTCTTCACTTATAGACCATTTCACAATATGTAAACGGCACTGGTCCAAAAGCACTTCCTGTCTCAGTTTTGTAACACTGTCAGAACGAAATACAACCAACAGAAAGAACATTTACAATGGAATCAAAATGTTTAACAAACATCTTTAAGGTTCAATTACATATGTGAAATACAGAAAAACTGAAATAGGAAGTGCTTCTGGACCAGTGTTGTTTACATCTTGTGAAATGGTCTATATATTCTCTTAACAAGCACATTCATACAGCATCTGGGTCATTCATTCCTCGAGCATATATCATTTTTTTCTTCTGGTTGCAGTTTAAAAGAATGTTACTTCTTTGTTACTGATTGCCTCCTGCTGCTACTGCTGTAGCCTCTCTTCTGCTTGTAGTTTTTGACAGTAGTTTTCTGTGTGCATAACCTTCCAGTAGTGCTCGTGGTACTCACGGTATGCTCAGCATAGTGTTTGGATCACTACATAATGAATAATTCAATCAAAACGAAGCTGCATTGTCATGTTGACATAGTGTGTCGTAACCGATTGTAATCCTTCTTATGATTGTTAATATGCTGATGCGCGCCTTCGTTTCATTGTGATCATTTATGAGATTGTGATCGAGCGATTACCTAATGGTTATGAACAGCACACGTCATCCAGCGTAACTTCCTTGTAAGGAGGAGCTCGTCCAAAACTTTTGGCTGCGAGTAGGCCTGTCACGATAAACAATTAATCAACTTATTGCGTGATCATAAACATGATGTCGGTAATTTTGAGTGAGGCAATATATTGCGCTGTGCTTACAATCCTGTTTGTTTTAAAATGAATGTCACTAACATCACACACCAGAACTGCCGCTGTCATCTCTGTCTCTGCTCTTTGTGCCTGAGACGGCGCTGAGAGGGCTCGAGCAGCGTGCACGCACACGAGGTATGTATAATGTCATCATACCACGCTGCTCTTAATGCCAAAGATGTTTGTTTTTGTTCGACTAGTTAATCTTCCTCTAAATGACCACAAGGTGGAAAGAAAGTGCTGACTTATTTAGCAAAGGTTTCAAAGTTATTTATTCATTTATTTTAGATGGTGGTAAAATGGTGGTAAAATGTCAATATTATTGAATATTGCAATTATTTCTAGATCAATATATCGCCACCCAAAAAACAGTCCAGGCCTAGCTGCGAGGAAGGAAGTTGTTTTAAACGTTACTAATGGGAATATTCCTTTGTTTATCTGGTAGTTAGCAGTGTTGCTAATGCTTGTTGCATTACTGAGATATGTGTACATATAATGTAAAACTATATGTTCATTGTTTTTTCTGAATGTGATAGTCATTGACCGAAAGGTAAATGTATTTCATATTAATAACTATATTAATAGGGATGTTCGTGATGCTATTTAGCTTCGTTTTTAGCCGATGTTCCTGGACATTTAAAGACCGGTTTATTTTTTCTAATCTGGAATATGCAATTTAACATCTATGCTTTATTAAGATATGAAGATTTATTAAGGTTGTATCTTTTATTTCTTGATGATTTATTATAGTCTAATACACAATGAGTAAATTATATTATGTTCACGTATGTGTCCCTGCGTGACTGAAGTCTCAAAATCAAATTTTAAAGTAATGAGTAAATTTGATCTCGCATATTAATTTCACTATGATTTCAGTCTTTGACATGGCCTTATATGTATCAATATTACAAATACTGTCACATACAGATCACATATATGCTGCTCCTTTGCATTACTGTACAGATTGCCATTCATGTGTGCACTGCATATTATTGTTGAAATTATTATCTTCTGTGTAATTTCAGTACATTTATGTTCAGAAATTTACTGATATAAATACATCTGCTGTATTAAGACAGTGAATGCTTATTGTTTATAGTTAATTTTTATTTAAACTCTTAAAATATTGATTGTATTTTTCATTTTCTAGTCTAGTCTATACAATTTGATTTTGAGAGTTTTGTATTTTATTTTATGATTCATATCCCAGAATCATTGTATTGGTCAGACTCTTTAACATGATTTATATTACACATAATATTCCTGTTCATTTAAACAGGGAACTATGTCTTTTTTTCTGTAGAGGATGAGGATGACCTGACTTTTCCTTCACTGTTTCCTTCAGTGTTTTTCATTGCTTTTTTGAACTAAATTAAATTGTTTCATATTTCCCTGTGTTTTGTGCTTGAAGTCAGAAAGTAACATGCAGTATCTGATCACTTTTCTGTTGCTGAAATTATATTTGACATTTGCCTATAGGGCTACTGAGATAAGTGCTATAAGCGTGCTAACATAATTGCCCTCCTCTAATACAGCTGTCTAATATTAATTGTGTTAACTTGTGATCTGTCTTGAGTGTTTTACATACTTTTGTAAGGCAGTTAATATTAAGCTATTGTAGTATGTTCATTCCTAATGCACTAATGCCATCTAGTGGTTGCATGTTGTAACGATAAAAGACATTTACATTCATTACATTAAGTGCTGTGGGCACTGTATGTGCTGTGTAGTTTAACGACAGACTGTTTAGTAATATGTGTTTATCAATTGTTTATGTCTCTCCAGGGTCACTGATATTCAGTCACTTGCACATACTAACATTTCTTCCTAATTACAGACATGATTACAAGTACAGTCAATCAAATGTAATAAGCTAGAATAAAGATTAAAAGAAAGCAAAGTGTGACTCTGTGTCCTGTTGTTCTCTGTCTAGAAACACAAATCCATACCTTGCCACATTAGTAAATAATAGTTTTGACGAAGCTGTTGATTTCATGCATGCTCCAAGTGGAAATGCATACAATGTGTGTATGTGTTTTCACAAATTATACATATTGTAAGAAAAAATTATGATGCTGCAGAAGATCTCTCAATGAAGAAGTAGTTTATTGAAGTGTTGCAGTAACAAAGTCAGAATGAACCCCGAACATCATAAGCTCAAACCTTTCATGTAAATGAAGTTTCTCCTATCGTAACATCATCTGTATGTTAACGAAGTTCTGACACCCTATTGTCTGAGATGGTTCTCTGTGTCCCACACCCATTCCCATTTTACAATTGAAGACCATTTGCTCAGGATGTGATAATCCCAAATGGTCTAGACCTAACAACATAACTGTTGACTCTTCATCTCTATGATAATTAAGCCATTTAGGGAAATGAGCATGATCAAACATATATTATGGAGTGTAATGGGTTGGGGCAGACTATAGATTTTTACAATATGGGTTTTTTTACCATAAATAAACAGTTTAAGTGTACCTGTGGTTAGGTAGTGGTTAGAGATGTTTTTAAATGTTAATCTCCCGGATAAATCCTAAATCTAGATTGAACCATTTTTTTTAATTATGTTGCACCAAACATAATTGATTTTTAAATATTGTTTAAAAGTCAGGGTTACATTTAAACCATCATTTTGATCCTGAAGTGCCTCAGTGCACAAAGTTTCAGCAGAGTTGTTATATTAACAATGTATCTAGATAGTGGTTTATTACAGTACATTTTATTTATATGCATGAGCTATTTATTTATTGAATGTTAACATTGTTGCTGTCATAATGGTGGAAAAACGATGATGGAGATTAGATAAAGGTTTAATACAGGTTTAAGTTTAAATCTATTATTTGTTATCCTGTATTTAAAATTAAGTGGTGCAACACAACTCAAATAAAAAAGTCCTGGGTTCAACAAACCCTAGATTAACTCTAAACTATGTTTAATTTAATCCTTGTTGCTGCAACCCACCATAAGCCTTTAGACACAATGTAATTAAAACTCTTCAACACTCCTCAACAACTCTAAATAGGTAAAAATAACGAAACAAAGACAATATATAACTGGTTGTTAAAATTTTTATTATTTGGCAGCAAAATCATGACCAAGATATGGGACACTGAGTCAACCATTAGAAGTTTAGTCATTTGTGACTTATGGCATGAAAATAGCATATATCTAATCACGTAGTGTTAAGATATAACGTATCGTTTTTTTTTTTTTTTAAATATACTATACCCATTGGTGTGTGTCAGTCTATTTATTTGAATAAATTCATGGCTTCTTTAAGTAAATTAATTATGTAAATTATAATTAAGTAAATTATTTATGATTATTATATGTTACTGTCAAGTCAAGTATGTAATTATTATATGACATGGTAGAATATTTGTTCTGTAAAAAATATATATACAGCAATATTTTAGCTTTTTAGTAATTGTTAACAACAACAACAACAACAATAACAATAAAAAATAATTATAATAATAATAATAATTAAAGCTGCAAGAAGCGATGAAAGGGCCCTCGCACCCGTGGCACCGCCACCGAGTGCCTTGATTAAACCAGTGAACGTTAAGAAATATGCATTTTGTCCGGTAAATACGTGGGGAATATGTCAAAGTCAAGTAGCACTATGACTATAACTAAATATTGGTCATTGGATGTATTCCAAGCCAGGACTTTTATCAAACATGTGACGTTTGGGGCAGATTGGATGTTTCTAGCACATTTGTCATTTGATGGCCTATTTTAATGTTTCTCAGAGATAATTTCAGTTAAATGCATGCCATTTCCTGTTGGCAGCAGGTGGCAGCACTTTTACTACATATTGTCTTCAGGCAAGGATGTTTTTCAAACATGTGGAGTTTGAGGCAGGTTGGATATTGTATGCCTGAGTTACAACAACTTCCTGTTTTGTGGTGTTACCAGCTGGTGGCGCTATGACTTGACTGTAGCTGAATATTGTCATTTAGATGTTTTCAGGTCATGACACTTATCAAACCTGTGAAGCTTAGGGCATTTCAGACATTGTTTGCCTGGTATTAGTAAATTACTGCGTAAAACATGACATTTCCTGTTGCCAGCTGTTGGTGCTATGGCTGTTGCTGAATATTGTCATGTAGATGTTTTCAGGCCATGACCCTTATCAAACCTGTGAAGTTATGTAGGTGGCACTATAGAGTAGGGCTGTGCCGATAAACGATATCATATCGAATCGCGATAAAATATATGTCGATAACGATGATAAGCTCTAGGCATTTTTACTCGATATGGATTAATATAAGTGTAAAATGTGGTCCCCTTTAACACATGGACTATTCCAGTCACCCCTGCCTTCCAGTGTCAAATGGGCTAGTTCTAAACTTTTCCATCGGAGTTCTGGAAAGTAACGGAGAAGAGAGTGAGTGTGTGGATGATAATAGTCAAAGAGGATCGGTAGAAATATTGTAGATAGTTCAGTTGAAGTAATTGATAATCCAAATCGGAGGAGTTTTACCGTTTGTGCGTGTGCGTGCATTACAATGTAAGTTATTGTATACTTACTGAGTATTCACTGTAATTGTATGGAGAAACGGTATTCCGCCTGTACAAGTGTTTACATTTAGTATTGTTTACGTGATTGTACTTTGTTACTCATCATTATTCAGGAGATCTACTTTTAGTTTATATACATTTAATATTGATAAATAAGGATGCGCTATCGCATCTCAGATAGCCATTACAGGCTCTAGAGTTGTTTACGCTTCAGTGAGAGCACGAAGCAGCAGAAGGTGCGCGCCGTGAACAGCTCGTGCAGAGTTAACGCACACACATAGATTATATGTATATGTAACGTTGTATTGTGATTTGTATTTATTATATTTATACTTATGTTTGTATTTTATATTTCAGAACCACACCTTTATGCACAATCAATAAAGACCATTTGGAAGATATCATTGAGTCATCATTGTTCTGACCGGACAAACTGTAGCCTTCATGTAAACCCGGACTAGAAATAGAGTTTTTATTCCCCCAGATTTTTTAATAAGAGCCAATCACACAGCAGAAATATGCGACAACAGCCAATCAGCGTGCAGCTTTTACCGTTCACGTCAAAGAACAAAGTCCATTTCCTACAGCACTTTGCAAACTCAGCACAAGGATGACAAAAATAAGTGGAAGCAGCGACCAAAGTGAAACTAACCTCGAGTTATTATCCAAAAATGATGAAATTGTCGACAAAAAATTGTACTTTAAAATGTAATTAATGAACCCTCAAATTTTTATGGCTTCAGTCATAGTTGGGATACTCTTTTAAAGCTGGCAGCATTAACAGTTTATATATCGAAATATATATCGTTATCGATCAATATGGGAAAAAATTATCGAGTTTACATTTTTGCCATATCGCCCAGCCCTACTATAGAGCCATTTCTCCATGCCTAATGCCTAGCCCCAACATACCCCGTCAGTACAGGCCTGGCGCGGGGCCTTGTACATACATGAAGTAACATGCCTTTAAGTGTATTACACTTTATTAGGAGGCTATTTAGGATCAGGATGCAGTCCGCTAGTTATGCTAGTCTGGAGGCTATGTATTTTAAAAACGCTCTATAAGATTATTGTTAACTGGAATGGCATTTGTTACGGTGTGGGTCTGAGAGCCAGAACGGAGAGTACTTTTCAATGACAGACTTTTACTGGGCTTTTCCTGGAGGATCCAGTCCAAACAAAAGGTCTGGAGGTCCAATGGGCTGAAATCATGACAGTTCCCGGCCCTCAGCTCTGGGGATCCACGGAGGAGGCTGGGAGGCGCTCTAGGAGGCTGGAGGCTCGGGTCAGGTCTGGCGGCTGGGACTCTGAGGCTCGGGTCTGGGTGCAGGCTGAGGATCGGGCTCTGAGGATCGGGCTCTGGAGGATCGGGCTCTGGATGCGCCTGGGGGGCTTTGTGGCGGGCTGTGACCGCCTAGGGCTGACTGGCGGCACTGGGACTCTGACCTTCGGGTGCAGGCTGTGGCGGCTGCGACCGCTCGGGTGCAGGCTGTGGCGGCTGCGACCGCTCGGGTGCAGGCTGTGGCGGCTGCGACCGCTCGGGTGCAGGCTGTGGCGGCTGCGACCGCTCGGGTGCAGGCTGTGGCGGCTGCAGGCTGTGGCGGCTGCGACGCGCCGGGTGCAAGCTGTGGCGGCTGCGCACCGCCTGGTGCAGGCTGTGGCGGAACAGCCGGGAGGCTGTGGCGGCTGCGGCCGCTCTGGTGAAGACTGTGGCGGAACATGGGACTCAGAAGCGCCGGGAACAGGGGACTCAGAAGCGTCGGGATCAGGGGACTCAGAAGCACCGGTAACAGGGAACTCAGAAGCGCCGGTAACAGGGAACTCAGAAGCACCGGTAACAGGAAACTCAGAAGCGCCGGTAACAGGGAACTCAGAAGCGCCGGTAACAGGGAACTCAGAGGCGCCGGTAACGGGGAACTCAGAGGCGCTGGGATCGGGGAACTCAGAGGCGCCGGGATCGGGGAACTCAGAGGCGCCGGGATCGGGGGAATCAGAAACTGGGGCCCTAGAGGAGACAGGAACTGGGGGCCTAGAGGAGACAGGAACTGGGGGCCTAGAGGAGACAGGAACCGGGGGCCCAGATGAGTGACTATCTAGGGACAGACTAGCGATAGATGACTTCGTACAGGAATTCCCAGGAACAAACAGGCTTGGACAGTCTATAGTGGAGGGATTACTAGGAGCTGGGACACTTTGAGAGGGAAACCTGCTTCGAGACACTACACTAGAGATCTGACTACTTAGACACGAACTAGAGCTGGATAGATGACCTTCTTGGGGAGGTAGGCCCTGGGACAGGGATTCAGCACCTAGACTACAACTACTAATTTGGGGTGAAGCCACTACGCTCAATTGAGAAGAACCAAAGTTAACTTGACTAGGGTTGCATTGAGACTGCATATCTGAATTGCTAGGAGAACTACTTGCACCCTGTGCTAGACTAGAGGTATGACACATGGACGACTGACCAAAACTCCCTTGGGAGCTAAAAGCATACAAATTCTGGGACGTATTACTGCTAGTGGGTTGGCTAGAAGCAGCTGTATGCAAGGAAACAAGAGTAGAATAACCAGGGATAAACGGACTTGAGAAATTTGGAGACTGTAGGGACACATCACCAAGAGTTCTATTACCTCCCTGTGTAGAAACCAACTGACACGAGCTTCCTGTCACTGGTGGCCTAGAACTGCCCATAATTGCTGCATGCTGGCTTTGGATCGCTAGACTGCTAACGCTCTGGCTGGCGAGTCTTCCCGCTGAAGACAAAAGCTCTGCAGGTATACGGGACTTGCTGGCAGGCTGACTGGAAATACTAAGTTGCTGTGAAGACCCACTGTGGAAACTACTCTTGGCTTGAGGGACCAAGCGACTAACACCTGCTGAAATAGTGCTAGAACTGCCCTGAGCGCTTGCAACACTAGTTTGCTGTGTGACAACAGCCTGAGGTGAGATGGATTTGCAAGACTCAGATGAGAGTTTACTAGGACCTGACTGAGAATGGGGCAAATAAACACTACACGCGCTACCTTCTCCCTGAGAGGACCTAAACTGAGTTGATGTACTCTTCTGAGGCCCCATCAGTGAAGCTGGAGAGTGCTGGCTCAATAAACTTGGATTACTTGTGGACTGACTAGAAGCTAGCCGTGAGGAACTAAACTTGGAAGGGGATCCAGAAGAGAACTGGCTAAGGGTACCTTGAGGCGGGACAGGACCCCTGAAAACACTAACGTTTTCCAAAACTCGTCTCCTAGGGCCAACCCGAGAATGGGCAAGGACACCACTATAAACACTATTTCCTTCCTGGTTAGATGCAAACTGACTGAAAGATCCCATTTGGGGTGACGCAGCAATGAGAGCAACTGGTCTATATAAACCCTGATAGTTCCTAGATTGGGTCAAAACCTCTTGTGGTAAAATTGCAAACATTGTCCTTGACTGACTTGGGGTGATGGATGGAGACACACTGGTGTCACTTGAGAGCTGACTAAGCCCTTCCACAAGTGAAGAACTAAGCTTGCTAGTGGTCACTGAACTAAGAGAATACAAGGTAGGGATCTCTTGAGATGACATGGGGAAGTACTTGGAAGGGGCGACCATATGAGCAGGGACTAGGTCTGGGACCTCTAGAGCGGAGTCTGGGGATTCTAGGACGGAGTCTGGAAACTCTGGGGATTCTAGAAAATAGTCTGGGAACTTTGGGGATTCTAGGACAGAGATGGGAAACTCTGGAAATTCTAGGGCATAGTCGGGGAACTCTGGAGATTCTAGGGCATAGTCTGGGAACTCGGGGAATTCTAGGGCATAGTCTGGGAACTCGGGGAATTCTAGGGCATAGTCTGAGAACTCTGGGAACTCCGGGGCGGAGTCTGGGAACTCCGGGGCGGAGTCTGGGAACTCCGGGGCGGAGTCTGGGAACTCCGGGGCGGAGTCTGGGAACTCCGGGGCGGAGTCTGGGCACTCCGGGCGGAGTCTGGGCACTCCGGGGCAGGGGGCAGGGCACTCCGGGGCGGAGTCTGGGCACTCCGGGGCGGAGTCTGGGCACTCCGGGGCGGAGTCTGGGAACTCCGGGGCGGAGTCTCACTCGGCGGCGGCCATCTTGGCTGGGACATGACTCTCGGCGGCGGCCATCTTGGCCGCGTCAGAATACTGGGGAGCGGCCATCTTGGCCGCGACAGAACTCTCGGCGGCGGCCATCCCGGCCGCGGCAGAACTCTCGGTGGCGGCCATTCCGGCCGCGGCAGAACTCTCGGCGGCGGCCATCCCGGCCGCGGCAGAACTCTCGGCGGCGGCCATCCCGACCAGACGGCGGAGGGGGTGGCACCCACAACTGGCCAACACCCAATTCATGCTATCCTCCAAGCTTCCAGACGGCCCCCATCCAGATAGCTTGGCCCAGGTCGCGTCATTCAGCCCCCAAAGGAATAGACGCCTCTGGTGGTCGTCGGGAAGCCCCGAGGCCATTCCGCAGACGGCGAAACAGATAACGTAGGCCTCGACTGATTCCTCCTCCTGACCCCGATACAGGAAGGCTTTCGCGTGGGCGGCCTCCATCCTGGTGAGAGAGAGAGAGAGAGAGAGAGAAACAAAGGAAACAAAAAAAAGGCAAAAGACACAAAATACAGACAGGTATACAAAAAACTATAACCCCTGTTATCTTTTGTCGGTCGGTCGTACTGTTACGGTGCTGGGTTAGAGAGACCAGAACGACAGAGAGTACTTTTCAATGACAGACTTTTACTGGGGTTTTTCCCATCACAGAGAAATCCAGATCAAACAGGTACAGGCAAATATCCAGAATAACCAGGTACAGACACGAATAGTTTCCAGAGATACAGACCCACGCAACCACAAAACAACAACAAAACAGCAAACCATATTACAACAACGACCGACGAGGAATGAACAAAAAGGCAGACTATAAATAATACAAACAATAAACAGATAATGAATAAAACCAGGTGCGGGTGATAATCAAATGATAGTGCTAACAAGATTACAAAATGGTGAACAGGTGATGAGGTGCAATGCATAATGGGAACTGAAGTCCAAACAAAAGGTGCAAAGTGAAAAACAAAGTCCAACGGGCTGAAATAATGACAGCATTGTCCAGGACAATATATAGACCAACAATGACCTGCTGCTGTTGTGGGTAATGGGTGTAAAGGGCAATGGGTGTAAAGATTGAAGATAAATAAATTAGGCCTTAATCTGCAGTCATCAGTCAAATTTTAAATTAGTTTTGTGGCAATTGAGGACTTTAGTCTTTCTGGCCATTTATAGGACCAAGTGTAAAACAAAATCTAAAAACAAAGTAAAGAAAACAACTGACTACCACCCTAGGATGTCCTCACAACATTGTGAGAACTAACTGGCAACCCCACGAGGTTATGTCAATGTAAGTTTGGTCATCAGATTACATTGCAGTTATATAACAGGCACGTATTTTGGCTAGCTGGGTAATCACTAACACATTTGGCTACTGTGAAACATGGAGTCTTTTAAATGGCCCTTGTTTTAACACATTTTTATACACAATCGACATTGTAGGAAATGATCCAGCACTTTCGGATGAAGATTGGTCGAAGTTCCCCCCTGATTCCACGATTCCGTGTTTTGTGCATTGTGAAAATCATAGGGCACTACATTTGTATGAGGCATTGGTTTGATCTATAAAACTCCTGGTGTCAAGCTTCTCATATGAGACCCTATGACTTTTTTAATGTCACCTGCACAAATCTCCCCTTTTCCTCATTCATAGTTCCAATAATTGGATCTTTCATGACTTTTCCATTAACAACATGTTTTTTTTTTCATAGTTTGTGTCAAAGACGCAGCAAGATAATGTTAAAGAGGTATGATCACATTTGTATGTATATATATATATATATATATATATATATGTGTGTGTGTGCGCATTTATGTTCAGTGATTTAGTGTCTGTGATTTTGAGTCGTTGTTAATTGACAGGTAGTAGTGTGGAAAAGGTACTCAGAGCTGAAGAAGTTACATGGAGAACTTGCGTACACTCACAGGAATCTGTTCAGGCGGCAAGAGGAGTTTCCCCCTTTTCCACGTGCACAGGTTTTTGGTAAGGCCAACAGAACTTGAGAGTTCATGTAGGATTTGCTAAGCAAGTACAGTTACCATGAAACAAAATAGAAAATGTGTGCATTACAAAAATCACTATAACATTGATTTTCATAAAGCTGAAATTAGTCTTTACCCATTTTTTCAGTTTTTTTTTTCCCACTTTTGTTTTCACAGGGCGTTTTGATGAGGCGGTCATTGAAGAGAGAAGAAAAGCAGCTGAGTCCATGCTGCTCTTTACAACTAACATTCCTGCTTTGTACAACAGCCCTCAGCTCAAAGAATTCTTTAGGGTGAGACATGTTTGTATGTATGTTGGCTTGACAACTTCTACTTATAACACTCATACTTATAAGTGGTGCTTGCAGTTGTTATCCACCATACTTATTATACTTATTAGTGGTGCTTGCAGAATGCAAAGCATCACTATTATTATTCGTCATACTTATTAGTGGTGCTTGCAAATCAAAGCATCACTATGGTTATCCACCATACTTATTAGTGGTGCTTGCAGAATGCAAAGCATCACTATTGTTATCCACCATACTACTTCTTTTTTCTGGACAAATTTCAGCGCGTAACACGTCCTGCACCATTTGTCGTAGACCCATGAATGAGGGGTCAAATCGAGCGGCCTATTGAGGAGAAGTGTACTTGACTTTTATAAGCGTTTGGGGGTATGATGTTCATGGGGCGGGCAAAACCCCCCCGAAAAATTCTATAGATTTAAAGGGATAGTTCACCCAAAATAAAAATTCGAAAATAAAAAATAAAAATCCTCACCCTCATGTCATGTTAAACCTCTATAACTTTCTTGCTTCAGCAGAACAGAGAAGAAGATATTTTGCAAAACGCTGGTAAAAGAGTCATATACAGGGTTTGAATGATATAAGGGTTTAAAATTATGCCTTTTTATAAAAATCATCATTTTTGTTTTTGGGTGAACTATCGCTTGTTCTGGCTGTAACCAAGACCAAGCCTCACATCTGAAGGTTGAGTTCAATTATTAAATGTTATAGAACTTACATGCAAATGCCAACCTTATTATGAAAATTAAAGGTTGTATACAAAGTTTTTAACCATTGTATTATCTCAAATATCAATATTTTGTGGTTTAAATTAAATACTTCTGCAACAAAGTTTTGTTAAAGTTTGTAAAGCATTTTTTTAAATATCTTTTTTTGTTAAGTAAGTGCAAATATCAGTATTGTTATGTCCACAACTTTGTTTCTTCTTTATAACCTCATTACAACGTTGTTATTCCAAAAATTAACTTAAAATAAATATTAAATGTTCTTTGAAGATCCGTCCTTTCTCCATTTGTGCCTTTTACTTTACAGAATTCATGTATGCTGTCTTCCATGTAAAAGCTGTGCTTTTTTGTCAAATCCATAAGGCATAAATACTTCCCTCATCTAAAACAAAAAACATGAGTATAGACTGATATTTTTTCTGATGTCCAGGCTTTTAACTTTAAATGTTACATCCATATAACGCTGGAATTGCTCTTATAACTTTTTGATAATAATTTATTTGAAAGGGGTCATATGATGGGATTTCTTGTTTTCCTTTCTCTTTAGTATGTTATGTAGCTGTTTGTGCATGTATAAGATCTGCAGAGTTACAAAGGCTCGTTCAAACATTCCCCCACATTTCTACATAGAAATCTCGCTGTAGTATTGTTGCCGCAGCCACAGTCATGTTGTGAAGACGCTGTGTTTTTCAAATATGATAAGGGACATAACATTTCCATCACACGCTTGTGGTATTCAGGCCAATCACAGTGCACAGTGCCAAACAGAAAACACCACATTTTTGTAGAATGTCTTTGTAAAAACGTGGCTTAGAAAGGCGGGGCAGAGAGGAGCAACAATAATCTATGGTATGTCAAGTCAAGTTTATTTGTATAGCGCTTTAACAATGTAGCACTGTTTCAAAGCAGCTTTACAGCAAAGTAAAAACAAAAGGAGACAAGCATTGAAATATAAATGTTAATTTATTATCTAATATCAGCAGTCTCCTAGTAAGCACTTCCAACACGGAGATGGTATATACATGTATATATATAATGTATGGGCTCATATAATGTATGGGCTCATATGGAGTGTCATTTCTCCTCTGACGCCTGAGTAATCTCATCAGTAATTTGATCAAAATTATTTGATTTAAAGCGATGCACTAAATTTACTAAAACTTGAAGATGTGCAGGTCGGATTTTTAAAGGGGTCTGAATTATTAGTTATGTGTTAGTGTTAAACTGGCTTACAGTTAATGTGGCCGATATCATGCACAGAAATTAATTGGGTTGATGATTTTGACTGAATTTAGATTGTGTCTGATTTGTGTTAGTTGTGATACAATTAATTTATGTTTATGTTAAACTGGGTGGCAATTAGTGAGGCCAATATTATACAGTAAAGGATTGTTTAACCGGGGATGACAATAAGGCATAGTGTAACTGAGTGCAGCTATAACATCAGACTGCTGACATAGACAGAAAATAATTAGTTATTAGCATAAATACTGTTTAGCATTATCATTAATGTACTATTGTTGCCTCTTTTGATGTGTTGCTTTATTGTCTCCTAATATGTGTAAGTCGCTTTGGATAAAAGCGTCAGCTAAATGCCTAAATGTAAATTAATGTATTAACTAGCATTAGCATTTGCATTGAGTGCAGGTTCTCCTGGGGGTTGCCGCCTCCTTCTGACAGATCCAACGTCAGGTCAGGGTATGGACTGGATACAACTTTGGAAAAATAAACAAGTCAATAAGACAGACAAACTGAGAGCAAAAAATTATTCCACTTGAATGCAACAAGTACATTAGATTGTTGGGGAAGTGTTCTCGGTTCCGGTTGGCCTAGTTAATGCAGCCTGACAGTGTTATATACTGTTGGACTATGTGTATGCTATGTTAAAGAGATAGGTCTTTAATCTAGATTTAAAAACTGAGAGAGTGTGTCTGCCTCCCGCACAGCACTAGGAAGAAGTTTAGGTGCTAAATAGGAGAATGATCTACCACCAGCACTTGATTTAGCAATTCTAGGTATTACCAACAGGCCTGAGTCCTGAGAGCTCACTCAGGTATTGGGGAGCTAAACCATGTAAGGCCTTATAAGTAATCAGTAAGATCTTAAAGTTAATACTTTGCGTGATGGGTAACCAGTGAAGTGTTGACAGAACCAGGCTAATATGTGTAAAATAATGACTTTTTAAACCCTAAAACCAAGTAAACACATTGCATTAAACCAAATACACAAAATAACATGTTTTTTTAGAACCATCATATGACCACTTTGAATAAACTTGGTTTACTGTTGTTATCCTATTTGTATTTTGGATGTTGGCATTAAAATATGTTTAACATGTTGTGGCAAATGAGCGCTGTGATGAAGTTGACCAATGAAATTGAGGCAGAGATGTAAGTCATGGCTGCGGGGCGAGGTTTGCATATAAACTGGTTTGGAAAAAAATCATATATATAAACTCTATAACAGTATCATAGCATCATGTTAAAACATGCTAGCATGATGTTAAAAAGTTATTAGCATGATACTAGAACATGTTAACACGATGTTAATATCTTTTAACATCATGCTAAAACATGTTAACATTATGTTAAAACATGCTAGCATCATGTTAAAATGCGCTAACATGATGTTAAAACGCGCTAACATGATGTTAAAACGTGTTAACATGTTGTTAAAAGGTATTAACATCGTGTTAACATTATGCTAATATGTGTTAGAACTATGCTAAAACATGTTAGCATGATGTTAAAACGTGTTAGCCTCATGCTAAAGAATATTAGTGTTAGCTTCATGTTAAAAGGTGTTAACATCATGTTAAAATGTATTGGCATCATAATTAAATGTGCTAACATTATATTGAACCGTGCTTACATAATGCTAAAACGTGCTAACATCTTGTTAAAACGTGTTAACATCTTGTTAAAACGTGTTAGTATCATTGTGATTGTAACATTGCGGCCCGAGTTTTGCCACTGCAAGCACCACTCATATTAGCTAACATGTTTTAGCACACATTTTCTTCAGAAAATGTACCTATCTAGGTATTCTTCTTTTTATTAATATTCTTTTTCTGGACAAATTAGTTAGCTTCATGCTAACTAACATCATTTATGACCAGAATGTTTTTGTTTGAGTAAAAGTGTTAATAATTTCCTTTTCCTTCTCACAGGGAGGAGAGGTGAGAAGACCATTGGACACATCCACCATTGCCACTTCTCTGCCACCTCCTCTAATTCCCTTACCTGAGAGGGGCACTGAGCTGTTGGCTGAAGAGGAAATGGGCAGAGAAGCTCCTATCCAGGCCCAGGAACTAGAGTGTAATCAAAGACTGACAGATCTAGCCATGCCTGAGGTGGCAGTTGACGTCCTTAGTGACACAGAAAGCAGCTTAAAACAAACAAAGCTAGAAATACAAAAGAAAGAAAACAAGAGAGTGGGAGAGATTAAAGCACATCAGAACAATGACACAGGTCAGTCCTCTGCTGCCAGAGACATTACAACATGTTAGTACAGTATGCTTTCGTCATCGTATCTTTATTGGTTTAAGTTCAATGATGGCTAATATTTCCTTTCATCCTCTTTATACTTCCATTTTCAGAAATTCCAGGTTCTCCAGTTAATGAATCAGAGGATTTTGATTTGCTATTCGATTCTGGATTGCATGAATTTACAGACAAGTCCCTGTCTGTGTTATTGGATACGGACCTTGCTATTTTTGACCCATGTGTCAAAGAAGGTCAGGGAATCTACACAATATGACTTATTTAATTTAACATACATGTTTTTATAAGTGTTTTTCTGTGGTCTTTGAATTCCCTGGTTCCTCAAACCTCACTTTTAAATCTCTCAGAACAACAGTATGCAACACCCAGCCATGCTGAACTTCTGTCAGTCCCTCTGATCAGTACAAATGGCACTGAGACTGATAGAGATGCGAGCTATGTGTATCAGGCCAATGATGAGCTGAATGCTGCCCAGGAGCGAGAGAGAGAGGCTGATTACAGTGCAGCAGTACAACGATACAGAACAGCTGTTGATATACTTATGAAAGGAATACAAGGTAATGTGTAGAGTAGAATAATAACGTGGTACTCATACACACCCTGACAAAAATCTTGTCGCCTATCCAAGTTGTAGGAACAACAAATAATAACTTGACTTCTAGTTGATCATTTGGAATCAGAAGTGGCTTATATGAAAGGCAAAGGTCGCTAGATTACACTAATTTTACCAAAATAATCTTATCATGCCTTGATTTTTAATTATTTAATTAGGACAGAAAGGTCAGACTTTGCTTAGACAAAATTCCCATGAGCTTGCAGGACTGCATCCATACGTCTCGGCAATGACTCAAATAACTTATTATAAAGTCTTCTGGAATGGCAAAGAAAGCTTTCTTGCAGGATTTCCAGAGTTCATCAAGATTCTTTGGTTTCATCTTCAATGCCTCCTTCATCTTACCCCAGACATGCTCTATAATGTTTATGTCTGGTAACTGGGCTGGCCAATCCTGGAGCACCTTGACCTTTTTTGCTTTCAGGAACTTTGTTGTTGAGGCTGAAGTATGAGAAGGAGCGCCATCCTGCTGAAGAATTTGTCCTCTCCTGTGGTTTGGAATGTAATGGGCAGCAAGAATGTCTTGATACCTCAGGCTGTTGATGTTGCCATCCACTTTGCAGATCTCTCGCACACCACCATACTGAATGTAACCCCAAACCATGATTTTTCCTCCACCGAAGTTGAATGTTTTCTGTATAAATCTTGGGTCCATGCGGGTTTCAATAGGTCTTCTGCAGTATTTGCGACGATTGGGGTGCAGTTCAATAGATGATTCATCTGAAAAATCAACCTTCTGCCACTTTTCCACAGTCCGTCCTTCCTGCAAGCTGTGGGCCTTGGCAAATGCAAAACAATTTTTTAGTTGTCTTCTGTTTAATGGTTTCTGAGCACTAATTTGGCCATTGAGACCACTGCGTGAGAGAATTCAACAAACTGTTCTTGTAGATACAGGGGTTTCTGGTGACCAGTTGTTATGTAGCTCTGCTGCAGTTGAAAAAGGGCTGGCCCTGGACTGTCGAACCAACAAATGGTCATCTCGAACAGTTGTCTTATGGGGCCTGCCTGACCTGGGCCTGTCATGAACTTCACCAGTTTCTTAAAATCTTTTTCTTATCCTTTCCACTTGACGTTTAGATACATTAAAGATGTCTGCCACCTCAGCAGGAGACTTGGTCTTCAGGCTCTTGATGATCAGCACTTTGGTCTGTGGTTGAATCTTTGGCATGCTGTCAGAGGTCAGGATGCATTTCAAATGAAGGTTGGGTATGCTGGGGTTCTTCTTCTACACACCTGGAAATGTGTTAATTACAGTATTAGTCACAGGTGAAACTCTAATCTGTGATTGGTTAAATCCTTTAAAGATGTGACAAGACTTTTGTCTAAGCAAAGTCTGACCTTTTTGTCCTAATTAAATAATAAAAAAAATCAAGGCATGATAAGGTTTTATTTTGGTAAAATAAGCGTATTCTAGAGGCCTTTGCCTTTCATATAAGCCACTTCTGATTCCAAATGATCAACTAGAAGTCAAGTTATTATTTGTTGTTCCTACAACTTGGATAGGTGACAAGACTTTTGTCAGGGTGTGTACTGTTTGTAAATTTTTCTTACTAATATTTTTTCTCTGTGGAATACCTGGATACTGTAATGCAGTTTGCTTGACTTACATTTCCTGTGTAATAAACAAACCAAAAGTGACTACAGTCATGACAAAAAACTAATTTTAACTAATCTAGAGGATTGCTACTTCACAGAATTATAGTAAAGTGAAATGAACGAAGGTGAATGTGTTCCCAGCTAGCCAAACTACGTGACTGTTACGTAACTGGGACGTAATCTGATGACCGAACTTGACGTAGCTTTGTGACGTTGCCATTTATTTTTTATTCTTTACTTCATTTTCAGATTTTGTTTTATATTTTCTGCTATTAAAAGGCGGACTGACTGCCCCAATCTAATTGAACATTTTGGGCTGAATGGTTCCATAAGGAAACTTTAACATCCAGAGAACCTTTCTGTTTTACACAAGGTTCTTTGTTGTGAAAGAAGGTTATTTAGATTATAAAAAAGTAGGAAATCAAAAATTGTTTTTTATTGCCTCAACTACGTAGAACATTTTGTAGCACAGTATATAGTGAGATTTTTTTTTAATTTAGAGCTTTACCGTGTTCATTGCAATGTGATTTGCTAGCTCGTCAAAGATTATAACTAGGTTTTTTGGGTGACCTGGTTTAAGTTATGGTTGTCAAACCAGGCTGGATGGTTAAGTTGCACCGTTGGGCAGTCTTTAATACAATTACAATAATGATGAACACTCAATACACTTAAAACACTTAAGTTAAAATTTAGGTTACTTCATCTGATCAAGGTTTTTGGTATTTTATTCTTTTATTCACATGATTAGAGATGTCCTTTTCAGTTAAGAACATTATAATAACTGTACTCTCAATCGTTCAGCATCAGAATAAAGAGTCAGAATGAACCCCCCCCGAGTAATCCCTTCTTTTTATACTGTATACGATACAAGCAAACACACAGCACAGGAGCAATGGAGGATATATATACTATATATGCAAAACGAACCAAGTGCAAAACTAATGCTCACGTGCAGGTAAATGAATTCCGCGAGAGGATAAAGGAACATGTGAGGAAAGGATTAAACTCTCTCGCATGCATATTGTGTATTATACTACGTAAATGAATTGAAAACGTGACCAATGACATTTGAGATTACAAATAAAAGAACAAAGCCTCAAGCGGGGTTCAATTATCAGGGTACAAGCAGGTCTGGAAAATGGGGAACTCAACTGGATAATTTTAAAGAACAGATCCTGAGGATTATGTGAATACAGTTGCTAACAAACGAATAAAATGATTTGTGAGATGTTATGCTAAAAGCTTTTGGAGTGTTTGCCTAAATGTAGAACTATTGACCTTTTAAACTAAATTATATTCAGTGAGCATATCTGCAAAGTATTTAGGTCCTAGGCCATTCAGTGATTTATAAACAAGTAATAGTACTTTAAAATAAATCCTAAATGTGGCAGCAGCATTCTGGATGAGCTGCAGCTGTCTAATGTTCTTCTTGGTCTTCTTACAAAACCAGTGAACATTGGGCAAAATGCCTTTTGGCTGATAAATATATGATGAATATATTAAAGTCATTTATATGCGCAACTTTTCCTGCTGCCAACAGGTGACGCTATGACTACAACTAAATATTTGCCTTTAGATACGTTCAGGCCAAGACTTTTATCAAATCTGTGAACTTTGGGGCAGATTGGATATTGTATTCCTGAGTTATAACAATTTCCTGGTTTGTGGCGTTAATAGCACTTTTTAAGTGTTGCATGATTTAATGTCTTTCCAGCCTTTTTGGCTCATGTTGGCATAATTTAATTAATTTCTGGGAACACATTACAATGTAAAACATGGCATTTCCTGTTGCCAGCAGGTGGCGCTATGACTGTTACTGAATATTGTGATGGAGATGTCTTTAGGCCAGAATTTTTATCAAACATGTTGGAGGCAGATACAACTTCCTGTTTTGTGGCGGTTAAACTTCCTGTTTTGTTGTGCATTTAGCAAAGTACTGCTAGCATGGTTAAAGCATGCTTCTAGTATATTTGGAAGATGATGGCACATATTCACATGTTGCTATTAGTTTATTACTGTGTAAAACATGCCATTTCCTGTTGCGAGCTGGTGGCGCTATGACTGTAACTGAATATTGTCATGTAGATGTCTTTAGGTCAGGACTCTTATCAATCATGTGAAGTTGAGGGCAGACTGGACATTGCATGTTTGAGTTAGAACAACTTCCTGTTTCATGCTATTAATAACATATATTAACATTTAGCTAGCATTAGTTAAATGAGAATAAATACCAAAATAAGATGTGCAAGTGTGTTAAATGAGTCTCTCAGTGAGCAACAGTGGCATGGAACTAAAATACAACTGTAGTTATTTTTAGGTGGCAGTTTGTTAGGAGGTTTTGTGGAGGTTCATTCATTCTCGATGAATTAGCGCGAGCTTCAGGCTGGAGTCGTGGCTGGGACTGCTTGCCTCAGATGTCCTCTGGAACCGCTTGCCTCAGATGTCCTCTGGAACCACAGGTGTCACAGTCAACTGAGAACATCCGATAAGACTGGCATAGTCTATGGTTACCCCACTGTGGGTATCCTGAGGTAGAAACAGAGAAGAAATGGCGAGAGATTAACGTAGCTGTGTTCACTCATTTAATACAGAGCTAGTGCAGGGTCACGAGTTACACTATGTGAAAGCTTGGCTAAAGAGATGCGTCTTTAATCTAGATTTAAATTTGGACAGTGTGTCTGAACAGTGTGTTTAAACCATCTTAACGCTGGGCCCTGAATGCCAATGTGATTCTGCAACCTTTCTAATAAAATATTGTGATCTAATGTATCAAATGCAGCACTAAGATCAAGTAACACTAGAAGTGAAATGTTGCCTTGGTCTGAGGGAAGAAGCAGGTCATTTGTAATTTTAACAAGTGCAGTTTCTGTACTATGGTGCTGCCTAAAACCAGATTGAATTTCTTCAAATAAGTCATTTGTTCTCAAAAAGACAGAAACGGAAGATTTGAAATTGGTCTGTAACTTGTTAGTTCTCTAGGATCTAGTTGTGGCTTTTAATGAGGGGCTTAATAACTGCCATTTTAAATGGTATTGGGACATGTACTAATGATAAAGAAGGGTTAATAATATTGAGAACTATTACAGCATCTGTAATATTTGTGTTTATTGTTGCCACGTCACCGCCATGACCAGTTAGGCGGGGCTCATGTTCATAAAGGTAGTTTGGGGATGGACTCATTCAGCCCAAAGTATTCATTTGTTTTAAGCCAAGTTTCTGTTAAGCACAGTACATCAAATTTATTTTGGTGATAATTTCGTTTACAATAACTGCATTTGGGGCAAGTGACCTAATATTTAAAATACCAATTTTTATGAAGTGTTTTTCTTGTTTCATTTTATGAATATTTTGTTTGATGGCAATCAAATTTTCTTCTTCTTTGACCAGTAATCATTTTATTTTCGGTCGGACACCTGGAAATGGCTAAAACTGCAAAAATTGCAAAGGATATTGAAAATATCTCACTTCCTGTTGGGGTTAGGAAAAAAGAAAAGTCCTTTTTTGTAGGTCTTGGGATGTTACATGACCCTATTGAATTTCATACATGTACGTTAAACACTGTGTGAGGGTCCCTTCATTGAACTTTTACCTGACTAGGGATGCAACGATTATAGATTTTGTTGGTACGATTATAGTCTGAGGAATAATCACGGTTTCACGGTTATCACGATTATGCATTCATTAATTTCACAACACTATTAGTTTATAAAATCACATGAAAACTCCTTATATTTTAAAGTGTTATTTATTGCTGCCTTTTGAAACAGACATGAACTCAGTAACCAAATAATACAGCAAACAAACAAAATTCCATTTCTCTCTTTGGAATTAAAGAAAAGTTAAAAAAGGTTTTTGACTTAAACATAAGTAATACTTTAACACTGATAATAAATAATAATCAAAATAAAAATAGTCTGTCTATTTGGAATAAAATACATGACTTGCAGTAATGATTTAAGTTGATTTTCGTATTTAATTACATTAACAATTACATTTCTATAATATTTAATATTATTATTAATATAAATGACTAATATTAACTTATTAACTGAACTGTTATTGTCATCAACTTTCATCCATACATATTCATTTTAATAATTTTGTAATAATTCATCTAATTTTACACGTGACAAACATTACATGCATTTTTGTTTACATTGCACTAAAAGCCCACAACTCTCACCGCTACGGCATTGATTGTAACTGACACATTTATATTTTATTCCCTACCAACATATTTCATGAAGTAATTTGTCACGTAATTTAACTTTGTGTACCAAAAATAATCCTGCCGACTTCAGGCGCTTCTTTGGAGGAAACAGAGTTTCGCTGCTAGGTGCCTCTGCCATTGTTCAGTGTGTGTGTGTAATAGCCTCCGTGTCTCTGATAAACTCGGAACTTTAAACTGCCGCCCCACTGGCATAATAGTTCCGTTCCGTGCGACAGAAACACGGTGTTGCGGAGCCTTTACGATTAATTAACCGTGACGATTTAAAGCGTGGTTAATAGTGAAACCGGTTAATCGTTGCATCCCTATACCTGACCATTTACCACTGACCAATTGACCATGCATATTCCTGATACAAGATCCTATACCAGATGTAAATTTTCACCACTCTTAGAGTGTGCAAAGTTTCATGACTTTTCGAGCATGTTTAGGCCCTCAAAAATTTGATTCATTTTACAGAAGAATACTACTAATATTAATAATAATTAAAGCTGCAAGCAGCAATGAAAGGGCCCTTGCACCCAGGGCACCACCAACCAGTTGCTTAATGAAACCAATGTACGTTGACCAATATGCATTTCGGTCTGTAAATATATGAGAAATATGTCAAAGTCATTTATATGCGCAACAATTCTTGCTGCCAGCAAGTGGTCGTTGACTTCTGAATATTGGCCTTTAGATATACTCATGCCATGACTTTTATCAAACATCCTACGTGTGGGGCAGATTGGAGGACATCTCATAGGACTTTAGATTAGCCTAATGAAATATGATGTTGATCTGGTTAAATTTTTGCGAGTAGCTCATCACAATATGATGCATGTAATTTCCTGCTACCAACAGGTGGTGCTATAACTATAAATAAATATAGTTGTATTGATGTGTTCAGGACAGGACTATTATCAAACATGTGAAGTTTGGGGCCATTTGGATAGTATTTATTTTGCATTGTTTGCCTAAATAACAGCAACTTCCTGTTTCATAGCGAAACATCAAAATTTGTCAGGACGCCAAGGACATGCGCATCAACGAAAAGTCAAGTCCTTCGCAATTGCAAAGGGCTTTAGATGAGACTTACTAAATATGATGTTGATCTGATGAAAACTCTGAGAGGAGTTTGTTAAAGTACGACATCTGGAAATGACAAAAACTTAACAAAAATTACGGAGAAGATTCTAAATAATTGACTTCCTGTTGGGTTTAGGGCTTAGCTCCAAAAGATTTTTTTGTATGTCTTGGGATGACACATGAACCCAGCGAATTTCATGCATGTATGTAAAACAGTGCGAGGGCCGCTTCGCTGAACCTTTATAGGTGGCACAATAGAGCCATTTGTCCATGCCTAATGCTGAAATGTATACCACATGTAAATTTTCACCAGGCGTGTGCAAAGTTCCATGACTTTTCGAGCATGTTTAGGCCCTCAAAACTACGATTCATTTCAGAGAAGAAGAAAAATAGTAAACTAAGCAGATACAATAGGGCTCCGCACCTACGGCACAGCCTTTAGGCTGCACCTCGGTGCGCGGGCACTAATAATAATAAACTGAGCAAATACAATAAAAATCCTAAAAGTCAGGCCTTTAAAATCCTAAAAATTACAATAGGGTTTCAGCGCTTGAGTGGTCAAAAACTCTTCAAGGACCACAGATGGAAAATTGCACAAATTAGATAAATCTTGGGGTTAGAAAGCTAAGAAAAAGGGAAACAGCACCTCTATCACAATGGTAAAGACCACCCATCGGCCCAACGGTGAAATCCAATGGCATGGGTGAAGGTATATGCGCATTCAGCCTTCTCTTGGTGCGTTCAACAGAATTGACTCTGTCCATAAATAAAATTTGACTCCAATTAACCAAAGCAAATGAGATAAGACAAGCACTGCGGCCACGTGTTAGATTTGTCAACTCACTGTTGAAGAGCAAGGGAGAAAGTGAAAGTGGCAAAGCTTGGCTAGTATCGGTGTATAACATAGATATTTTTGACAACACTAATAGACAAGCAAATAATAATAATAGAACAAATAATATTTGGATGCTATGTTAATTATATAAATGAAAGGAGGAAACTAAACCTTGTAACATCCCTTTGTTTTACATTGTTTCCTCTTCTCCCTGTTACTCTTTCCCTCTCTTTAGGAGATGTAGATTTGAAGAGAAGAAATTCAGTAAAGAAGAAGATTGCTGAAGTCCTAGAGCATGCTGAGAGACTTCTCTCCATACAGACTCCTGCAACCACAATACAAAGAGAAACAATTTAATCAAACACAATTTCCATTAAATCTCAGATACTCAAGAACACTACACACACTTTGGACTGAGCTTTAGTTAACACACATATATTCAAACAATTCTGTCTCACTTTCACTCTCAAGTGTAACTGGCCCACACAGTCAACATACACACATACACTTGACTCCCACTCATACGACTCCCACTCATACACCCCCATATACCCAAATGTTACACCAGCAGACTGTGTGCAATTTTTGTTCTAAACAGTACTGGACTCCCTGAACTGTAGGCACAAAACTGCAGATTTTTATTTGATTTTATTCTGTTTTAACTGATCTATGACACTTTTTGACCAGTGTAAAGAACTGGAGACATCTTCTGTTGAGATTCTTCTCAGACTGAGTTATGTTTTGACTGTGTGAATTAAACTTTTGTCTAATTGATGATTGTCTTAATTAAGTCTTTAAATGAAATCTACCCATTGTGTCATTTTTACGTCAGTTGTTCAAATCAACACAAATTTACTTTTCAATTATTCATTTAGCAGATGCTTTTGTAAGTTGCCTTGCTCAAGGGCACCTCAGTTGTTTCTTGCTGATGTTGGGAATCGAACTGGCAAGTCCAGCTTTCTAACCAGTAGGCCATTATGAATGATTGGATTGTGTCATTTGGAAACATTTTGATATTACGTAAATATTACAAGTTGACCATTGGTTAGCATTGATCAATAGCTAGGTTGATTTTGAGTTAAGTGTGTGCACAATGACTATAAAAAGCCATCATCAACGAAACTGTGATATTGAGATTCACCATGGCAACAGCACCTGAGAAAAAGCACCCTGTGTACTTTTAACTTTTCAGTTGAATTTCAGTTGGTACTATTGCAAGCATACTGAGACATGTATTTAGAAAATTTGAATTCTAATCACTGTTGTAATATTACTATGCTAAAACGGCAAAATTGTAAGTTATTGAACCTGTTATTTTTTCCTGAGTTGCAATCTTGCAGGCATAAAAAACATGGCAGCAGCTAAAAATTACAAATAAAACAATTAAATTGTTTTTAAACAATTTAAACAGGTAGGTCTTAAGCATAAAAGGTTCATGGTTGTAGGATGCATGACTTTACAAATGTTTGACATAATTAAATATCTTTAATAGTTTTCACACATTTGTATGTTCTCTCATTTAACCTGTTACGTTTCTTAAATAAGGTAATAAATCAACCAATAGAGATAGGGGCTCTTAAAACAGGGGGAGGACCTGCTGCAGCACCTCTGACTGAGGCTGAGGAGATGCTCTGAGCCTGAACACCAGTCAACTTGGGGAAACTGGGGAATTCCAGGAGGGAGTTCATCAGAGACAGTCACTCCCCATAATACTATGATATTATAATATATAAAAGTCCTACATATATACAGTATATTATTATTATTTTTGTATTCTGTAGGCACTTTTTGATTTTTAAATTAATTCCTCTTTGTGTTGGGTTTTCATTGGTCCCAACAGATTCTAATGGTAATATCTGCTTTGTGGATCCTCCTGTTACAACAGAAACCCAGGCAGTACTGGGCCAGTACACCAGAATGTGTACTATGACAAGTAGTATTATAAGGTGTACTAAACCAAATGCTCATATTAACGGGATGATAGAGATGATGAAACCTTGGCTAAAAGGCCTATATAGGTAATGTTAGCATTATATGTCTGCACATGACACAGTTTACATTCACATTTCTTCACATTTTTGTGGAGCAGAATATAGAGTGCAAGTTAAATATGTATGTAAAGTATAAAATTAAAGATGACAAAAAATCCACCCTGGGCTTTACATTTTTTACATTTCGTAATTCCTTACGAATGAATGCAGCCTCGTCATCTACAAGATTCTTTTAAAACTGACATGGCATTTTATTCACTTAGCCAATGTATGAAAATGTGCGCAATTACCTCTCTTTCTAAAACGGGTGTGACTTACTTAAACTTGTTCAACTTCTCATCATATGTAATCATATGTAATCATATAAATTATTTAAGTTTTAGTCAAAAAAAATTTTGCTTATGTAGGCTCATTTTGTAAATGTAAGTATTTACTTCAGCCAACTGAAAAATGGGTGCTTAAAGCAAGGTTTGTGGTGCCATTCACAGAATCGGGTGCTCTATTGGTTCTCCCATTTATGCCAAAGTCTCTTTATGTTTACAGACAAAAGAATGAAAATAATTACTGCTGCCACCATCAGTGAAGTGATGATTTTGTCTATTTATAAAGTGGCTACATTAAATGGTACAATTTCTGGAACGCCGCCGCTTGCTGTTTAGTCTCCCTAAACCTCTCTATGACGGTATTGACCGCATCGCCGAAGAGGCCTTCGGGAGAAAGCGGGGCGTCCAACCACAAGGCCTTGTCAGCTGCCTTGATGTCCGACAGATTGAGCCACAGATGCCTCTCGGTGGCAACCAGGGCTCGGCCGCCCCCTTGATCTTGGAATACTCAACAGTACAGGGGGAAAGAACACGAGCCGAGTATGGGTGGTTCCAAGACCTCGACAGCTTGCTACATGTTGTGGTTTAGAATATGACATACAACATTATTTAGTGAATAAACTGTTTGTATTTATATGTTTTTATACTGTTACAATTTAGCTATAATTACATATCAATGGTGATTTATTAAAATTTTAAATTTGTTTGAAAGTTGTTTCACAAAAAGTTGTTTCACAGAGTCTGTCAATGCTGTCCTATGTTTAGATGTGTAGGGTGAATTATCAGGATTGAAATTATATCTCTCGTCTTCTTTTTCTTCATGTGGCATTTCTGATGGCAGCTGCAGATGATGCAGACAGGCAGGGCACTTTAGCAGTTGCCTGTGAGTCTCTGCTTCACAATTATCATCCGAAGTGCAATTACTATTGAAGAACACATAAAAAGATTAGAAATATACTTAGCGAAGAGTCAAACTACCTCATGCATACTCTATTGTTGCCATAAGCACACATTTACACTACTAGCTTATAAATGGGACGGCTCTACTCAAAGCGGATAGATCAGACAAAATATATAAACTAAATGCACTAACTAGATGCACTAAAAAAATACATTTAATTAATTCTTTATGTCTTTCTATTGGAATTTATGTGTCTATTGAGTATTGTTTATGTGAGTGTATGCAAAGCTGTCAGAAGAGGTGGAGGTGTAGCTGCTCTATTTAAAGATGTCTATTAATGCAAAAAAGTGTGATTTGGTCTGTACTTGTGTTTCAAATATCTGGGTATTGTGCAGAAAGGTGCTCCATGCATTCTATTTATCATTATTTACAGGCCTCCAAAATACTCTCCAGCCTTTGTTAAATGGTTTATAGAAATGTTATGAATGATTTCCTCAGAGTTCTACTGTTTGTTCGACTTGCTATTGATGGTGATTTTAACATTCACATAGATAATGCAGAAATCAACACTACAAAATAAATTATAACTGTTTTAAACACTTTTGACTTGATTCAGCAGGCGCATGGACCCCCACACAATCGTGGACACACTCTAGATTTACTTATTAGTAAGGGTCTAAACATTTGATCCATTGTTATTAAGGACGTATCACTATCTGATTATTTCTGTATTTTCTTTGAAATACTGATCTCTGCTACCACTGAATTCAGACCTGTCTCTGTCAGAAAGAGATCTTCTCCTTTATTCCTTTAACTCAAAGGTTAAGAATGTTATTGATGATATTGCTTCTGTGAAAGTCAGGAGGAAGACTGGCAGACAAAAAGCACCTTGAAGAAAATCTACAGCAGTACAAACATGCTACTGTTGAGAGAACCAAACCCCCTATATCAGATTCCCAGTGAAATGCTCTCAGACAGCAAATGCAATGGGTTTGCTTCCTTCTTTTTTGACAAGATCAGCAACATTAAAAAGCCGATTAGCACATCCTTAAGTTATGCAGAGGTCAGACAGATTTGACCACAATTTCAAAATGAAGTTACAATGTCTGTTTTTTTTCAATATGCAACCTTGACACACTTCCCACATCTTTTTTCAAAAGTGTGTTTAACTGTTCAGAAGCAGATCTCTTAGTGGTAAATGCCTCACTTGAGTCCATTACATCCATTACGCTCTCAGGACTCTGGCCTTTTGGTAATACCTAGAATTTCTAAATCAAGTGGTGGTGGTAGATCATTCTCCTATTTAGCACCTAAACTTTGGAATAGTCTTCCTAGTGCTGTGCGGGAGGCAGACACACTCTCAGTTTAAATCTAGATTAAAGACCTAAAGATTGCGTTGGACTATGTTGGACTTTTTAACATAGCATACACATAGTCCAACACAAATCCCCTAAGGGATTGTTAGGCTGCATTATTAGGCCAACCAAAACCCGGAACACTTCCCTAACAATCTAATGTACTTGTTGCATCTAAGGGTGTGAAACAGTATTTTGCTCTCAGTTTGTTTGTCTCTTATTATTCCGAGGTTGCATCCAGTCCTTACCCTGACCTGACGTTGGATCTGTCAGAAGGAGGCGGCGAGCCCCAGGAGAACCTGCACCCATTATAACTAATGCTAATGCTAGTTACTACATCTAATGCCATTCTCTTTAACTATTTAACTTTAACTAATTAACTACTTCTTTTCTGTCTATGTCAGCAGTCTGATGTTATAGCTGCACTCAGTCAACTCAGTCATCCCCGGCTAAACAATCCTTTATTGTATAATATTGGTCTTATTAATTACTACCTAGTTTAACATACACACAAATTAATTGTATCACAACTAACACAAATCAGACCCAATCTAAATTCAGTCAAAATCATCAACCCTAATTAAATTCAGTGCTTGATATCGGCCACATTAGCTATTTTAACACTAACACATTGTTAAATTCAATCACAACTAATAATTTAGACCAACTTAAAATTCAGACCTACATAGCTTAAAATTTTTGTAAATTTAGTACATCGCTTTAAATCAAATAATTTTTATTAAATTACTGATTGCAGCTGTGACGCGTCAGGGGAGAAAGGACGCTCCAAGTGAGCCTGGGTTCTCCCAAGGTTTTTTCTCCTTATATATATATTCCTTAATGGAGTTTGAAGTACCTTACCACCAATGCCGTGTTTCCCTCCTTGTGTCATTCTGTTTATTTTGCTGTAAAGCTGCTTTGAAACACTGCTACATTGTTAAAGCGCTATACAAGTAAAATGTATGGATGACAAAAATATTTTGAAGAAAATGTTTTTCTTCACACAGATTTTACAGAATTGTAGGGATTTGTAAATTGAACCACATCAACAAATATCTTGTGTATCCCGACCTCCACCCACTTTGAATTTAAATTAAACCTTCATACATCATAAACAACTCTGGAGTCTGTTCAAGCTTAGGAAGTCTTATACATAGCATCAAATGAACCCATCGCTGAAACTGACAAAATATATTATGAATGAAGTTTAAAAAACAATGAGATTTTAACGAAATAGTGGAATGTACTTCTTTACCTTAGTTTTGCCGCCTAAATGACGACCGATGTAAAGGATGGTCAGTCAGTCTGCACAAATATCATGCGGGACATTTGTCTATGCTGAAATGTCAGAGAAAACACAAAGATAGCGATTAATTTTCCACTAACCAACCTGTACTCACAGCACAACTAATGCCGCTGACAAAGGAAAATTAATCGAGTCACAGGGGTTGAAAGCCAGTGATTTCTGTGCCGGTCCTAAGCCTGGATAAATAGAGAGGGTTGCGTCAGGAAGGGCATCCGGTGTAAAATGTGCCAAATTTTTATATGCAAATCATCTTAAAGAATTCCATACTAGATCTTGACTTACAGGGTGATGGCGGAAAATGGACTACTGTTGGTCGAAGAAGGAGAGGCAGAAGAGTTCGAAGACAGATGGACAGGAGGAAAGGAAGAAGTATGGGTCTGAAAATAGGGACTGTTGGTACAATGATGGGGAAAGCTTAGAGAAGAAAGGTAGAGGAAAAAGGTACATATATTGTGTGTTCATAATGTAGGGACCCCTAAAATGTATATTGTGTTGAATATAGTTAGTAGTAAAAATAACACAACAAATTCAAATGTATTTTGTTTTTTTATTTCAAAATATGATGCAACTATGTATTTTTTTTGTTTTTGTTCATGACCAGTGAGAAAGTGTGTTTAATACAAGTGTTTTGCTGCTGGCCAATGAATGTTGAGATTGTTGTTGTTGCATCATGACGTGAGTTGCGTGCGGAAGAAGGAGGAGGAGGAGCATCGCACATGGAGAGAAGCAGCTGCATGTGAATCGTACGCGTGAGATATGTCGTCATTTTGGAGACCAGTTATATTATCTGTAATATAAGGCCCAAAGTGCAAAGGAAAACGTTTATAGGACACGTTTTATTCTTTTTATTTTTCTTTACTGCTTAAAGTGATTTATTTTTCCAGTTAGTCAATTCGCGATCGTTTGAGAACTCCGTGTGTGCTGATTTCTTATCAGATAGAGACATTTACATTTGCAAACAGTGACTAATGTGAAAAAGTTCGTTGTGAACTCGTTCTAAATTAGTTTGGGACACCTCTTGCATTTCATCACTGGACGCAGCTCGACTGGACTTTGTTCGTGTGGATTGAACGGGACTGGAGAAAGTGAATTTGTGTTGTGAGTGATTCCAACATTGCTTCGTCATTATCATTGGATGGACGTGGGTGAGTTCATTTATTGAGACTTGTTGACTGTGAGAGAGATCGCACAGAACTCTTCAGTTTTGTATGTGCACCAACGGACTGGGCCCCAACGTTAAAGTACGCGTACAATTTCTGACTGAGTTACTGACTCATACCAAAATTTTCATATGGGACAGAAACATAATCTCAGTGTTTTTCTTTTCCTTTGGAAGTGTGTAAAAGATCTTGAAAGAACATGATTTTGGTATTGTTTTATTATTTTTGAAGTGTTTAATTTTATCAAGGGTTTGACATTTTATCTCATATTTTAATTTGAGGTTAAAATGTAAGAATACAGGTTGAAGAAATTAAGTATCTGGGAAAAGAATTCTGAGAGGTTGTATAAATCTTTTATTTGCTGGAAGACAAATAATTCACAGATTTTTTTGGGTAAAATAATTTCTGTTATTTGCTATTCTCTATACAACCTAATTATTTGTTTCATCATTTAGTGCTTTCTTTGAAACAAAACAAAGTCCTTTTAGTAGTGTAAAAGAAAATAAATAAATAAATCATTGCTATTCCTTTTTTCCTAAATTTGTTATCTGGCATTTCATTGTTCTTTTAGATAGTTAATTCATTTAAGACAGTTACAACTTTCTAAGAAAATATAACTAAGGGTTTTTCTTATTTTAATTCTATTGTGTGATTATTGGTACAGAAGAAAAGCTAAATTACAACTGTTTTAATTTAAAGAAAAGAAGCACCGGCCAAATTCCCCATTCAACTGCCGGGAACCCAGGTTTTCTTATTTAACACAGCATTGAAATTAACCCTTAGGGTTAACAAAAGGGTTACAATAAGACCAGGTGGAAGGGCAGCAAAGCACATAGTATTGGAGGGGGATACAAACTGTTTTATAATGGTATGGATACGAAGAGAAATGGGGTAGGAGTAATCCCTGAAGGAGGAGTATCTGAGGAATGTCTTCGATGTGAAAAAAGTGTCAGACAGAATAATCAGTTTGAAGTTAGAAATTGAAGGGGTAATGTTAAATGTAGTGAGTGGTTATGCTCCACAAGAAGGATGCGAGTTAGAAGAGAATGAGATATTCTGGAGTGCGTTAGATGAGATAATAGACAGTATTCCCAGAGGGGAGAGAGTTGTAATTGGAGCAGACTTTAATGGGCATGTGGGTGAGGGGAACAGAAGTGATGAGGAGTTGATGGGCAGGTTTGGTGTTAAGGAAAGGAACTTAGGACAGATGGTGGTGGACTTTGCTAAGAGGGTGGAAATGGCTGTAGTTAACACTTATTTCCAGAAGAGGGAGGATCATACAGACATATAACAGAAAGCATATGAGGAGCTATATACCAGGTTTGACACAAGGGAAGGCGAGAAGGACTTGTATAGATTTGCGAGGCAGAGGGATAGAGATGGGAAGGATGTGCAACGGAAAAGGGTGATTAAAGAGATGTGCTAACAAATGTGCTAACAAGTGAAAAGAGTGTGAAGATGGAAAGAGTACTTTGAAGAGCTGATGAATGAGGAAAATAAGAGGGAAAGAAAGGGGGAAGAGGTGAATATTGTAGAGCAGGAAGTGGCAAAGATTAGAAAGGATGAAGTGAGGAAGGCTTTGAGAAAATGAAGAGTGGAAAGGCGGTTGGTCCAGATGACATACCGTGAAGGTGTGGAAGTATCTAGGAGAGACAGCAGTGGAGTTTCTTTCAGCAGAGGATTTTAGAGAGTGAGAAGATGCCTATAGAATAGAGAAGAAGTGTTTTAGTGCCGATCTTCAAGAACAAGGGTGAAGTGCAGAGTTGTGGCAACTATAGAGGTATAAAGTTGATGAGCCACACAATTATGGGCAAAAGTTATGGGAAAAAGTTGTGGAAGCTAGGCTAAGAAAGGAAGTGAATATTTGTGAGCAGCAGTATGGCTTTAGGCCCAGGAAGAGCACTACTAGATGCAATTTTTGCTCTGAGAATGTTAATGGAGAAGTACAGAGATGGTCAGAAGGAGCTGCACTGCGTCTTTGTGGATCTAGAGAAAGCATATGACAGGGTGCCGAGAGAGAAGTTTTGGTATTGCATGAGGATGTCAGACGTGGCAGAGAAGTACATCATAGTAGTTTAGGATATGTATTAGAGGAGTAAGACAGTAGTGAGCTATTGGTCAAACAGAAAACATTAAAACAATGGTATAAAACATGCTGCTGTATGTAGAGAGCAAGACTTATAAATGCAAGAAAATGCAAAAATGTTTGTTAGGTTTTCATGTGAGATAATCAGCTGCGTTAGAAAGTGGATTTGTAATTTTGCTTGTGCAATTTACTAGTAATAACCTTTGGATGAGGATCTCTGGATGAAAGACAAAGCATCCCTGCCTGCCTGCAACCCCTGCAGCTGCATCCAGAAATGATAAAGCAAGACTCCACTCCTGGCGATTTACTTAGCCCTTTGTGGTAAGTAAATGTAATTCTGTGATTTGCATGTCTTTTGATAGAAGACCACAGAGTAGTTAGGGCTGATCGCTGTCTGAGGCTGAGCCATAAGCTAGTTGTGTAAATGTGTGCTTGGGACAACAAAAGAGTATGTATATGTGGGGCAGATTGCTGTCCTTGTCATAAGCTAGTGGTGTGAATGTGTGTCTGGGGCAACAAAACAATGTGCTATTGGGGTAGATTGCTGTTTCAGTTATAAGCTTGTGGTGTAAATGTGTGCTTATGGAATGTATGCATGAGGTTGTCTGACACTAGGTATATCTCTCTAATCCTTTTTGTGTTCTTCAATAGTAATTGCACTTCAGATGATGATTGTGAAACAGGCAACAGCTAGTACCCTGCATCAGAAATGTCAGATAAAGAAAAAGAAGAGGAGAGATATCATTTGAATCCTGATAATTAACCCTAAACATCTAAACATAGCACAGCATTTCCAGACAAACTAATTTTATCACAGTTTGTTGATGGCTAATAACTCTGTCACTATTGTTATGTAATTATAGCTAAAAGATTGTAACAGTATAAAATAAAATAAAAACAGTTTATTTGCTAAATAATGTTGTATGTCGTATTTTAAACCATTACATGTATGGAAGTAAACAAAGACTTTGTTGCATTTCATACAAGTAACCACGTGTTACTTTGTAACTTTTGTAAAGGCACATAAATACATTTGAGATACACTAAATAAATCTATATACTAGGAAAACTATTGTGTGTTACCTTTACTTTGTGGAAATGTGTGGAAATGATAAAACAAGCTTGTTAGAACTCATAGTATGAGGTGGTAACCAAGTTTCTCTTTGGGGTCTCCAAGTGGCCTTTTTGGAAAGACACCTTGACATGCACCAAGATAAATGCTTGTAAAAAGTCATTTTTGCTTGTATGAGCTTCAAATTTAAAATCTAAACTAACAAAGACTTTAGCATATTGCTATTTCCCTATATTGCTAATAGTTACAAAAAGGAAATACTTAAAGAAGAAAATTTATCTCGCCACTGATTTTAAGCATATATAGCTCTGTATTGGTAATAGCTGGAGTAGTACTGCTTTCTGATAGTAAACTTTAAAGTTTTAGCTTTCTAAAAATACCTTGGTTATTGTTGGACTTGGCATTTAATTCCTCAAGTCCGCGTGCTCGTTTATTCAGGAAGGAAGACTCAAAAATATCTTTAAAAGGATTTATTTTAACAATCAAAAGTATATTGAAGAATATCACACTTGAAGAAAATATGCAGAGCTCTGGGTTCAATATGTCCCTATCATTTACACAATCAAAGGAGTTCCCCCATCGAGCAATACGACAGAAAGAACCCCGTCTATCCCTCAAAACCCAATTTTTATGGTTTCCTCTCCCCAAGGTTAGCAGGTGGCACCTCTCCACCCTTCCGGTAGGCATCTTCTCATATTTGGTCACTGTTATCTTCTGCTTAGTCTGCAAAGATAGATCTTGGTCTGCACAAATTCAGGGTTAAGACTTATACTTGGAGTGCTTAGGGCACTTCGACCTAAGATAGGGCTGCACAATTAATCGAATTTTAATCACGATCACGATTTTGGCTTCCCACGATCAAATTCGCGTGATCGAGCGATATTTAAAATGCGTCATTCATTTAAAAAAAAAAAAGCCAGTCTAGCGCGCTGTAAAGCCGCTGTCTGATCACGTGCGTCCATGCACCAATCAGAGTTGTTCCCTGCACCGCGCAGCAGCTCAGTCAGTTTCCAGATGTAGACAGTCACAGACAGAGTAGCGTGAGGAAAATACCACAACAGATAGCAGGCTATAATCTATCTTAACAAAGAAAAAATGTCTAACGTAGCAGAGGGAGCGGCCGAGGGGCTTGTCCCGAGAATCGGATCGTCATCCATTGTGTGGAAACATTTTGGGTTTCAGGCAAGTGACACAAAACAAGAACAGGTCATATGCAAAGAGTGCCATAAAGTTGTTTTGGCACCACAAAGCAACACAACGAACCTCTTTAACCACTTAAAAAAACACCATAAAGTTCAATACGATGAATGTATGAGGGCCAAGAAATGCGTTGCAAAGACTAATCATCCCACAACATCAACTCAGACATCCATCGAAGCGAGCCTCTTTAGCGCATCACCATACCCATCCACCTCCCAAAGACACAGTGAAATAACGAATGCAGTCGCATTTCATTTGGCTAAAGACATGTGCTCAATAAACACGGTGACAAACGAAGGCTTCAAATTCTTGGTCAACACTCTGGATAAACGATACGTGATCCCCTCGCGTAATTATTTTTCAAAGGTGGCACTACCTGCGATGTACAGAAAACGCAGAGGGGAAATAGAGCGTGATCTTGCCAATATAAAGTACTTTGCAACTACAACGGATCTGTGGTCAAGCAGGACAATGGATCCGTACATGAGTTTGACAATTCATTACATCGATGAGGATTTTGCAATGCAGAGTCGATGCTTGCAAACATCTTTTTTCCCGCAAGATCACACGGGAGAGTCAATTGCCCAGGGCCTGAGGGAGGCGATGGCCTCTTGGAGCTTGCAGGAGGATCGGCTTGTCTGCATTACAACAGACAACGGAGCTAATGTGGTGAAGGCAGCTTCTCTAAATAATTGGACTAGGCTTCAGTGCTTTGGCCACAGACTCCATCTAGCAATAGGTGAGTAAAAGTTATATTAAAAAAATATATAATTAATTGAAATAATATGCTATTTGTGATTATTAATTGGAGTTGATCAGTACTTATTTTGCTAATGTGTGTGAATATGTTACTGATAATAACAATAGTAGCTTAATATAACAACAACTGTTATTTCTGCTAGTGTTAAGAAACCAAAACCAAACAGTTTTACTCATGTTGTCTGACATAAGATTTAACTAACTTTAATCTTGAACAATATGATTCGGGTTGTTTATCAAATCTGTGGTTTAATTTTACATATGATTTGACTTGTTCATGTTCTTTTTTAGAGAATGCAATGAGAGATCCTCGGATTGATCGAGCAGTGGGTCTCTGCAAAAAGCTGGTAAGCAGTTTCTCTTACAGCTGGCGACGTAAAAAGCAGCTGACGGAGGCACAAAGAGAACTGAAGCTTCCAGAGCATACACTGAAGACTGAGTGTCCCACAAGGTGGGGATCAAGGCAAGCAATGATTGCACGAGTCCTGGAGCAGCAGAGGGCGATTTCTCAGGTCTTGTCCGATGACAGAAAAGCCAGACACCTCATCCCTACCTGGCAGGACACAGATGTCCTTGAGGCCATAAACAAATCCCTCAGCCCTCTATTGGAATTTACTGATGCGCTTTCCAGTGAGAAGTATGTCAGTGTTTCCTTTGTGAAGCCAGTCCTCCACCTTTTCAGATCCTCCATCTTGAAAGTGAACAATGATGAGACAGAGCTAACCTGCACCATCAAGACAAAAATCCTGAGCTATCTGGATGAAAAATACAATGACCCTCTGACACAAGAATTGCTTGATATGGCTTCTGCGCTAGATCCACGGTTCAAGCTCAGCTACGTCAGTGAGGACAATGTTGCACCAATTAATGCCAGACTGACTTCTGAAATGGCGAGGACTGCACCTGCAGCCATGGCTGTAAGTAAATGTATATAATTGCAGAATATATGATAAATTAATGCTTTTAAGTGGATTAAAATGATATGAAATCCAGTGGCTTAATGTAATGTCTGGAAATGAGTGTTGAATATGTTTAGATTATTAGGGCTATTTATTAATCATATCTTATTTTCTCTTCTTCCAGGAGATGGGCCCAACAACTGATCCCCATGGTGAGACTGCTGAGGATGCACCCACTACAAAAAAGAAAAAGACCTTGGGGAGTTTCTTCAAGACTGCTGAGGGGACACACAAAGCCACACAAAGACTCAGTCCTCTCCAAGAACAACAAGCTATATCTTCTGAGCTACAGTCGTACCTACAATCAGGTAACCTAGACAGTGAGGAGGACCCGCTAGACTGGTGGAGGGAACATCAGAGACTCTTCCCACGTCTCTCAAAACTGGCAAAGAAATACTTGTGCATCCCGGCTACAAGTTCTCCCTCTGAAAGGGTGTTCAGCACAGGGGGGAATGTGGTGACCTGCCTTCGCTCATCCCTCAAGCCAGAAAATGTTGACAGGCTAGTGTTTCTTTCCAAAAACCTGTAAACTACAGTACTCTTTTCGGCATAGTTCTTCTGCCTTGAAATGTTCTTATTTGGTTACATTCTGTTATGGAATATTTGTTTCTTATTGATTGTATATTTTAGTTTTAGTTTTATTCACATCCATTATGCAGGTACAACTTAAGTTTATATTTTGCTTCCTAAAATATATTTACACATTGTAAAATGTAAAATAGTGCCCTGTTGAAGTTTTGCTACATTTTATTTATTGTTTTAATTTATTTTTATTTATTCTTTAAGGAGATTCACTGAATTTTGGTGAATAAGAGGACCTGTTTTATTTTGATGCACATATCTGTACATTAGCAGGAATGTTGCACAATATGGATGTGAAGGCAGTAAATTTAATTAGCTTGTGTGACAATAAAAAATTGTTTTGGTTAAATTCAACAAATAATCGTGCTAATTAATCGTGATCTCAATATTGATCAAAATAATCGTGATTATCATTTTGGCCCTTATCGTGCAGCCCTAACCTAAGATAGCTCATTTCATATATGGTTATACCGGTCCTTCTCTCTCCTTGGTAAATTTCCACTGGCAAGCATTTCATACAAGCACACAAGACTATGAATATATATATACGAGCAAATAGTGATTAATATTGTTTTACTGATTAATGTTATTATAATGATTAATATCAACACCAGAATATATGAGAGTAAATAATGGTTATTAAAGACACAAGAGTATATCAGAGTAGATAATGGTTAATGTTGAACTCTGTAAAAGAAAGTTAAAACATTTATGAATACAAAATCCCTTTATTATGTTTTTAGTCAAAAGAGTTTAAAAGCAGCAACATTTGTACTTTGGGTATACCATTTCACACTCCCTTGCCAGAATGGTAATAATAAATAAAAGCTGACTATAGCTTTTATTTGTGTATATTGTTTGATGGCATATTTTGTGAACATGTTTATTTTATACTTTTATCTGTGCCAAGATTCCCGTTGTGCTTTTGGAAACTTTAAACAGTGAATCACCAGCATTGATGTTAACTTTTCATGTGTATAGGAAAATGAATGAATATTCTGTTACTGAGGCCCTTGTGTAGTTCTAAATATTAAAAATACAAACAGTATTTAAAGACTTGTATATAATTATAAAAACTTGTGTATATATATAAAAACTGTTGTTTTCAGATTTTTTTATTTTATCATCACTTGCTTTTTATATATTAAATGTCAGATATATGTTGATCAATAGCATATGTTTGTTTAGAGGGAATTTTGTGAGTAGCCAAAAAAATACATGGAAGATTGAATTAGTGTATGAAGTGATCTTCACACGGGGCACCAATTATGTAGTGATCTTTACACGGGGCACCATTTAATAGTAAGCCTCACACAGAACACTAGAGGTGTTAGTGAGACATGATCCCACATCACTTCAAGCGTGTGTCAGATGTCCTCTCTTTCCTTTTATCTAGGGGCACCAGCTGAGGAATTCCACCTCAACATTCGTTTGAATAATCCAACATAAATCATAAATAATATGATAACAAAAATTATGGGAGTGGAGGGAGTAAATCACCTGGGGTATCTGAAGGATTTCGTGAGATTTGTGCTAACTTGTAGAGCCTTTTACTGTATTATCAATACAAGGAAGACACAATTGTAATAAAAGAGGATTTTTTTACAAAAGGGTCCTGGCAATCTGGAACACGCAGATGAAGGTACCTAGAAGTGAAGGTTGCTTTCCTGTGCTTAACCTTGTTGCAGACGTTTGTTATTGCCTTTCTGGACAGCAGGCTTTGAACGTGGTTTCTCTTTTTCAGTCTTTGCGGGGAGACTCTGAACTGCGTTGCTGTTATGCTTCCTAGCAGACAGGCTGGAAAACTCAGAACGGGTGATCTGTTATGCTTCCTAGCACAACAGCCGTAAACTCAGAACAAAGAATTCATGTTAAAAGGGTACTTTTATCCCCTTTCAGATAAAGAGGAGATTGCATTTTGGCGCTTGTCCTTTGCAAGGCTTTGATTGGCTAATGATGTCAGAGGGGGCTCACTCATCCTTCTGCCTCTGTAGTGAAGGTTAATTTGCATAGAGTAGAGTACAGCATTAAAACTGTGTCTTTACTGTTTTACCTATGCAATTCTCACTTCCCTTGAAAGAGTACATAAAGAGTACAGAATGAATACGTGATAGTTTGTGTCCATTTTTATAAATTAAGGAATGTAGAGATGTGTCCTTTGTTTAGCCAAAGCTGACACATGGCCAGTTAATTACGTGCCACATCTGGAGGTCCTGAGGAGTTTTATGGTCAGGCTGGCCTGAATCTTTGAGTGAGGGGTTTGGTTTGATGATATGGCTGCCCTATAGAGGGTGTCTGGCAGTTTCTTATCTGATGACACTGGTCCTTTGTAAAGTTGGGACCTGAAATGCCTTCTGGTGTGCTGTTCACTACATCCCTCTGATCGAGGACCTAAGTTGTTGATGTAGGCGGTGCACTGAAAAGGAACAACATGAACAAACAAACACAGACCTCACCTCCTCCTTTGACCGTTGGCATTTAAAGTAAAGTACAGGTTAATCTGCTGTATGTGTATAAATTGCGAATCACTTTTAGAAATGTAGGCCATCGAAAAGGAAAGAAAAAAGAAAAATGAAATTTCTAATGATATCCTAAAGATAATTGGTAAATACCTAATTACTAATAACATTATGAAATGTTTTAGCAGATTTAACAGGAAATCTTGAAGTGTGTGGTATGACATGATCTGGAATGCAATGTGTAAGCTGTAAGCTATGAAAACGTGCATTGCTTGCATGGTTATCTGTGTTGCCTGTTCCCATCAAGTTCATCCAGAACGAAGTATGAAGAGATTGTAGTTGTTTAGATACCTTGCATCAGTATACAGACATGTTTAATGGCATGATCATGTTGTATGACATCCATTCCCCTCCTTACACTGTGATTGTAGTTTGAGGGCTGTACTTTGAGAAGATGGCATTATAGCTAACAACAATTGCACAGTCAGCAATGACTTCCTCATACTTACAGGCAGTAACTAGTTAAGGCAGGGTCTTGCATTTTGCTTTTGACCCCCCTTTTGGAGACTTGTCTCCAAAGACATGTCACAGTGTAACCCCCCCCACCTTTTGCTGTGGGGGATGACTGAAAGTTTTAGATTGAAGGGAAAAGGAGTAATAAAAATAAAAAACACTTCTGTGGCTAGTGTACTATATAATAGATACAGTGTCTTCTGGTCCTGAAAACCCTGTTCAGCTATAAGATGTCCCATGACCCCCTTTCCCTAGCATTTCTCCACCATTTGAGGTGCATGTGAGGTGGAGGTGGAAGGGACACAGCTGGGTCATGCTGTCAGAACCAGGCCTCTATCTTTTAGATCTTTTAGGACCCTATCAAAAACATACTGGAACAGACTGTCATGATCTTCTTGGGTTGTTTTAGCTTTTCTTTTCTTTGGCTATTATGTCTACAGCTGTTCTTAGAACAATCCCTAACCTTTCTCGGTCTGTGACCATGCCAGTCATAAGTCTGTTATCACCTGAGGGCTTAGGGCTCTGAGTGCTCTGGTGTAACTCACTGGACCTTAGCTGGGAAGAATGGTTGTATTTCCTGGAATGGGAAAACCTATGTATGGTAGGTTCTGACATGGAAGAACCTGGCTCTCTATTTTTTCTGTCTGTGCCCATTTTCTCATTCTCCTAGGCTCGCATTGCAAGCTGTCTTAGTTCTCCTGCAGACATTTGATCAACATCTATCAGGAGTGTGAGTGGTTTTCTAATATTAGGGTACAAGTTACTGATAAACAGACTCTTAAACATTACATCTTCTTCCGCTCCAGGGGAATCTGTGCCAGCAACATAAACTCTGCATAAGCGCTCATAGAACTCTCTTGGAGATACATAGCGACATTGCTTAGTCTGTAAGGCAGATATCGAGAATCAGATGGGTTCTGGTATAATGTATATTCTGCTATTAGAGCCCTACACATTTCATAACTGAGAACAACGGATGGAGCCTGTCTCTCCATGAAGCCATGGACAACTTGTGTTGTTGTCTTCATTAGAAGAAATAGTTTGTCTGCCATAGTGACCTCAGTGATGTAAGATAAGGCATAATTGACATCTTTAAGATAAAGCTCTATGTTGCTTCCTGGGATTTTGAGGTTAAACACTTCAATGTCTCGTGCTAATTCCTGCTAATTCTGCTGTCCCTAGATATAGCCAGACTAGGAAGTTCAGGGAGTGGGCGACTAGTCTTTCCCTCTGCTGGGGATTCAGGGTCTAACCCATATGGACGTTTAGAGCCAGCATGGGCACTTAAGCCATCAGCGGCTACAGCATTACTATGCGTCTGGTAGCGCTGTCTTTCTGCTGTGCTGTAAGGTATTGAAATCCTTTCCTCTAAGCCAATGGAGCCAAAGCGCACATTGGGTGGTTCAGAGTGCTCAAAGGGGCTGTCCTTTCCTATATCCATTTCCTCCATTATTTTCCCTATTTCCCTAAGTCTTTTCTCAGCAACAACAGCTTTATCTTCCCACTCCTGAGCTCTAGCAGCAATTCTTTCATGGCTATCCTTCATATCTTGTAACTCATCATCTGCTTTACCCAGATCTTCTCTCAACTTAATTTGAGAACTTCTATTCTGAACCTAACCTGTTCAGAATAATGCAACTGGCGTCCAAGCCTTTGTGACTGCTCATAGGCCTAACTGAAAAGTCTCTGTTCTCTTTCAAGAGCGTCTTACATTTACATTTAGGCATTTAGCTGATGCTTTTATCCAAAGCGACTTACAAATATTGGGAGACAATGAAGCGACATATCAAAACACGGCAACAATAGTACTAAGAGATGCTTTACTAAGTTTCCAATGTTTTGCAGTGCTAGATAAGTACCTGTAGAGGAAAGGAAAGAGTTTTCTTTTTATGATGTCAGGTGTTCGTGGAAGAGGTGTGTTTTTAGTTGTTTCTTAAAGGAGGTGATGGATGTGGCAGAACGGATTGCGTTAGGGAGATTATTCCACAAGCAGGTAACAGAGAAGGAGAAAGAATGAGAGAGGGATTTAGTGCCCTTCTGTGAGGGTACCACCAGTCGACATTCGATCGCTGAGCGTAGGGTTCTGGATGGGTTGTAGGTGTGTAGAAGAGAGTTAAAGTATGAGGGTGCAGAGTTTGTGATGGTTTTAAATGTCAGCATTAATGATTTGAATTTAATGCGGGCAGCAACCGGTATCTCAGAGAGAGATGAGGAGAGGTGTGACATGTGCTCTTTTGGGTTCCTGGAAAACAAGTCTTGCTGCTGCGTTCTGTATCATCTGAAGTGGTTTATTTGCTCGTGCAGGAAGACCAGCCAGGAGAGCATTGCAATAGTCCAGTCTAGAGATTACCAGGGCTTGAACTAGCAGTTGGGCGGCGTGCTCTGTGAGATATGGCCTGATCTTCCTGATGTTGTAAAGTGCATATCTGCAAGACCGTGATATCCTTGAGATGTGTTCGGTAAAGGACAGCTGGTCATTGAAGATTACACCTAGGTTTCTTATGGGTTTAGACGGTGTAATGGTTGTGTTGCCAATTTGAATTGTGAGGTTGTGTTGTGTTGCAGGTGAGGCCGGAAGTACCAGGAGCTTAGTCTTGGCTAGGTTTAGCTGGAGGTGGTGTTCAGTCATCCAAGATGAGATGTCTTTCAGGCAGGCTGCAATGCGTGATGCTATTGTGGGATCGTCTGGCTCGAAGGAGAAGAAAATCTGGGTGTCGTCTTCATAGCAGTGGTAGTCAAAGCCATGTGATTGAATGATGGGTCCCAGGGATGACACCCTGAAGGACCTGTCTGAGAGGTATGATTTAAACCACCGGAGTGGGGTACCTGTGATCCCTAGCGATGAGAGGGATGTCAGTAGGATCTGGTGGTTAACTGTATCAAAGGCAGCAGAAAGATCCAGCAAAATGATGACAGATGATTAAGACTCGGCTTTTGCCAGTCGCAGTGCCTCAGTGACTGACAGAAGCGCGGTCTCAGTGGAGTGGTTGCTCTTGAAACTGGACTGTCTTTTGGCCAGTAGGTCATTCTGGGTGAGGTAGGATGAAATGTGATTAAAAACAGCTCGCTCCAGTGTCTTTGAGATGAACGGGAGGAGAGAGACAGGTCTGTAGCTGTCAGTGAGGGAAGGGTTGAGAGTGGGTTTTTTAAGCAGCGGGGTGACCCGGGCCTGTTTAAATGTGGTGGGGAAAGTGCCAGAGAGGAGTGAGGAGTTAATAATGTGTGTGAGTGATGGAGTGACTGTGCTAGAAATGGATTGGAGCAGATGGGAGGGGATTGGGTCGAGTGGGCAGGTGGTGGGGTTGCAGGAGAGAAGTTTGGTAACTTCAGCGTCGTTTAGAGTGAAGAAAGAGGAAAAAGTTGTGCTGGGTGAAACGTGTGTGTGCTGGGGTTTCAGGAGCTGTAAACTGGCTGCTGATCAGTGATGTTTTGTTTGTGAAAAATTTAGCAAAATCATCAGCTGATAATGAAGAGGCAGGTGGGGGGGAGGTGGAGAGGAGAGGGAGCTGAAGGTTTTGAACAATTTTTTTGAATCTGTTGCATGACTGACCTTTGTGATGTAGTAGGATGTCTTTGCTGTGTGGACAGCAGCGGAGAAGGATGAAAGTAGTGACTGATACTCACAGAGGTCGGGTGGGTGTTTTGTCTTGCGCCTTTTTCTTTTAGCTGCCCTGAGTTTGGTCCGATGTTCCCGAAGGACGTCCAAAAGCCAAGGGCAGGGAGGGGGGGCACGAGCTGGTCTGGAGGATAGAGGGCGTCTAGACAGTATGTTAGTTTGAACATAGGGTGTCCGTGGCTGTATTGGTATCCAGGGATGAGAGGTTGGAAGGGAGAGAGGATGACACCTCAGCAGAGAGTGTGCTGGGGGAAAGAGAGCGGAGGTTGTGCCTGAACAAAACAGATGTGGATGTGGCTGTGTTGTTAGAGCTGAGATGTATGTTGCAAGTTATTAAGAAGTGATCAGAGATATGTAGGGGTAGTAGGATTAGAGGTGATGCAGTTGCGTGTGAAGATGAGGTCCAGTTGGTTTCCTGATTTATGAGTAGCGGTGGTGGTAAGGAGGGAGAGGTCAAATGAGGAGAGAAGGTTTAAAAAGTCGGTGGCAGAAGATTTCTCCAGGTGAATATTAAAGTCACCAAAGACAATGAGTGGGCTGCCGTCTTTTAACTTGGATACTTCAACTAAGGCTGACTGTAACTCAGCTTTGGTCTGTTGCTCACTAGCACTTACTTTATTTAACAGGTCTGTCTGTGCTGACAGTTCATCTTGAGCATGGGTCAGCTCTGTTTGCAGAGTGACTATTTCTGTGTTGTGGCTTTTTTGTAGCACAGCCATGTTTAAACACTCTTCTTTGAGCTGTTTAAGTTCTGTTTTCATGTCTGAATGATCATTTCTTAACATACCATTTATTAATTCTTGTCTCTTAATAAGAACCCGCAGGTCTTTTGCTTCTTCTGACAATGTAATAGTTTTTTTCCTTTAACTGCTCATTGTGCTCATTCAAATCAGACATCTCATGTATGAGTTCTTGAAACTTTATATAATTTTCTTCATCCTGCTCTTGTGCAAGGGATATTTTGTCTATGACCTGAGTTAGCTGAGCAGGCCAATTTAGCGCTAAGCTAGAAAGAAGATTTAAAAGTGGAGCCACTGTTTCATCTGTTAACTTTGCTGTCATACCTGCCATTTTAATAAATATTAAAAGGAATACAGCACCCTTAAAAGTTAAACTCAAAAGTGTAAGCAGCTCTGGGCTTCTCAGACAATGGATGTCACACAAACTTGAGGTGAGAATTATCACTTTTTTTGTTTGTCAAGAGGGCACTACCCTTACCTGACAGGTTTCACACAGAAACTCTATAAACTATTATAAACTATTATAGTCTTACAAGAGGAATACCATATGATATAATTTTGAGTAGCAGCTAGTTACAATTATTAATTATAACATGCACAAAACTTTTGATCAGAGAATTCAATTTCAGTACACTTTGCAACCAATCCTATTTATAAATAGTACCATATAACTTGTCCAAGGAAACTGTCAGGCCTACAAGGAACCACACTTGTTGTGCAACTGGCTACTAATTTAACAAAAGATTTCGTTTCCTGCTGAAGTTACTAGTCTTGATATCTTTCTGTCCATTGACTTGTGTTGATAAAACAGTTTAGCCAGCAAGTTAGCCCCACACAGGGCACCAATTATGTAGTATTCTTCACACAGGGCACCAATTAACACCTCACACAGGACACTAGAGTGAGACTTGATGAACTCTGGCTAACTTGTAGAGCCTTTACTGTATTATCAACACAAGGCAGAAACAATTGTAATACAAGAGGTTTTATTTAAATCGAACTCTTTACAAGAAATTTCCTGCCATGAGTCAGTGAGCTGAAATTAGGCTGAAAATTGGTGATGCAACGACCCTAAGCATTTAAGCAAATCCATCAAGGAATGGCTTCGAAGAAAGAAAGTTTGCACTCTTGATTGGCCTAGTCAAAGTCTGGATCTCAATCCAATTGAAATGTTGTGGCTAGATCTAAAGCGGGCGGTACATGCCAGATGTCCTGCCAACCTCTCTCATCTGGCTAAGTTGTGCAAGAAGGAGTAGGCAAAAATCCCCAAAGACAGATGTGAGAGACTGGTCAGTGGTTACAGAAGATGTTTGGTTGAAGTAATGGCTGCAAAAGGAGGTGCCACAAGCTACTAAATAAAAGGGTTCACATACTTCTGCACAAGTAAAATTTTCAGTTTTTGTGACATTATAACTCCTTTTGTTTAATAAATAATGACAATATGTCATTTTTTGTTTGTGTCCATCATTTGGAAGTCTGCTTTACAAATTGGGGTTTGGATGTACATTTGATTAGGTTGTTGTATTTTTTTTTTTACACAAAAACTTATCATGTCTAGAGAGTCGATGCCTTCAGCATCGGATTCAATACATCACGTCACCTGATCTGCATCCCCGGAATATTAAGGACACCATTTCCCACATTCCTTTGCACCCCGCACACCTGTCATCAATCCCTCGCACTCAACCCCTCTGATCTGCACCGTCTGTTTTGTTATTATGTTAGTTTAATTGTTTGTATTATTTAAGCCCTGCTTTTTGTTCAGTCCCTTGTCTGGTGTTGTTGTTTTGTGCGTGTGGTAACCTTGTAAAGTTATTTACGAAGTTCTCTGTCAGTCAGCCGTGCATTTACTGCCTGCTTGTATTTTTCCCCTCTGAAGTGAGGTCTGTACCAGTTTTTGTATTTCCACTGATGAAGTTCAGTAAAAGACTTATATCTGATACTCTCGTGTTTTGTCTCATCTGACCACGGTAACAGTACACCAGACCATAAAAGAAGATTTTTTTCTCTCTGTGCTTTTTGTCGTCGTGCCGTGAAGATTTTTTGGATTGTTTGTTGCAAGTTATTAAGAAGTGATCAGAGATATGTAGGGGTAGTAGGATTAGAGGTGATGCAGTTGCGTGTGAAGATGAGGTCCAGTTGGTTTCCTGATTTATGAGTAGCGGTGGTGGTAAGGAGGGAGAGGTCAAATGAGGAGAGAAGGTTTAAAAAGTCGGTGGCAGAAGATTTCTCCAGGTGAATATTAAAGTCACCAAAGACAATGAGTGGGCTGCCGTCTTTTAACTTGGATACTTCAACTAAGGCTGACTGTAACTCAGCTTTGGTCTGTTGCTCACTAGCACTTACTTTATTTAACAGGTCTGTCTGTGCTGACAGTTCATCTTGAGCATGGGTCAGCTCTGTTTGCAGAGTGACTATTTCTGTGTTGTGGCTTTTTTGTAGCACAGCCATGTTTAAACACTCTTCTTTGAGCTGTTTAAGTTCTGTTTTCATGTCTGAATGATCATTTCTTAACATACCATTTATTAATTCTTGTCTCTTAATAAGAACCCGCAGGTCTTTTGCTTCTTCTGACAATGTAATATTTTTTTTTTCCTTTAACTGCTCATTGTGCTCATGCAAATCAGACATCTCATGTATGAGTTCTTGAAACTTTATATAATTTTCTTCATCCTGCTCTTGTGCAAGGGATATTTTGTCTATGACCTGAGTTAGCTGAGCAGGCCAATTTAGCGCTAAGCTAGAAAGAAGATTTAAAAGTGGAGCCACTGTTTCATCTGTTAACTTTGCTGTCATACCTGCCATTTTAATAAATATTAAAAGGAATACAGCACCCTTAAAAGTTAAACTCAAAAGTGTAAGCAGCTGTATACTGTGGCGAGTCCGGTCACTTCCTCTCCACCTGTCCAGTCCGTCAGCCGCGTGCCCGGGTGCGTGCGGTTCAGCTGCCCCAAGCAGGTACAAAACTTCCGTTAACGTCTCTAACCCTTGTTTCCCCTACTGTCTCTCTTTCAGTGAAAGCTTTAGTTGATTCTGGAGCGGCTGGGAATTTCATCTCCCCAGGCTGTTGACACGATTGCAGTTACCTCGCCACCATGTGGCGCGGCCGATTCCCGTGCAGGACATTCTGGGAAAACCCCTTGGGCCCTGGCTTCAAGTTCACCGTCCGGAAATGAATTGGACGACAGGAAGTGTTATTAGTTGGCCTTTGGACAATGCCGTAAGACCATCGCAATCTGTTTCCATTGTTATGTCGCCAATATCTGTTAATCTCTCCTCAGGAAGTTCGGAGGTTCCCAGAGTACAGAGTAACGACACGCCCCTAAAGGTTTCGATTCCACCCGAGTATGGGGCGTTCCAGGATGTGTTCAGTAAGGAGAAAGCCCCCAACTTCCCCCGCATAGGCCATGGGACTGCGCTATTGAGCTGCTGCCTGGAGCCCCTTTGCCCAAGGGGCGTATTTACTCTCTGTCCATCCCGGAACAGGAGGCCATGGGTGCGTATATCAAAGAGGCTCTTCAACAAGGGTTTATCCGACCCTCTACCTCTCCTGCAGCTTCCAGTTTTTTCTTCATGGGAAAGAAGGATGGAGGTCTAAGGCCATGCATCGATTACAGAGTTCTTAATCAAGCCACAGTCAAATTTCCGTATCCCTTGCCTCTTATTCCCCCCTCCATGTGGATGGATTATCTACCTGTTGACGCTGGCGACAGCGTTTAAATTTCATTGCTCTCACACAATATCAGCAAATTAAAGGTGTTTTGTTGTATGCAAGTGTTCCAGCGCTTTATGAAACATTTCATTTAACAAATGCAGCGTTCATAATATGGAAAAGTACACCTATTCCTTATCGAATAATATTGAGGACATGCATTTAAAACACCAAGACACTCACCGTCGATGAAATCCATTGCGCATTGCTGACTGATGACGTTGCTGGCGGAATACATGAACGATACAATTATTCTGTAAACGAATAAACAAGAGCACGAACGAAGTTAGGGATGAACACACACGCATAAAAGCCTGTCGTGGAATAATATTCATTATATTAATCATAAAAGCCTTGTATGGATTGCCTCCAACGTTTCATTCTTAAAAGTCAGGGAGCTCAAGGAGTGCATTCCACGTGTTGACGCTGGAGACGGCATTTAAATTTCATTGTTCTCATGCAATATCAGCAAATTAAAGGCGTTCTGTTGTCTGCAAGTGTTGCAGCGCTATATAAAGCATTGCATTTAACAAATGCAGTGTTCATAATATGGAAAAGTACACCTATTCCATATCTAATAATATGAAGTACGTGCATTTAAAACACCAAGACGCTCACCGTCGATACAAACCATTGCGCATTGCTGACTGATTACGTTGCAAGGGAAATACATGAACCATACAATTATTCTGTAAACGAATAAACAAGAGAACGAACGAAGTTAGGAATGAACACACACGCATAAAAGCCTGTCGTGGAATAATATTCATTATATTAATCATAAAAGCCTTGTATGGATTGCCTCCAACGTTTCATTCTTAAAAGTCAGGGAGCTCACGGAGTGCCTTCCACGTGTTGACGCTGGAGACGGCATTTAAATTTCATTGTTCTCATACAATATCACCAAATTAAAACCATTCTGTTGTCTGCAAGTGTTCCAGCGCTTTATGAAACATTTCATTTAACAAATGCAGTGTTCATAATATGGAAAAGTACACCTATTCCATATCTAATAATATGAAGTACGTGCATTTAAAACACCAAGACGCTCACCGTCGATACAAACCATTGCGCATTGCTGACTGATTACGTTGCAGGTGAAATACATGAACCATACAATTATTCTGTAAACGAATAAACAAGAGAACGAACGAAGTTAGGAATGAACACACACGCATAAAAGCCTGTCGTGGAATAATATTCATTATATTAATCATAAAAGCCTTGTATGGATTGCCTCCAACGTTTCATTCTTAAAAGTCAGGGAGCTCACGGAGTGCCTTCCACGTGTTGACGCTGGAGACGGCATTTAAATTTCATTGTTTTCATACAATATCAGCAAATTAAAGCCGTTCTTTTATCTGCAAGTGTTCCAACGCTATATAAAGCATTGAATTTAACAAATGCAGTGTTCATAATATGGAAAAGTACACCTATTCCATATCTAATATTATGGTGTACGTGCATTTAAAACACCAAGACGCTCACCGTCGATACAAACCATTGCGCATTGCTGACTGATGACGTTGCAGGTGGAATACATGAACGATACAATTATTCTGTAAACGAATAAACAAGAGCACGAACGAAGTTAGGGATGAGCATACACGCATAAAAGCCTGTCGTGGAATAATATTCAGTATATTAATCATAAAAGCCTTGTATGGATTGCCTCCAACGTTTCATTCTTAAAAGTCAGGGAGCTCAAGGAGTGCCTTCCACGTGTTGACGCTGGAGACGGCATTTAAATTTCATTGTTCTCATGCAATATCAGCAAATTAAAGGCGTTCTGTTGTCTGCAAGTGTTGCAGCGCTATATAAAGCATTGCATTTAACAAATGCAGTGTTCATAATATGGAAAAGTACACCTATTCCATATCTAATAATATGGAGTACGTTCATTTAAAACACCAAGACGCTCACCGTCGATACAAACCATTGCGCATTGCTGACTGATGACGTTGCAGGTGTAATACATGAACGATACAATTATTCTGTAAACGAATAAACAAGAGCACGAACGAAGTTAGGGATGAACACACACGCATAAAAGCCTGTCGTGGAATAATCTTCATTATATTAATCATAAAAGCCTTGTATGGATTGCCTCCAACGTTTCATTCTTAAAAGTCAGGGAGCTCACGGAGTGCCTTCCACGTGTTGACGCTGGAGACGGCATTTAAATTTCATTGTTCTCATACAATATCACCAAATTAAAGCCGTTCTGTTGTCTGCAAGTGTTCCAGCGCTTTATGAAACATTTCATTTAATAAATGCAGTGTTCATAATATGGAAAAGTACACCTATTCCATATCTAATAATATGGAGTACGTGCATTTAAAACACCAAGACGCTCACCGTCGATACAAACCATTGCGCATTGCTGACTGATGACGTTGCAGGTGGAATACATGAACCATACAATTATTCTGTAAACGAATAAACAAGAGAACGAACGAAGTTAGGGATGAACACACACGCATAAAAGCCTGTCGTGGAATAATATTCATTATATTAATAATAAAAGCCTTGTATGGATTGCCTCCAACGTTTCTTTCTTAAAAGTCAGGGTGCTCACGGAGTGCCTTCCACGTGTTGACGCTGGAGACGGCATTTAAATTTCATTGTTCTCATGCAATATCAGCAAATTAAAGGCGTTCTGTTGTCTGCAAGTGTTCCAACGCTATATAAAGCATTGCATTTAACAAATGCAGTGTTCATAATATGGAAAAGTACACCTATTCCATATCGAATAATATGGAGTACGTGCATTTAAAACACCAAGACGCTCACCGTCGATACAAACCATTGCGCATTGCTGACTGATGACGTTGCAGGTGGAATACATGAACCATACAATTATTCTGTAAACGAATAAACAAGAGAACGAACGAAGTTAGGGATTAGCATACACGCATAAAAGCCTGTCGTGGAATTATATTTATTATATTAATCATAAAAGCCTTGTATGGATTATCTCCGACGTTTCATTCTTAAAAGTCAGGGAGCTCACGGAGTGCCTTCCACGTGTTGACGCTGGAGACAGCATTTAAATTTCATTGTTCTCATACAATATCACCAAATTAAAACCATTCTGTTGTCTGCAAGTGTTCCAGCGCTTTATGAAACATTTCATTTAAAAAATGCAGTGTTCATAATATGGAAAAGTACACCTATTCCATATCTAATAATATGGAGTACGTGCATTTAAAACACCAAGACGCTCACCGTCGATACAAACCATTGCGCATTGCTGACTGATGACGTTGCAGGTGGAATACATGAACCATACAATTATTCTGTAAACGAATAAACAAGAGAAACGAACGAAGTTAGGGATGAACACACACGCATAAAAGCCTGTCGTGGAATAATATTCATTATATTAATCATAAAAGCCTTGTATGGATTGCCTCAAACGTTTCATTCTTAAAAGTCAGGGAGCTCACGGATTGCCTTCCACGTGTTGACGCTGGAGACAGCATTTAAATTTCATTGTTCTCATGCAATATCAGCAAATTAAAGGCGTTCTGTTGTCTGCAAGTGTTCCAGCGCTATATAAAGCATTGAATTTGTAGTGATCTTCACACGGGGCACCAATTATGTAGTGATCCTCACACGGGGCACCAATTAATAGTACGCCTCACACAAGACACTAGAGGTGTTAGTGAGACTTGACCCCACGTCACTTCAAGTGTGTGTGTGTGTGTGTGTGTGTGTGTGTCAGATGACCTCTCCCTCCTTTTACCTCGGGGCACCAGCTGAGGAATTCCACCTCAACATTTGTTGGAATAAATCCAACATAAATCATAAATAATATGATAAGAAAAATTAGTAAAGTGGAGGAAGTAAATCACCTGGGGTATCTGAAGGATTTCGTGAGATTCGTGCTAACTTGTAGAGCCTTTTACTGTATTATCAACACAAGGAAGACACAATTGTAATAAAAGAGGATTTATTTACAAAAGACATACAAGAATAACTAGCACACTACTAAATGATACTAAAGAGCTAAATGATAGTAAGGTTGAGTGTAAAGAATGAAGAGAACGCAGGTAACTAAGGTATAAACTGAAATGAACTGAAAGAGAACACTAATGCCAAGGTCTCTAGAAAGAGGTTTGGTAAGTGATATTTACGTTCACGTGAGCAGTCCGAGGGTGGCGACGTCCTCCACTGGTGAGGCTGGGCCTTGTTGCAGTGGAGTCTGAATCCGTTCAACAGCCTTGAACACGAAGCGCTGTGGGATGCTAATCTCCTGGAGCACCAAAAGGGTCCTGGCGATCTGGAACACGCAGATGAGGCCCTGAAGCTGGTGCGGAAGGTCCTTGACGATCTGGAACACGCAGATGAAGGTACCTGGAAGTAAGGTTGCCCTCCTGGGCTTAACCTTGTTGCAGACGTTTGGGATTGCCTTTCTGGACAGCAGGCTCTGAACGTGGTTTCTCTATTTCAGTCCTTGCGGGGAGACTCAGAACTGGGTGATCTGTTATGCTTCCTTCCTGGAAACTCAGAACGGTTGATCTGTTATGCTTCCTAGCACACAGGCTGGAAACTCAGAACGTGGTGTTGCTGTTATGCTTCCCAGCACACAGCCTGGAAACTCAGAACGGGTGTTGCTGTTATGCTTCCTAGCACACAGGCTGGAAACTCAGAACGGTTGATCTGTTATGCTTCCTAGCACACAGGCTGGAAACTCAGAACGGTTGTTGCTGTTATGCTTCCTAGCACACAGGCTGGAAACTCAGAACGGTTGATCTGTTATGCTTCCTAGCACACAGGCTGGAAACTCAGAACGGTGTGTTGCTGTTATGCTTCCCAGCACACAGCCTGGAAACTCAGAACGGGTGATCTGTTATGCTTCCTTCCCGGAAACTCAGAACGGAGAATTTGTGTTGAAAGGGTACTTTTATCCCCTTTCAGATAAGGAGGAGATTGCATTTTGGCGCTTGTCCGTTGCAGGGCTGTGATTGGCTGTTGATGTCAGAGAGGGCTCACTCATCCTTTTGCTTGTGAAGTGAATGTATTTGCATAGAGTAAAGCACAGCATTAAAACTGTGTCTTCACTGTTTTACCTATGGAATTATCACTTCCCAAACCACTTTCAAAATACCTTTGGCTTTGTCCTGAATACAAAGAGTATAAACATGACAAAAATATATTAAACTATCATGCATGAATTCATTCATATGTGAATAGCATTTGTAAAACTTCCGTATTTAACACAACTATTACAAAGTATGTTCTCAGAGAGTACAGAATGAATATGTGATATGTCCAATATGTTTGTGTCCATTTTTATAAATTAAGGAATGTAGAGATGTGTCCTTTGTTTTAGCCAAAGCTGCCGCATGGCCGGTTAATTACGTGCCACATGTGGAGGTCCTGAGAAGTTTTATGGCCAGGCTGGCCTGGATCTTTGGGTGAGGGTTTTAGTTTGATGATAAGGCTGCCCTATAGAGGGTGTCTGGCAGTTTCTTTGGTAGCCTTATCTGATGACACTGGTCCTTAGTTTACATTAAAGAGGGACCCTGCTTGTAAAGTTGGGACCTGAAATGCCTTCTGGAGTGCTGTTCACTACAAATTTAACAAATGCAGTGTTCATAATATGGAAAAGTACACCTATTCCATATCTAATAATATGGAGTACGTGCATTTAAAACACCAAGACGCTCACCGTCGATACAAACCATTGCGCATTGCTGACGACGTTGCAGGTGGAATACATGAACCATACAATTATTCTGTAAACGAATAAACAAGAGAACGAACGAAGTTAGGGATGAGCATACAGGCATAAAAGCCTGTCGTGGAATAATATTCATTATATTAATCATAAAAGCCTTGTATGGAATACATAAACCATACAATTATTCTGTAAACGAATAAACAAGAGAACGAATGAAGTTAGGGATGAGCATACACGCATAAAAGCCTGTCGTGGAATAATATTCATTATATTAATCATAAAAGCCTTGTATGGATTGCCTCCAACGTTTCATTCTTAAAAGTCAGGGAGCTCACATAGTGCCTTCCACGTGTTGACGCTGGAGACGGCATTTAAATTTCATTGTTCTCATACAATATCAGCAAATTAAAGCCGTTCTGTTGTCTGCAAGTGTTCCAGCGCTATATAAAGCATTGCACTTAACAAATGCAGAGTTCATAATATGGAAAAGTACACCTATTCCATATCTAATAATATCGAGTACGTGCATTTAAAACACCAAGACGCTCACCATCGATACAAACCATTGCGCATTGCTGACTGATGACGTTGCAGGTGGAATACATGAAACATACAATTATTCTGTAAACGAATAAACAAGAGAACGAACGAAGTTAGGGATGAGCATACACGCATAAAAGCCTGTCGTGGAATAATATTCATTATATTAATCATAAAAGCCTTGTTTGGATTGCCTCCAACGTTTCATTCTTAAAAGTCAGGGAGCTCACGGAGTGCCTTCCACGTGTTGACGCTGGAGACAGCATTTAAATTTCATTGTTCTCATACAATATCACCAAATTAAAACCATTCTGTTGTCTGCAAGTGTTCCAGCGCTTTATGAAACATTTCATTTAATAAATGCAGAGTTCATAATATGGAAAAGTACACCTATTCCATATCTAATAATATGGAGTACATGCATTTAAAACACCAAGACGCTCACCGTCGATACAATTCATTGCGCATTACTGACTGATGACGTTGCAGGTGGAATACATGAACGAGACAATTATTCTGTAAAAGAATAAACAAGAGCACGAACGAAGTTAGGGATGAACACACACGCATAAAAGCCTGTCGTGGAATAATATTCATTATATTAATCATAAAAGCCTTGTATGGATTGCCTCCAGCGTTTCATTCTTAAAGTCAGGGAGCTCACGGAGTGCCTTCCACGTGTTGACGCTGGATACAGCATTTAAATTTCATTGTTCTCATGCAATATCAGCAAATTAAAGGCGTTCTGTTGTCTGCAAGTGTTCCAGCGCTATATAAAGCATTGCATTTAACAAATGCAGTGTTCATAATATGGAAAAGTACACCTATTCCATATCTAATAATATTGAGTACGTGCATTTAAAACACCAAGGCGCTCACCGTCGATACAAACCATTAGCATTGCTGACTGATGACGTTGCAGGTGGAATACATGAACCATACAATTATTCTGTAATCGAATAAACAAGAGCACGAACGAAGTTAGGGGTGAACACACACGCATAAAAGCCTGCCGTGGAATAATATTCATTATATTAATCATAAAAGTCTTGTATGGATTGCCTCCAACGTTTCATTCTTAAAAGTCAGGAGCTCACGGAGTGCCTTCCGATGTTGACGCTGGAGACAGCATTTAAATTTCATTGTTCTCATACAATATCACCAAATTAAAACCATTCTGTTGTCTGCAAGTGTTCCAGCGCTTTATGAAACATTTCATTTAATAAATGCAGAGTTCATAATATGGAAAAGTACACCTATTCCATATCTAATAATATCGAGTACGTGCATTTAAAACACCAAGACGCTCACCGTCGATACAAACCATTGCGCATTGCTGACTGATGACATTGCAGGTGGAATACATGAACCATACAATTATTCTGTAAACGAATAAACAAGAGCACGAACGAAGTTAGGGATGAACACACACGCATAAAAGCCTGTCGTGGAATAATATTCATTATATTAATCATAAAAGCCTTGTATGAATTGCCTCCAACGTTTCATTCTTAAAAGTCCGGGAGCTCACGGAGTGCTTTCCACGTGTCCGGGGCACGTTCTTCATCTTCGCACATATATTCTTTTGAACCCTGTCATGAGTTTGCTTCCCGTCGTCCAGCAGGGGGAGCCCAGGGGCTTAATTGAGTTAATATTTAACAGAGCAGGGCCATTGATAAAACAACAGTTTTACACCTTCAACTAATAGGAGAGTGGGAGTGAAGTAGAACTGTAAAGCTCTTGTGCACATAATCAATAGGGGAGAGTGGGGTAAGATGAGCCAGTTTTTACATGTGTTGCCTTCTCTGCATGAAAAAATGAGGCAGAAGTCAAACAAAAACATCCACCTTTATTTAAGGGTGTCTCCTGTTTAATGAAATGATAAAAATGCTTTAATAACAAAGGGCTTTGAAAACATGGCTTCTCAAAAAAAAGTGGTCCTGTGGCTCAACTTACCCCAGCTGAGGGGTAAGTTGATCCGTGTGAATGGGTAAACTGAGCCACTGACTTATTTTTTTTTGTTTAAACTTGAACATAGTTTAAAAACTCACACTTTTCTTAAACGTAATTAAACACAACTTACAACATAACTTAACATAGCTTGTAAACAACCGATTTTTTTCTGCATTTCAAGAACTATTCAACATTCCACCCATCAACATTGCAGGGAAATATGAAGTGTTGCTCCCATCTTGCAGTTCCCCCAGCCTTTTGAGGTTGAGGTAGCTTCTTCAGCACATCACTTCGTGGGAAAAACGCCACATCATTTTCCTTGAAGACGAAAGTGGGTTTCTCATTGACAGTGCTCCCCCGGATTCTTCTGAGAAATCTTGCACTCACTTCATCATCCTCTAGTTTCTCAACCATGCCAATGTAATGATAGCTCCTTCTTTTGGCAGAGAACTTCACAATAATGAAGTCACCAACAAACAGATCAGAGATGTCGCTATCATCATCCTCAGAGCTCTCGTACTCGGAAATGTCATCAAGTGGGATGGGAACATCACTCTCATCAGAGCTGCTGTACACTATGGTTTTCTTCTTGGTTTGTTTTTTCTTGAGCTTTCCTTTATCTTTGATGTTGCTTTGCTTTTTTCCCCGCTGCTTATTTTTTCTTTCTTCATGAGCCATTTCAATTGCTTGCTTTTCAGGTGTATCAGTTAGGATTCTTGACTTCACACGCTTTCTCTTTGTTTGTATCCTGGGCATACTTTTGGGTAGGGGTAGAATTTCTTCTGCAGACACGTATGAACTGTGGCTGGGATCCAAATCTGTGTCACTTTGTGAAGCACATCCACGTGTGAGGCATGGTGAAGGCAGCTCAGCAGTGATGGTGACTGAAGCAATTGGTGGATCATCTGCAGCAGCAGACTGTAGCTCAGGGGCTGGCCTGTCTGTTACCATGGATGGCTCAAGCTCCTGATCAGAGAAAATATCTCTGTTGTAAGGGGAAATCCCTGTGGACCTGAATCCAGAAGTTATATTCCGTGGTGTCATCGCTGACATGAAAGCCTCATTCACACATCCAGGGATATGGTATATGGTGGCAGTTTTGCCTGGGTTTGTTTTGCCCCATTGTTATGAATGTGATCTAACGTGTTCTCTCACCTGTCCATCACTTTTGACAGATTGTTAAAGAACTCCTCTACTGTAGTTTTATTGAAGGCTGAAGCCCTTCCCACAGATGTTGCTTCAGGTATACGGCAGGAGAGATGATGACGTGCTTTGAAATTGTTGAACCAATCTCTACCTACAAATAATTAATTATATCAAGATGTTAAGCTACACAAGATCAGTTAAACTTATGTGGCAGAATGAATGGAATTGCTAATGGTGATTGGCACTTGGGATGGCCAATTGGCAGTGAGGGTACACTATTTTAGAGCTGTTTGGGTGCTGCTAGGGATGCGTCACATCTGGACCCTCCCCTTTTCTTTGTGGTGTTGACAGTGCTGTCAGGTATGTGCAGTTAGCATGTAGCCACTTGGGAATCGTGTTATAATGATTATTTGTGTGGTACTTAAGTTATTTGTCATCGTAGCTTTGTTCCGCACTTGGGTGTGTGTCGCCATCGGTTGCCTCGTTAGTGAGTCTTGTGACTGCTCTGTTATCAGGTAGGTGAAATCCATCCAAATTGTAAATACAGCACTCACCCTTGTTGGGTGCCGGTTGAGTAATGTGCAGTCCCTGTGCTTCAGTCTGACAGTGGCCAAGTTTGGCCTATCCGGTTATTCTGGGTGGTGAACTATATGTAAAGTTCACATAGTGCTGTGGGTAAGTGGTTACTTTTTATCTGTCTGCTTACCGGATTGGAATTTTAGTAGGACGCGTAAATAATGCTAACTACTTTACGGTATGTCTCTATTTGTTTAAGGATTCTCCCTTTTCGTCCGGGGCGTTTATTGCTATCATCATCGTCGCTGCTGCTATTGCTATTGCTATTGCTATCATCATCGTCGCTGCTGCTATTGCTATCATCATCGTCACTGCTGCTATTGCTATTGCTATCATCATCGTCACTGCTGCTATTGCTATTGCTATCATCATCGTCACTGCTGCTATTGCTATTGCTATCATCATCGTCACTGCTGCTATTGCTATTGCTATCATCATCGTCACTGCTGGTATTGCTATCTATCATCATCTGCTGCTATTGCTATCATCATCACTGCTATTGTTATTGCTATAATCATCATGCTGCTGCTATTGTATCATCATCACTGCTGCTGCTATTGTCATATGTGGTTGTTTTTTGTATTTTTCTTTTTTTTTGAATGTTATGTGGTTGTTTTTTTTGTATATTGTTTGTTTTATAATGCTTTATTTTCTCTTTTCTTTTTAGTTTGTTGTTTTTGTTGAAGTTGATCGTGTGGATTGGTGCATTTAAATGATCACTATTCATTGCTGTATGGTTATTGAATAGGGAATGTTATCATCCAATGTGTTATTTATGCCTGTTTAAAAAATTTCTTATTTGTATATGTTTCAGGAGTTTGGGGCCCACGGAGAAGGATCTTAGTGGTGGTGGTGGTACTTCAAAGTTTGCCGTGTGGCACTTCTAAAGTGTATGACTGTGTGATTTAACCTCGCTGTGTGCGTGTGTGTGTGTGTGTGTGTGTGTGTGTGTGTGTGTGTGTGTGTGTGTGAAAGTGTGCTGTGGGATTACTAGCCTTGGTGATCGCTCCGGTGGGTAACTCCAGTCCTGTGAATTATATATTTTGTCATGTTGTGTCTCTTTTCTATTGTGTGATTTGTGATTTATTAGGTTGTAGAATGTGTTACTGACACGGAGCTACCAGGAGTGGCACGGTGTGCTCATTGATATTTTAAAGTGATCTTTTATCGTACGATCAAACTAATAAATTTTGTTTTTTTATAAATTACCCACGTTTCTTGCCTACACTTTATTTATTAGAGAATCGAACCAGCGTGACCTACTTAAATAAACCAAGGGTTTTTCTATTTCCTGGGTGAATCTGTCCCAGGTGGCGTAGTCGGTTTTCCCACCAGTACTTGAGTCTGGGCTCTTAGCGCTTAGCGACCAGCTCTTCTCCACCGCCCCTTTTATGCCACACTTAGTTGAGCTACTGAATTATGTAATGTCCTGCACATCCTACCGGCTAAACCCTTCTCTTTCCAGTTGTTGGGGACAGGAATATTGTTTTTGTCTGCCAATTCAAATGCCAATTCACAACATTTTTTGGGGGTAAGGCCATGGAACTGGTCAGCCAACTTCTTGATGTGGTCTGCAAGTTCCCTCTCTAGCTCCTCTGTAAAAACCCTCTTTGCCTCTGCTGTTCCACGGTAACCAGTTGTTTTCACTTCCTTTCCTTCCTTCTTTTTTATAAATCTGCGTAAAGTTGACCTGTCAATATGTTTTTCTTTTGCCACAGCTCTGATCGATTTTCCAGTCATTACATCATTTGCTGCTCTCTCCATGTCCTCAAGGGGTGTTGAGCCCCAGTTGGTCTTTCTCTTGTAATGTCTTGGCATGATATGTTTTCTAATGCTTAAAATATGAAATAATTAGGTAGTTGTGAGATACTACACTAAAATTGTTTTTTTAACTGAACAAATTCAGTGGCTTAAGTGCCTCATGGTGGGGTAAGTTGAACCGGTTGAGTTTACCCCACAGCATGTGGTTCACTTTGCCCCACAATTTTGGGAAAAACTGCCTAGCTTAGTAATTCAGGCTAATCTTTAGCTAAATCCTTCACATGGTTTTATACATTAGCCTATCACCAATATGTATAATATAAATATTTAGGCCTGGATAAATCTGCTTTGACATAACAGACATTTTACTTGACGTGTATATAATTTACTTTGATATGATAATGATTAAATATAAATGATGGTTGGTTCCTGGATTTGTGGTCACATGGCTAAAAATCTGTGCGGTTGCCTAGATACAGGGGGTGGGTCAACTTACCCACTGGCTCACTTTGCCCCACTCTCCCCTATAGGTTATTTTATTTTTTAAATTGTTTATTGTATCTCTGCGTTGTTGCACATCATCTGAATATTGTTAATTTTTTTGTATCTCTTGTGGTTTTGTAGTATGTAGTTTGTATTTTTGCATTTTATATACTGTCTGTATATTGTAACCTGTTTTATTTTTAATAAAAATAAAAAAAAAGCGCGCCCGATCTCGTCTGATCTCGGAAGCTAAGCAAGGTCGGGCCTGGTTAGTACTTGGATGGGAGACCGCCTGGGAATACCAGGTGCAGTAAGCTTTTGCCTGTTCTTCATGCTTCAGCGAATGCACTGTGTCCCGGACACGTTCTTAATCTTCGCACATATATTTTTTTGAACCCTGTCATGAGTTTGCTTCCCGTCGTCCAGCAGGGGGAGCCCAGGGGCTTAATTGTGTTTATTATTAACAGAGCAGGGCCATTGATAAAACAACAGTTTTACGCCTTCAACTAATAAAAACCGTAAACTTAAGCGATAGACGCTGGTTGATCTTTTAAGCATTTCTTCACGTGTTCAGGTGAGCAGAAAGAAGAACAGACACTGACTGAAAGGTCGTCATCGAATAGCCATGCATGTTCGTCTTGTTGGAACGAGAACAAGCAGAATTTAAGCCCCACACGGCACAAGCCTTTCAAATATTACCCGCGGGCTCGCTACAAATAAAAGAAACACATGAAAAAACATGGCCAAGATACGTATCAATGCAGTCGGCCAGCTCTGATCTGAGCATGCGTCCTTTAAAGGGACCGACGTTCGCAGCTTCTTTCTCAGCTTCCTTCGCAGCTTCCTACGCAGTTTCCTTCGCAGCTTCCTACGCAGTTTCCTATGCAATTTCCTTCGCTTACGGCCATACCACCCTGCGCGCGCCCGATCTCGTCTGATCTCGGAAGCAAAGCAGGGTCGGGCCTGGTTAGTACTTGGATGGGAGACTGCTTGGGAATACCAGGTGCGGTAAGCTTTTGCCTGTTCTTCATGCTTCAGCGAATGCACTGCGTCCCGGGCACGTTCTTCATCTTGGCACATATATTCATTGAACCCTGTCATGAGTTTGCTTCCCGTCATTTTCCCGTCGTCCAGCAGGGGGAGCCCAGGGCCTGAATTGTGTTTATTAATAACAGAGCAGGGCCATTGATAAAACAACAGTTTTACGCCTTCAACTGATAAAAAAGTAAACTTAAGCGATAGACGTTGGTTGATCTTTTCAGCATTTCTTCATGTGTTCAGGTGAGCAGAAAGAAGAACAGACACTGACTGAAAGGTCGACATCGAATAGCCATGCATGTTCGTCTTGAAGGAACGAGAACAAGCAGAATTTAAGCCCCACACAGCACAAGCCTTTCAAATATTACCCGCGGGCTCGCTACAAATAAAAGAAACACATGAAAAAACGTGGCCAAGATACGTATCAATGCAGTCGGCCAGCGCTAAGTGTGCGTCCTATAAAGGGACCGATGTTCGCAGCTCCCTTCGCTTACGGCCATACCACCCTGAGCGCGCCCGATTTCGTCTGATCTCGGAAGCTAAGCAAGGTCGGGCCTGGTTAGTACTTGGATGGGAGACTGCCTGGGAATACCATTTGCAGTAAGCTTTTGCCTTTTCCTCATGCTTCAGCGAATGCACTGCGTCCCGGACACGTTCTCCATCTTCGAACATATATTCTTTTGAACCCTGTCATGAGTTTGCTTCCCGTCGTCCAGCAGGGGGAGCCCAGGGGCTTAATTGTGTTTATTATTAACAGAGCAGGGCCATTGATAAAACAACAGTTTTACGCCTTCAACTGATAAAAAAAGTAAACTTAAGCGATAGACGCTTGGTGACCTTTTCAGCATTTCTTCACGTGTTCAGGTGAGCAGAAAGAAGAACAGACACTGACTGAAAGGTCGTCATCGAATAGCCATGCATGTTCGTCTTGTTGGAACGAGAACAAGCAGAATTTAAGCCCCACACGGCACAAGCCTTTCAAATATTACCCGCGGGCTCGCTACAAATAAAAGAAACACATGAAGAAACATGGCCAAGATACGTATCAATGCAGTCGGCCAGCGCTGAGCGTGCATCCTTTATAGGGACCGACGTTCACAGCTTCCTTCGCTTACGGCCATACCACCCTGAACGCGCCCGATCTCGTCAGATCTCGGAAGCTAAGCAGGGTCGGGCCTGGTTAGTACTTTGATGGGAGACTGCCTGGGAATACCAGGTGCAGTAAGCTTTTGCCTGTTCTTCATGCTTCAGCGAATGCACTGCGTCCCGGTGTGATGGAAATTTTCTTAGTTAATGTTTTTACTAATATGGTTATGTTCTCACATTTAATAAGTTGTAATTTATAGAATATGACTAACACTAGTAACCTGAACTAACAGAAAATATATGTATTTAGTAGTGTTTTAGGTAAGCAGATTATGAAAGTAACCAGCTTAGTGAGTGAGTCGTACTAACAGAACAGGATGTCTGTGGTTAAAGATTAAATCTATGCAAGTGAGTGTATAAATACTGTAAAAGCAGAAGAGAAGACTGCCTTCTCTCTCTGCATCTCTGTGTGAGACTGAACGCCTCTCATGAGATTAAATCCTTATCCGACTGCACGATTCGTGTCTCCTCTTTGGTAAATCTATCGTATCCAGCTAAAAATTCCACGACAGTAATGGCGACGAGGATGGGATCGCTCAACTGAGGGAATTAAGGAAGATTGGCTGATCACCCCACAGAAATAGGAAAAAATCTGCTGGCCGAACCCCGTGCTTCAGAGAAGGGGAATCGCCTGGGTTCCTAAAGTGACGTGATCCCGAAGAACCGACGTGCGGAAAGTGTTTAGCTTGGGTGAGTTAATTTTCTTAAAGTGTCTAGAGAGAGATATATCGAGTGTAAGACCGCACTATAACCGTGTCTGAGAGTGTAAGACCGCACTATAACCATGTCTGAGAGATATATCGCAGCATAGCTCAACAGTGCTTGAACCAGCTCGTTCTAAAGTTGTTGGGGACCGCGTAGAAGAAAAATGGGACAAGGAAGTTCCAAAGAGATAGAGCCAGATTGGAACGCGCCAATCGTGCAGGCAATGATAAGAAGGTATGGGCATGATAGTACAGATACTCTGGAATTATGGTGTACAAATTTTGATTTTCCTGTGAAAGGCACGTTTAGTGTCGCTAAAATAGATGAATTAGACAAAATGGTACAGACCTATTTTAAGGAGAGGGGAAAACTGAGTAAAAAGGATAAAGAAAAGAAAAGTATGCATAATGGGTGTATAAGAAAGTGGAAATGTGAGGCAGAAAGATTAGAAAGAAAACACATAATGCTGAATTGCCTGTGAAAAGCAGAACAAAGAAACCAGAAGGGCGGTGGCTCGGGGTGCAGCAGTTCAATGTGCACCCCACCGTATAATACAAAAATGCTCTATCCTGATCTGTCTTCTGTTCCTTCCCACACATGTGTTATGCTGCTACCTGAGGACGACCGAGCACCTTCACAACGCCCCCCACCCATCCTTACATCTCCTCCAAGAGCCTCCACGCCAGTGGCGACAGTGGTGTTAGATGATTCAGATACGACCCACTCTTCGTCAGGAGTACACGACGGAGATTCTACAAGTCCTGCCTCTTCCCAGGCCTCCTCTAAATCATCACAGGGGGGCCAGGCTACAGGAAGAGGAAGAGGACAATGGCAACTGAGGAGCCACAACCAAGTCCTCCTGAGAGATGCACCTGAAAGATCAAGTATCACCCCACCCCCATGGCCAGAAGAGGAAGAATACGTCCCTATGAACTGTCCTATGATAGAGATTGCGGGGGCAGAGGGCCCGCACATGGCCTACCGTCCCTGGACTAATAAAGACATTCAAGACGGCGTTACACATCTCCAGTCACCTATCGAAGTGGGAGGCAGAGAATTCGCGACCCAGCTGCGAGCCTTCTGTGACGAGTTTTCTCCCACCGGAAACGAGCTGCGCAGAGCACCGATGAGGCTGATGGGTGCAGTGGAGTTCCGGAAGATGAGAGTGAACTGGGAAGACGGCACCCAAAGGAGAACCAGCGTAGCTGTAGACCATCACGCAGCTGATGATGCTGATTGGAACCGACTGATAGACACTGTCATGAGGGAAGCTGAACGTTGTTGGCCTCCCCGAGTGGACATGAGCAAAGTCAGCTCGTGCGTCCAGAAGAACGGGAGTCCGTGGATGAATATCTCGACGCCTTTATGACAGAGCTGCAAACGTTTTCCGGCCTAGACAAACCACAAACCTGGGACGGGCCAATGTCTCTGTTCGAGCTATTTGAAAGACAACTTTGTAAAAGGACTGTTAGCCCCGCTGAAGAAGGAAGTTGAGAAGTCGTGCATTGGGCTGCCGTTGCCCAGACTGGAAGATGTCCGCCGTCACGCCCTGCACGCAGAACACCTGCTGGGTTCCAAGAAGGAGCGAGCCCAAGCACAAGCTGAGCGCAATATGAACAGTGCTTTTGTCCTAATGGCCATGAGGGAGAGAGGAGGCCCTGGTCTAAGAGGGCGAAGGGGAAAAGGCAAGGGAAGAGGGAGAGGAGGAGGACCAGACTACAACCCTAACGTCTGTTTCAACTGTGGCAAGACTGGACATTGGAGAGACCAGTGTCCAGAACCGAGACGTCCACGACCCGGAAACGAACAAAGGGCGGAGGGGGCTGACTGAGGCTCGGCGTCATCTTTTCTGTCATCTCCCGATGAGTATTATTTCCTTTCTGCTTGCAATGAAAACCTGCTTTGCATTCCCGGCACTGCATACACGCTTGCTCAGCTGCACTCATACAAGTTAATGTCAACATTGACTATCACAGTAGGGAATGTAGATGTGAAATTTTTTGTAGACTCAGGTGCCACACACTCTGTGTGCCGCAGTAAAGAAGTGAAACTAACCCCCTCCTCTTGAAGTGTTACTTCCCTTTCAGCTACAGGACATGTAGTTAAAGAGTTTTTCTTACAACCAGTAAGCTGCCAAGTTGATGATCATATTTTCACACACCAGCACGTGCTGTCCCATTAACCTGATGGGAAGAGATTTGATGTGTAAAATAAATGTATGTCTGATGAGTGATGAGAATGGAGTGAAAGTGGCCATGTCCCCACAGTGTGTTAGGTTTTCGCCATCCCTGTATGTGTTTGAATGGCTCCTGCTGGAGCGTCAGGATGATTTGGATTGTGTGGTCCCTTATGGACAATTTACTAATCCATATGAGAGAATGCAACTCTCTGAGCTTCATTGTACGTGTTTTGTTACAACAACTCCAACCACAGAGTTTTTGAGTGAATGGTCTAGTGTGAGTGAGGAACAGCTGTGGGTGACTTCCGTTATTTGGGGCGGGGATGTGGGCTGCGGGTTTAGTTGAGCTCACTGAAGCATAGCGAAAATGTTCAATGTCTTTGACTCTGTACCACATGTTTCTCTTGCAAAGCCTCTCACATTTGAATGGAAAGATGTGGGTAGTTTTGCAAAGCGCGCAGCTGAGACCACTGACTGGAGACCAGTGGAATCTGTTTTTCTTTTTCTCCCTCAACAGGAATGTACAAAACAAGTTTGGGCATTTCTGTTCAAGAAATCTGGCGGCGATGCTGGCGGTTGATTAACGATACTGAATTGTTTTTGCACACAGAACCTCCCACCCCGAGGGACGGCGTCCTCACGCGAGCTGCGAAACAGTGCCAAATGTCCTCTGGGCCAAGCATGCATATGATGTGGGACTGTTGAAAGGGTGCCCCTCTGTACAACTTACAGCACAAAGCGATTTCCGCCCCATGAAACCTCAATACCCGCTGAAATCAGAAGCGATCGCTGGCATCAAACCTGTCTTCCATAGCCTGCTGGAAGCTGGTATTATTGTACCTTTGCGCAAAACTCCCCGTTAAGCGCCCGATTTTCCCTGTTAAAAAGGCAGCAAGTCCAGGGAAACCAACAACGTGGAGGTTCGTGCAAGATCTGCAGGCTGTGAACAATGCTGTACGTGCAAGAGCTCCAACGGTACCTAACCCTTACACCATACTGAATCTTATTCCACCGCACACACAATGGTACACAGTAATTGATATCTCTAATGCATTTTTCGCCATCCCCGTGCACAAGGACAGTCAGTTTTGGTTTGCATTTACATTTGAGGGTTCCACATACACATTTACCAGATTGTGTCAAGGCTATACTGAACCAGATTGTGTCAAGGCTATACTTATACTGCTCTGAAAGATTGCCTTGATCAGCATATTGTGGCACAGTCATGTGCACTTCTGCAATATGTTGATGACCTTCTGCTCTGTTGTCCCGATCGAGCAACATGCATATCTGAAACCACATCTCTGTTGACATTTCGCTGCGCCCGGCTTAAAGGTTAACAAGAACAAAGTTGAAATCGCTAGCAAACTGTTACCTTTTTAGGGCATGTTCTGACAGGAAATTCGCTCTCTTTCCTCGAAACGCGTTGAGGGTATAAAAACACGCCCGCCCATGAAACAAGCGAGAACTGCTCTCGTTTTTAGGTATGACATCTTACTGCAGAACTTTTGTCCCCTTTACTCAGAACGTGCTGCGCCTTTACATGCTCTAAGCCCACGAACATCTCGACAGCCCACAGTGTAATCACATGGACTGGCGAGGTACAACAATGTTACGAAGACCTCGCCTGCGTTAATGTCCGCACCGGCATTGGGCATTCCCGACCGTCAAAACCGTTCACCCAGTTAAGTGAGATCGAGCGAGCTGGGTTCATGCATTCTGTCCTGTGCCAACTGCACGAGACCGTCTCCGCCCTGTGGCCTATTTTTCGACAAGATTAGGCGCCGTTTGCTGCGTGGTCTTCCAAGCTGCCTTGGCGCCCGTGAGTGGCATCCGCGTGACTTTGTGGGTTTCTCAGCCTGACACTTTTAGTTCCCCATTCTGTTTCCATCATACTGTTGGAACAAAAGACATCACACCTCTCCGCCGCGAGCACGCTGGCTGCGCTATACAGTCACATTACTAGAGATGCCCAATGTCACGGTGAAGCGTTGTAGCGCTCTCAATCCAGCAACGCTCATGCCCATCCCAGTGAAGGAACACCACACTGCTGTGCAGATGTGCTACAACAGGTTTGTACTCCCGTCCGGACCTGGCGATGAGCCCTACCAAATCCGACTTAGTCCTGTATGTTGATGGTTCATCCTACAAGGATGACAAAGGCGGATGCCATTGTGGCTATGCTGTCGTATCCGACACGCCATTGTCTGCAAAGGCAGACTCCCGTCTTCATGTCTGCCCAGGCTGCAGAACTAATCGCCCTGACAGAAGCCTGTAAAGCAGCAAAGATAAGTCTGTCTGCATCTACACAGACAGCTTGAATGCGTCCGAGTTGTGCACGCTTGGGCGCTGTGGAAACACAGAAAGTTCCTGAGAGCAGATGGTAAACCCATTCTAAATGGTGATCTGGTCTCCGACCTCCTAGAGGCCATCCTGCCTCCCAAATCCATCGCAGTGTGTAAATGTAAGGCTCATACCACATGCTCTGATCCAGTGTCACGCGGGAACCGCGCGGCTGACGCTGCTGCCAAAGCAGCTGCTGCCAAAGCAGCTGCTGCATTGCCTGTGGAACATCAAATGTTGTCACAGCCCACCCCCTCTTTAACACTGAAAGAAATGCAATACCTTGCCTCGCCTGCAGACCACAAAAAGTGGCAGCATGCAGGCTGCACCAAACGTGATGGCATATGGTACGGTCCGGCAGGGAAACCATGTCTTCCATCCCAATTGTTCCCTGCTTTTTGTATATTGACACATGGGTTAGACCATGTGTCAAAGGGAGGTATGTTGAATGCTATAAAAGAACACTGGTACACCAAGGGCTTCTTCACACAAGCACAAAAATTCTGTGACAAATGCATCACAAATAATGCTGGCAAACAAACAAAGATGACACAGTCTGCCCACCCCCAACCAGACCAGCCTTTTGACCACCTCATGATGGACTACATCGAGCTCACACCAAGTGAAGGGAAAAAGTACTGCCTGGTAATGGTAGATATGTTCTCCAAATGGGTGGAGGCCATGCCTACTGAAAAAGGCAGATCACGGCTGGTGTGTGCAAGATGCTCCTGAAGGAGGTGATCCCAAGGTGGGGGTCTGCCAAAACGCATTTCCAGCGACAATGGCAGTCATTTCGTTAACCAAGCTGTCCAGAAATTGAGTGAGTACTTTGGTATTGACTTAAAGACCCACTGTGCCTATCATCCCCAGTCGGGAGGGCAGTGGAAAGAGAAAATGGGACATTGAAACAAAAGTTGATAAAGCTGTGTAAAGAAACAGGTGAAAAATGGACCTCAGTATTACCAATTGCATTAATGTACATGAGACAGAGAAGCGAGGTCAAGAGTGAACTTGTCTCCCTTTGAGATATTGTTTGGGAGAGCACCACGAGAAATGGTCCCTGGGGTGGGGGGATCATGCCCATGAGGGAATGCTTGCATATTGTATGAAGCTACGTTCTGTCATGTCTGTTGTGTCTTCACAGGTGAATGCCCCGAGCCTTCCAGTGCCAGCCGGAGAGCAACTGCATGACATCGAACCAGGGGACTTCGTGAGTGGTGAATGATTATAGGAGGAAACATTGGAGAGCCAGGAGGTGGCTGGGACCGCTTTCAAGTCCTGCTGACATCGCAAAACAGCCATCAAAGTCGCTGAAAGAGCTACTTGGATCCACGTGAGCCACTGCAAAAGCTGAAGAACAAGCCATCAGATGAAGATACACCACATATGCACCAGAACACAAACACGTAAACTGATCATGTTTTTAAATGTGATTTTATTTGTGCTGTGTCTGGTCCCAGGCCATGAGTTGAATGACCCTTTCGAAGATGCTGATAGTGACCCAAAGGAAGTGAGCCTGGTAGAAGGAAAGGAAGGTTGGTTTTGTGTGACCCTATGAGAGTAGGATGGGCACAGTATTATGGATCATCCGTTCCTTATGACCCGTTGTATGCCTATTATCAGTGGAAGCTTTAGCATATTTTTGCAAACAGCCGTGTTATTGGCGAGAGCGTTAAAGTCTATAGCATAGGAGGTAGGTGGGAAGAGTATAAAATGGCGGCTACATTTAACCCGAAGAAAGGGAGAATAGACCGTCAAGATGCCGGATGGGGCATCCGCCGAGATGGGAAGCATGGCGGAGGAATTAAGGTAGGGTATAAAGTCAAGGGCAAAGGACCTTTCTATTATCGCATACAAATTCTCTTACTCTTTGTGGTAGATATAAGGAAAGGAATCACCCCAGCATTTAACGTAACAATAACCGAAGTGAGTAGAGATATGGCAGGAGAATATAAGTGTATGTGGTGGACAGAAGGTACAGATTATGGACAAACTGTTAGAATCAATGTCCTCCCGGCAGGAAAGGGTGGCAGACCATAATAGAGAGTCCCAAAATTGAAAATAGAGAAGATGATGAGACAGACGGAAACAATGAGTCAAATGAAGTGAATAAAGAAACTGAAGTAGCATTAGCAAAATGCCAGGGAAATCATGCATGTGCCTTATCCCTGCTTCAGAGCGAGTCAGTGAATGTATCACACTGTTGGTGGTGTCTGCAGCTAGCTCAGAGATGGAAAGCCAAACCCATTAGAAACCCTGTAGATAAAGAAATGTTAACACATTTACCGTGTGCTATGCAACATCTATTTAGAATAAATGATAGCTCATTTAACTGTATCCCAACAGAGAATCAGCCGATAGCATATAATGCAAGACCAATTGACGTAGAAAGAGAGTCAGGAGATGTTTGTCTGTGTAAAAAATAGATCTGATACAGGAGGGTCAGACATAGGAATAAATATGTGTCAAAATAAGGTATGGATAAAAAGTCAGGTTGAAAATAACGGAATGGAGTAGGTTTTGATTGCCCATGGATAAAGATTAATAGAACTACAGCTGCTGTAGTTTGGGTATGTGGTAGTAGGGCTAGACATGAGATGCCTAGAGGAAAGTGGACAGGATGTTATCATCCAGCATTGTTGAACACTGGAAGTGTAATGTTTAAAGAAGATGTGAAGAACAGACGTAAAAGATCACTGGCTGAAAGTTTAGGGAAAATGCCGAACGAATATAGAAGAACAAAGTTGTGGGATCCGTGGACATCTCCTGCCGCAGGAATCGGCTGGAGTGTGTTGTTAGGAGGAGGAACGGCAGCCTCACTGAGAAAGTTGAATGGTTTAGCATGGCAGGTTCTGGCTCTGGCGAACAGCACAGAAAACGCACTTACACTGATTAATGATGAGATGAAAAAGTTAAGAGAAGTTGTAATTCAGAACCGTATTGTTCTGGACGTTATTATCTCTGAACGAGGAGGAGTTTGCAAAATGTTGGGTGAAACGTGTTGTTTTCATATTCCTGATTATCATGACAATATTACTGATGTTATTTCCTATATGAAAAACGTAGTGAAACCACCAGAGGACATGACAAGCCCATGGTTGAATTGGCTGTCCCTCCCAGGGTGGAAGCAATGGCTAAGTACTGCTGCTTTACCTATTTTAATGGTGTTCCTTATTGCTATAATATTAATCCCATGTGTATTCCAACTTTTGAGCAGATTTATTAGCAAAATGCTGAATATTAACCTAGCAAGATTAGGATCTCACATTTAATAAGTTGTCATTTATAGAATATGACTAACACTAGTAACCTGAACTAACAGAAAATATATGCATTTAGTAGTGTTTTAGGTAAGCAGATATGATTATGAAAGTAACCAGCTTAGTGAGTGAGTCATACTAACAGAACAGGATGTATGTGGTTAAAGATTAAATCTATGCAAGTGAGTGTATAAATACTGTAAAAACGGAAGAGAAGACTGCCTTCTCTCTCTGCACCTCTGTGTGAGACTGAACGCCTCTCATGAGATTAAATCCTTATCTGACTGCACGATTCGTGTCTCCTCTTTGGTAAATCTATCGTATCCAGCTAAAAATTCCACGACACCGGCCACGTTCTTCATCTTCGCACATATATTCTTTTGAACCCTGTCATGAGTTTTCTTCCGTCATTTTCCGTCGTCCAGCAGGGGCGCCCAGGGCTTAATTGTGTTTATTATTAACAGAGCAGGGCTAGAGCAGCGCCTTCAACTGATAAAAGAAGTAAACTTAAGCGATAGACGCTGGTTGACCTTTTCAGCATTTCTCCACGTGTTGAAAGAAGAACAGACACTGACTGAAAGGTCGTCATCGAATAGCCATGCATGTTCGTCTTGAAGGAACGAGAACAAGCAGAATTTAAGCACCAAACAGCACAAGCCTTTCAAATATTACCCGCGGGCTCGCTACAAATAAAACAAACACATGAAAAAACATGGCCAAGATACTTATCAATGCAGTCGGCCAGCGCTGAGCTGAACGTGCGTTCTTTAAAGGTACCGACTTTCGCAGCTTCCTTTGCTTATGGCCATACCACCCTGAGCGCGCCCGATCTCGTCTGATCTCGGAAGCTCAGCAGGGTCGGGCCTGGTTAGTACTTGGATAGGAGACAGCCTGGGAATACAAGGTGCAGTAAGCTTTTGCCTGTTCTTCATGCTTCAGCGAATGCACTGCGTCCCGGGCACGTTCTTCATCTTCGCACATATATTCTTTTGAACTCTGTCATGAGTTTGCTTCCCGTCATCCAGCAAGGGGAGCCCAGGGGCTTAATTGTGTTTATTATTAACAGAGCAGGGCCAACTAATAAAAATATTACCCGCGGACTCGCTTCAAATAAAAGAAACACATGGAATAACGTGGCCAAGATACGCATCAATGCAGTCGGCCAGCGCTGAGCATGCGTCCTTTAAAGGGACCGGCATTCGCAGCTGCCTTTGCTTACGGCCATACCACCCTGAGCGCGCCCGATCTCGTCTGTTCTCGGAAGCTAAGCAAGGTCGGGCCTGGTTAGTACTTGGATGGGAGACCGCCTGGGAATACCAGGTGCAGTAAGCTTTTGCCTGTTCTTCATGCTTCAGCGAATGCACTGCGTCCCGGGCACGTTCTTCATCTTGGCACATATATTCTTTTGGCACATATATTCTTTTGTCATGAGTTTGCTTCCCGTCGTCCAGCAGGGGGAGCCCAGGGGCTTAATTGTGTTTATTATTAACAGAGCAGGGCCTTTGTTAAAAAAACAGTTTTACGCCTTCAACTCATAGAAAAAGTAAACTTAAGCGATAGACGCTGGTTAATCTTTTCAGCATTTCTTCACGTGTTCAGGTGAGCAGAAAGAAGAACAGACACTGACTGAAAGGTCATCATCGAATAGCCATGCATGTTCGTCTTGAAGGAACGAGAACAAGCAGAATTTAAGCCCCACACGGCACAAGCCTTTCAAATATTACCCGCGGGCTCGCTACAAATAAAAGAAACACATGAAAAAACATGGCAAAGATACGTATCTATGCAGTCTGCCAGCGCTGAGTGTGCGTCCTTTATAGGGACCGACGTTCGCTGCTTCCTTCGCTGCTTCCTTCGCTGCTTCCTTCGCTTACGGCCATACCACCCTGAGCGCGCCCGTTAGTTGGTACATTCCAGTAGTGAGTTGGCAGTAGTTGGGAGAGGTAGGCTCTCCCACACCTTGTTTTCGTTTATTTTTGTTTTGTTATTTTTGTGGGTTTTTGGAGTGCTTTGTTTGTTTTTTACTTTTTTTTTCGTTTTTTCAAACCACCTAACAGCAGCTTTATGCTGTCTGGAAGGTGGTTTTTTCTTTTTGATTTGTTTAGTTTTTTTTTGCATTTCTCTTCTCTTTATTTTTTTCTTTTTTTTGTTTAAATGGACGGATCTAACGTTAATGACGCGGAAATGGCTGGAGAGACACGGAAAGGCAACGAAAATGGACCGGAACAACGACGACGAGCTGAAAACGGAAAAGACGGAGTAACGGGAAACAACAATGAAAACAGAACGTATCTAAAAGAGGCAACAGTGGTGATAAATGTAGACGGAGAAAACGAAATAAAGGCAATGGATATAATTGATGCGGTGACTGAGAAGATTGGAAAAGGAAAAATAATAGCGGTGAGACCAAGACAGGGAAAGGAATATGAACTGACATTTGAGAAGGAGGAAATGTGTGATGATTTCATAGACGGACTGACAATAAAAGGAGCAGACTATGAGGTAAAAAAATTGCAAAATAGAGACTACGTTGTTTCTTTCATGCATTTGCCCGTTTACCTGGAGGATAAAGAAATTTTAAACAAATTGGAGAGCTGGGGTTTCCCCATTTCAAAAATTAAACGAAGAAAGCGATATCCGGGTACAAATATTGAAGACGGTACCAGGTTTACAAAAAGTACGTTTCCCAAAGGAGGTTGTGTCCCTTCCATACAGCACCAAGCTGGAAACAGCTGAAGGGCCGCAATATTTCGGGTGATGCACAGCCACCAGGTGAAGACTTGTCGGCTGTGTATGAGCCCGGATCACCTGATAAAGGAATGCCCTGATTTTAAGTGCTTTAAGTGTGGCGAAAGGGACACTTCTCACGGGAATGTAACACCATTAAATGCCCGGAGTGCCATAAGTTTTAAATAAATGCGAGTGTTGGTGGCAAGAGGAGGAAAGAGGTGGGGAACAACAGGTGGACGGGCAAATGCATGAAGGAAACAACGAGAAGGAACGACAAGCAGATAAAGAACAAGATGAAGAAGGACGGCAACAAAAAGAGACGGAAAAAGGTAACGAGTAACGGAGAGGAAAAAGGTACGAGTAACGGAGAGGAAAGAGAAAAAGAGAACAATGAAAATAAGGAACAAACAACGGAGCAGATCACGCAAGAGACAGACATGGAAACAGCGGACAGTTTTACTACTTTTATGGGGGATATGGAGAGAGATGGACAAAGAAAGATGGATCAAAATAAAGAATCAGACAGTGAAGAAGAAAATAAGATGGACAGCACGGACAAAGACAGAGGAGGGAGAGGACAAAGAAGAAGGAGAGCATTAAAGGTAAAACCTAATTTGGAAGGTGCAAGAAAAAAATGATGATGAAAAACGAACAAATATGATGTGTTAAGGGGACTGGAGGAGAAAATAGTAAATAATGTTTTTTAAGTATTTATTTTTCTTTTTTTTTATGGTTTTAAGCTGTGTTACTTTTAATGCAAGGGGACTGATGGACATTGGGAAATTTGAAAAAGTAAAAGAAAAATGTAAAAGGGAAGATATTATTGCACTACAAGAAACGAACTGGAGAGAAAATGTGATGATTGATTATAAAAAAGAGATGGGATGGAGGTATTTTATATAACAATGGAGATGGGAGGTTTGGAAGAGGTGTGGCTTTTTTAATGAAGGATGATGTTTTTAAAGTGAGTAAAATTATATATGAGGACAAGATAGGCAAATGTATAGTAGTTGAGACAAAATATGAGGGAAGAGAGCTGATTTTAGTAAATGTACATGCACCAGTGGAGGAGAAGGAAAAGAAAGAGTTTTTTAATGTTTTAAGAAATATTGTAAAGAAGTATAAAGAAATAATAATGATGGGGATTTTTAACACAGTTTTAGTAAACAGGACATGGCTGAAGGAATGGTTTTAAAACTGATACGGGAAGAAAGGAATTAAAGACATTAATGGATGAAAATAATATGATAGATGTGTGGAGAGAAAGAAATGAAAAGAAAAAAGAATTTTCAAGGAGACAAATAGTAGGGAGTTTTGTATGCCAAACCAGAATTGATTTTGTTTTATGTACAAGAAATGTAGAAAATTTTATAGAAAAGATTAAGTATGAAGAAACAAGTTTTAGTGATCATAAGTTTTTATTTTTTAAGCTAGACTGGAGTAAAATGCAAAGAGGGCCGGGAGTATGGATTTTAAATACACAGATTTTAAAGAATGAAGATTATGTTTCAAAAGTTAAAGAAATTATAGAACAAGAAAAAGAAAATAGAATGTATGAAGAGGATAAGAGAATATGGTGGGAAAATGTAAAGTTTTAATCCAAAATATTCGATAAAATACTGTAGTTTAATACAGAAATGCAAAAAGATACAAAGAAAGAGTAATAAAAGAAAGTTTGGAAATAGAATTGAATAAAGAAAATAAAGACATACAAAAATAAAAAGAAATAGAGGGAAAACTGAAAGAAATAGAAGAAAAAGAATATGAGGGGGCGAGGCTAAGAAGCAAAGCCTAAATATGTAGTGGAGGAGAAAAAATGTACAAAGTTCTTTTTTGATCTGGAAAAAGAGAGGGAAAAGCAGAAACGATAAAAGAAATAAGAGGGAAAAATGGAGAAATAGTAGAAGGGAATGAAAAGATTTTAGAAGAAATAAAGGATTTTTATGAGGATTTGTTTAATGCAAGAGGTGTAGAAGAGGAAGAAAAAAGAAACTGTTGAATCAGATAAAAGCAAAAGTAAGCGAGGAAGATAAAAAAGAGTGTGACCAAGAAATCAGAGAAGAAGAAATTGAAAGAGCAATAAATCAACTGAATAAAAAGAAAAGTCCAGGAATAGATGGTTTGGGAACTGAATTTTATTTGTGTTTTAAAGGAGTTTTAATAAAGATTTTAAATGAGGTTTTTAAAGACACCTTTGAAAAAAAAACAAATTAATGAAAAGAACAAGTATGGGGTTAATGAAACTGATATATAAAAGGAAGGGAGAAAAAGCAGATTTAAAAAACCAATCACAGACCAATCACGATTTTAAACACAGATTTGAAGATTTTAGCAAAAGTTTTAGCAAACAGATTAAAGGAAGTGATGCCAAGTATAATCAAAACAAATCAAGCGTACGGAGTAAAAGGAAGAGATATAGCGGATATAACAATGAGCATAAGAGACACAATATGGTACATGAAAGAAAAAAATAAAGAAGGATATGTGATTAGCTTGGATTTCGAAAAAGGCTTTTGATAGGGTTGAGCATGGGTATTTATTAGATGTTTTAAGGAGTTTTGGTTTTGGGGAGAATTTTACTAAATGGATTGAGATTTTATATAAGGGTACACTAACAAAGATAAAATGTAATGGTTTTTTAACAGACTGTTTTAAAATAACAAGATCAATCAGACAAGGGTGTCCACTTTCAGCTTTATTGTATTCACTTGTATCAGAACCATTAGGACTAGCAATTAGGGGAAAAAAAGGAATAATAGGAATTGAAATTGAGGGAAACAAAACGGAGGGAAAAATTTTTCAATATGCTGATGATACGACGATAATTGTAAAAGATAAAGAAAGTGTTAAGAAAGTAATGGATGTAGTAAAAGAATATTGTAGAGGGTCAGGAAGTAAAGTAAATGAGGATAAAACGGTATATATGAGATTTGATAAAGCCATGCTTTTAACGGAATGTTTTAATTTCAAAGAAGTGGAAGAAATCAGAATCTTAGGAGTTTTAATGGGAAAGAATGAAAAGAAAGTAAGAGATGAAATGTGGGAGCAACTAATAACTGGTATAGAGAGGAGGTTAAATTTTTGGAAATTGAGAACTTTAAATTTGAAGGGAAGGTTTTAATATTGAATGTTTTAATGGTTTCAAAACTTTGGTATGTTCTATATGTATCTGAAATGCCTGTATGGACAGAACAAAGGTTGAAGAAATGTTTTCTTGATTTCTTATGGGAGGGTAAACCAGCAAGGATCGCTTTATAACACGCTTTTAGGAGAGATGGAAAGGGGGGGTTTAGGCTTAATGGATGTGGAACAACGAAAAAAATGCTTTGAGAGTGAAAATTGTTAAGAAATATCTAAATGAAGTGAACAATACTGAGTGGAAGAAAACAATGAAATATTTTTTTTAAATAAATGTGGGATTTTAACATGGGGATGGAATTTTATGGATGAAAACAAAATCTTGGATGACAGAAGGATTACCTGAGTTTTATAGAGAAATGTTTAGTGCCTGGGGAAGTTTTTAATGAAAATTGAGTATGATCCACAGGGGAGAGAAAACATTTTAAATCAACCTCTGTTTTAAAAACAATATTTTAAAACAAGGGAAAGAGATT